>CM041298.1:70357837-71557837 GCA_023052935.1 Piezodorus guildinii
TAGCACATTAACTAGTTTTATTATACAATTAGAAAAAAAATACTAAAGTCTTTAACTTTAATATCCTTAAAACGGGACTGCAGTTTACTAATCCTAAATATCAAAATTAATAATTACATTAAATTTCTTCGGGGTAAGGAGGTACAATAATTAGTGTTGAATGTTGCTAATTGATTCTCCTTGTCTGGGGCAATAGACACTAAAGCGGTTCCTCCCACCATCTCGGGCCATTAGGCAGGACATGGGACCGCTGTGGAGGAATTGGATAAGGTTAGCCGTAGGGGGTTGGGGCAAGTTGACGAATGAAGGGTAGGAGCTTCTTCAAGCCGTTTAGCCTTGGACACTGATGCTCGCATTTACCTTCTCGACGTACGAAGGATGGTTTTCGAGGCAGTCTTCGGTCTTAGGAAATTTCTCGTTGAAGGGAGGATATATCAATGTGAGTGAGCCATTTACGGAGGCTCTAAGATTGCTACAATCAGTCACTGACGAATATATGTGGAGTATAATCATGTTGATATTGACGAGTGTTCTGATTAAACTGAGTAAAATAAACTATTTAAAAACAAATTTATTACTCAGTCCTCTTTGAGATATTTTCCTTTAAATATCACAAAACTAGAATTTTGCGGCGTTTGGAAATTCATAAAAAAAAAAAAAAATAAATTAAAGATCTAACATTTTATTTATAGTATAGAATAAGCGTAAAAGAATTTGGTTCGCGCAGCACACTACTTTCATTTACCTCCGTTGTTAAAATCAATTCATGAATACATTTTTTAATGCATTTAGAGATGAAAATAAATCTTTACTAATATTATAAAGCTGAAGAGTTTGTTTGTTTGAACGCGCTAATCTTAGAAACTACTGGTTCGAATTGAAAAATTACATAGTACATTTATCAGGAAGGCTTTAGGCTACATGACATCACGCTGCGACCAATAGGTTGCGGAAAAATCAGTATATTTTTCTTACACTAGAAAATAACACTAAAAAATATCATTTACGCAGAACTGCTTCAAGATATATTCTTTTAAAAACTTCTTAATACCGCTCATTATAACAGAAAATGACGCAGACGAAGTTGCGGGCAACAGCCAGCTGTTAAATAATTAATTACTAAGAATTTCAATAGAAATATTTGTTTAAATAAATAATCTATAATATTATTATCTACTACAATCAGTTACTTTAATCTACTTTTCATCATTCTCAATTAACTTTTACAATTTCCTGTATAAGATAATATTTTTCTAAACTCTTTAAGCTTTCCAAGGTATATTTTTCATCCATAATAATATTTTAATGTTCAAAAACATAAAAATACATAAAAAAATGTTTGCTCTTTTATGCTTTAGTTGTATATCAAATACGTTCACCTTATATATTTATCCAGCTTTTATCAACGAGAAAAAGATTAGATGGTTATTTTTATAAAATCTACAAAATTAAATGTAATTTAGATAATATTTTTTTATTATTGCTATTAAAGGTGAAATGGTTATTTTTATAGGAACTATAAAATAGAAGGTATTTCGGTAGAAAAAAATATCGACATTTAAGCCCTGTCCATCTATTTAAATCATAAGGAGAGCTACATTATATTAAAGCTCATTAAATTTTACTAACACTGGACGTTGATATCAGCTGGCTATTTTCGAAATGGCGGCCTATTAAAAGTGATTTTATTCAATATCTTAATTATTTTTGAAGATAGAGACAAAATTTATTAGCGTTATTTAACGAGGAAAAAGCGAATAAATATTTTTAAAAAAAGAAGAAAACATTTTAAATGTTACCCATAAATACGCCCATAACTCCGTTATTTTTTAAGATAGAAAAAAATATGTATAGAGTTTAGGAATTATTAAAAAACAATCTGGTGCGGGCAACACACGACTTTCACTTTCCTCCGTTTTTAAACCCGATTAAAGAATTTCCAAGTACAGTTAGAGATAAAAACGAGTGAAACCATTAAAGAATTAGTTAAATTGAATTAATATAGAAACATGTGTTTTATTATTTATTTAACGTCACTTTATGCTACTATGGCTAATTGGACGATGCTACTGTGGGAGTCCTAAATTTTGCCTATCCAGGTTTTATTAGGATAGGGATCTTTAACGAGTACCTGACATCGCACAGGCTCGGGACCACCTTTTAACGTCCCCTCCGAAGGACGGCGTAACTAAAGATTTTTTACTCCCATTAAAAAATCCTAGGACCACCTGCGGATTTGAACCCGTGACCTTTGGCATGGGAGGCTGTTACGCTAGCCACCCAGCTACAAGTGATCCCATGTGTTTTATTAAAAAATCTATTATATTACTATCTAAAATAATCAGTTAGTTTTATCGGTTCTTATCACTCTTTATATTCAATTTTACAAGCTTGTTTATAAGATAATATATTTTCTAAAGTCTTTCTTTTTCAAACGGTATGTTATACGTCTGTATTACTGTGCTTATACTCAAAACAAAATTGGCGCGCTATGCTTCATTGGCAAGCCGCCAGGTTGCAGCTCGGTCAACATGAATTTCCCTTTTCGGGAACCCAAACAACAGTTAGTTTTATCGGCTTTTCTACACTCTCCATTACCTTTTACGATTCCGTGTATCAGATAATATTTTTTCTAAAATATTTAACTATCCAACGGTATACTCGTATTATACATCTATATTACGATTGTGGTGTTCAAAAACACAAAAAATGCATTAAAAAATATTTTTTCAGTTTTCTCCTTTAGTTGTTTATCAAATTCGCTCAACGTGCATATTTAGCTGTTAATCACTAATGTTAAAAAGATAATAAAGTTATTTTTATGGAATTAAAGGTACTTTTGATGAAGAAAATTTAAAATATTTGCATTTAAACCCTGTCATACAATTTCAATCAGAATGAAACCTACATCATATTTACAGCCCATTTAATTTTACATCCATATAGCGAGTTTAATCAAAATCGTTAATACCATTTTTGAGAAAATTATAAAAAGGTGCAAAATGCATGGTATAAAGTAGCACTTCCGGTCAGCCGAAATTATTAATAAAGTTGCTGTAACATCTCGGGCGTATAGTAGAAATTTCAGTTCCGTACGAATTTTCGTTTTTGCGCTATCGTTACACACAAAACGTACACAGACTCAGGGGACCCTAATTCGTGTAGTTCCATTGAAAAGTGGAATTCGATAATTTTCACGATCGTAATACTTTCCCTTACTATATATTTCATATATTGGTAAGCGAAAGTAAAAATTAAAATCTTGAAATATATATATATATATATATATATATATATATATAATATATATATATTATATATATATATTACATTACAAGAGAAGGAAAGAGTAACGAAGTCTAGTACAAATGCTTTTGGTTTATTATTTTCCATAATGATCCTTTGTAATAAAAAAAAAAACTTAATTTGATTGCTTATGGTTAAATAATGCCGAAAAAAATAGTATTACTTATTGTGTTTTAACTTTAAATAATTTCAGTTCCAATTCAGATATAATATTTCCAAATATTGATTAATTAATCATTTATAAATGAGGGTTATTATTATTGAAAATATCATCTATCATGAGAATCTATTATGAATATAGATAAACGCGGAGAATAGGTTTAGACCCTTCCATATTTCAGAGCGATCTTCGTCCTGACCTGTTAAATATTTCTTTCTCCTTAGCTTCTCGGAAATTCCCGGCTTTATTTCTGCCGGAACAGATCCAACCTGCTCCTTAGGGAGATCTTTATCTCCTGGAAGGTGGGTTCTGTCGGAGCCTTGCGAGTCTGTTTTTCATTCCTGGAGAATATTCTTAGCCCAAGAAAAATACGGTTTAAAAAAAAAAAAGAAAAAAAAAAAGAGGAAGAGAGAAAAAAAAAATTCAGTGCGTTATACACCAAATAAATCTTCCAGAATTTGCTTACATTTTCAAAATCTTATTTTGTTCCTTACTTGTAATATAACATTTAATGTCATTATAATATCGTTAAAAAAAAAAAAATCTGGTGCGGGCAACATACAACTTTCACCTACCTCTACTGTTAAAATTATTTAAAAAAATATTAAATGTACTTCAAATTGAAAAAAAAAATATTTTTAGTTGATTTTAATAAAAACCTGTATTAATTTTTGTTTGAAACATACAATTTAGATTAAATAATAAAAGTATATTAAAAAGTTAATCAGTAATAAGTTTATACCCTATTCGCACTTTATACTACCTTTTACAACTTTGTGTATCAGATAATATTTTTCTGAAATCTTTCTCTTTCCAACGGTATATTATACATCTAGATTTCTGTTTTAACTATAAAAAAAAAAAAAAAAAATAAAAAAAAAAATTATGTTTGCTCTTATATCCTTTAGTTGCTCATCAAATTCATCCACTTGTATATTTAGCCATTCTTCATCAATGCCATTAAGATGATATTCTTATATTTTAAAATTTACTAAACTAAATGTACTTTGGAAGAAGAAAATTTAAAATATTGCCATTTAAGCCTTATTAGTCTTTTTCAATCCTGGGGAGCGAGTGGCTAGCGCGCTAGTCTCTCATGCTACAGGTTCTGAGTTCGAATCCCAGTCCCGGCGGAGCTTTTATAAGGATGTAAAAAAATGGGGATTCACTCACAGCCTCTCCCCCGGGTATGTGAGACCCTTCAGCCAATGGGTGGCCTCTCACAAAGTTAGTCGTAGGGAGTGATGACCCTACACTAAAAATTGCATCGTGATACGTGAGTGTAAACTTGCAGGAGTTTACACCACAGGCCCAGGGCCTACACGGCCTGTCGCGCCACTGAAAGAAAAGAAAAGAAAAGTCTTTTTCAATCCGAATGCAACCTATATGATATTAATGTCCATTAAAGTTTACTTTTTAATTTTTTGAGAAAACCTTAAAAAAGTGCAAAATACGTGGTATAAAGTGACTCTTCTAGTTCGCCGATTTTCATATAAACGTTGCTGTAACGTCTCGGGTATTTATTTGTCTTAAATTTGAGATTTTAGTTTCCTACAACTTTTAGTTCAAGTGCTAGACTTAATACATACACACATACTCAGGCCTTTTTGCGGGGCTTGGTCGGTCATTTGGGCTCAGGGGAACCTAAAACGTGTATTTCCGTTGAAAACTAAAATTCGAAAATTTTCACGACCGCAATACTTTCTCTTACTATATATTTCATTTATAGGTAGGTGAAAGTAATAAAATAAATTGTAATATACTTAAAAATCATGTTAGTGTATTAAGGCACATTTATTTATCAGAAGTTATTTATTTATTTTACTCTTTTGTTTTATTCTATACTTAAATCCTATTTCTTGTTCTATTCTTCTTCTTATATCATTGTAAATAAGAATTAATTATAATCCACTGGTCTTTTGGTCAGAAACATTATGTATCTTACTTGTACATATGAGTTGTTTTTAAGGGATCCTGTCCTATTATATTTTTTTTTTCTAATCTATTCAAATTTAAACACATTGAAAATTCTTCATTCTACAAATTTTATTTTTTCCCCTGTTTTTCGTCAGTTTTACAAAATTCAAATGATCTTCCTTTAATTTAATAATTGATTTCACATGTTCTATATGTTTTCCATAATAATATATGATGTATATATATTTATATATATATTTTAACCCTGTATGATGAAAATGAGTCATTGACTGAACCGTTCAAACTATTTATTAAATAATGTCTTCTTGAGCATGTAAATGATATGAACTATATGCATATGTTTAATTGTCTAATGTCTCTCGGTGTTTTGTACATTGTATATATATACATAGTTATAAATTTATGTACATATTGAGATCCCTGTACATGTGATGACTGCCTGAGGTGATTGAGTTGACAAATGATATTGCCTGTTCTGCTCAATGTTATTACACCGCTTCCTAGTTTCCCTTAAGTTAATTAGATGTCTCGATTAGTTGAACACAATCTCATCATTAAAGTCACATGCTGATGTTGATCTTCCTCGTCGCTCTTGGATCAATAGAATTTATAACGTCTGAATAATGTTCGAAGAATAGGAAGATTCGGGTGGTGGATTAATTGGGATAGTATTTAACGCTACATTGGACCAGGAGACCTCTGTATAACACATGTGCCTGAATGTACTAATACGTGAATTTAGTATTTTATCTAATTCATACTTCCAGCTTTGAATAATATCTGCACCACTGCTATATACGAGTATATTATACTCGCACGACATACCTGATAGTTCAAACATCCTGACGGCAACATACGAAGACGACACTGCAATCTTATCAAAAAATGAAGATCATACTCAAGCCTCACTGACTCTATACAACACCACTTACAAAAACTGCAGGATTAGTGCAAGCTGTGGAAGACAAGATTAAACTATGACAATTGCCAACATATGACATTTATACTAAGACGTGAAACCAGCCCACCAGTACACATCGATAATGTACCAATACCACAAACAGACAGTGTAAACTACCTAGGACTAACTTTTGACAGGAGAATGACTTGGGGCCCGCACATTAAGAAAAAACGAAAGACATTAAACCAAAGAAGTAGTCTATTGAGCACACTACTCAGGCGACAATCAAAACTAAAATTAAGACAGAAACTTGCCATCTACACATACTTACTAAAACCAATATGGTCTTATGCCTCTCAAATCTTCGGGCCTGCAAAAAAGACTCATATACAAAGACTTCAACTTTCCACCTTGGTATGTTTCTAACACAACTTTACATAAAGACTTACACATACCTACCGTCAGCGAATACATACGAACTCACTACTCTCGATTTCACAACAAATTACTAGGACATTACGACCCTCTCACAGTACAAATGGCAACCACCAATTTGCCCAACAGCATCAGGAGAAGACTGATAAGGTCATGGATGAGAGATCTTCTGTAATCTTTCGAATTAAAACATGCCACGGAAGAGATACCACTGTGTATTGTCATCTTCCTCATGTCTGACATGCCCTTTTTAAATTCTAACATATCTGACAGACAATCCACTGATTGTAATATGTATGCATAGACAGGTGTGGATAAATAAAACAAAGTTTAAAAAAAAACTTTAAATAAAACACTTGAAAAATCCAGCTTTTTAATAAATAAAAAATCGGTATTTTTACTATTTGGAGAAATACGATTACAGTCTACTGTTTCTAGAACTGCAGTCCTATCATTTCTATAGAATGGAGGTCTTGGAAGAGAGAAAAAATGCTTACATTTCAATTGAAAACTTGTTAGAAATTTCCCTGACCTTCCACACCTGTTCAACAACGTTAACAGTTGTAGATTCGTAGAATTATAGTCTGATAGAGTGAGCCTTAATATATTGTGAGCATATATCCAGGCAATGCATATCGGTTCAAAACCTTACCTACATAAAATTCCTTACTACCTATTACTCTTTCTTAATAAAACTCGTATTTATTTCCAAAACTCCATAAAAAATATAGGGGTGATGTTCGATCAAAACATAACATGGAATAACCATATTTCCCAAATTACCAGAAAATCCATCTGTATCCTCAAACATCAAACGTTTCCGTGACTCTTTTCCTAGAAGTACCTGTCATCCCTTGTGTCTTCACTCATACTCCCCATCTTTGACTATGTATGCCTAGTATATGGGGGATTCAGTGGCGAAAACAAGATGAGGCTAAAGAGATGATAGGTTTATGAGATTTATGTTCGGCCTCTCCAGACAGTCACACTTCTCTCACTGGTATTCTGACAAAAGGTGGCTCTATCCAAAATCCCAAAGAACATACCTTTTAGGCATCTTCCTATTCCAATCCTCGCGACCCAGAAAACCGTCCTATATTTCTGAGCTCCTTACTCTGGGTTCTTCCGTGCACACCCTAAATACAAGATCTCAACTTACCGATCTATAACTACCCTCTCATAGAACAGCATCCTTTGAAAAGTTCTTCATCATCCACGCTACCACACTTTAGAACTCTTTACCCATCTCTCTCTGTATAGTGGCATCACTAACCAGAATCAAACACCAATTATTTATCCACCTCCTCAAAAATCAATCTTCTGCACATATGTGATAAAAGTTGAATTTGATAATACATAAATAAACTCATTCGTTATTGTTAACTGTTTTTATTTTATTATATTAACTTTTAAAATTTACTATTTGTCTAAATAATTATGTATCAAATTAAAACGGAAAAATTGGACTTCCTCTGTCCATTGTATATTATTCATCGGGGACGAAAGTTCGAAAATCCCCCAGAATAAAACTTATTTTTCATTCATTCATTCATAGACGCCTAACTCAAATTTTTTTTTTAAATCTTTAAAAGATTAACTAGCATTTCAGATTATATAGAATCCATATAAAAAATGAAGCAAAAGAAATTCAGCTCGGAAACACAAATAGTATTGTGTAATTAAATACGAGGGATGCAGCGGTGTCTAACAGTTACAAATCCATCTTCAGAAACATTTTTTTCGGTAACCAAATAATTTCGGTGCCTTGAAATTGCTGAAAAAATACCTGCAATAATTTTACTTATTATCAATTAATAAGCAACTATTAATTTAACTGAAAATGAATTCTTAATAATTCATTTTTTTAAAATATAAGTATCACCTATCCAAAACTTTCAATCCTCATCCCGATATCATTAACCCTATCCATAATGAACATGTAGAAGCAGAACTAAATGTTCCACTCCAAATGTATCCACCTCCTAAAGCCTTTCATCCATCAGAAATCATCAATATCCTTAGTAAATTACCTCTTAAGAAATCTCCAGGTCACGATCTTATTACAACCAACATCCTGAAACAGCTCCCTCGAAAGGCCATCCTTTTCCTTACTTATATCTACAACGCCACTCTCCGTTCTACCTATTTTCCTGACGTTTGGAAACTCTCCATTATGAAAACGATCCCTAAGCCCAAAAAGCCACTTGAATACCCATCCTCTTACCGCCCTATATCCCTTTTGCCCATTATGGCAAATTCTTGAAAACTTCTCCTAAAAGGTTATACCGATCCTTTTTTTTTTTTTTTTTTAACTCATTTATTGAAATTACAACTGTACTTCAAGTACACAGTAAATGTGACAATGTTAAATGGTGATACAACTTGAAGAAGAACTACCCAATGGCAGCACTCCTGTAACATTTCTACACTAGAAGGTCTCGAGGCCATCTTCTTTTCAGGCGCCTCGGAGGATTGTCAGGAATTGAGGAGGAAGAAAGTATTGAAACAAGAGGATTAGGGTGGGAATGGAGTTTGTCATGAAAGGAATGGTATCTAGATCGGGCCAAATCAGCAACATACGGAACGTTGAGGTCTTTATGGATAAGTTTGTTCGTGACAAAATAAGGAGCATTTAAGATTTTACGAAGGATTTTGGATTGTAGGGATTGGATACGGGAAGAATTCGATGGTTTAGTAGAGCTCCAAAGCTCCACTCCGTAAGTCCATATCGGCCTTATGATAGTCATGTAGATGAGTCTTTTGTAGTTAAGTGGAAGATTAGAACGTTTGTCTAGTAAGTGTTGAAGAAGTCGAAAACGTCGTGCAGTTTCCTGTCTTTTCAGTCTTGTGTGAGGGTTCCAAGTAAAGCGTTTGTCAAGGTGCAGTCCTAGATATATACCCGATCCTAGATTCAAATCATGTCATTCCTGACCACCAGTTTGGATTTCGATCATCCCACTCTACTATTCAGCAGTGCCATCGTGTGGTGGATGTGGTATACTGTACATTGGAGCGCGGAATGTACTGCACTGGAGCCTTTCTAGACGTGGAACAGGCTTTTGATCGAGTTTGGCATCCAGGACTGCTCTACAAACTCCGCAAATTCCTCTCTCCGACATATTTCCTAATAATCCGCTCCTACCTTACAGGTAGAACCTTTAAAGTTAATCATAACCTCTCCTACTTCTCAGTATTCAACCAGTCAGCCGGTGTACCTCAAGGTAGTATCCTAGGCCCAATCCTCTACACGGTGTATACAGCTGATATCCCTATCCATCCAAGCACTTTCCTCTCTACTTACGCTGATGACACATGTGTGCTATCCGTAAATAATGATCCTGTTGTTGCTTCCCAAGTCCTACAGAACCATTTATCCGCCATTGCAGAATGGTGTCACAATTGGAGATCAAAATAAATCCTAATAAATCCCACCAAATCACCTTCACTCTACGACGTAAACCTATGACTTCCTGTCGAGTTGTTTCCTTTAATCATACCCCACTTATCACTGTAGAACAAATACGATACCTTGGACTTCATCTTGACAAACGTCTTACATGGAATCCTCATACAAGACTTAAACGACAGGAAACTGCTCGTAGATATCGACTATTAAAACACTTACTTGACAAACGATCAAAACTCTCTCTTTACTTTACAAACTCATTTACACAACCATTATTAGACCTATCTGGACTTATGGTATAGAGCTATGGGGCTCCACTAAACCATCGAATTCCTCCCGCATCCAATCCTTGCAATCCAAAATCCTTCGTCAAATCCTAGACGCTCCTTACTTTGTTACCAACAAACTCATCCATAGAGACATGAATATCCCACTAGTTACTGAAATCGCTCAAAAAAGATACACCTCCTTTCATTCCAAATTACCCACCCATACAAACCCGCTTGTCCGCATCCTCTCATCGACATATATTCCCGATAATCCTCCGAGGCGTCTGAAAAGACGGTGGCCTCGAGACCTGCTGAACAAATAATCATTGAAGTGCTACCGCTGGGTAGATTCTTCTCATGTCTTTTTCAAGCCAATTTTCTGTTTTTAGCACATTTACTTATTGTACTGTGTAAATTGTACAGTTGTAAATATCAATAAAAGAATTTAAAAAAAAAATATATAAGTATATTATTTTAATTAATAAATAGAATTGTGATTGAAGTTTATGCCATTATAATTATAAATATTTATGAAAACGGTGATTTAACCGATATATGGTAAAATTCTATTACATGAGTAAAATAATTACAGGTTCATTTGTAAGCAAGTTTCAAGGTATTAAGATTATTTGTTAAAGTTTTTGTTTTTTTTAAAGGCAAGTGACACTTCAGTGTCCGTGGCATTACACACCAATTTCAATTTACTACATTGTGTTATGTTTTCGAGCAGAATTTCTCTTTCTGTATTGTTCGAATAGATTCTATTTAATCTAAAATACTAGTTTATCATTTAAATTCTGTACATTACTATAGGTAAATTTTATGTATTAAATTAAAAGAAAATAAATAAAAAAAAAAATTCTATACAAACACATTTATAATTTTACTGGAAGGAATTAGTCCGGATGGCGGTCATTAAATGAAACAACTAAATAGTTTCAACTATTTATTGTTAGCCAACGTTTCGACCCCCTTTGTGGGTCATCATCAGGGCGCATGGTGGGAGAATGGAAACTGAGTTTTTGATTTCAAGCGGTTTTCGAGATTAAAAAAAAAAAACACTTTTTTCGATTTTATTATTTTCTAGTAGTAAAATTTGGAATTAATTTACAATGATTTTTTCTCTGATTGTTAGGAGTCAAATACATGAAAAAATTATATGATCAAGATTCTTAATCCAAAAACTGATTTTTAGCGGAAGAAAGAAATTCAAAATATAGATTTTTTTAACCTTTTTTGAAAGGTGTGTATCACGATTTTTTTTTAATGTCTTTTTTACTCCTCTATACACAGGAATATTTTCGAGTTTTTCGAAGTGGTGGAACAATATGAAAAAAATTAAAAAACTCATTGAGGTAGATTTCGGGATGAATAAATTCTTCCATAAATACTCAATTTTTCGTTTCATCAGCATGACGTTTCGGGATATTCTCCCATCTTCAGAAGTCTTGTTATATATTCAGAACTCCCAGCATTTTCACTAATCCACACATTCAATTAGGTAAATTAGTAAAAATGAAGTCAATATTTAAAAACATCAGATCTGAGCAAGAGTATTGCTCAGAGTATAGCAAGAGTATTGCTCAGATCTGATGTTTTTAAATATTGACTTCATTTTTACTAATTTACCTAATTGAATGTGTGTATTAGTGAAAATGCTGGGAGTTCTGAATTATAACAAGACTTCTGAAGATGGGAGAATATCCCGAAACGTCATCCTGATGAAATAAAAAATTGAGTATTTATGGAAAAATGTATCCAGCCCGAAATCTACCTTAATAATTATACTAGATCTTCCGTTGTTTAGAATATATTGATATAATAAAAACTCATTATTTTCTGAAATCCTGCATATAACTTATATTTCTTATTATCATTGAAAAATGTGTAAACAAATATTTCTCACAAAAATTTCAGAATTACATTAATTAGAAAACATTTCAGTCATTTTACTACAAAATGTTTAGATAAAAGCTATTTTTTTTTATGGCTAACGCCAGAACAGCGTCTATTATCATTTCATTTAACGTCTCGCTTGTTCATCTATTCTCTAGTGAGAATATATTTTGGGTTAAAAGTAATTGTCTATACATTTTAATAATCTAAAAACAATAAGTTTCTTAAAACGCAAGATTGCAGGCGGGAAAATTTAATATTTTACAAATTCATTTTAAGATCCTAGGCAAGAGAAAGTCGTCTGTTGCCCCGCACTAGATTTTTCTCTTCTCTGTCTGTTTATAAAATGATATCCGGATTCTTGTTTTCAGTGACAAACTCTACATAGGTCAAGTGCATTTTTAAGCATAAATGACACCACATTTAAGTTGTACTCTTGCGACTCACTAGTATAAAATAACTTCTTAAACATGATAAATAATTCATAATATTGTCTTTATATACTCATAATAATATTTATTAATTGTAGCATTAAAAATTAAATAAAAAACAAAGCATTAGTTTTAAAACTTCAAATATCTCGGGACATCTACGCTTAGTACTTCTATCCTAGTCGTTCAAACGTGGCGTCGTACAGCGGCTATCGAATATGCGTTTCGAGGACGATGATTTTGATTTTGTGGGTGTTGTATGATGATGTACTATTTGGCAGGGTATCCTCCTCAACCCTACCACACTGGCTGCTCAACGCAGGGCGAGATTACGCCGCGCCTTCACGGATGCAACAAGTGAAACTGTCACCTACGTCAAAACGGTACTGGTAAAGTCTAATTTATTTATTTATATCTCTCATATGTGTTTTTTTTTTTTTTTTTTTTTCTCTTCTCACTGTTTATCTCTCACTATATATGTTTTTTTTACAATTTACACGAGCACAGTAGAGACAATATTTCAATTTTAATTTCATGCTTAAGCAACAAAATAACATAATCAGCTGTAATTTTTATTTAGAAACAATTTTTCATTGTTTATTAATATTAAAATTTTTTTCAATAAGGACATTTTTAATAATGCTTTAAGACTACATTCCAACCATATTTGAAAATAATTATACACACTATATATACGATAAAAAATCAATAATATAAAATATATCAAATGAAAAAAAATCAATAATGTGTACAAAGTTTAAAAAGATAAAACATATTGAAAGCAGCCTAGAAAAAAATTCACTTATTTTCATTATACTGCCCCACAAGAATTTTACGTTTGAATTCAATTTCATAAAATAGAAGATTTCATATGTTATCTTAAATTTAAATGAGTAAAATTTATAAAATAAAATAAATTGAAAAAACTTATAGTGCAGCAACTTAATATTCACGACTGCTTTTCCATAAATTATACAGACGCCATGCCTAGGAAAGACACAATATTTGTATTGATTAATATTGTAGTGATATTTGATATGAGATTAATAAAACATCTTTTTTTTTATTTTTTTTTTTTTTTGGCGCGACAGGCTGTGTAGGCTTTTGGCCTCGTGGTGTAATCTCCTGGTATAATACACTCACGATTCACGATGAAAGTTTACAGGGTAGGTACTCACTCCTTACGCCTATTTTTCTGAGTGGTTACCATTTGGCTGACGGGTCTCACATACCCGAGGGAGAGGCTGTGAGGGAACCCCCTTTTAATTGTATCCTTATAAAAGCCCCGCCGGGACTGGGATTCAAACTCAGAACCTCTAGCATGAGAGACTAGTGCGCTAGCCACTCAGCTCCAGGCTCCCCTCAATAAAACATCTAGAGGGGGGAAAATGAACTTTAAAAGAAAAATAAACAATTTAACGAGAAAAAACAAATTAACTATGATATTAAAAACAAAATGAAATATTAAGATTAAATAAGTCAGAAAATGCATAAATATAGAATATAGCACTACACCAATCTAAAATATAAAGTACAATAAACTATATTAATAGACAAACAATATTAATATATGTTATAAAATTAAATATATGAGATAGACACGATTTAATACTGTTTTAGGACTACATTCACGCAATTTGAAAAAAAAAAAAAAATAGTATATTTATATAACAATAAAGTAGTTGAAATGTGCGTCATAGTCTACCAACATGATTTCCAAATGGTCTAAAGGAATAATAATAATATACAATAATAGAAGAGAGATAATCTTTTATTTTAAACAATTTTTAATTCACAATTTTTCTTAATAACCATCGTAGAATCTATAATAAAATTGCTTTGAGAATACATTTATAAAATGTTTACTGAAAAATAAAGGTCAAGAGAAATTACTTTACAAATATAAACAAACAGACAAAAGTGTTTAACTTTTTTAATTTTACCGCAGTATTAATTAAAAATAAACTAATAAATAAAATAATATTATTATATATAATATATATATATATATATATATATATATATATATATATATATACCTTTGTTTAATAAATTCTTAGCATTTCGCTTTTTAACATATCAAAGGCAACAGTAGATTTTTTTTTGTTTTATTGTATCCAGACTCTGAAGATGGCTAAATTCCCTTAGTTTCAACAGTAATACTATAAATGACCTCACCTTTTTAGATCTAACTTGTATGTTACTGTAGTGTCATCGTTGGCTTTTATTTATTTTTTTTTTTGTCATACAAAACTGAAATTTTATATTTTATAAGGGTATGTGTCTGAGATGCTCCAGCAACTTTTTCAAAACCGACGAGCCATATGAACTACTTTATAGCATGCATTTTGCACCTTTTACGGTTTTCTCATAAATGGTTCTGACGATATTGATTAAACTCCCTATACCGATCTAAAATTGAGTGAGCTTTAACATCACACAGGCTTCATTCTGATTGAAATACTCTGACAGGGCTCAAATGCCAAAATATTCTAAATTGTATCCTCTAAAGCGCCTTCAATTTGGCAGATTGAAAAAAGTTAACCCTTTGATGTTGTTAGCATTGATAAAAAACGAGTGAATTTATAAAGAAAAAAGAATTTGAAGACCAACTGACAGCAATATGTTGTTTTAGGTATTCTTTTCCCGAAAGTAGAAACTTGTAGAAACTCGACGGGTTTAGCAAAATAACACAAATAGCATGCTATAGCAAACGTAGTGAGTACCCCTAACATAGGTACAATTGGAAAGCTATAGATTTAAGAAAAAAAGTTATAAAAATTGTGATAAGATAACTAAGAGTAATACAAGGCGGATATAACTGTATGATTGTTATAGATAATAATTTCTGTTCTTAGATTATTTAATCTGAAACACATATTTCCAACGAAACTCAATGCAATTTTTGATATTGTTTCAACAATAACTGTATTTAAAAGTTCTTAAATAGTTTTAATGTCATACTGCTAATATCCGGAAGAAACTGAGTAATTTTTGCGGTAGAAAAAATAGTGTTTTCTTTCAATTTATTCCAAAGGACCACCTTCACAAATCGAGGCTTCGGGGCATCTCACCCATGGTCACTATCCTACAATTTAAAACAACAAGATATATAAAATTCCACTTAAAACAATCATTGTGATGTAAATTATAAAAATCTGCTGCGAGCAACACACGATTTTCACTTACCTCGACTGTTAAAATAAATCTAAAAACTATTAAATATATTCCAATTTGAAAAAAAATTTAAGTTGATTTTAATAAATAGTGTATTCATTTTTGTTGGAAATATATGATTTACATTAAATTATATGACTATTAAATTGTTAATCAGTAATGAGTTTATTCCCTATTCGTCACTTTATATTACCTATTACAACTTTGTGTATCAGATAATATACACTTTTTTAATATTTATCTTTCCAACGGTATATTATACGTCTATATTACTGTTCTTAAAATAAAAAATATTTTTTCTCTTTTATGCTTTAGTCAGTCATCAAATTCGTCCAACTAGAATATTTAGCCATTCTTTATCAATGTCATTAAGTTGAGATGGTTAATCTTTTGGAATGTACAAACTCAAAGGTAGTTTAGAGGAAGATATTTATATAATTGTTTTCCATAAAGACTCTTATTTTTAAATTATCCCAATTTTCGGGAAAAAAGAAAATTTAAATAAAAAAGCTTTTGCGCGCAACACACGACTTTCACTTACCTCCGTTGTTAAAATTAATTTAAGAACTTTTAAATAAATTTATAGATACAAATAAATTGTTAAAGAATTAATTACTTTGAATTCCATGTGTTTTATTAAATAATCTATTATATTTTTATCTACAACAATCAGTAATTTTTATTGGCTTTTCATGACACCCATTAACCTTTAAAATTCAGTTTATTAGATAATATTATTTCTAAAATCTTTAGCTATCCGGTATATTATAGATCTATATTACTTGTATACATTTATATTACTTACTTCTATATTCTTGTGTTCAAAAACACAATAAACGCATAAAAAAGTATGTTTGCCCTTTTCTCCTATAGTTGTTTAACAAATTCGCTCAACTTGCATATTTAACCGTTATTTATCAATGCTAATAAAATGATGTTCTACATTTTTTAAATCAACCAAAAAGAAAATTTAAAATATCGGAATTTAAGCCCTGTCAGACTAATTCAATCAAAATAAAATCTACATGATATCAAAGCCTTCTAAATTTTACCTTATATAGGGAGTTTAATCAAAATCGTTAGAGCCGTTCTTGAGAAAATCTTAAAAAGGTGCAAATTGCATGGTATAAAGTGGCACTTCTGGGTAGCTGATTCTGATAAAAAAGTCGCTGTAATATCTCGAGCTTATAGTAGTCTTAAATATGAAATTTCATTTTCCTACGACTTTTCGTTTTTGTGCTAGACCACACACACATACAGACACACAAACAGACCTTTTTTCGTGACTTGATTATTTGGACTCAGGGACTCTAAAACGTGTATTTCCGTCGAAAACAGGAATTCGAAAATTTTCACGATCGCAATACTTTCCCTTACTATATATTTCATATATAGTTAAGTGAAAGTAAAAAACACAAGTTGGTTGGCTTTTAAAAAAAAAAATAGATATTCTGAACTGACCATTTCCTGAACGTCGCTGGAGAAAGACGTTGATGTTTCAATAGCTGAGAATTACCTTCATTCCCACATCGAAGAACATAATAATAATAAACAACTTATTTATTATCCATAGACATGTCTCTTTAGAATAAAACATACTGAATGTACAAAGTGTGCTTTGGAGTCTTAGAGTATCTTAAATACATGTAAACAAGTTAAGAATTACTTATATAAACTAGACATATTTAAATGCGAATAAAACAACAACCACAACAAAATAAAAATAGATAAAAAAAATATCCAGCTTTCGCTTCCATAGGTGAGGATTGAGAAGTACACAGGCTTGTAAATGTGCCTTTTTGTTTCCTTGCCAACTTCCCTGTGCCCAACTATGCTGTTGCAGAAGGATAATAGACCTGGTTGGCTTTGGATATCCTATTTGCTACTTTTGGGTCAATTTTCCCGTGTTGCTGATAATTGTCCCCAAATAGGTGAATGATCGCACAACTTCTAGTACCTCTACCTATTACAGATCAGCTGAACATCCTCATGTTCCTCCCTTGATATGATCAGGACTTTCTTTTTGTTCGTATTGATCACCATACCTTTGCGGAGGAGTTCTTCCTGCCATTCTATGGGGCCTGTTGCAACTTGCTTTTTGAGCCCACAATCAGAACGATGTCATCAGCATATAGTAGGCTTTGGACCATAATATTCCTCATGTTCCATTTTCCTATAGTCATCGTGGTAGTACGGCGTTGCAAATTTTTTGAATTTGATCCATAAATATGGTGAACAAGAGGGGACTTAAGCTGTCTCCCTGCCTGACTCCTTTCTCGATGGGAAAAGGCATGGACTCTCTACCGTTAATTCTTACGATTCCTTTTTCTGCCTTATAAGCCAATCTATCTTCATGATAAGATCCGCTGGGACAATTTTTGCCACCAAAGCATTCCATATTTCTTGTCTTGGAACCGAGTCGAATGCTGCCTTTTAGGTTTAGAAATGCCATGTATACATTCTGATCTCTTTCCCATGCTTTCTCTGTGATTCCTCTCAAGACGAAGATGTGATCTTGAGTCTGCCTCCCCGGACGAAAGTCTGCTTGTTCGCTCTCTATTTGTTTCTCAACTATGTGCGTAATTTTCTTTCTAGGGTTGAGGAGTATAATTTGTAGGTAACTGAAAGTAAGCTTTCACAATCCGTTGAGCTAACCTTGCTGACAAAGGAATGATGCGACGATTGGAAGGGTGGAGCCACTTCAACTCGCAATAAATATGAGATACGGAGGTGTATCTAGGGACTCCGAAGATGAATCGAACAGAGCAATTAATCAAGCGATTTATTTTTACCTCGAGATCCCCAGAAACAAGGCCGCATAACGTACAACAATAGTTGAAGTGGGGAAATATTAGAGAATTAACGAGGAGTTTTCGGGTTTAATGCGGGAATAGGTGACGGAGGGAATACAGTCGCTTTAAGGTTGAAAAGGTACGACGAGAGATTTCGGAAATATGATTTTTAAGGATAGGTTTGGTCGAAGGTTACAGACAGTCAGGGGAACATTATAGGATTACTGTGGATGTAATTAGTTGACCGTTGAGAATTACTGGAAGGAATTAGTCCGGGTGGCGGTCATTAAATGAAACAACTAAATAGTTTCAACTATTTTATTGTTTGCCAACGTTTCGACCCCCTTTGTGGGTCATCATCAGGGCTAAAAAGATACAAAAGAATATAATTTCAATGAAATTACATACAATATTATATAACCTATTTAGCTAGAGAACGTCGGTATTAAAAAATAACAGAAGAACTATATATGTAAAAAAAAAAAAAAAAAAAAAAACTTAATTAAAATACAATGACCATAGTACAATAATGAAAGTGTTATACAAAAAAAAATAAAAATGTTCACTAAACAAAATTTACACAGGTATCAATAATTTCAATGAAATATGAAATATAAAAATATGAAGTAGAGTGGAGATACGTATCGCATGGTGGGAGAATGGAAACTAGGTACTGTTTGGTAGATGGGGGGTAGGTAGGATGGAAAATACGTAGGAAAAGTAGAATGGAAAATACGTACTGATTTATGGGCAGGATCTGACAGCAATGACTTTAAAAATTCTTAATACTACCATACAAAGAATCAATGAAATTTAACTTATGATTATAATAATGATACAGGATAAAAAATTCTAATTTAATTCTTGAAATATCACCATATAATAGTAAGAACAGTGATGGAAGATGTATATGGAGAAAAACTGACTGTACCTCCCAACTTAATTATCCCTAATTCTGTTTAAGGTATCCAAGGATAACAGGGTGGAAAAAATAATAATGGAACATTGTAAAAGTACACTAATTGACAAATCTTACAGGTTGATAAAAAAGTTAAATAAACATAAATACAAGTTGGAATAAATTGATTACTATTGATTACAATTATAGGATTACTATTTAGGTACAGGGTTGGGATATGTGGAACAGTTTTCAGGAGGTGATGGGATCCTATTACAATTGATTTTGTTTTTTCAGCATTCAGTTTTAACTTATTGACTAAATCCCAGTGACTTATTCGATTTAATATACTGTTTGAAATCACTATGATACCGTTTAATTATACTTTATGTGAGCGTAAACATATTTAAAACCAAAACATGCTCTATAGGTTATATGTTTCCCATTTTCTGAGTTAGGGAGTCAACCATAGTTAGGAGAGATACCAGGGAAGACGTGGGGCAGAGTGGATTTGTACCAAACCCCCTCCTGCCTTCTAGATCAATCTCTTCTCTTAAATCCGAGCTGTCTTACACTCCTTCCCTCACCACCTCTGAGATTTCATCCCTTCCAGTCCCAGTTCCAGATTCATTTCTTTGTAAATTAACTCTAAAACAGCAGTTATTAAAGAAAATCAAAGTAAGAACTAGAAACAAAATGATGTAAAAACTATTCCTAATTCTATCAATATCAGATACAAAAAAAAAACTAAATTTTTAATTTAAATACTTTTAGGACAGAGATGTTACCGTAATATTTGAACAAACTTAATTACCCGTCATTGCTTTTTTTACTTCCGCTTACCTATATATGAAATATGTAGTAAGGGAAAGTATTGTGATCTTGAAAATTTCCGAATTTCAGTTTTCACCGAAACTACACGTTTTAGGGCCCCCTGAGTACAAATGACCAAGTCCCGCAAAAAGGTATGTGTGTGTGGCGAAAACGAAAAGTCCTAAGAAACTGAAATTTTTTATTTAAGACAAATATACGCCCGATTTGTTACAGAAACATTTTCGTTTAAATTGTATTTAATTAAATAGCATTTATGTTATCTAAAATATTGAGCTTTCCAACGGTGTATTATACGTTATGTTACTACATATATTTAAGGAATATTTTTTTATGACTTGTCACAGAAAATTTTTTCTCCCGTTTAAAGCTAAGCTAAATTGCAATGGATTTTACTTATTAACCTTTACGAAACAATGCCTTAAATTTTGGTGAAAACCGTATCGAAATCCGTGGAGTGGTTTAGAAGGATTTAACGGAAACCAAAATCCCGTCATCATTTTATATATATAGAGATAAGTAAATGTAGTTTATGTAATTGTTAAAAACCTTTAAGGCTCATAATATTAATTTTAAACTTGTCTAAATCCAGCCAAACCCATATCTACTTTGCAGACGAATGGCAAAGAAGTTAAACGATCAATCTTAAATATACTCAAGGCTGATGCTTCTTCTTGGCCAAGACCCTGAGGACATAGTAATCTAGTTCCAAGTTGGCTGCCTATTCTCGTGTTCCGAAACTTTTCCCATTTCTCTGTTTCCTTTATCCTTCAAAAAGCTCCAGAGAAACTTTTCTTAACCTAACGTCGTATAGCGGTTAAACGTCCGTATTTGACTAAGTTAATTATGGTACACTCACTTGTTGGTCAGAAACATGTTCTACAATATACATGAAACAAAATTAAATTTCAACAGACACGACAATAATAATAATAATATTTTATTGCTTTTAAGATTTACATCTTTTAGCAAGAGGTT
Organism: Piezodorus guildinii; assembly: GCA_023052935.1. NCBI lineage: Eukaryota > Metazoa > Arthropoda > Insecta > Hemiptera > Pentatomidae > Piezodorus > Piezodorus guildinii. Next base: position 70,379,256 of record CM041298.1, read on the forward strand.
TGGCCTCTATTTCATTTAGACAGAATCATTTTTTACATTTACCAAGGAAATATTATAAATATTGAAATAAGAGTTGAACTAACTACTTTAGAAATGACATAAGAAAAAAAAACAATTAACAAAATAACTAAGAATACAAATCTTGATTAAATATTGAACAAAGAAACTTTAAATAAAAAATAAATAATAATAAACTCAAGAAAACCGAACAAAAAAATTTTTGAATAATACGTATCTTGATAACAATTTTATATAAACAAAAAGTAATGACATAACAAATGCATATAAATTTTGTGCTAGTCGTTTGTAACAAAACTTCTTATCTTTAGAGCTTCTAATGAAAACAAAAATAAATCGTTCAACTTCCTATAGGTGGTAATTGTTAACAAGTCTTCCAAATTAAAATTTTTCATAACATACTTAAATAAATAGTATCTTCTGACTGGATCTAAAACTGGACACGATATTAGAAAATGTTCAATATTATCATAACCATCGGTATTACATAGAGGGCAAGACATGTGGGTTCAAATTTATAATATAATCCATTCACTATTATCCTCTGTGATTTCTCGCCTGCCAGTCTTAGTTGAGCGATTAACGTTATTTTGTTTATATTACATCTAAGATTTAAATATTCTTCTCCGAATTGGAAAGTTGGTTATATGGCGATATATTTTACTGTGAGAGGAATTTTCAATAGCTTCTATATTCCTGGAATATAAATGATTAGCCATTTTCTCAAACAGTTTGCTCTTTGAATTTTTTAAAACAGCTGGATCATTGAGAGCCCATATTTCCTCTGAACCTATAAGAATCAGTGACCTACGAACTTCTGCGGTCCAGTTAAAAGGCACGTTTTTATTTGTTTCTAGGTCTCTAAGTCTATTGTAACATTTGGAAGTCTGGTATTTTCCATTTCTAAAATTTTCTGCCACCAATTTATCATTTTTTTAAATATTTTAAATGTATAAAACCAGACTCAATCCTGACATATGAGTTAGGTGTGTTTTTTGGAATTGAGAGTAATCAGACACGACAATACCTTGGCCTTACATTTGGTTGGAATACTAGTTTACCGGCAATTAAGAAATTTACAGATATATTGAATAAATACAAGTAAATGTGATATACGATTAATGCACATGATAGTGCTGTGAAGAAACTACAGTTAGGGAGCTCTCTAATGTCTAATTTTTGGTAGGATGTCTCTTGGCCATCTTCTTTTTAAGTCGCCTTGGTGGATTTTTCAGGAATAGTTGTGGAGAAGAAGTTGCGTATTAGCGGTTTTCATTAGGAAGAGAGTTTGGAATGATAAGAAGTATATCCATATCGGGCTAAGTCTTCAAATAGTGGAATGTCAAGGATGACTTTATTACTAGCAAAGTAAGGAACATGACCAAATGCTAGAGTAATTGGGTGGCTTAACTCAATGCAGTAGATCCTAATAGGTCTGATAATGGTTATATAAATAATTTTTTTTTTTTTTAAATAGTAAATAGGAAGTTTTGAGCTTTTGTCGAGTATGTATTGTAGTAGTGGGTATCTACGAGAAGTTTTCAGTCGTCTGAGTCTAGTGTGTGGATACCATGTCAGGCGTTAGTCAAGATTGAGTCCTAAGTACTGACAATGCTGAGAGTAAAACTGATATATTCACTGCTTCTAAGACAAAAACACACATCCTGAACCTCACTTGTTCTGTTCAATCAGTTTTAGGACTGTAGCTAAAGCTCAAAGTTGTATCAGCAACATTACTCTATTTACAGACCTTCTGATGCTTAAGTTAACAAACACATTCGTTCCCGCAACAAACGATTCCACTATAATTCACCCAGATACTCTAAAATGATATACACTAATAAATTTCTATAAGATATAATTTAAAATTTTAATTCAAGACAGAAAGAGACACTGCCTCTCCTTCCAGCCTATTATCATTTTTATTAAATTTGAAGATATTGAATTCACTGGTTGTCAACGTTGTTTGTTATTTATTTAACGTCACTTTATGCTACTATGGCTAATCGGCTCATGCTACAGTGGAGGTCCTAAATTTTGCCTATCGAGGTTTTATTAGGATAGGGATCTTTAACGAGTACCTGACATCGCACAGGCTCGGGCCCACCTCTTAACGTCCTCTTCGAAAGACGGCATAACTAAGGATTTTTTACTCCCATTAAAAAATCCTAGGGCCACCAGTGGGTTTGAATCCCTGACCTTTAGCATAGGATGCTGTTATGCTAACCACCCAGCTACAAGTGATCCCGGTTGTCAACGTTATGAGTAAACAATATTACTCGTTAATTTGACGTAAAATAGTTGGTTGATTTACAAACATAATCACTTATTACATTACTTAAAATATATAATTGTTTAACAGTCCCTTACTTAAATTTAACTAAGAGTAAGCTCCCTTGGTGAAATATTTACATAAGGGAACATGATAGCATAATCAAGCATAATAAAATTCTCAATTATATATTTATTTGTCATCATATGAAAGTAAAAAATAACATTCTAACGATTGAGATATTTTTAAATTCTAAAAAAGGTTTAAATATATTGGATTCAGTGGAAAAAGAGTGTATGAGGGGACCTGGGTCGAGCTTGGATCAGAGGGCTCAACTTGGGCTTAAAGAAAAGAGATAAAAGTTGCAAGCCAATGTCCCTACCCTTGCAAAATTGCCCTGGATCGATACTCTCTTATGGTAAACAAGTTAAAAAAAATACATGGAGGAGTTTAATAAGATATAATTATAACTAACAGAAATAACTTTCTGTAAAATATAGAATTTTATTTTATGAACATGACCTAAATCTCCTAAGCCCTTCATATAACATTTAATTAGCTCCCTAATTTGATTAAATATTGTAATATATTTATAACAATCATTTCACTTTATATATTTTGTCACTCTATTATCGTTTTACCAACTTGTGTGTTGGCTAACATTTTTTTTCTTAAATCTTCTCCTAGAAATATGTTATTCATTCTTACTTTCACTTACCTATATATAAAATATATAGTAAGGGAAAGTATTGCGATCTTGAAAATTTTTGAATTCCAGTTTTCAACGGCAATACACGTTTTAGGTTCTCCTGAGTCCAAATGACCAAGTCTCGCAAAAAGGTCTGCGTGTAGGGTAACTCCCGGGCGTAAACGAAAAGTACTATGAAACTGAAATTTCATATTTAAGGCACTTATACGCCCAAGATATTACTGAATGTTTTTCATCAAAATCAGCTGACCAGAAGAGCCACTTTATACCCTGCATTTTGCACCTTTTTACGATTATCTCAAAAACGACTCTAACGATTTTGATTGAACTCGCTATATCGATGTAAAATGCAATGGGCTTTAATATCATGTAAGTTTCATCCTGATTAAAATATTCTGACAGGGTTTAAATGCCGATGTTTTAAATTTTCTTCTTCTAAAGAACCTTTAATTTTGTAGATTTTATAAAAATAACTATATTATCTAGTTACCACTGATGGAAAACAGGTAAAGACATAAATTGAATGAATTCGACTCCCAACTAAAAGAAAAAACTTAAATAATATTTTTCTATAATAATATTATAAGAACAGTAATATACATGTATAATATACCGTTGGAGAGCTAAAGATTTTAGAAAAAATATTATCCTATACACAAGTTTATAAAAGTTAATAGAGAGTGATGAAAAGCCGATCTAAATGACTGATTATTTTAGATAATAATATACTAGCTTTTGTAATAAAACACAGGTTTATACAGAACTTCAATTTAAATAATTTTTTTAATAGTTTCAATCATTTTTATCTCTAATTTTATTTGAAAATTCTTTAATCGATTTTTAAAACGGAGGTAAGTAAAATTCGTGTGTTGTCCGCACCAGATTTTTGAACATATGAACAGTAATATAAATGTATAAAATATATCATTGGAAACTTTATGATTTCAGACAAAACATATTTTAATCGTACATTTTAAATACATTTAGAATAAAGTAAAAAAAAAAAAAAACATTCACGTGCCTGAAAGATGAGCTCTGCCGACGACTATTTTACAACGGTTTCTTTATGCAAGGGTCATTCGTAAACAGATTACAAGCACCCTACGCGGATTGCTGTAAGCTGATTTAAACAGCTTACGTTTTGTACACATCCTATTAGTTCCAAGTGTTTTAATAGTTTTAAAAGCAGGGCTAGTGTATCTCTCTAGTTTGGCCACTTCAGCGTTATTTTAGGATACTCTGTGTGGAGAAGTTAAGTGAAGAGCCCGCTGCCTACGAGGGTCAAAGGAACTTGATGACATGGCCACTCGAAATGTTTGGATACAGTAAAAATGACGAGGCTTAAGAAACCGGTAATTACGGTAGGAGCGAAGAATGCAGCTAAAATTGCAACAAGATGGGGAGCAAGGAAATACTTCACTTCAAGTTGAAAGGGATATTTAAATTACCAAATATTTTTATTTTATTAATTTACTGTGATTTTATGGTAAAGTCTCTCTTAACTAGTTTCTTGGATTATACGATGATAAAAAAAAATTATAAATACTTATATATCTTTATAATTGTTTGCTATTTTGGTTGTTTTTAGTGTTATTCTTAAGGAAGCCATTACCAGAATACATTTTTTTTTATTCCACACACACACACACACAAAAAATATATATATATATATATATAATATTATATATATTTGCCGTATAATTTTACGCATAATAGACATGGGTTGTAGGGGTACAGGTCGACCCAAATAGGTCTGATAATAGTGATGTAGATGAGTCTTTTGTTATATACTTGATGTTTTTAACGTTTGCCGAGTTAGTATTGTTTTAATCAGTATCTTCGAGCAGTTTCTTGTCGCTTCAGTCTTGTGTGAGGGTACAAAAAAAAGAATTAAAAGAATATTGCTCTATAATTTTAAATTAATGTTACAATATATATTCTTATATAATATAATATTAATATAGAAGTACAATAAAAAATCAATAATTTTTATTATATTATGTGCAATATTGAATAAATCTTAAATTGAATTCCGTGAAAGATGAAGGAGTCTGCTTTCTGTGAAGTGGGTTGGAACGAAGCCACGGCCAACTAAGCGTTCGGTTATTAGATCAAATATCGACTTGGTTCCGGCTAACTCCGGCGAGAAAGATGTGAACTAAAAAGAAAATTGAAGTTGTGGTAGTAGGAGGGGAGAGGAGACTCGACTAACTACCAACTCCTTATCGAAGATAAAAAAAAAAAAAAGAAAAAAAAAGAAGCAGAAAACAGGAGAGTTAAGTGGATCTAGTTCATCATATCCCAACTCCCCGACTATTTCTTTTATTCTACTTGGTTTGAGACCTACCGAGCAGTCAGGCATTACTAACTTAGTTCACAGCTAACTTAGTGTATTGCAGCAACTAAAGTCTATAAAGTTTCTTTCTTTCTTATTTATTTAAAAAAAAACTGAAAATTATTACACAATGGTATATTATTTTCCAAATAACTATGTTGGGGTATAACTGTTTATAGCTGCTAATATTTTCGATTTTTCTTTATCTTCCATAATAATCAAATTTTGGTGGAATTACATCTATTATAATTTGTGACTTAAATATATAGATTTTTTTTTCAGTTTATCACGATTTTCTGAACCTACACATTTTTCTCAATATTAAAAAAAACAACTGATTTATGGTCGTATTTATTTATTTCTATAATTATTCGTTTTTTTTTTTAATTAAAAACACTTATCTTCGAAATAACAGAGTTAAAAGCGTAAATAATGGCAAGATTTAAATTTTGTTCTTTTTTATTTCGCTTTTCTGATTCTAAAACTGGAACATGTTTTTCTCTATCTTCAAAAGTAACTTATGGGCGTATTTATACATAAAATTTCAATTTTTTCTCTCTCTTTTTTATAATGCTTTTGGTTAAAAAACCCTAATTTTTCTTTATTTTTAAATGGAAAATAACATTTATTGAAAAATTTCGGTTTTTATACCATTACTGAACATTAATGATTTATTGAAGATTTGGCCTAGTCTTTAGCAGTAGTTTTTATGGTCCGAATAACGATCCTAAGATTAAAAGTAAAGAAAAATAGAAATTAAAACTTAACAAGTTTCCACGCGTTTCGGAGCATTCAGTTTATTACTATCATCATTAAGCAGAGGAATGCAATAGCTACAATATTTATACTTAATATTCGTTTTTTAATTTATAGATTGTTATCTAATATTTTAGTTAGTTTTGACATGCGGAATTAGCTTTTGAAAAGTTCTGATTTTTATACTGTACATGAGGATTCATTCATACGTCATAAATAAAATTATCATCAAAACCCCGATATTCTATTTAAATCAGATAATATCCGAATATAAAATACCGAAATAAAAGTCAGTTTCTTCATTCCAAATTCTTGGTCCATCCTAATCCACTGGTGTGAAACATTTCCACCTTAACTATACCGGCTAAACTCAGGAATATTTTGAAAACAAGACCACGACATTGATTTTTCATTAATTTCAAACTTATTATAAGATTTATATTTTCCTAAACCGCCCAGTTCAAGACAACGCATGTTGTACATAAATGACAATTCTTACCCTCCTTGATTTATTAAAGGCGTTTGACACGGTTGATCATAGCATCCTTCTTACCAAACACCAAAATCTCCCAATATCCAACAGTGCTTTGCGCTGGTTTCAATCCTTTCTCTCTGATCGTTTTCAGACGTAGTAGTGCCAGACCAGCCTCCATCCTCAACCTTGCCCCTTTCCTGCGGTGTCCCACAGGGGTCGTCTCTATCTCCTACTCTTTTCGCTATTATATTAATGACCTGCCTCTCCATATTAACCACTCTAAACACCACCTCTATGCTGACGATTTTCAAATTTACCTTTCCTTTCCACCTTCCGACCTATTACCAGCTACCAAAAGACTACAAGAGGACTTAGATCGAACAAGTCACTGGGCTGTAGTCAATAAACTGCAGCTAAATGTTGAAAAAACAAAAGCCATTGAGACAGGATCCCATCACTACTTGAAAACTGTTCCACATTTCCCAACCCTCTTCCTAAATGGTAACCCTATAAAGTTTTATCCGACCATCAGAAATCTGGATGTAACCTTTGATCAAACCCTGTCTTTCAAGAACCATATTTCCGAAATTTCCCGCCGCATCTTTTCCACCTTAAAGCGACTGAATTCCCTTCGTCACCTCTTCCCGTATGAAACCCGGAAGTTCCTCGTTACGTCTCTAATATTTCCCTATTTCTACTACTGCTGTACCGTATACGGTTGTGTTTCTGGGGATCTCGAAGTAAAAATAAAACGCCTAATTAATTGCTTTGTTCGATTTATCTTCGGGGTCCCGAGGTACAACTCTGTCTCCGAATTTTAAAGCGAGTTGAAGTGGCTCTACCCTTCCTATCGTCGCCAGTATTTCCTTGCATCATTCCTGTACCAAGTTATCCAATTCCGCCGTCCATCATACATTTTCAACTTTTTGCAATTCAAATCAATTCCCGCTGTACACGCTCTAGGCCTTCAAATTTATACACAACGACCCACCAATCTGCACATTTTGACCGATCGTTCCTTATCTGATCCTCAATCCTATGGAATTCTATTCCTCTTTCTATCCGTCACTCCAACTCTCTTCCTACATTCAAATCCCGCTTATTCCTTCATCCCATGACCATCCAGTCAGAACAAAATTGTAAATAAGAATCTATTTTATTTTAAACTCTATATATTTGCGTATATCTGTTTTCGATCGGTTTGTGTTAACTTGTTTATAAATAAATCATTACTCTAAGACTCTGAAGCCCAATTTATATATTATGTAAATGTTATTCTAAAGGGACTTGTCCCAGAATAATAAAAAAATTATTTATATATATCATATCACATGTTCAGTTCTTCTCCTCCTCCAATATCCCTTCTTTTATCAGACTGCTGAATCCTTATCCCTTGCGTCCGTCTGTCATTCTCACTCTTTGTTCTTTCCCTTAGAAGAACCTTGATGTTTCGGAGTGGTTTTCTAAACCTCTCTCTGTACCGGCAGTACAGTAATTCCATGTCTGTCAAGTTCCTCGTTCGTATGCTTGACATAACCACACTGCACTTAGCTAATTAATACACTTTTCAGCTTGTATAAATTTTCAGGATCCATCCCAACCTTTTTAATGTTTTCTGAGTCTTCTGTTTTTTTTGTATATTTTGTTATTCAAGCTCTGTAGTTTCACTGTAACATTCTTGCCCCATGTATTCTTCTCAATATTCACCTTTTGATCTTCAGTAGTTTTTCATGCTTCAGGAATTCACTGTTCTCTCGTGTTTTATGTCATGGGTCATCAGAAATCAGGTGCTACAACTCGGCGACGAGTCACAACTCGTCCGCCTCCTGCTATTTCCATTGACATGCAATCCTCTAAAATTTTGTCTAAGTATTTTCCTCTCAAAGATTAGTAGGTCCTCAATATTTTATTTAAATTCCATGTCTCTGATCCATACAAAAGGACTAGATTTTGCTGTTTTTACCACATGTTTTTCTAAGGCAGAGATATATTCAAAAACTAGATTAGTTAATATATTTAATTCATTTAAGTTCAAAAATTTTTAGAACCACTGGAGTTCTTTTCTAGAGGTTTCATGTTTACCCATCCCAATATTTGGCACACAAGGGAGGATTAAATTAAACATTAAAAGATTAAACAATTAAACATTAAATTAAACAGGTTTCAATTAGAGCAATTATTATTAAAGATAACGAATAAATGATTTTAAACTTAAACTCTATATAATGTCTAGAACTATGAATGAGAATACTAAGGGAATCTTTACTAACAGCTTTACAATAAAACATTACAAAAAGTTACTTTAGGACCTTAGTCGGCTAGCGACAATGACATTTATCTATGGCGTCCGTTTCTCGTCCTCAGCACCTCTCCAGCTCTTGGCGGACTTCTCTGACGGCCTCCGTGGAAGGTCTTCTACTCTTCTGCCTCTGGAATACTACTGCCCTCTTCTGCTTCTCGATTCTCACCCTCGTCAACTCTATCTCATCTACTTTTCAAAAATACTATATTTTGGAAAACTCCTATCGGTGGACAAAGGAAGGCGGAGCTAATATGGGAGGTTCTCGAAGTCGGTGATCCAGCCTTTGTCCAACTTTAATACTCTTGTCAGCTAGTAGCTGGGGGGTCTTGGAAATTCCTTGGGTATTGTAGGTAGAGGGCAGATCGATGGGGAAACCGAGGGGGTAGGTAACGCTTTTTGAACTTTTGCCAACAAAGCATTTTAATATTTATTTAATTAATATAATAATTATCCAATAATAAATTTACACCCCTCTGTATTCTCTATACATAACATTTGGACTGGATGTATTAATGTCGAATATTGATGGAGCTTGGTCTGCGGCAATAGGAGCCGCAAGGTGAATTCTCTTCGCAGGCTCAAAATTCTTCTTTTTACCTCAACCTCTCGTGCATCTTGAGTTCCAAGAGACCCAAATGAGTGAAGCGTACCACTTTATCGTAGTTAAAGGAGACAATATTGATGGTCTCGCCGGGTCAGGTTTCTTCTCCAGACAAAGGAAAAAATTATATATAGCTCAATTATACTTTCTCATTCTTAGACTTGTGTAATTAGCTTCCGCTGGCTCTCACCAGTGATGCGGCTGAGAGGGAGGCGCTGGGATCCTTTGGACTCTGCTTGTCCTTCCACAAGTGGGGGGACAAGCCCGTCCGGGGTTCCCGAGCTGATTGTAAATATTGTACATAGGTATGAATGTGACATGTTTTTTTTATTTATTTGTTAACTTCATTTATTTGTATTTATTTTGTCTACTTAATTTTGTTATTGTATACGTTTATTTATTTTGATTTTATTTTATGTAATTTAACTTTCCTTTTGTTTATATTGTAAATATTGTATGAATGAGATCCTGTAGCACTATTATTATTGTCTATTATGACAAATTGTAATATATACGAATAAAAAAAAACATTATTCCCTAAGACTTGTGTAAAATTAAATCCGAATCGTAAAGATATTAAAAAAGTCAATCTGTTCATATATGATTTGCAGATAAATATTATATTATTTGTTCGACGTATTAAATATAAGATTATTTTTCAAAATATTTATAAACTAGCCTGTTGATTATTATATGATTGGAAGGGTTGTTATCTAATTTATTTCTCCTCTAAAGTAGAGAAGAAGTTATTTAATGGTTCTGAGGCGACTATTGACTCGGGGCCACTCAGTTAATGGATTGTCTCTGCCCCTCTGGCTCAACAGCCACTAGCGGCAACGGCTCATGAAAGAAACATTATACCCTCTCCATTAATATTGTTTAAATAAAATATCTACGCAAAGTAATATAAAAAAAATTCTGATGCGCACAGTGCACGACTTTCACTCTCCGAAAATCAATTTGAAAACTTTTAAGTAAAGTTGGAGTTCACAAAACCAGTTTTAAACATTGATTATTTCTCCATCTCTTTAACTATCAATCTTCCCAACTTATGTTATATTTAAAAACTTTTTTTTTAGAAACAATTCTTTATTGAGCAATATTACAATCTGTCCAATTTAGGACATTTTTAATAGTGATGAAGTACAACATTCATACTACATTCACACGATATATACAAAACAATAAATTTATATAATAATAATACAATATACATATATACAAAACAAAATCAATAAAATATATACAAAAGTCACTCATACCTATATACAATTCACAAGCATACAGCACGTGAGTGGAAAAATCTAGCCAATGCTAGAACTCCAATATACATTTTACAAGAGGTCTCGAGGCCACTGCCGTTTCAACCTTCTAGGAGGATGGTAAGGATGTGTGAAGCTGGATAAGGATTGAGCTAGGGGATTAGGGTGATGGATAAGGTTCTGATGGAATTTAGAGAATTTTAATGGTATAAGGTCTAAAATAAATGGAATATTTAGGTCGTGGTGTAAGGTATGGTTGGATACATAATAAGGAGCATTAACTATTGTTCGGAGGACTTTTGATTGGAAGGATTGAATGCGTTTGATGTTAGAAAATTTGGCTGTCCCCCACAGTTCAAGTCCGTAGGTCCAGATAGGTTTCAGTACTGTCTTGTATATTAGCAGTTTGTTCTCGATAGATAATTTAGAATTTCTGTTTAGTAGTCTGTATAATTGTCCAAATCGTCGATTAAGTTCTTGTCGTTTAAGTCTAGTATGCGGGTTCCAAGTTAGTCTTTTGTCCAGAAGGAAGCCAAGATACAGGACTGTGTCGGAGAAAGGAAGCGGAACGGAGTTAAAGAGAACTGGAGGGCAGGATTGTCTTCGAAGGGTAAAGGTGACATGTTTGCATTTAGATTGATTAACTTTGATTCTCCAGTTGTTACACCAGTCTTCAATTTGAGAAAAGTGCGTTTGGAGGCCTATAGATGCAATTTCGGGATCTAAGTGAGAGGATAGGATAGCTGTGTCATCAGCGTACGTTGCTAGGAAGGTATTAGGGCAAACAGGAATATCAGCCGTGTATATATTGTAAAGGAAAGGACCAAGGACACTGCCCTGAGGAACACCGGATTCGACTGGATAGTAATTGGAATATTCTGCACCGCAGCGAACTCGGAAGGAGCGGTTTGATAGATAGGATCGGAGGACTAGGTATAGGGATTGGGGTAAATGGTTTTTGAGCTTAAAGAGTAATCCCGGGTGCCACACCCGGTCAAATGCTTGCGTTATGTCCAGAAATGCACCCGAGCAGTACTCCTTGTTCTCAAGGGCAGAGGAAATATGGTCAACGACTCGGAGCCCTTGCTGAACGGTTGAATGTTGGGAACGGAATCCAAACTGATGGGAAGGAATAGTGTGGGATTCTAATAAAGGTAATATTCGTTTGAGGAGGATTTTTTCAAAGATTTTTGAAAGGATTGGGAGTAGGCTGATAGGTCTATATGATGTCGTTGTGTTAGGAGGTTTACCTGGTTTTAGGAAGAGAATTATAGTGGAATGTTTCCATAAGAGAGGAAAATGAGTAGTGCGTAGAATGGAGTTGTAAATATATGTAAGAAATATAACGGCTTTAGATGGAAGCTGTCTGAGAATCCGCTTCTGGGCTCCTCGAATCACCGCGGCTGTTTCAAAATATTTAAAACTAGATATAAAAGCTATTCGTTGCTAAGAAATCCGATCTATTTCTATACTGAAGTCTTAAGTGACACCATTTTAATTCAAACACGTTTCTATGGAAATTTAATGTAAGTCATAACCTTTTTCTCATCTCTAACTTTCGTTAAAATTTCTTTTATTGATTTTAACTTTGAGGGTAAGTAAAAGTGTCTCTGTCTATTTCTCTCTTTTTACATGCTTTTCGTAATTTCTGTTTAAACTGTCTTATTACTTTATATACATATTTTTAATTCATATTTAAAAAAAATAGTTACTATGCAAAATTCCTGTAAACATTTAGGCCGAAACGTTGTCATATGGTACAATAAATTAAGTGTTTTTCTTTTTTTTTTTTTTTTAAATCATTGTTTATTTGTTCTGGGATAGGTCTCTTTTGAATAATAATGTAGTAAATAAAAGTGGACTTGAGAGTTTTAGGGTGAAAATAACTATCAATAAACAATCACTCAATATCAAAATAAAAACAAAATTAAAATACCTCTGAAATTGTTTAAAATAAAATAAAATAAATAAAAATTTTAAAAATTCAGTTTTGTTAAAAAATAGAAGGAATTTACAATATTTTAAATATTATACAAATTAAAAAAAAAATTAAAAATAATCAGTTTGGATATACAAAGGTAAAATACATTAAAAAAAAATTACAATATACAGGTTGGATATAAAAATCTTTTTATAAAATACATTAAACCAAAAATGTAATAATATATAGTTCTGATATAAAGAGAAATCCACAATACCTCAAACGTTTAAAAATAAAATTCATTAAATGAAATAAATTAAATAAAAAATTTTTAAATATATAGTTTGGTTATAAAAAGAATTGGTAATACCTCTTAATTTTTTAATAATGAAAGAAATAAAATACAGATATAAATATATATATATATATATATATATATATATATATATATATATATATATATTTTTTTTTTTTTCTCTGACGCGACAGGCCATGTAGGCCCTTGGCCTGGTGTGATGAAGTTTTATCGGTTCGTGTCAGCAATCTCTGCGCCTATATTTGCGAGGGACCACCAGTGTTGGGGCCAGCGGGGTCGTCCTAAGGATTTCCTTTCGCTGTGCCTGGTAGTTAAGCTGATTCACAGATTTGTATCTTGATATTAATTTATGTATAGCCGAATAGGTAAGTTGATGATCGCAGAAATAAATAAATGAGTGATTTATAAAATGCTTTATAGGTAAACCTGGTACAAAGTATAAGGTAAAGATGAAAAAACAAGGTAAAAGGTATAATGGTTAGGTAATAACAAATAGGTAATAATCACTTTTTTAACGCACACCGTTCCAACTGTACTGAACATATGTTTTTTCTTCTTTATAGATATAATCCGAAACACTTGATAACAAATATTAATAGTTATTAAAGGAAGTTTCTGAGGAATTTAAATACATAATAAAAATGAGGACAAATGAAATAAGTGGCGTAAACAACCAGTATTCTGACGGGTCTTACATTCTCGGGGGAGGGGCTGTGAGTAAATCCCCGTTTTATTATATGCTTATAAAAGGTATTCGAACTCACAACCTTAAGCGTAAGAGACTGGCGTGCTAGCCACTCAGCTCTGGGCTGCCCTAGATATATATTTAATATAAAGTTTGGATATATAAAGAAAATTATCTCTGAATTTTATATAATATGATATGATATTATCAATTAATGTTACGTTTTTTTATGCTTTGTAATTTTAAATAATATTTGATGTTATATTTGCTGAATGAAATAAATTTATTCGCGTATTCATCTGTTTTATGACTGTATATTCAATCAAATTTTATTAATATTCTACCTATAATCAACTATTCCTACATAATTTTCATTATACCTCGATTATTACGATTCCAGCCCAATAAACGCCCAGCCGAAAAATATGAAAACTTGGTCCGCTTTTTCGCACTAAATAATTTCGTGGAAAGAACTCAATAACAGTTGTCCAATTCCGAAGGAGCACCTCATTTTAATAAAGCTCGCCCCACTTCGCCCAAGTCCAACACCCATCTCCCTTTCGCTTATTGAAGCCTAATGTAAATAAGTCTTTGTTTGCTAGAGCTGTAAATTAAAAAGTGGCACTAGTATTTTGAAGCAATACATTTCTCGTATAAATTGTGGGTGAGTGAGTCTGGCTCTGAAACCTATAGCAACCTAATATGTTATCACTTAAATATTTAAATTCTCTTTACTGACGTTACCCTACTATCTTCAAGATATGAAAACCACATCATTTAAGGAGAACAGAGAAATCTTTAGGTGTGTAATAAAAGGGAGCTTAATGGAACATTAGAGAAAAAAAAAAAAGCATGCCCATTCATCACACAAATTTCACACACTATTAATATCATGCATTTAAATTTTTAGTTAAATAAACGAATACATTTTTAAAGTTTATGTAAAATTTCCGTTGAAATTCCCTCTAGCTTTAATGGAAACATATGCTTTCATGAAATAATTTAAAAGTAAAATTATGAACAACTATTCATTATTGGTTTTCGTCACTCACTTTTACGCGTTGATTTGTCACGTAACATTATTTTAAAAAGCTGGTGCGGGTAACACACGACTTTCACTTACCTCATTGTGAAAATCGATTGAAGAATTTTCAAATTTAGTTGGAGATAAAAATGAGTTAAACTACTAAAAAATTAATTAAAGTAAATTTCTATAGGAACTGTTATGTAAAACAATCAGTTAGTTTTATCGGATTTTCATTACTCTTTATTAACTTTTACAAGCTTCTGTAAAAGATAATATGTTTTTTGAAATCTTTAGCTTTCTAGCGGTATATAATACATGTAGATTATTGTTATAATGTTCATAGACAAAAAAATACATTAAAAATTATTTTTGCAGTTTTCTTCTTAGTTAAATATCGACTTTTTTCAACTTATATATGTGGCTGTTTTTTGTCATTGATAACAAGATGATATGATTATTTTACAGAATTTAAAAACTTGATGGTACTTTAGAAGAAGAAAATTTAAAATATCGGCATTTAAGCCCTGTCAGATTATTTCGATTTCAATGAAACCTGCATGGTATTAAGCTCTATTAAATTTTACATCGACATGGCCTGTTTAATTAAAATCACCAAAGCGCAAAATTCTTGATATAAAGTGCCTCTTCTGGTTATTTGATTTTGATGAAAAATGTTAACATCTAATGCGTATAGTTGTCCTAAATATGAAATTTAAGTTTCATAGGACTTTTATTTTATGTGCATAATTTACCACAGGCCTTTTTTGCGGGACTTGGTCATTTGGACTCAGGCGAACCTAAAATTGTATTTCCGATAACAACTCAAATTTGAAAATTTTCACGACCACAATACATTTCATTACTATATATTTTATGTATAGATAAGTAAAGATATCCATAATATAATGTGGCTCTTCTGGATCTCAGGTTTGGTTGAAAAATTTACTGTAGAATCTCAGGCATATACGCTTCTAAAATATAAATTTTCAGTTTTATACAATTTATCGTTTCGGAGTAAGACTTACCATACGCATAAATCTTTTTGCGGAACTTGGTTATTTGTCCTCCAGGGAACCTAAAACATTTATTTATATATACATACATTTATATATATATATATATATATATATATATATATATATATATATATATATATATATATATATATATTATATAATATATATAATTATATTTATAAATATATATATTGAGGAAATTAAAAAATGGCTGTTGTGATTTAAACTTGTTATTGACATAAACACGTCTCGCCCTCCCTGTCCCACGTGTACCATCTCAGCTCCTCTTGAAATATTCAGTGACTGAGGAATAATTTACCTTTGAAGTACGTTCAAGGAGATGTAACATTTATGTTTTAAGTTACAGTAAAGTGTTACATAAATTTAACGGTGAATGAAGTTTCACCCGCTAAACCAAATCCTGATGTGTTAAATTTCACGGATCAACACATTGTGCTCAAACTGTATTACGTAAGGCAGAGCCCCAATCTTGTTAATACAGTTTTTATCCGATTACTTTTTTTCCCATCTGCACTCAGTATATCGAAGGACTTTCTGTTTTAAAATGTAATGGCTTTCTAAATGTTTTTCGGAGTTCTTATTTTCAACAAACATATTTCATTTTTGATGATAAATAAAGTCTTTAGTATGCATATGTACAAGGCGTTTTATTTCAAAATATAATTGTAAACCCTTCAGGTGGACCGAATATAATTGATTAAGGTTTATCATTTACTTTAATGATAGATAGTAAAGTTTATCTTATTATGTTTTAATTTCTTATTAATTATTACTTTTACCTACCTATATAAGAAATATGTAGTAATGGAAATCTTGGCCTTCTCAATGAGCCCCCGCCATTCTGCTCGATTCGGTGCCGCCGCAAACAGGGGAAAACCACCAATTTAGGAGGACAAAAGTTTGGAATTTTCCAGTACTTCACCTTTTTATTATTATTTGCCAAGATCCTTAATACTAATATTCCCTGCCATAGCGTGTTTACGAATGAATAGTAAATGAGTGAATCATTCCTGTTCGCATAAATGCCTAATAACCGGCAGTAGGATTATCTTTATTCAATGACTATTTATTGTGTGTCAAGGTGTGTTTAGCGCAGTCTTTTTGCTTTTATTTACCAATGGACATTGCTGAGACAGGTAAGAAATTATATTTCCAAACTCGTTATTGAATATACATTGCAATTTTCTTGTACAATTAATTTATCAATTCGGAAATGTATGCCTCTATTCAATAACGAAAAACTATTTAACCCCCAAGCTGCCCCAAGGATTCGTTTTATCAATCCTTCTAGTCTTTAAATATCACAAACATTTTTTTGCGATTTTATGTATTTTGGGTGATATATAATTTTTTTTAGACACAACATTCCGAATCAAAAGTTTTACCATCTACATAATGTTAAAGAGTTTTCTAAATGATATAAAATGCATTATTAGCAGGTTTCAGCAACTCCGAGCCATAATTTGATTATTTTTCCCGCATTTTGGGACTATTTTACTTTTGAAGTAGGGAAGTTTTAGATTTTATCAAATAAATATTATGTTCCAAAGCTCTTCTGGGCAGTTCTTTCCCTTGCATCCTTGTGACATGGCCAGCCAAACTCAGCATTCCCAGCTTTATAAATTTAAGGATACTAATTCTCCAAAAATATCATCAAGTTCCCTGTTCCTCCTAATTCTCCAACCATCTCACAGAGCCATATGGAAAATATTGCGATCGTGAAAATATTATAATTCTAATTTTCACCGGAAATACTTCAAGTACTAATTTTCACCGGATCCTGTTAGTTCAAATGACCAAGTCCCTCAATACTGTCTGTATGTTTCCGTGAGCGTGTGTGTGTGTTTCCGTGTTCGGTAAGTTGTATAAAACTGAGATTTTATTTTTTAGGAGCCTATATGCCTGATACAACAACTTTTCATCACAATCGTCCAAACCACTGAATTCCATGAATTTTGTACATACAATATTTTCAAAAATCGCATTAACGATTTTAATTAAACTCGCTAAAATGATGTAAAATTGAATAGATTTTTTTAGAGTGGTCCAGAGTTAACAAGGACTGTGCAATCATTTATTTATTTCAACAAATTGATTTAAGAATTGAATTTATTAAATATAATCTGTTTGTGTTTTTTGAAAATAAAATTAATTAATTTTAATAAACATGGAATTAAACAGTTCCTAAATAGAATAAACTTTAATATACTGAAAACAAGCTTAAATAAGAAAAGAACATTTGTTATAAACCTAGCAATTAAAATACAAAATTTACCTATAATAAAAAGCTAATTGAACTTAAATTAAACATCAGGTGCTCTTCTCCTCATATAGCTGGTTTATTCTCTTGCCAATAATATTTTTATTATGTTTAATTGTATTTTAATTAAATTTCTGGGATAAATATTTTATTTTATTATTGTCTGTATTAATTTATTTTAATTATTTTGTGGCACATACCGTTCAAGTTTCATTGTTAAATAAGCTTGATTTATCTTAAATTACATCAAATTAACAACACTTTTACGGCCTGCTTCTTTGTTGGTTTTAGAGCGTGCAACAGCTACTACTTGTTTTTATCTGTTTTAATTGACATGGGAAAATATGAATCATATTAATTTTATTCACAATGCTTTTCGTAAATGTGGGATTTTATTACAATTCTACGAATTTGGGGGTGATGTATTGTACAATCTACAAACATTAATTAAAAAAATGCAGAGTTTTGTCACACACAGTATTACTTCTGCACCCCCAAATGACTTATAATCTATTAACCCCCTACTACCAATTCTTCAAACCTAAAATGTAATTCGAAACTTTTTTTTGTAACCAATACATCAAAAAATCTTTCCTGTAAAATAAGTCGGAATATACTCGTAGATGTATAATACTCCGTTGAAAGCGCAAGGTTATATAAAAATTAATAGACAATCAAATAAGTTATACAAATTAAAAGAATGTCGTTATAATCCCATAAACATATGAACATATGTTGTTTGTGATGAAGGTGGATATGGGATTCAGTGTTGCCACCGTGCAGTATGGTTCAAGTTATATTCTTCCATACAGCACGCAGTCTTTAGAAACAATATTACGTACAAAATCGTAGCATTTAAGTAACTTATTAAGATCAATAGAAAGTTGTCATTGTTGTAATTTCTACTTTAAGAATTATTTCATAACAACAATCGTTTCACTTTCAACTTAACTGGATTTATTGGAAACTAAATCAAATTTTAATATGTATTTTAAATATTTCATTTGTACTCCTCTGGTCCCGTTTCAATAGATTCGATATCTAGGACTGCACCTTGACAAACGCCTTACTTGGAACCCTCATACAAGAGTGAAACGACAAGAAACTGCACGACGTTGTTCGACTACTTCAACAGTTACTAGACAAACGTTCTAATTTTCCACTTAACAACAAAAGACTTGTCTTCATGACTATCATATGGCCGATATGGACTTACGGAGTAGAACTTTGGGACTTGGGACCATCGAATTCTTCCAGTATCCAATCCCTACATCCAGATCCTTCGTAAAATCCTCAATGCTCCTATCTTTGTCACGAATAAACTCATCCATAGAGACCTTAATGTTCCGTATGTTGCTGATTTGGCCTGATCTAGATACCATTCCTCTCATGACAAACTCCATTCCCACCCTAATCATGTAGTTTCAATCCTCTGAGAAGGAGAAGGCCCCGAGACCTTCTAGTATAGAACACTTTTTAGAGTGCTTCCATTGGGAAGCTTCTCTACACGTGTTTCATGCCTTTTTATATTTTACTCAAATTTACTTGTTGTATTCCATTATACAGTTGTAAATTCCAATAAATAAATAAACAAATAAAAAATTGTTTATTTGAAAAATAAAATAATACTTAAGGACTAAAATGGGTGATTTCTGTTGGGTTTTTTTTATTTTATTATTATTATTATTATTATTATAATTTAAATATATAAAGTATTTTATATATATATATATATATATATTTTTTTTTTTTTTATATACAGTATATAGTATATAAGATGTAAGGATTGTCAGAAGTACGTAATAAAAATTTGAATGGAAAAGAAGAATGTGTTAAATGAGGTGATATAAAAAAATGTTCTTCACCAACTGAATGACACTGTCGACGGTCCGATCATTATCGCTCGTTGCCTCAGAGACCTTACGTGCTACTTCACATATTGCAAATTCTCTACTGTACCAAGGACACTTTTTAAAAATACGACTTACTGTGGGAGTCACTTTACACAGTTGACTTTGAGGTGGAACCCTTCGTGCCATGAGGTGCTGGTGAGTGAGACGGCAGTGTCCTATCCTCAGGCGGGCAATAACTACCTCCTCACGCCTCCACTTTCTGAATGACGAAGCTTAGCAGCTGATGGTCGGTTATCGGTCAATTTGTTGTTTTCAGTATAGTCTAAGATCGTTGCTATTCATCCAAAATCTTCATATTAATTGCCTGAAACAGGTCAGACGATGGAATAAAGCAGGGCGTTATTTCTCTTATAGGTTGCGGCGTATTCTAGTGGATAGATAACTAGTCTTCTATTCCTAGAGTCCTGATTTCTAATCCCGGCAATGACAGAATATAATTGTTTCTGTTAATTCCGCCGAGGGCGAGCCTAGGGAATGGAGACTCTTCTGAGGCAGACCCAGCCTCTTTAAGTTGGGTTCCCAAAGTGGGTGAAAAACATGGTGGCTGAGAGTGATCAAGGATTAACACGTTGAACGCCACGTCACCCAAATCTGGGTAACGGCTATATTTCCACAGGGGCCTCGACACCCGTAAACCGTATTCATCGTCCAATTAAAACGGATTTTGAAGTAATTTATAATGGTTTTATTTGTAACGTAATTATGGTGAGCATAAACAACAGAAAGTAACAATAAATATAAAATCCCAAGACCCTTCATGGGTTGTAGAGGTACAGGGTTTTTTTCTGTTTTTTTTTCTTTTTTTTTTGTTTTTTTCTACAGAATGGATGTTGTTGCTTTGTCAACTTTCTCGTTTCCGGATGTACCGGAATGACTGGGAATCCAAAAAACTTTTTTTTTTTGAAGAGTCCTCCATCTGTTTGATTGTGTATTAGACCTCCAGTACAGTATGGTTTGCTGACTTAATAGTTGATTTATATTTTTTCTTGTCTGCATGAGTCGAATGTTCTTCAAAACTTGGATGAGTTTTACTTCGCCTTTATCCATCGAGTACCTCCGTTCCTCCGACGGATCCCGGCACGACGGCACAAGGGTCCCGTGACCGGAGAGATGGGAGGAGACCGGACGGGACGCGCAGACTCGACGGGTCGGAAGCCAGTGGCTCGTCGACCGCGGGACGGTGAGGTCGCTATGGACAGGCGGTCCCCGGCGGTCTTCGTTGAGCCTGCCAGCACAGGCCTCTGTATTCAGCCCACATGACTCCGTGTTAGTCCATGATAGTCTTCTTTGTAGGTACTAGCTTCATTCCTCCTAAGGTACTCTCAAAATATATATCTATCTCTATGTATCACTAACTGTAAGAGTCTGAGATGGATCTTGTTGTAACCCTACTCCCAACGTCCATAAGTGTTTACCACCATTAGTGGCGTCTCTATGCTTGTTCGTTGTCATTCCAAAATTACTGTTGACAAAATTAAATAAATAATAAAAATTACTCTGAAACATTTAAATATGATGTAACCTAAAATACCTCAAACCATAACATCCTTGAAATCTGAAAATATTAAACTTTGTATTCAAGTTAATATTCAAGTACATTAAAATAAAGTATAACCCAAAGTAAGTTATGATAAATACTTTAGTTGTATCATATCGTTGCAAGAATATCAAGTCTATTCAACATAAGTATGAAAAATGATTTTGTATAATTTAATAAATTATAAAAACTGAATCAAAACATTTAAATATGATATGATAACATCATTGGAAGCAGTAAATATTAAACTTAAAATATTCAAATCAATCTAAATAACTGTTTTAAAAATTAAATCTCAAATTCGATTAATCATAGCCAGATATAAAATACATACATATTTAAAAAATCTTTGGCATTTCTTAATTATATTTTAAAAAGATTTCTATTTAAAATATTTAAGAAACAAAATAAAATTTAAAGAGTATTTTTAATATTCATTTTCTTGGCACCTCATGAGTGCTAAACATAAAAAACAAAGAAGGATTTTTATTTTTTTTATTTGAACACCCCAGCTCTAAAAAAAAGCATATATTTAAAAATTACTTTAAAATATTTAAATTTGTTACTTCTTAATAATAAAAAATAATCCGAAGAAACGTATGATAAATACCTTACTTGTATCCATTAGTAAATTAGTATGAAATGAGATTTAATAGATTTTAATAAATTATAAAAACTGCTTCAAAACATTTAAATATGATATTATGATAAAAAATGCTTGGTCAAATAAAATGTATAAATATTTGTTATAATAATTGCCGAGGAATCTCATCTGCTATAAATTAAAAACATAGGGATATTTTATTTTAACAATATATATATATATATATATAAATATTAAAAAAAACTATTTTAACACAAATTTTAATTTGGCACTTCTAAACAGCGAGTAATCATCCAAAATTATGTAATACATCTTATTGGTATCTTATTTTCAGAAGAATACAAAATTTATTCAACATTAGTATGAAATACCAAAATTATCAAATGTATTTCAAATCATTTGATAATTATTTAACTATAAAATAGCTCAAACCATAACATCCTTGAAAGCAGTAAATATTAAACTTAAAATATTCAAATCAACCTAAATAAATGTTTAGAAAATTAAAACCCCAAATTCGATTGATCAGAGCCAAAAAATATTTTCAATAACCTCTGAGGAATGGCATGTGCTAAAACGGAAAAATAGAAATTAAAATACTTTATCATTTCAATACTTTATTTTTTAAAAATTACTTTCAAATATCTAAAGTTTTCACTTCTAAACGATATATATATATACATACATCCAAAGTAAGTTATGATATACATCTTATTTTTTCTTCGGAAGAATTTCAAATCTATTCAACTAGTATGAACTAAGATTATATAGCTTAAATAAATCACAAAACAACAGCGAACATACTCTAATTGAACATGTAGTTAAAATATAGTAACATTAATAAATGTTTGAAAATTGAAACTACAAATTTGATTTATCATAATCATATAAAATTTTAACATATTTTTAATAACCATTGCTATCGAATCTCATGTGATATAACAAAAAATCTGGTGCGGGCAACACACGACTTTCACTTACCTCCATTTTTAAAATGAATGAAAGAATTTTCAAATACAGTTAGAGATAAAAATACGTGAAATTATTAAGGAATTAATTAAATTAAATTTCTATAGAAACATGTGTTTGATTCAAAAATCAATTATATTATTACCTAAAATAATCAGTTATTTTTATGTTCCTTTCATAACTCTCTATTAACTTTTAAAAGCTTGTGTATGAGATGATAATTTTTCTAAAATCTTTAGCTTTCCAACGGTATATCATACATGTATATTACTGCTCTTATGTTCAAAAACGAAAAATTGCATTAAAAAAATATTTTTTCTGTTTCCTCCTTTAGTTGGGTATCGAATTTATTCAATTTATATATTTACCAGTTTTTCATCAGCGTTAACAAGATAATCTAGTTATTATTATTGAATCTACAAAATTAAAGGTACTTTAGGGGAAGAAAATTTAAAATATCGGTATTTAAGCCCTGTCAAGACCATTTTTATCTAAATATAACCTACATGATATTAAAGCCCATTAAATTTTACATCGATATAGCGAGTTTAATCAAAATCGTCGGAACCGTTTTTGAGAAAATCGAAAAAAGATGCAAAATGCATGGTATAAAGTGCCTCTTCTGGTAGGCTCATTTTGATGAAAAAAGTTTTGTCACGTCCCGGGCGTATAGTTGTCTTAAATATGAAATTTCAGTTTCAAAGGACTTACCGTTTCCGCCCGGGAGTTACCACACACACACACACAGACACACACACACACACACACAGACCTTTTTGCGGGACTTGGTTATTTGGACTCAGGGGACCCTAAAACGTGTATTTCCGTTGAAAACTGGAATTCGAAAATTTTCACGATCGCAATTCTTCCCCTTACTATATATAGTAAGTGAAAGTAATATATAGGCATTTTAATTTTCTATTTGAATTGAAAAACAATATATTTAAAAAAAAAATGAATTTTAAATACTTTAATAAAACCATAACAACCTTCTGAACCAGTAAATAATAAACTTTGTCATTCGAATCAACCTTAATAACTGTTTTGAAAATTAAAACTCCTTATTCGATTGATTTTAGTCATGTTTTTTTAAAATCATCGCGATGGAATCACATGTTTGAACCTAAAAAAAATATACAAATCTTCAATTTATTTTATTTCAATACTTTAGATTAAACCAAAAAAAAAAAAAAAAAAAAAAATTATATATAATATATTATATAATATATATATATAATATATATATAATGTATATTATATATATAATAATATATTATATATATATATATATATATATATATATATATATATTTATATATTTCTAACTAACACTTGAATATTTACGTTCGGCACTGCTAAACTATAAATAAGCACTCAAAGTAAGTATGAGGAAATCTCTACACTTATTTCTATCTCATCTTCGGATAAATCTCAAATCTACTGAGCATTATTATGAAATAAAACTTTAAATAAATTATAAAAACTAAACCGAAAAATTTAAATATGCTGGACCCATAAAACACCTTAAACCTTGTATCATCCTATCACATCCTTATAACTTGTTATTTTTCAACTACGAAATTCAAATCAAAATAAATAAAGGTTATGATTGTCATTCCGTATATTTATTCATTATAAAAGGAGTATCTTAATGGGGTAGACTAATTGACAAGATACTGTTAATTTTTCGGTAAGAAAGATATTAACATTGGAAGAAGAGTATATAAGTCTTTATCTCAAACAAATGTTGAATATGATCTGCATTATTTGGGCTTGCTATTTATAGTGAAAGATAAGTTGATGTATTCTGAATTCTAAAAAAAGAAAAAAAAAAAAACTTCTTATCAGTCATGCCCGCTACTTATTTATAATGAATAGAAAAATAACCCATCCAATTATTCGAAGTAAATTAATAAATGGTAAATCTAAAATTGTTTTATAATTACTCAGTTTTTCTTTTATTCAGAAAGATACAACATACGTTTCTAGATTAAGAAAAAGAACTTTAAATATCCTCATTTTTATTTATGTTCTTTAAATTGGAAAAGGAAAAATATATAATGTTTCTTAATTATATATACTTTTTTAAAATTAATTGTTTCTGTCATTTGTTTTAATTTTTATTTTACATACTTTGCTGCAACATGCGTTGCTCTAGTATCAGTAAACAAATGTATGTATCGTATTTTTAGAGAATATGCTAAAGTTTGGTGTTAAATTTGTATCAGAAAATAATTTAATTTACTTAGTAAATTATTTAGAAATATTTAACTCAGAAATAAATTGTTGTATTTGTAATGTGCCAGTATTTAATATTTTAACTTTCCAAAATACTGATAAAAGTACTTGTTGAAACTAATTATGGTCGATTTTAGTGGAATAAACGATTTTTGTCACACAATTTTTTAGGTCACTCAGATGGCTTAGGAGTAAAAATATTTAACTGATTTAATATTTATTTAATCAAGATGAGATATTTGAGATAGTGGTGAATGAGAGATTTTCTCAAACCATGTGAACTATCGATTGTAAAAACAAAGTTTCGACCAGCAATGGGTTTCTTCATACCTTGCATCTTATTTCATCTTAGCCACGAGGTAGATCATAATTTGGGTCGAAAAGAAGATTCAGGCTGATTTTGAACTAGTTTACTAGATTCGCCTTTGCATAGGACCGGTGCGATTCAAATACTGTGTCATTTACGTTTAAAAAACTTCAGTTTGACCTATTAAAAGTTTATTAATTTAAGATTATAAGCCATAACGAAAAATGCACATAGCAAGAAAATATGTTAACTATATAACTTATATTAATTATTATATTTAATCATCGGCAGAAATTAGAAATATAAATTGGTCTAAAAATCAAAAATTGGTTTAGTTTATTTGTTTGTTAAGTTTAACAATTCCTTTATTATTCGGTTCATTAAAATTTTAAATTTCATAAGAACTTTTTCAAATACAATTTAATGTATTAAAGTTACTTTAGTTTCCATGTGAGGCCCATCTAGTTTACAGTAGAACTACTATTTTTTGTTAAATGGTCTGAAAATAGAAATAATTATTAACAGTATTAGTTAATAACAACATTTCCTTTATTTTAGCAACTTAGATACAATTTGGTATATAATATTATTTTTTAAATCTTGACTACTGTATCAAGTATATAACCTGTACGTTTACCATGAATCAACATAACTCCCCTAATCCACAACATTAAAAATAACATTTGTGCATAAGTTTATGCGTTTATAACATTTTTCTAATTAGTTGCCTGTCTTATTTTGTTGCATGTTAATTTTTTTTTTAAATCTTGAGCTTTTTAACGGTATATTATACGTCTATGTTACTGCTTACATTTCAGGAATAATTTTTTTCTGACTTGGTCACAGAAAATTTATTTTTCCCGTTTAAAGAAAGCTAAATTGGAATGGATTTTACTCGTAAACCTTCACTAAACAATAGCCTAAAGGATGATGAAAATCGTTTCAAAATCCGTGTTTTGGTTTATGAGGAGTTAGTGGAAACGAAAATTCCGCTATAATTTTTATATATAGAGAAGAGATGTGGCTATTTTGTGAATTTATTAACTCTTGCTATAATCATTACCCTCAACACAGATAATAATTAATAAATTTAAAAAATACGTAAAATAGCTCATTTGTGTTTTACCATCTTATTTGTATTGTTCGTATTGCAAACCTAAAAAATTCGGATTTTCTATCCGAAACCGGTCTATTTTGTATCTTGTTTTGAGCACTTTTCCGCAGCCTACCTTGAAAACATTGACCAACTATTTTAGTCTGACAGACTCACTTCCGATCATTTGGCAAAGGCACTGTATCTCGATGATTCTTGTTTCTAGGTTGAACATCTGTTTTTTCAAACGATACGTTCCTCTTTCTCTCTCACTCTCTGATAGCGGATCTCTTTGTCTATTTTGACAGCTTCAAAGCGGAAAATCTGAGAAATTCCGTCTTATCTAGGCTGATAATCGACGATACGATTCCTTGAAGAATTATTGTACATGTCGAAAATATCTTTAAGCAAATAAATAAGTAAAATTAAATCACAAAGAATAGCCAATGTACTATTTTTAAATATGAATAGAAAATAAATCATGTATTTGGAAAGTTGAAATTAAAAACTTAGTGAATTACTTATATATTTGCTACTGACAGCAAGAAATATTTTTGCTAATAAAATTGTTCATCCACATTTAACTTTATTATTTCACGAAAGTACCAATAATATTGTAAAGTTCTTTCAATCAAAATTGGTATATATTCACATATTTTTCTGTCTCGTTTTGTTATTAAATACTACAATTATTATTATTGGAAATTACCTTTTAATTTATTACTATTCTTCATTTTTGTTTTTTATTTTTATTTTATTTCATTTTCTTAATACATGACTCTAAAATTGTCATATATTATTGTCACTTAATAATAAAATATACATTAGGCTGAAGCAAGCCTTGTCAGCTTGTTATTTTATCTAATATGTTTGTTTGTTTATTTATTTAACGTCACTTTATGCTATTATGGCTAATCGGACGATGCTACAGTGGGAGTCCTAAATTTTGCCTATCCAGGTTTTATTAGGATAGGGATCTTTAACGAGTACCTGACATCGCACAGGCTCGGGACCACCTTTTAACGTCCCCTCCGAAGGACGGCGTAACTAAGGATTTTTTACTCCCATTAAAAAATCCTAGGACCACCTGCGGGTTTGAACCCGTGACCTTTAGCATGTGAGGCTGTTACGCTAGCCACCCAGCTACATGTGATCCCTTATCTAATATGTTATTATCATCTTATATGATCATAATCTACTAAGATAATGACATGCTGACAAGGCTGGCTTCAGCCTAAAGTATATTTTATTATATATATATATATATATATATATATATATATATATATATATTATAATATGCAATAGAAAGGACAGAGTGTAGGGTCTTGGCCAAATGCTAAAACGTAGGAGAGAAAAAAAATTAAATAAAAATATTGTTAATTGAAAAATATAGATCATTTTTATTGTTTAAAAAGAACCTAAAAATAAATTTATCTACTCAAATAAATTATATATATAATACAAATTAATAATTTGTAATATTATTCTAAAGGGGCTTGTCTCATAACAAAGGAAGAATTTATTATTATTAATAAGCTTTAATATGATATAAATTTAGTATCTTTACTAATAATAGTCAGATTAAGTTAATTTTTCTTCTATGTAGTTGGAAATTCCATTACCGTTCAAATGAGTAGTTTTAAATTTTTAGGTGTGTGTTTTTTGACTCTACGTTTTAGAATTTTTTTGTCCAACCATTAAGAGTACGAATTTTCCCAAACCCTGCATAATTACACTTGAGGATAAGAAAACCTTTATTAAAAATTTAAGCTTCACAACCATAGCACTTTTTGAAATAGTGCGATGACCAGAAAAGTGGGTGAGATGGTACTTTCTTTTATAAATTTAGATTGGAACACTGTGGAGTACTCAAGTGTCCAGCTGTAGTCTTAATAACAAATAGTGTAGGGTAACTAGACCACTACAGCAATATCTAATGTTAATACCGCATTTACAACCATAAAGGGAATTTTTTTTTTCTATATGCATATGTTACATAAACTTACTCATAACGTTGTATGAAACGTCATTGTAAGTCGACTTAAAATTTCATAAAGTATGTTTAATTTTATATCCATATAGATCCACATGATACATCCATCTATTTTGATAATATCATCTGATATATTAGTAGTACATTTAATCTTGATCAAACAACTTATATTAACGTTTGGAGTAATCGTCCGTTCACCAAATATCACATACCTGTAAATCATATACATGATGTATTATTGGTTGAACACAGTACTTAGTCACAATATTATTCCTAGTATTACATAGTTCATCAGGCTTAGTAATATGTCAAGTCAATTATACATAATGTAAACATGTAACAGATAAATAATATGTTAAATGTTGTCTATGAACCGTAGCGCTAATATAATTACCTTGTTTGGTTAAGTTCGCAAGGTTATAAACATTCATACTTGAAACATTTTCCCTCTAAAAATCGCAACAGAAATAAAAAATAGGTAATTAAATTTTCTCAGAAAAATGTGTTTGTTGAAAGTGTTTCAAAACATCCACTACACATTGAGAGGGATTTAACAAGACAAGTTAAAAATGAGTGTTTTTATTCGTTCGAAAAAAATAATTGTTTCTTACAGTCAAAATTATGCGAACCCAGCTCTATTATTATTCATATAAATATATATATATATATATATATATATATATATATTATATATATATATATATATATATAAATATATTACTATAAATATATATATATATATATATATATATATATATATTAGTTATTATAATAATGTCAGCAGAATATGCTAAAAAATCTGATGCGCGCAACACACGACTTTCACCTCCGTTACTTATATCAATTTAAAAATTTTTAGACAATTTTAGAAACGAAATAAATTGTTAAAGAATTATTTGCATTGGATTGATTAGAAACATGTGTTTTATTAAATAATCTATTGTATTATTATCTACAAAAATCAGTTTGTTTGATCGGCTTTTCAGGGAGCGGCGTGGTCTAGTGGATTGAGCACTAGTCTGCTGTGCTCCGGGTCCTGGGTTCGAATCCCGGCTGTGGCAGAAATATTATTTATTCTGTTAATTCAGCCGGGGGGCGACCCTAGGGTATGGAGACACTCCTGGGGCAGAACCAGCCTCTATAAAGTGGGTACCCAAATTAATTGGGGAAAAACCTGGCGGCGGAGCGTGATTAAGGCCTAATCACCTCATTGCACTGCCGTTGGCCTAGAAACAGTACGAATTTCTATATGTACTGAGCCCAAGACCCTTCATGGGTTGTAGTGTTACGGGTTTTTTTTTTTTTTTTTTGATCGGCTTTTCATCACTCTCCGTTAACTTTTACAATAATATGAATAAGATAATATGACTGTTGCTAAGTTCTAAAATAAAAAACTGCATTAAAAAATATTTTTGCAGTTATCTCCTTTAGTTGGTTATCAAATTAGTTCATCTTATTATTTACCTGTTTTTTTAGATTAAGCGGTCAGATGATATGAAAAATTTCATAATAACTACAAATTAAAGGTTCGTTTAGAGGAATAAATTTTAAAATATCGGCATTTAAACCTTATCAGACTATTTCAATCAGAATAAAACCTACAAGATATTAAGGAGCGTCCAGTTTTACATCAAAATGGCGAGATGAATCAAAATCATTAGAGCCGTTTTTGAGAAAATCGTAAATAGGAGCAAAATACATGGTATAAAGTGGCTCTTCTGGTAAGCTTATTTAGGTAAAAAAGTTCCTATAACATCTCAGGCGTTTAATTGTCTTAAATATGAAATTTAAGTTTCATAGGACTTTTTGTTCAAACTCTGGACTTACCACACACACGGACCGTATAGCGGGACTTGGTCATTTGGAATCAGGGGACCCTAAAACGTGTATTTCCGTTAAAAACTTGAATTCGAAAAGTTTCTTGATCGCAATACTTTCCCTTGCTATATATTCCATATATAGGTAAGTGAAAGTAATATAACATCAACCGTGAGCCAAACTGACGAGAAACTATCGATAATGGAGGCACTAACAGGGTTTTCCAATGCTTATTTCTTATTCTCATCTTTTTGATATAGTTTTGAACGCACGAATCTCCTAGTGGAGTATAAATCTTCTGTCCATATTTATTGATTATTTCTACATCTCCAATTTTCAGTCTAAAACCTTCCCCTCTTCCCTAAAAGTAGGATGTTCTTTTATCCTTTTGTTTGCGTGATTATTTAAGATGTTCAATATTCTTTATTCAAAGTTCCGCATAGGAATTTTCTTTTAAGATAAGGAGATTCTTCTCGTCCTACCTACTGGAACTGCGATCAATATGGTAAGACATACTTGTCTGACCAGATCCTTGCCTTTGGGTTCTTTATTTATAGATGGCTTATTAGTTTTTCCTTATTTTAGTTATTATTTCTGCCTACGTAAAAAAATGATAATGCAATTTAGGTTCCCACGAACTCCATCTAAACCTAAAGACGAATTTCGATACGGGTTTCACAATAATTTAGAGCATTTTTTCCTGGAGGTTTATTAATAAAATACATTTTTTCTTTAGATGGAAAAATTTAATTTTCCATTATGAAGGCATCCGTAAATCTTTACCGAAATATAAGTATTAATACTATTGTGTTATATTTTTTAATATTGTATTGTATCTTACTGTGTTACTGTTTGTTATTGTAATTATATTGAATTGTCGCAGGTGAACTCCTTTCCCACACACGGGCTCACCTCAGTGAGATAGTGATTTCTACTTGCACTGTAAAATGTCTGTTTTGATTTAAATAAAGAAGTTATTAAATATATATACATAATATATATATATATATATATATATATATATATATATATATATATATATATAGCATACCGTTGGAAAGCGCAAGATTTAAAAAAAAAAGTTAATATCCAATAAAATAAGTTGTGCAAGCTAACAAAATCACGTTATAAACTTATGAACATAGGTGTTTTGTTATCTTTTTAATGTAGAAGGTTAAGGGATTCAGTGTTGCCACTGTACAGTATTGTATAATCACATTTAATTACACTTTTAAAGAGTTTAGGAAAATTAGTAAGTACCTACATAAGATGTTAAAAAAAGAAAAATTGCTATAAATCCAAAAACTAACATTCTTAATAGTTATTTCTCTTCTTAGATCATTTCATAAAAACAGATATTCAAATATAAACTAAATGGAACTTCTTTTGGAAAGCAAATTAAATTTTTAAAATGTATTTAGAAAAATTTCAATGATTTGAAATAGTAATAAATCGAATACAATAGTAACTATTTAACATAAAAAATAAACTGAAACAATTTTGATTTATTGACCAATATATATTTCTAATTTTTGCCAGTCCTAAATCGAACTAATTGTAGTATTACTCACTAAAGAATTGTTTCTATATTTAAAAAAATGTTTGCCAATAATTATATATAATAGATAATAAATGAACTTTATATAATAAACATAACTGCTTGCTCTTTGCACGAAGTACACTTTTCGTTACGATGAACTCATATTCGCAAAGTGTTAAACTCTCAATTGGTCTAATTGAACTTTTTTTAGACAAGAATGGCACCTCATTTAAATTGCACCCGTGAGAACTTTCGGCGGATCACCGGTCTTATATATAACGATAACATAACCGAAGCTAACTAATGTAAAGCACCTATCAAGACACCATCCACCATCGAATATCGAAGGTTGGACCTCTATCTAAGACCGCCTGAGGAATAGCTGATCTCAACGGTGTCCTCAATCTGATTTGCGGGACATCAATCCTCCATTTCATCAGTTTTTGGTAACCCACCCTTTTCTACTCCTTCCCCGCCCCTTCTCTTTCCTTATCTCTTTGGTCCCCTTTTCTTCTTTCCTAATCTAACCCTGCTCTGGCTATCCAATTTCGTTCTTGATAGAGATAATCCTTAGAGTTTTGTATCCTAAGCAAAATTAACATTGAAACGTATGCACTAAATCCATGACCGACCATTATTACTAGAAGTTATTTTATTTATTTATCTCTTTTTCACCTATTTATGAAATATATAGTAAGGGAAAGTATTGCGATCGTGAAAATTTTCGAATTCCAGTTTTTAACGGAAATTCACGTTTTAGGGTCCCCTGAGTCCAAATAACCAAGTCACGAAAACAGGTTTGTGAGTGTGTGTGTGGTAACTCCCGGGCTAAAACTAAAATTCCTATGAAACTGAAATTTCATATTTATGACAACTATACGCCCGAGACGTTACAAAAACTTTTTAATTAAAATCGGCTAACCAGAAGAGCCACATTATACCATGCATATTGCGCGTTTTTTCGATTTTCTCGAAAACGGTTACGACGATTTTGATTAAACTGACTATATCGATGTAAAATTAAATAGGCTTGAATATTATGTATGTTTTATTCTGATTAATATAGTCTGACAGGGCTTAAATAGCGACATTTTAAATTTTCTTCTTCCAAAGTACCTTTAATTTTTTCGATTCTATAAAAATAACTATATTATCTTTTTTAACACTGATGAAAAACAGGTAAATATATAAATTGAACGAATTCGATACCCAACTAAAGGAAAAAACTGAAATAACATTTTTTTAATGCAATTTTTAGTTTTTGAACATAACAGTAATATACAAGTGTAATATACCGTTGGAAAGCTAAAGAATTTAGAAAAAAATATTATCTCATACACAAGTTTTTTAAAGATAATAGAGAGTGATGAAAAGCCGATAAAACTAACTGATTATTTTAGATAATAATATAATCGATTTTTTAATAAAACACATGTTTCTATAGAAATTTAATTTAATTAATTCTTTAATAGTTTCACTTATTTTTATCTCTAACTGTATTTGATAATTCTTTAATTGATTTTAACAATGGGGGTAAGTGAAAGTCGTGTGTTGCCCGCACCAGAATTTTTCGATGTATTACTTAAGGATTTTTACTCCCATTAAAAAATTCACTCACCTGCCAGGTTTGAACCTACGATCATGTACAAACATATTAGTTACTGCGTAGCTCTACGGCCCGAAATGGGCTCTGGCTTACCTGACAACACAACTCCAGTCTCTTCGCACCGCACTCTCCACTTTCAGTACGATGGATGTATACATGTTTTCAAGCAGAATTCTGTTTTTGCATACGTGCGTCTTCCATCTGTACTGCGTGACCCAACCAATATATATTTATATTTAAATTCTCCTTTCTTTTAGTAAGCAAGTAAGGTAATAAGATCCATACAGGTCAAATAGTTCGATGTTCTTCCGGATTCTCCGTTCACCCTCTATCAACACAGGTCCATAAATCCTTCCTTATACATATTATCACTTTTATATTATTGTACTCCACAGAAAAAAAAATGAACCTTGCGCATTTTAGAGCATTTGATCGTAAGTAGGAACTCGTAGTGCGAACTGTAGCAGAAAACTGCATAAAACCAAAACTTAAGATATCCAGATTATATGTACTTATAATTACGGGCTTTTCACAATACCCTGATACTCCCCTTTCTTAGAAAGCCCATGATGGGAAATTTTATATTCCCTGGAAACATCTATTACTAGAAATCATTACAACCGGCCCCAAAACTACGAAGTTTTTTATAATTTTATTATTATATTATAAAATATTACAAAAATTATGGAGATTTATGTTAAAACCTTTTTATGGTCTTCTTGGTTAATTTGATAATCGATATTATATAATAATATGAAAGGATGTTTTTCATATTTAAAAACAAAATACTCTGGATCAAAGATCGCCTTCATAAAATGACGTTTAGTCTAGCTCAAAAACGAAAAATCTTGAGAAACTGAAATTTTATTTTTAAAACGATTACAGACTGGAGATGTTAAATAATTTTATTTTTATTTTTGTACCTTTTTAGTACCTTTAATTTTGTAGATTATATAAAAATAACCCTATTATCTTGTTAGCATTAATAACAAATATATATATATTACTAGTTGCACAAATACGAAATCTAACTAAAGGAGAAAAGAGCAAAGGCATTAGAAAAGTAATATATTATAGATGTATAATATATCGCTGGAAAGCTGAAGAGTAGGAGTGGGCATAATCTGATGATTGTCATAATCGAATGGTCGGACTTCGAATGATTGAATGTTTAAGAGATACAAATATTCATATAATTTATTTGATGAGAAAAAAAAAAGTCATTCTATTGTCCCAACCCCTTGTAATCCCTCGATTATCGTTAAAAAACTCAGTTCGAATGATCATTCGTTTCTCCGAACCGGTTCGGATTAATCCGATAATCGATTAATTCGAATGATTAAAATATTCGAATGATCTGATAATCGTCATTCGATTATGCCCACACCTACTGAAGGGTTTTAAAAAAATATTATCTTATACAGAAAATTGTAAAAGTTAATGGAGAATGATTGAAAACGGATTAAACTGATTGATTGTTGCATATAATAATAATAGATTATTTAATATGACACATGTTTCTTTTAAAACTCAATATAATTAATTACTAAACAATTTATTTTCATCTCTAATTGTATTTAAAAATTCTTAAATAAATTTTAATAATGAAAGTAAGTTAAAGTCGTGGGTTTCACGCACCAGACTTTTTTTAATTACCACTTGATAATACCATTTATATAAATTCAAACATATAAATTGGACTATGTTGCTGTAATGGCTTCTTTTCTGAATGAGTTGAAATTGATAAAATAGTTGTGGACGACCAAACTAGTTGTGGTATTTTGAAATAGCCCATGCACTTAACAAGTTCAAGGACGTTAGTTATATAGAAATCCAAAACTTTGACATCGTTAATGAGACAATACAGAGTGAGATGTCTATAAAATAGTTAATTTTTCATTAATAATTACTAGAAGTAACTTTTTTTTACTTTCACTTACTATATATAGTAAGGGGAAGTATTGCGATCGTGAAAATTTTCGAATTCCAGTTTTCAACGGAAATACACGTTTTAGGGTCCCCTGAGTCCAAATAACCAAGTCCCGCAAAAAGGTCTGTGTGTGTGTGTGTGTGTGTGTGTGTTGTGTGTCTGTGTGTAAGTGAGTGTGTGTGTGTGTGTGTGTGTGTGTGTGTGTGTGTGTGTGTGTGTGGTAACTCCCGGGCGGAAACGGTAGGTCCTATGAAACTGAAATTTCATATTTAAGACAACGATACGCTCGAGACGTGACAACACTTTTTTCATCAAAATGAGCTCACCAGAAGAGGCACTTTATACCATGCATTTTGCACCTTTTTTCGATTTTCTCAAAAACGGTTTCGACGATTTTGATTAAACTCGCTATATCGATGTAAAATTTAATGAGCTTTAATATCATGTAGGTTTTATTTGGATAAAAATGGTTTGGCTTAAATACCGATATTTTAAATTTTCTTCTTCTAAAGTACCTTTAATTTTGTAGATTCAATAATAATAACTAGATTATCTTGTTAACGCTGATGAAAAACAGGTAAATATATAAATTGTATAAATTCGATACCCAACTATAGGAGAAAACAGAAAAAATATTTTTTTAATGCAATTTTTCGTTTTTGAACATAAGAGCAGTAATATACATGCATGATATACCGTTGGAAAGCTAAAGATTTTAGAAAAATTATCATCTCATACACAAGCTTTTAAAAGTTAATAGAGAGTGATGAGAAGAAGATAAAACTAACTGATTATTTTAGATAATAATATAATAGATTTTTTAATAAAAGACATGTTTATATATAAATTCAATTTGATTAATTCCTTAATAGTTTCACGTATTTTTATCTCTAACTGTATTTGAAAATTCTTTCATTGATTTCAAAAATCGAGGTAAGTGAAAGTCGTGTGTTGCCCGCATCAGATTTTTTTTTTTAATATTTAGTATTCCGCCGACATAATTATTTCAAATCAATTTAACTAAAGTTAGTTAGAGGAAGAAATTACGCCTGTAAGTCCAGTTAAACAATTATAATCTAAATAAATCCTACGAAAAAAAAATCTGGTGCAGGCAACACACGACTTTCACTTTCCTCCGTTTTTTAAAATTGATTAGAGAATTTTTAAATACAGTTAGAGATAAGAATGATTGAAACTATTAAACAATTAATTAAATTGAATTCCTCTATATACCTGTGTATTATTATAAAAGTTATTGTATTATTATCTAAAACAATCAGTTAGTTAGATCGGCTTTTTATCATTCTTTATTTACTTTTATAAGCTTGTGTATAAGATAATATTTTTTTATAAAATCTTTAGCTTTCCAACGGTATCTTATACATGTATTTTACTGTTCTTGTGTTCAAAATTAGAAAAATTGCATTAAAAAAATATTTTTTTCAGTTTTCTCCTTTAGTTGAATATATCGAATTTGTTCAACTTAAATATTAACCTATATATACATTCATAAATATATACCATCATCAATGGTTAACAAGATGATACGATTATTTTTATAAAATGTACAAAATTAAAGGTACGTGTAGTTTAGTCAGAGAAAATATCGGTATTTAAGCCTTGCCAGACTATTTCAATCAGAATGAAACCTACATGATATTAAAGCTGGTTAAATTTCTACCCCGATTTAGCGGGTTTAATCTACATCGTTGAAGCCGTTTTTGAGAAAATCTTAAAAAGGTGCAAAATACATGGTATAAAATGGCTTTTCTGGTAAGCTTTGATGAAAAAGGTTTTGTAAAGTTTTGGGCATATATTTTTCTTAAATATGAAATTTCAGTTTCATAGGACGTTTTGTTTACGCGCTAGAGTTACTACACGCGGACACACATAGACCTTTTTTTTCGGTTATTTTTCCGTTAAAAACGGGAATTCAAAAATTTTCAGGATCGCAATACTTTCCGTTACTATATATTTCATATATATATGTAAGTGAAAGTAAAAAATCTAAATCACATTAAATTTTACATCAATATGGAGGGTTTCTTCAAAATCATTAGAGCCATTTTTTCATAGTAAAAGGATACAAAATAAATGGTGTAAAGTTGTACTTCACAATTTTGTTGTAAAACTCTAGGCTATAATATGAAAATTCACGCTAGTAAAGATTTTGGTTTTCGTGCTAGACACACCACACACCTATGAACATACAACCTGATAGAATAAAACTTAAATAAATATAAAAGGAGAGTTACCTCTTCATTATTCTACTCACATAAACACTATTGTGTATAAGGACGTAGATCAAAGAAAAGTAGTGAGGAAAAAGAAAAACAACATATGTTTATGATTACTCTATAAAAAACCAATTATTATCATATAATATTGTAAATATATAATCCAGAAATATGTGGGAAAATTCGATTTTCCCAAGTATACTGAATTAAATAATTGTGTGTTAAAATTCAGAATAAATATATTGCTTATTATTATATTATTGCTCTTACATTATTATTATTATTAATAATAATAAATAGGCTACTATTTATTATTTATATTTATGGTGGCACCCAGGACTGCTTTACAAGCTCCTTAAATTCCTCCCTCTTACATACTACCTCATTATCCCGTCCTACCTCTCTGAAAGATCCTTCAAAATAAACCACAATAGTTCCTATTCATCCCTATTTACTCAGTCAGGTGTTCCTCAAGGTAGTATCCTAGGACCCATTCTTTACACAGTCCATACAGCTGATATTCCAACCCATCCTAACACCTTC
This sequence comes from Piezodorus guildinii, assembly GCA_023052935.1. Classification (NCBI taxonomy): domain Eukaryota; kingdom Metazoa; phylum Arthropoda; class Insecta; order Hemiptera; family Pentatomidae; genus Piezodorus; species Piezodorus guildinii. The sequence continues at coordinate 70,417,563 of CM041298.1, forward strand.
CTTTCTACCTATGCTGATGACAGTTGTGTGTTATCAGTCAATAAAGATCCTACTATTGCCTCTCAAACTCTTTAATCCCACCTTCAGGTATGGTATCAGAATTGGAGAATCAAAATCGATCCCACCAAATTACATATACCCTTCGTTGTAAGCTTATGACATCCTGTCCTACAGTGTTCTTTAAAAATATTCCGCTAGTCCCGGTTGGACAGATTCGCAATCTAGGACTCCTACTTGTTAAACGTCTGACTTGGAATCCGCACACTAGACTGAAACGACAAGGAACTGCCCGCCGCTTTCGCTTACTTCAACACTTACTGGACAGACGATTTAACCTACCACTTCACTAAAAAAGGCTCATCCATATCAGCATCATAAGGCCTATCTGGACGTACGAAGTTGACTTTTAGGGCTCTACTTAACCATCAAATTCCTCCCGTAATCAATCCTTACAATCCAAAATTCTTAATGTTCCTTACTTTGTCACCAACAAACTCACCCATAAAGACCTTAATGTCCCATATGTTGTTGATTTGGCCCGGACGAGGTATCAGTCCTTCCATGACAAACTTCACTTCCACTTTAATCCACTAGTTTCAATCTTTGCTCCCCCTTTCATTCCTGACAATCCTCCGAGGCTTCTGAAAAGAAGATGGCCTCGAGACCTTCTAGTTTAGATTACCTAGTGGAGTGCTGCCAATGGGCATATTCTACTCATGTCTTTTCATGTATATTATTTATATATGTTATCCGCTAATTTACTCGATGTATTAACTAATAAAGTTGTGAATTTCAATAAATAAATAAAATAAAAAACGTTATGGTATATGTTTTGAATTTAATACATTTTTTAATTAATCTTATATGTTTATAAGTAATATTTCTTTTTGTTTTCTTTTATAGGTAAGTGGTGTTCTTCACTGTATGCTTGATTCCTTGTAAGTTATACAATTATATTTATAAAACATGAAATTTATTGACATACTTAATGTTATATATATCTAAAGAGTATGAATTAAATTTCTTTTATAAAAAATAATGTGTTATGAAGAATCTTCTTATTGTTTCGAACCAGGTTTAGGTTTACTGAACTAGATTCAAAGAGTAATTATTTAACTTATTGTTATCAAGCTAATTTGTTTTTTCATCTATTTTCTGTGATCAAAAATAAAATAAGTTTTGTTCCGTTTAGATTTTACTTTATTAACTTCAATAATGGCCCTTTGTAATCTATTCAAAATAAAACTCTGAACTCTCATCGATATTCGAGCTTCACTTTAGAAAAAAAGAATCCATCCTTCGTTTTTCTTGGTTACGACTAAGCTTTTTTTTGTCAAACTTTGTTATTTATTTCAAACGTTAATAACTTGGCCATTTTTAAAAGTTAGATGAAGAATACAAAGTTGTTGTTTTTCCATAATGGTTTTTAGTATCGACAATTAGAAAGTAATGAAATCCTTTAATAATAATAAAAAAAAAAAATACTGGAAGTCACTAGCAGTTATATCACGTATCGCTATCTTTAATATTTAATGAAGAATTTTTAATTTTATAAAAGCCTTTTTTTTTTAATAATTAGTTAACTAAACAACTCCAGTATTATTACAATTACTTATTATAATATTTATATTTGAAGTTATCTTAATTTAGATCCAAAGATCAGTAAAACTTTTATCGTCAGATTTATTAATTTAAAATTTGTTCTAAGATTTTGAGAACATCTTGACATCAGAAATTCGAAAGGAAATCATTTTATTTCATATACAGAAAAGAGATGCTTCTTCAGAAAATTATTTCTTTTATTTTTGTTTTGTAATAGCTGGATCAATATCAATATCTAGACCCATTCCAAAAGGCCCAGACTGTTTTCTGGTCTATTTTAGAAAATAAAAATTTATATTTTATATATATATATATATATATATATATATATATTATTGTTTGTCCTTTGGAACAGCAATCATATTTTTTCACAAAATAAACGTTTTTTCGCAATTTATAGCATATGGAGTTTATTATTAATGACTTACGCTAGGCCTCTCAAGTAACATTCAGTTCAGCACACTCTCCTACAAAATAAAACCATAATCAGCCACTTGAATGGATTTTCAAGAGCTCAAAGTTGTTGATACAAAATTATGAAGATTAATATTTTTACAGAATTTTTCAAAGTAGTAATTTCTGCGGTTCAATATTTTTTATGCTGGTACACCATGAGGTATAGTTACTTTCCTTAGGACTATCAAAAGTTTACGGACTATCAAAATTTTACCAGATACCCTATTTGAGTTTCACCATTAAAAAAAAAATACAATCAAAAATTTGATTTTCTTAAATTTTTAACCTACGATCTCTTTGTTGAGTCACCGCAAAAAATCGGAAAATTGCAAGCTTGATTAAAGTTTCATAAAATAAATTCAGTTTTAAGTTTGCGATTCAATTAGGAGTTATGAAAAAAATATATAAATATACGTTTATTTTATGAAATATAAAAATAATATGAAATAGACAGGAAAATGCAATAATGCATATTAATTAGCTTTTTAATTAAGAGGCATTTAGTTTATTACATACTCCAAAATACCATCAAGCCCCTTATTACTCTCCTTACTAGACTCCTTACAACGCCTAAGATCAACAGTGGGGATGCCGAACATCCAACACTCGTGGCAGGATTCTCTCCCAAGTCACCACTTCCAACAGCTATTCCGTCTTATCACCCAAAGATCCTACTTACTGCCTTACTTCCCTTAAAAAGCGCCCAGATATTCTTGATATATTCGTCACATCCCAAATTCCCACCTTTCAATCTACAGTAACATCCTCAGAAGACCTCTCCTCAGACCATAGCCCAGTTCTGCTGCTCCTTCATTCAAACCCTATTCCTAAATCCTTCCCTACTTCATTAATTACAGGACATGTTGACTGGGACAACTTTTTCTCTGAACTAGAAAACGAACTTGACTTAACGATTCCACTAAAAACAGAACAACAAATTAACTTTGCTATCGAAAAACTAACAAGAACAATAGGTACTGCAATTAATAACAACTCATCACATCCCAAAAATAATTACTCCCGCGACACTAACTTACCATATCACATTCGAAACTTATTGGCAGAGAAACGGTGAGCAAGGGCTAAGTGGCATAGGTCCAGATACCCGTCTGACAAAACATACTATACTCATCTAACTAACAAACTCAAAACTGAAATTAGAAAATTCAAAATACAAACATTTCAGAACTTCACAGAAAACCTAAGACCAACTGACAAATCTTTATGGACAACTACCAAAAATCTGCTCAAATTCAAAACCTTTAATCACCCACTCCTTACCGAATCTTCTACCTGGTCTCGATCAGATGAAGAAAAGACTCAAATATTTGGTGAACACCTTTCCAAAATATTTAATCCACATCCTGAAATCCTTAATCCAACCCATATTGACCATATTGAAGCAGAACTAACTATTCCACTCCAAATGTCCCCTCCTCCTAAAGCCTTTCATCCTTCTGAAATATCCTATATCCTAAAACAGCTACCTCGAAAAGCAATCCTCTACCTCACTTATATATTTAGCGCTACTCTCCGAACCACCTATTTCTCTGAACCATGGAAACTGTCAATAATCAAAATAATCCCAAAACCCCAAAAGCCTCCTGAACATCCATCCTCATACCGTCCGATCTCCCTTTTGCCCATCATGGGAAAGATCTTAGAAAAACTCATTTTGAAACGCCTTTATCCGATCCTAGAAATGAATCACGTAATTCCTGACCATCAGTTTGGATTTCGGACATCTCATTCTACAATTCAGCAATGTCACCGTGTGGTGGATGTTATATCCTCCACATTGGAGCGCGGAATGTATTGCACGGGTGCTTTTCTCGACGTGGAACAAGCGTTCGACCGAGTCTGGCACCCAGGACTTCTTTATAAACTCCGTCAATTCCTTCCCGCTACATACTTCCTGATAATCCGTTCCTACCTAACTGATAGAACGTTCAAAGTAAATCATAATTTTTCCTATTCTTCCACATTTTCTCAGTCTGCAGGTGTACCTCAGGGTAGTATCCTAGGTCCCATCCTTTATACGATATATACAGCTGATATTCCACTCCATCTTAGCACTGTCCTCACAACTTACGCGGATGACACTTGTGTGTTATCCGTCCATAATGATCCAACCGCTGCATCCCAAACCCTTCAGTCCCACATCACAGCCATTGAGAAATGGTGTCAGAACTGGAGGATTAAAATAAATCCTAATAAATCCCACCAAATTACCTGTATCCTTTAATAATACCCCACTCATACCTGTTGAACAAATCCGATACCTAGGACTCCGTCTTGATAAACGTCTCACATGGAATCCTCACACGAGACTAAAACGACAAGAGACTGCCCGTAGATACCGATTACTACAACACTTACTCGACAAACGTTCAAAAATTCCAATTCATTACAAAAAGCTCATTTATGTTACCGTCATCAGACCCATCTGGACATATGGAATCGAGCTTTGGGGCTCTACGAAGCCATCTAATTCCTCCCGTATCCAATCCTTACAATCCAAAATCCTTCGCAAAATCCTAAATGCTCCTTACTTCGTCACAAATAAAATAATCCATAACGACCTTAATATCCCATTTGTTACAGACCTTTCTCGTACCAGATATACCACTTTTAATTCCAAACTCCCAGCCCATATAAACCCTCTTGTCCGCAACCTATTAACCTCACATATTCCTAACAACCCTCCTAGGCGATTGAAAAGAAGATGGCCTCGGGATCTTACTTAAGTAAACATTGAATTTCTACCGCTGGGTAGTTTCTTAACAAGCCTTTCACGCCCTTTATTCTAATTCAACATTTTTACTTATTGTATTTATGTTAATTTTTTTTTTTTTTTTTTTTTTTTTTATTGAGATATATTACAATTTGTTACAAAATGAACAATAATAATACTGATAAGAGACCACATTCATACTATATATACAGAAAATAATAATAATGGTCAAATTTCATAAAATATAACATAAATTCAAATATATACAATAAAATAATAATAATAAATAAAAAACAAAACAAATCGAAACATAAAACTATTATTGAGATAAATAAAAAGTTGGCAAATAAATAAACATCTTACACACAATCATAACTATATACAATATATACAATTGCTAAAGGGACCCCAGCAAGCGCTTTTCCCTCCACTTGTGGAGGAAAAAGCGGAATCCAAGAGATCCCAGCACCTCTATCTCAGCCGCATCACTGGTCTGAGCCAGTGGAGGCTGAGTTAGGGCGCTGTAGCCACAAACATACCGTACATGAGTGGAGGATCTGACCATTGTCAGAACTCCAGTTTAAATGTTTACAATAGGTCTCGTGGCCACTGCCGTTTCAATCTTCGAGGAGGATTGTAGGGATGGGTGGTGCTGGATAGGGATTGTGCTAGAGGGTTAGGATGATGACTAAGGTTCTGATGAAATTTGGAAAATTTGGATGGTACCAGGTCTAAAACAAACGGAATATTAAGGTCATGGTGTAGGGTACAGTTGGTAACGTAATAAGGAGCATTAACTATTGTTCGGAGGACTTTGGATTGGAAGGATTGGATGCGTTTAATGTTAGAATGTTTAGCTGTCCCCCACAGTTCAAGTCCGTAGGTCCATATAGGTTTCAGTACTGTCTTGTATATTAGTAATTTGTTGTCAACTGTAAGATGAGATTTTCTGTTTAGTAGTCTGTATAACTGGCCGAATCTGCGGTTGAGTTCTTTTCTTTTTAGTCTTGTATGTGGGTTCCACGTCAGTCTTTTGTCTAGTAAAAAGCCGAGATACCGGACTGTGTCTGAGGAAGGAAGCGGTATAGAATGGAAATTAACCGTTGGACAGGATTTGCGTCGAAGGGTGAATGTGACGTGAGTGCATTTGCTTTCGTTCACCTTAATGCGCCAAGCATTGCACCAGTCTTCGACAAGGGAAAGGTGCTTTTGGAGATTTAGCGATGCTGCTTCAGGATCGGAATTGGATGATAAAATGGCTGTGTCATCAGCAAATGTTGCCAGAAAGGTATTGGGGTCGGTAGGGATATCGGCGGTGAAGAGGGTGTAGAGGACGGGTCCTAAGACGCTGCCTTGAGGAACACCGGCCTCAACAGTATATTGTTCGGAAAATTCGGAACCACAGCGAACTCGGAAGGAGCGGTTGGATAAATAGGATCGGAGGATTAGGTATAAGGATTGAGGTAAATGGGTTTTGAGCTTAAAGAGCAGTCCCGGGTGCCACACCCGGTCAAAAGCTTGAGCTATGTCCAGAAAGGCACCCGAACAATACTCCTTGCACTCAAGGGCGGAGGAAATGTGGTCTACAACTCGGAGTCCTTGCTGAACCGTGGAATGTTGAGGACGAAATCCGAACTGATGTGAAGGAAAATTTTGAAATTTGGCTAGGATTCGTTTTAGTAGGAGCTTTTCGAAAATTTTTGAGAGGATCGGAAGTAGGTGATATAGGTCTGTAAGATGACGTGTTGTTAGAAGGTTTGCCTGGTTTTAGGAAAAGGATCATAGTTGAATGTTTCCATAAGAGAGGAAAATAGGTAGTGCGTAGGATACAGTTATAGAGATATGTAAGGAATGTAATGGCTTTAGGTGGAAGTTGTCTTAAGATTTGGGGAGTAAGGAGATCGTATCCAGGAGATTTGCGGAGAGGAAGCTTTTTAAGAAGATATCTGACCTCAGAGGGATTAACTGCTTTAGGTGGTAAGGATAGTGGTATTGGTGACGTGAGGAACTCTTCAACTGCTGCAGTATGGGTTGGATTAAGCTCTGGATGAGGAGTAAAAACTTTGGAAAGGTGCTGTGCGAATTCCTCGGCCTTATGCTTGTCAGAAGCAGCCCAGGAACCATCACAGCGCCGGAGAGGATGGGAAATGGTGTGGGATTTTAGGATTCTCTTCGTGACATTCCACAGGGAATTGTCACGAGTCGAGAGAGAGGAGAGGTAGGTATTGTAGGATTGGGAACGGAAGATCGCCAACTCCCGCTTTAATTTTCTACAAAAAAAATTATAGGAGCGGCGATCTTCTGGGTGGCGGGTGCGTTGCCATAATGTTCTAGCTCGACGTTTGCTGTTGATGAGGTCTGTCAGGTGTTGTGGTAAATGGCTTTTGTAAGGAATTATTTGGGATTGTTTGGGAGAGGAGGCAGTCCAGGCGGCTTGTTGAATAGCGGTTGTAAAGGAATATACGGCGTCGTCAAGGTCATTTGGGGTTTTGAGAATCACTCTGAGGTCAATATCATTAGTGAGAATTTCGCGGAAGAGGTTCCAGTTGACAGGGCCCCTAATGAATGACGGTGGGATAGGTTTAGGAATAGGTGTTATGGATACATTTAGAATCAATGGACTATGATCAGAGGATAGTTCATCAAGGCGAGCTATGGAAAAATTCAGAGAGCCTAATCCGCTGTGGATGAAGAAGTCGAGGATGTCAGGATTACGGTTAGGATCTGTTGGCCAGTAGGTAGGAGAATCGGGAGGTAGGAGATGAAAGCGTCGGGAGTTGAGTGCAGACTGCAATGTCCGTCCACGAGAATTGGTGGTTCTAGAACCCCACTGTTGGTTCTTAGCGTTTAAGTCTGCACCCAAAATGAAGTGATTACCCAAGGAGTTGAGGAAGGATCCAAATTGGGCAGAGGAAATGGGTTGTTTAGGAGGGCAGTATGCTGATGCGATGATAAGCGGAAAGGAAAAGGTTTTGATAACGATGGAAGTTGCTTGTAGGTAATCGTGGGCGGAAATTGGGTGTAAGTGATGGGTGAGGGATCGGCGGACTATGACAGCAGTACCGGCATGGGCTTTGCCGTCTGGATGGTCTGTCCGGTATGTCGTGTATCCTGGTATTTTAAAGTACTGTTTAGTGGTTAGTCTAGTTTCAGTAATGAGTGCAACATCAATGTTTTTGTCCTGCAGTACGGCTGTAAGTTCGTCAGTGTGAGTTCTAACACCATTCGCATTCCAAAGGAGAATGGATAAGGAATTAGGTGAGGTCATTTATGGTTTTTTTAAGGCAGGAATGAGATTTGTTACGAGATTCGTAAGGAGTGATATTAGGGGCATAACAAGGGATTTAATTTCGGAAATAAAGGATGTCATCAAACTGGTAAGGTCTGTGGCGTTTGAAGGAGGAGGAATATGAGAGATTTGTGGTGGATTAGGATTCTTAGGATTGGTTACATTTTGAGAAAGAGGTATATGTGGAATGGATTGAGGTACATTTTGTAGTTCCGGCAGGGCCACGGCTTCAGTACTTTGATTCCCACCTCCAAGTAAGTGGGCAAATGATAAATTGGCATCAATAAGTTTTGAGGGTTCTCTTCTGTTTCTTACTTGTCTTGCTGTTTCATCCAGTACTTGAGGTTTTTGAAACCTGGTCCTCAGCTCCTTATAGATTTGGCATCCTTTATAGTTGGCCGGGTGGTCCTTCAGGCAATGAGCACATACAGCTGGTGTTGATTTTGGTTTTGTACACTCCACAGACTTGTGCTGTTCACCGCATTTCACGCATCGAGGTATGTGATGACAATAACTTTTAGTATGACCATATGCTTGACAATTATGGCACTGAATTATCTCTCTCTTTGTGTAAGGTTTTTCAACTCTTACACTGGAATAGTACAATCTATTGAGGTCATAGATTTTTTCAACTCCTTCAGCTGGTTCCAAATCCACAAAAAAGAGAGGTAGAGGAATTTTATCCTTTAGGACGTTAGTGACTTGCCGCACTTTATAGCCCATCTCCGTTAGTTCTTCTTTAATAGCTTCAACTGGTGTCGAGGGGTGTAAGTTTCTGATTACAACCCTTAAAGCTCTCTCTTGGCGTAGCTGATAGGTATGGAAATCTGCTTTGGTTTCAGTTAGGTATTTCACTATTTTTCTGTATGTCTCGGCAGTAGTAGGAGATATTTTGGTATCATTGATTCTACTCATACAGTAGTAGCTGGTAGATTCGGTAATTTTGTTCAATTGCGCACACAACAACTGGAAATTTCTAATATTTTTGACAAATATTGGAGGAGGCCGTGGTTCACTAGGTATAGGAGTAGATTCCATGTTTTCTTTTTCATTATGTAAAATCTGAAAAGGATTTGGGGTGAAAAACGGCGATTCGTCAGTCATCCCTTGTGACGATGTGCCAGGTTGTGGTTCAGATTCTGAATTAGTACCGGAAGGGGTTGCTTGTAGATTTAATCTTTTATTAGTATCACGGCGGGGTCTTTGTTTTGTAGGTGACGGGATTGAACCACTAGATCTAGATCTTTTAGTTGAAGCTTTGGAGGACATTACTTGATGATAATATCGCATTTCATGTATAGAAAGTAATTAAATAATAACCAGATGTGGGAAAAAAAACAATAACTTAAAAAAAGTTAAGCAAGACCAGCCTTGCCGGGCTATTGGCAATCAGCTGATATGAAGAGGTGACTCAGCATTCACTTTACACTGTAAATTATATCACAACTTACCGCTGTTTGCTCCAATAATAACTGTTGTTGTTATCCTGAAGTCTGATGATGTTTTCAAGACTGTGCTGAAGTGAAATCCAACTGTAAAAGCAAGAAATCCGAGAGCCGACTTGAAATATGACTGCTATACTCACGCGCATCATTTATGTTAATACAGTTGTAAAATTCAATAAAATATGAATAAAAAAAAAAAGTTTATTACATTCAGATCTACAAATTAAAACCATTATCCACTAGCTTAATTCATTTTTTGATGTATTTTTTTAATATATTTTTTTAAAAATAATTGGTCCTAAATTTAAATATAAAATTTAATAGCCCTAAGTTTTCCTGGTTAATTTATTTAAATTATTTATGGAATATTCCAGTATGGTGATAAGCTTACGTCGAATAAAAAAAAAAAATGTAAACATTTTAAAACTGGGGTAAAGATAGGTCAAGTTCATTTATTGACCTGGGTTGGCTATTAGTTATTGAATGATTAAAAACATTGCAAGTGCTAAAAAAAGCTTACTTTCTTAAACGAAAATGCTACCCTTTCTAAATAACAAATAAGAGTCAATCCATTTTAAATCATTATATTTTCATTTATTGTACTTTGCCGCTCAACAATTATTATTTTCATGGTTTTCTTCACCAATGATTCTTTCCGGAATATTAAACCGTGGATAGAATATTTTTCTTGTTAATACTTCTAGAGTTCTAGTCACTTTAATTCAGCTTCGAGGCTGAAAATATGTGTAGGGAAAATCTCTATAATTTCGATAATCAATTCAAAACAAAAATTAACATTATAATAAGGATCTGCCCTACAGTTTTGCCATCACAACACATTACCTAAACTTTAAAGAAAAATATTCTATAAATCTCTAAAATTGATAAAAAACGAGACTTTTATCGATTTTAAAGTTTATAAGTGTAACCCGAGATGTTACAGCAACATTTTCATCAAAATCGGCAACCCAGAAGAGCCTCTTGGTACAATGCATTTTCCATCTTTATACGATTTTATTAAAAACGGCTCAAACGATTTTGATTAAGCTTACTATATCGATGTAAAATTTAATACGCTTTGATATTATGTAGGTTTTATTCTGATTAATATAGTCTGACAGGGCTTAAATGCCGATATTTTAAATTTTCTTTCTTTAAAGTATCTTCAATTTAGTACATTCGAAAAAATTAACCATTTCATGTTATTAGCATTGACTATAAACCGTTAAATATATAAGTTGAATAAATTTGATAATAAACTGAAAGAGAAAAGAGCAAAAGTATTTTTTAATGTAATTTTTGTGTTTTTAAAGATAAGTACCGTATCATATATATAAATATATATAGCGACATTCTAAATTTTCTTCTTCCAAAGTACCTTTAATTTTGTCGATTCTATAAAAATAACTATATAATTTTGTTTACCACTCATGAAAAACAGGTAAATATATAAATTGAACGAATTCGATACCCAACTAAAGGAAAAAACTGAAATAACATTTTTTTAGTGCAATATTTTGATTTTGAACATAAGAACAGTAATATACAAGTGTAATATACGGTTGGAAAGCTAAACATTTTAGAAAAAATATTATTTTATGAATAAATTTGTAAAATGTAATGGAGAGTGATGAAAAGCGAATAAAATTAACTGATTGTTTTAGATAATATCATAATAGATTATTTAATAAAACACATGTTTCTATCGAAAATCAGTTTGATAAATACTTTAAACTAATTTCATCTCAAACGGTATTTAAAAATTCTTGTATTGATTTTAACAAGAGTGGTAGGTGAAAGTCGTATGTTGCGCGCACCAGATTTTGTTTTCTGTGCCATTTTGTATAGAAATACCCAGCGTGTTTTATAAAAATCTGGTGCGGGCAACACACGTCTTTCACTTACCTTCATTTTTAAAAACAATGAAAGAATTTTCAAATACAGTTAGAGATAAAAAATAATTAATTAAATCGAATTTATATAGAAACATATGTTTTATTAAAAAATTTATTATATTATTATCTAAAATAATCAGTTAGTTATAACTTATTTTTATCACTCTCTATGAACTTTTAAATGCTTTAGTATAAGATAATATTTTTTCTAAAATCTTTAGCTTTCCAACGGTATATTATACATGTATATTACTGTTCTTACGCCCAAAAACAAAAAAATTGCATTAAAAAAATATTTTTTCTGTTTTATCCTATAGTTGGGTATCGAATTCATCCAATTTATATATTTACCTCATTTTCATCAGTGGTAACAAGATAATATATTTATTTTTATAGAATCAACAAAATGAAAGGTACTTTACAGAAAGAAAATTTAAAATATTGGCATTTAAGCCCTGTCAGACCATTTTAATCCAAATGAAACCTAAATTATGTTAATGCCCATTAAATTTTACATCAATATAGCGAATTTAATCAAAATCGTCGGAACAGTTTTCGAGAAAATCGAAAAAAGGCGCAAAATGCATAGTATAAAGTGGCTCTTCTGGTAAGGTCATTTTGATGAAATAGATTTTGTAACGTCTCGGGCGTATATTTGTCTGAACTATGAAATTTCAGTTTCATATTACTTACCGTTTCCACCCGGGAGTTACCAACACACACACACACACACACACACACACAGACCTTATTGCGGGACTTGGTTATTTGGACTCAGGGGACCTTAAAATGTTTATTTCCGTTGAAAACTGGAATTCGAAAATTTCCAAGATCGCAATACTTTCCCTTACTATATATAGTAAGTGAAAATAAAAAAAAAACTAACTTGTCTATTTTTAAGAATGTTTTTTTTTTCTTTTATGAATTGTTAATAATTTACCAAGAGTAATATTACCACATCGCAACACTTCCTTGATTTTCGAAATCGGTTTAATAAACAATAAAATTGGTTTTATATGGAAGGATGTCGAAGTAAGGGATATGGTATAGATAGAGATAGTATAGTTGGATAGAATAAATTGTGTTTGTTTATTCTCTATAGAGTGTTGTAAATATAAAATATTTGCAAACGTTCCATACTAGACCCTCCAATATATCGCTAGATAAACTGGAGTATATACAATAATGTGGAAACATGGATATTGCCTTCTAAGGACTGGCGCCATCTGTTGATAATATTACTATACACTCTCCTCCAGTGTACTTTTATTATAAAACCTTTCTTATATCAAAACCATGGATTTCTATAATTTATTTTCTATTATTTGAGATATTTGATGAGTCGATTCATACCCATATCATATTTGGATGAAAAATACTGTATTATATGATGCTTATTTGCGTAGTTTATATATTAGGGGTACTCACTACGTTTGCTATAGCATGCTATTTTGCTAAACCCGTCGAGTTTCTACAGTTATTTCCTGTATAAAATTGATGGGTTTAGCACAACAGCACAAATAGCATGCTATAGCAAACGTAGTGAGTACCCCTAATGTACGGAAAAAAACAAAACACAAAACAGATGTTCCTCTACAATTTCTGTAGGGTGTTGGGATCAATACACATAGATTCGTGTTTCTAGACCAACGCCCGTGCAAGGAGGTTAATTGGCCGAGTTCACACTCAACTCATTTTCGGGCACCTTTATAAAGGCTTGGTATAATATAAGACCCCTTATATTACATATAATGTATATTATATATGAAATTGGGTTGTAGAATAAGTTAGTAACGTTTTTCCATGTTTTAATTTAGTCCTCTCTGCGTTATCATGTTTGCTTGGTCAATAAGATAAATAGATAGATAATGAATTTATTGTCAAAGAAATATTCTTGTACAAATACTCAACCAATTATAAATAATCTTCAAACAATTCTGGCACATCTATTGAAATATTAATAATATAATCAAAGAAATAACAATACAATAAAAAATTATAATAAATGATATTATAATTCCTTTGAAGTGGGTTATCTGCAATGCGACTGCCGACATGTTATATATATCCTAGGGCATACAATCAGCAGTATCCGGAGGGGTTAACAAAATGTTTTGCTATGTGGGGCGACATATCGATGCTAGGGACAGATCGTACCCGGCGATAAGCCCTATGCAAATGGAGTAGCCCATATCTCCAAGGCTTAGTGTGGTCGACTCTATCGTGACTGTGCCCTTCTTATGTTGTCCAGGGGTAAACTTTATTATCTTTTTCCATCTCTCTCTCTCTCTCTCTCTCTCTCTCTCTCTCTCTCTCTCTCTATATATATATATATATATATATATATATATATATATATATATATATATATATAATACATAATATTTTTCCTGTTAAATAAAGACTATAAATAGCAGCAAAATTCGATTTTTTTTTCTCCCTAACCCACAATATGGCGTGATATATATTTATTTATATATATATTTTTTAATTCTTGCCTACTTGCATCCTTGATAGGCATATAAAGGTAGATTTGTTTTTCAACGCTTTAAATCCGATTACTAACCCTGAAGAATGGTCTCTCCCATTTTGCAATTGATAAATAAAGGCATAGAAGCCCTTGAAAGATTAATAGTGCATGCAGCGCATATAGCAATCCTCTTTAGAATACCTCCGGGTAATAGAAGGACAAAATGTGACATCTATACATATTACATTTGTATTTGTATTTTGTTTGAAAATAAAACCAGAGGGTATGAAAAAAAAAATCCAATTAAATGAAAATGTTTTTTCTAACATCCCAACAATTTAAAACCTAGCGATAAAAGCGTATACCTCCCTAAAATGTCCGAATGTTCATAATCAGGGATAGAAAAGGGTGCTAGGATAGAAAGCAGTGGGATAGATTGGGAATGGAATTTTTCATGGAAGGATTGATACCTGGCTTGGGTCAAAATAGTCACATTTATTCGAGACAAAGTAAAGAGCGTTGAGGATTTGACGAAGGATTTTGGATTGTAAGGAGTTGATACGTCATGTAGATGAGCCTTTTGTGGTTAAGAGGAAGGTTTGACCGTTTGTCTAGAAAGTGTTGAAATAGTTGAAAACTACGAGCGGTTTCTTGTCGTCTTTGTTATTCATATTAAAATAGCACATTTTTTCTTCTAAATCTTTTTTATTTTCATTGATACACAAATTGTCACAGGTGGTAGTCAACGTTTCGGGACCTTTTCCCCATTTTCAAGACTAATAATTTTTTTTAAAAATTCTGCTTTTAGTTACATTTTATTAAATAATTTTTTTCCTAATATATATTTATATTCAAATTACCTTTTTTTTATATCTATACATTTTAATATTCTATGACACACTGCTGCGTTAGCATGTAAGGTTGACTATTTTGTATGAGTTGTTTAATTTTGTATTAAGTTGTTAGTCTATAGTCATATAATATATAATATATATATATATATATATATATATATATATATATATAATATATATATATACAATAAGGATTCCAAGTTGGACGTTTGTCAAGATGGAGTCCTAAGTATCGGATTCAACAGGAACTTGGTGAGTGTTAATAAAGGATGCTGCAGGGGAGACAGTCATAGGTTTACGTAGAAGTGTAAGGTTATTTGATGGGATTGTTTTAGAAATATCAAAATTTAATTTTCTGCATGACTTTATTCGACACATACTTTTCTTTTTTGAGGGTTTGACGTCTTAACCTTTTAGAAATTTCCTCTTGGAACCACTTATTCTTCTGTGCGTGCTCATCTAGTAAAATATGTTTCAGTTCTCCTATGGATATCAGCAAAACGCTCAAAAATTGATTTATATCCTTAAAGATTGAGAATCGAACTATGGGTCTTATAAACTTTTTTATTTTCTTGAGGTCTAGTATCCCCTCTCACTAAGTGACGAGACATTTATGTGTTTGTGTGTGTGTGTGGTACATTTATATTATATATATATATATATATATATATATATATATTATATATATATATATTATATTTATGTGTGTGTGTGTGTGTGTGTGTACATTTATATGAAATATAGTCCAAAAAATGTCGGGTGGCAGACTTTAGCCTTGAAGACGAAGAAGGTCATGAAAGGACTTTCTTTCTTGCTGACGAAATTCTGCGTTCTTTGGTGGAAGAAAACAGCTGTTCGAAAACTTTTAGGGAACTAAACCTTAGCTAATCGACCTTGACCATGTCGATGACCACTTCAAGGTAATTGGAAAGGTAAAAAAAACTTTTAAATTTGGTTCCACGCGCATTAAACAACCACCAAAAAATAAAACAGCTTTATGAAGTTGAAGCTACTTTGAAAAAAGAAACCGGTCTTTGTCTGTCCATCATTGCTACTTATGACGAACAGTGGTGCTACTAAGACGTTCTAGGCAGTGGCTTGGCAAATCAGACTCAACACAATGTTTTCCAAAGCCCGCAACTCATCAAAAAAGCTGATGGTTACTGTTTAGTAGGCTTCATTTAGCCTTATACACTCGAGCGTCTTATATCTTGAATGAACCATCAATACCGAATCGGCTTGCAAACAAAATAATGCAATGCAATAATGGAACTATCTTTGGTCAATCGGAAGAAACCTTTGCATTACAAGGCCCCGGCAATGTGCCGCACGAGTAGGGTCACAAAACTGTTGACGCCTGAAAATAAAACTCTTACTTCCGCGCTACTCTCCGGAACTCAATAATTTTTTTTTATATACCGGGACCACAATTACACGTCAAAAAATTAGTGGACAAAGGGAATTAGAAATCGTGTTTTCGGAGTTTTATCAATTCTTACCATGGTATCATTTTCTTCAAAAAACATATTAAAGGCAGAAAAGTAGTTGTAGATTTTTTATAAGGCGAATTATCAACACAAATACTTTTATTCTTGTTTATTCAATCAATAAAACATTAATATGATTTCTTTTCATAAGTTTATTATAGTTAATTTTAATCGGTTTTATTCCTCTTTGCCTTAAATTTACTTACAGATACATTTTATTGATTTTATAGTTTATTTAATTGATTTACAAATTGTAACAGACGTTATTTATCTTAATTATTTAAAAAAATACATGGTTGTAAAATTCAGACCATCAACCTGATTTCGGAATGGTCGAAAGATATTAATAGAAAAATGGTTAATTTGTTTCGTTCAAACATCAGTCAACCACTGGCAGTCACTTCCAACTATTGTGAGTAGATCCAGCAAAATCTGTAAATGGTTTGGACTTCTCACTTTTTTATACTTTAGAAAAATGAAAGAATTTCTATTTTAATAATATAATAATCAGTAGATTGATCCATGTCAGAATTCACTTTTTGCAACATGAACATTTCTCGTGCTTTTGCTTTTATTCCAATTCCTTAATAATGTTATATGCGTCGTTGAACTTTTATACTGTACGGAAGAAAATATGAATTTTAAATCACGCGATCGCATGCAAGGCTACTTTTCAGGCTTTTACGCGTTGCATTTGTTTTATCGCTGTTGCAATTGGATAAATTATGATCGATAAACTTTTTTTGCTGTAATCCAACTGCCTTGATGGAGGCTCAAAGTTCAAATGTCACGGCCGTAGTAGCTTCTAGTCCGAGAAAGATAGATTTTAGCAAAAAAAAAAATTACTTAATATACATTTTAATGTTTGGATATATATATATGGATATATATTCACAAGTAACTTTGGTTGGACTGTATATATAATACATACATTTAGCCATAAAATTTAAAATTGTTGAAACCTCAAAAACTTCTTAACTACACACGTTTTAAGGTTCCCTAATACATAATAGCCAAATCACACATCATGACCTTAAGATTAAATTCCATGTAATTTGCCACTTTACGCCAATGATTTTGCACATTTTTTATATTTTCATCAAAAATATTTTGACAAATTGAATCAACTCTTTTAAAGAAATCGATAATTGATGTAATTAAATATCGTGTAATATAATATCATCTGGACATTCAAAGTATTTGTCTAGAGGATGAAAATGGTGAATTTAAAAAATCTCTTTCTCAAAAATCATTAATGTGAATAAATGAATGAGTATAACTTTATTTACTTTCAGGGTATTCCCCATTTATTACATTGCATTACAATATTAAATACAAAAAATATATAAACAACAAATAAATTATCAGTTCACTAGTATATCATCTCTAGTTAGTTTAAAATGTAACAAATAAGAACACAAACATATAAACAAAATTAACCGAAATTAATATATGAATAATTTAACAATATATTTTATAATAAAAATAAAAATATATTACTTTAATGATACATAAAGATCGAATCTATAAGAGCAAAAAAATTATTTTATTAATTTATTATGAATGATTTGATCTGGCAACACTTTTTGGCGTAATAATAGATGTTTTTTAATTCCCTAATGTCTTCGGTGGTGAACAGGTCTCTAAAATTCATATCATTAAGTTTCAGGGTATTAGCTATGTAGGGCGTTTATAGGGCATTGAATAAAAAAATGAAATAAGTCCTCTCTTTCGTTAAGGTTGCATAGTGTACAGTTTTTCTTCGGTTTGAAATCATAATAAATGTTTCAATTCAATCTTAATTTGATACTGTAGTTCCCGGACAGTCTTATTTGTGCAAATATTTTTATAATAGGAAACGGTACATTTAATAATAGGTATGGTTGAGGATTATGTTTATTGTTATGAATGAAAGGATATCCGTTTTTATCTGTACCCATACCCACTATATAATGGGTTGTTTTTACCGGTGCACAGTGGGAAATATGAACGATTTAGGTGGACAAAATTCTGATACTTGTCCATATTCAACCTTTGGGGTCCCAGATTACGAAAAAAAATTATAAAACTAATTAATTTTTTGAAACGAGTGGCTAGTGCACAGTGGTCAAACATCAAATTAATTTGCTAAAACCTTAAAATTCCCTTTGAAACCCTACATTTTACGTTTGAAGTCCCAGAATACGGGAAAAATAATAGAAAACATCTAATTATGGCTCGGAGTTGCTGAAACTTGCTGATAGATGTATTTTATTTCATTAAAAAAACTCTTCAATTTATAGATTGTAAAACGTTTGATTCGGAGTGTTGGGTCTGAAAAAAATTATGTATCACCCAAAACGCAAAAAATCGCAAAAATGCTTTATAATATTTAAAGACTAGAATGATTGATTAAACAAATCCTACAAACAAATCTTTGGGGTAACTTGGGGGTTATATAGTTTTTCGTTATTGAATGGGGTCTTACATTTACAAATTGCTATATTAACTCTACAGGTAGTAATGTATAAGAAATAATTGGAAATATGATGTCTTTCCTGTCTCAGCAATGTCCATTGTTAAATAAAAGCAAAAAGACTGCACCTCGAACACAATAAATGGCTATCGAATAAAGATAATTCCACTGCCGGTTATTAAGTAATTGTGTGAACAGGAATGATTCACTCATTTACAATTTATTTGTAAACACGGTATGGCGGGAAATATTAGTATTAAGGGTCTTGCCAAATAATAATAAAAATGTGAAGCACTGGGAAATTCCAAACTTTTGACTTAACTATTGTCCACCTAAATCGGTGATTTTGTCCTGTGTGTGCAGGTGATCATCTTTTGTTTATCTCATGACTCCATGTGATTCGAAAATATTTTCATTTTATTGTGCCTCTAACTTAAAGCATTTGGATTAGCACATTATTTACTATTTAAACAATTTACTATTTAACATAGTATTTATTCATTTTTTACACCGAATTCATTTATTCGATGTAAATTCCTAGTAATTTGAACAATGAGTATTTTGGAACCAGAGCCCTTCATTAAATTCCACTACAGATAGTTTGCAGTGTGTATATTTTAATTTGAGACACGACAAGTAGCCTAATTATGAAACGAAACCAAATAGCGTACAATTAATTAAACATGAAATGTTTATTTTATTATAATGAGAAAAGCTAGTTAATTAGATTTATAATTAAATTCTATCTCATCAAATAGATGTCTATGCCTTTGGCAATAAAAAATACACATTTTATGATAACTTCAAACTTTGGAAAAATACAAAACATTCTCTAATGAACGAATTTTAAATCCACATAACTTTCGCTCATCACACTTCTTTAAATATGACATACATGATTATACAGTGTTACTTTAGGAATTCCCTCACATTTCATTTACTAATATGTTGAAATGAAATTGTCTAGGTGAAATTTTTTGAAAAGAAAAAAAGTTGATTTTTTTGTCAATCTGTATTCACTTCTACGACTCAATTCCGCCCGAATTTTTTTTCTATAATCTTGAGTTTCCAACAAAAAAATGCAACGATACATACGGTTGTTTTTCTCAAAAGAATTTTTTAGGTATCTTATTAAAAATCTCATCATATTTAAACGGTTTGTTCTAGACCTAATTAATAAGAGTTTAATTAGGTCTAGAACAAACCTGGTTATACGATATAATAATACTTAAGATACTACTTATAACGAAACCTTGTAACGTATTTTTAATAATTCAACCTTTGTAATCGACCAAAAGAAAAAAAATCTGGTGCGAGCAACACACGACTTTCACTTACCTCCATTTTTAGAATAAATTAAAGAATTCTTAAATACAGTTAGATATAAAAATGAGTGAAATCATTAAACAATTAATTAAATGGAATTTCTATAAAAACATAAGTTTTATTAAAAAATTGATTACCTTATTATCTAAAATAATCACTTGTATCAATTGATTGTGTACGAGATGATAATTTTTCTAAAATCTTTAGCTTTCCAAAAATGAAAAATTGCATTAAAAAAATATTTTTTCTGTTTTCTCCTTTAGTTAGGTATCGAATTTATTCAATTTATATATTTACCAGTTTTTCATCAGCGTTAACAAGATAATCTAGAAATTATTATTGAATCTACAAAATTAAAGGTACTTTAGGGGAAGAAAATTTAAAATATCGGCATTTAAGCCCTGTCAGACCATTTTTATCTTAATAAAACCTACATGATATTAAAGCCCATTAAATTTTACATCGATATAGCGAGTTTAATCAAAATCGTCGGAACCGTTTTCGAGAAATCGAAAAAAGATGAAAAATGCATGATATAAAGTGCCTCTTCTGGTAGGCTCATTTTGATGAAAAAAGTTTTGTCACGTCTCGGGCGTATAGTTGTCTTAAATATGAAATTTCAGTTTCATAGGACTTACCGTTTCCGCCGGGAGTTACCACACACACACAGACAGACACACACACACACACACACACACACACAACACACACACACACAGACCTTTTTGCGGGACTTGGTTATTTGGACTCAGGGGACCCTAAAACGTGTATTTCCGTTGAAAACTGGAATTCGAAAATTTTCACGATCGCAATACTTCCTCTTACTATATATAGTAAGTGAAAGTAAAAAAATCCATTTGAGTAATTTGATATCTTTCGTTTTAAAATACGTAAAACCCGAATAACGAATACACAATAAAATCGTCTGACAGCATTTTGACGCAGAGTGGGAAAAATTGTAAAACTTTTGATCAAATTGAGATAAATGAACAAAAAAAAAAATTTTATATCATATGGGATGTTCTTTATTAAAGAAAGTGAGAAATTAACACTTATTATGGCCTAGGGTTTTAAAACTATTCGTTTTATGAATTTATTTTCTTACGCTTTTTAATTGTAACCACTTTTTTACTCATTGAGACACCTGATTTGACAATCCGTCAATACTATATATATGTTTCTGAATATATAATTGTTTTTTTAAGAATTTATTATGTATACATGATTTATTACAATTTATTTTTAAAAGGCGAACAAAATAACTTCTTAAATCAATGGAATAAACATATGAAAAATAATAAAACTTGGAGCATATTTTGGGCTTCTACTTAAATAAATGTTGCTAAATAGAGCATCAAATCTTTGAATAATGTAACTCTAAATTCATCGCATTTGATCAATTAAATAATACTTAAGTACTATACACCCTGACTTGTACCTTTACGACCCATAAAGGGTTTCGGATTCAGTACTTATAAAGATTCGTACGGTTTCACGGCCAACGACCGTGCAAGGAGGTGATGAGACCTTAATTAAGCTCGGCCTTCAGAATTTTCCCAATTTTGGTCACCCACTTTATAGAGGCTGGGGGAGCCACAGGAGGGTCTCCATATCCAAGGGTCGCTCCACGGCTAAAATAACAGAATAAATAATTCTACCTCAGCCGAGATTCAAACAGTAGCCTAATGCTCAATCCACTAGGTGACGCCGCTCCCTCTACACACTAATATATATTACAAAACCATTAAAGCCAAATCTTCCTCGTAACATTTGTAATTATTAATTATATAATTCATTGTTTAATTACTGATATTTTAAGTCGTAATCACTTCTCGATTCATTTTGAGTCCCCTTAGTACCTTCATATACATTCATATGCAACTATATGAAAAAACGATGAACTTAAAGAATCACCTGTAGTGTAGTCGAGGGTTCAATCCCGGCAAATGACACTTAGATTTTTTTTTTTTTTAATAAAACAGCCTTGATTATTCCATTCTTCAGAGCGGGCGTAAAACTATGGCACCCACCCTTTAAGATGTCAGGTACTTTTTAAAGATCCTTATCCTAATTAATCCTGGATATGCGAACTTAAGGGCTCCTGCTATATCATCGTTGGGTGATTCAAAGTAGCATAACATTTACGTTAAGTGAATAAACAAATTAACTTCTTCCTCATTTTGGAGTAGGTCAAAAAACGATTATTCCAAGGTACCTTAATTAAATATAAATCAGAACGAAATTTAAAAACAATGGAGATCAAGATAAAATAGCTTATTTTTTTGCGTGGGCTTTTCGACCTCAATTTTTGACGATTAATGGTTCGATTGTCTTCGGACTTAAGTAATTCGATAGCAAACATTTCACTTTCGATTCAAGGACACATGGGGCACAGTAATACACCTTTCGATGAGTTTGGGCCAAGGATTTAGACAAAATTTAGCGTCACCTTTTTTTCTTGTCAGCTGTAGATACATTGCTCAGGAGGATTAAAGGTAAGTGGTAGGTTGT
Organism: Piezodorus guildinii; assembly: GCA_023052935.1. Taxonomy (NCBI): domain Eukaryota; kingdom Metazoa; phylum Arthropoda; class Insecta; order Hemiptera; family Pentatomidae; genus Piezodorus; species Piezodorus guildinii. Next base: position 70,440,087 of record CM041298.1, read on the forward strand.
TCAGTTTTTACTGTAATTTAGAATTCCAAAGAGTTTTAGACATCTGAAAGTACTGACCCTATGATTGATGATGGTGTAAAGATAGTTCAAACTAAGAAATTGTATGGCTTAGTAATAGGTATTCCCTTGGACTGCTTTGTGTCTGGGTTGAATTCCAACTATGGAAAGAGATCTTTGTGTATAAGGCACCTCAGGATTATGTTCGGCCTCAAAAAAAGTAAATAGCCTTCTATAAGTGTTGGTATCATTGATAAGCACAATATGCGTGTGGGGGCTTTTTGGGGTAAATTTTAAATTTTATCACGATTCAGTCATTATTATTTTTTTTAATATACTCGTATTCTACAAATGTAAAAAAAAGGTAAAGTATTGTGGTAGTAGAAGTGATATGGTAAGGACGGCTGAGTAAATAAATAAATTTGGAACACTCTAGAATTTGATGCCTGTAAAGATTACAACCTACTCCGCGTACCATCTCCGGGACTGAAATGTGAATCATATATGAATATTTTGTTTAAATTCTCGTAGTTTCTTAATCATTTTTTAAAAACGAATAATGAGTGTGAAACTATTTCTTTCAAGGTCATTTAGAAACAATACGGTTGGTGCTGATGTGATCCAAAAACCATGGCACCATCGTCTGTGACAGTGGTCCAAAAAAAAAAAAAAATAAATCAGACAATTAGTTTCGGATAAAAGGCAGAAAGAAGGATTATTTTATTTTCTAAAATACCTTTGGATTGAAATTTTTTTTTACGGTGTTTAAATTTTTAATTTCCTTGAGTATGCCTACGATCGGGTAGTCCAAGAAAACTAAATGAAGCTTACTCTGAGTGGGGTTTGGAAATTAGAAGCAAACACAAAATAAGAATATATGCCGTGCAACTCATCTGTCTTATACATCGTTTATATCTTGGCGTAGCTATATATAACTTCGGAAATAAAAATACAGACATCGGTAATGAGTTAAGGAATGATAAAAGAATTAAAAGTCTGTTATATGGTGTACTCTGGAGCAAAAAGGTACAAAACAAAGAATACACCATATTCTACAATAAATAAATACAATATATTCTAAAAAAAAAAAAAAATCAAACCGTTAATATACCTTTCATAAAGAAATACATTTACATCATTTCTTCTTCCACGTTATGTAGGGCAGAGGCAGTGATCAAATCGTTTGAAAAGAAATTATTTGCAATAGAAATGGGTTTCTGGAGAAGAGCCCATGCCATGTCAATACAACGAGAAATTCTTCATCTATACTAATATTATAAAGCTGAAGAGTTTGTTTGTTTGAACGCGCTAATCTCAGCAAACTACTGGTTCAAATTGAAAAATTCATTTGTATTGGATAGTCCATTTACCAAGAAAGGTTTTAGGCTATATAACATCATGCTGCGACTAATAGGAGCGAAGATCAGTGGAAAATCTGGAAAAAACGGAGAAAATTAATCACGCATCCCAATGATTCCAAATGATTTACTATTTAATTTTTAAAATAATTCAATTTTTCGTTAATTTATCTTTCACCGTAACAATTAATAAATCACAGGGGCAAACATTTAAACACGTAGAAATCGATTTTAGATCGGGTTGCGGAGAAAATCAGTATGTTCTTCTACCACAAGAAAATAAAACGAAAAATATCATTTACGCAGAAGTACTTTAAAATATATTCTTTTAAAAACTTCTTAATAGCGATCATAATAACAGAAATTGTTGCAGATGAAGTCGCGGGAAACAGTCAGTGTAGAAATAAGAAAAAGTGCTGATCTTAAGACTCGTAATGAAATCACAATTATATATTAATGATGTGGTACGGTCAGGTCATAAGAACGGAATGGATGCGTTGGCCATTTAGGTTTATTTAGTACTGTCCGGAGAAGAGACGAAGTCGAGGAAGACCACGAAATACGGATAGGGGGTGAGGGAGGACAAGGCAGCCAGAGGTTTGGCGGGGGAGGACTGCAAGGGAAGGGGTCACTAAGTTAATGGAAGCTCTAAGTTTTGGTATGTGACGCAAGATGCAGAATGTTCCTCGCTCGCAATGATTCATTCTTTAAGATAAGAACCTCCCCCTCAAAAAAAAAATAGAGTGTAAAAATAATAGGTGGAATATTTCCCGCTTCCCCCAAACCGAACGGTAGTTTCGATTCTAACCCCTGGGGACAACATAGCTTTAAATTGGGATAAGGGTAATTAGTAAAGCAAAGCAGTAAGTCGCGATAGGAGCGAGAGGGAGGATCGATAGTGTTACTAAGACGAGAAGAGAGAGGGAGCGATGTAATCTGATTATATAACTAACTGGGAGGGGGCAGCCTTTATCCCCAAATTGAGACATTAATATCGCTTTATTACTCAGATAGTGATAAATTAACTGGCCCTGTTGTTGCAGCATATTTAGTGGCGTGGCATACCTAGTAATAGGTTAGGCGCTGGTACAAGTCCCAGCATCCTGGTCTTTGTAATCTATGGGTAAGTTTCTCATATGGCCTATTACCACAAGATTCATTACTTTATGTATCCCTAATTTCAGAGACGCAGACCATTATGTTTCATAGTAAACAGAAGAACACGTTACATAAACTAACCAAAGGAAACTAAGAATGCAATATTTGTATAGTCAGAATTCCATAGTGTTATATATTTATGTGACGCACATGATTGGCGCAACAACCCGATTTGGAGAGCTGGGCATTCTCTTGCAGCCTCTATCGGATTATCTGTCTGCTTCCACGAACTTAAAGTGTGCTTAAACGTCTGACCCATAGATGGTTACTAGACATACCAGTGACTCGTAAAGGTGAGTGTGGGGACTAGAGGAAATGTTTGTTTGTTTATTTATTTAACGTCACTTTATGCTACTATGGCTAATCGGATGATGCTACAGTGAGAGTCCTAAATTTTGCCTATCCAGGTTTTATTAGGATAGGGATCTTTAACGAGTACCTGACATCGCAAAGGCTCGGGACCACCTTTTAACGTCCCCTCCGAAGGACGGCGTAACTAAGGATTTTTTACTCCCATTAAAAAATCCTAGGGCCACCTGCGGGTTTGAACCCGTGACCTTTAGCATGGGAGGCTGTTACGCTAGCCACCCAGCTACAAGTGATCCCAACTAGAGGAAATACGTTGCCTTATAAAGTGCTTTATTATTTATTTTACGTTGCCTTATACTTCTAATGTCCTTTTATCTCGGGTCACACGTAAATGTTGGGTGAATTGATTAATCATAGAACAAATCAAATATTTAAAAAATTAAATCTTGTGAAATACATCTATAACCTAGCAGTGGAGATATTATTGCCAAAATTTGTCTTTCGGACTAAACAGGGTAATTCGGCTCTGTGGATTGAAAACTTTTTATATCCAGGTCTGCGGTTTGAAAGCTTAATATATATATATATATATATTTTTTTTTTTTTTTTTTTTTTTTTTTAATGACCTTCTAGCTAATCATTTTTAGCATTTATTATCTGATCACCGTGGTAACATGTTTTGGTTTATTATTTTTATTAATGAACGATTGTAATCTAGAAAAATAATCCCTTTTCCTCCTCAAAACTTTTCAAGATAACTGGGATAACGAATAATAAAAAAATCCATGGTACGTATCTTATACTATTGTACCGATTTCTTCGAAATTTGGCTTAAAAACACCAGGGCATCCATAGATGATCTTAACACACAGACTTCGATATCGTCCTATAAGTTTTAAAATGATTTCCGATTAAAAATGTTTATGTTTACGTTAACACTTTACGAATAAGAAAAATAGTGTTTTGAAATTAGCAGTGTTGATAAGCCGTTTTTCGTTGATTAAATTACTTATGGTTTTTCATTTTAGTTAATAGCCTGTGATCAGCTATATGAAGTGTAATACCAAAATATAGTTATTTGCAAAAAAAAAAAAAAAATAAACAATAGTGTAATAATTTTCATCGTTTCCTATTAAATATGAAACATAATTGGTAACGTTTCTGAAATTAGGGAAAATCTAGATCGTAATGAATCTTGTGGTGATGCACCATAGTATCCATATATTACAAATACCAGGATGCTGGGGACCTGTGCCTAGCTTATTACTAAGATGAGACAACTCTAAAACAGTAGTAATAAAAAAAAAATTAAAATGTTTTATAAACATTTCGCAGTTTGAAGTAGTTACTCAAATCAAAAATAACCCATTTTGGATTCTTGTAGTACTTAAAACAGATAAATTCTAAATGAACCCTCATAGAAACGAAAAGAAACTGCTTGAAGTTTTTGGGTCACTAGACAAACGCTCCAATCTTCCACTTAAATACAATGACTGTCATAAGGTCGATATGGACTTACGGAGTAGGCTTTACTAAACTATCGAATTCTTCTCTTTTCCAATTCCTACAACCCAAATTCCTTTCTAAAATTCTCGATGCTCCTTACTTTGTAACGAATAAACTGATCATTAAAATCATTAACGTTCGATATGTGTGTGGCTTTTTTGGTCCGAATCAGAATCCATTCCTTTCATGATAAACTCAATTCCCACTCTAATCCACTATTTTCAAACTTCCTTCCTCTTCAATTCCTGAAAATCTTGTCTGAAAAGAAGAGGATCTCGAGACCTTCTAGTTTAGAATGTTTTTAGGATTCTTCTCTACAAGTGTATCATGATTTTTACTCACATTTACTTGTTGTATTCCTTTATAGAGAGTAAATTAGCAATATATATATATATATATTTGTTTTATTAGCTAGTAGAGTCACGTGTAATAATTGTATATTTTACTAAATAATTATAATTTTTTTTTTATCATTGAAGCGAAAACTCAAGGTTTCTAATAACAGATGTGTGAACGATGCTCTGTTTTAATCTCATTTGAATTTATGCTTATACATTTCGGCCCCCGTACGTTATAAATTTACTTCTAAAATGTTCGACGAAATATATCTTAACCTTTCCTCTCTGGTTGGAATATGTCAGCAGCCCGTAGGATGTCTCGTTTCCTTAAATCGAGTAGGCGTTGAGCAGACAGATATTTTACCTGATATCTGGAAACTTGTTATGCATTTCCCACTTTCTGTTTGTTTTTTACGCGTATAATTTATGCATCAGGACAACTTATGGACTAGTTGTATGAATCATGTCATCTTTTTTTTTTTTCTCTCCCATTTCGAAGGACCGCAAGTCGCATATCATTCACCGAGTAAAATCCAAAAATGGAAACACAGGTCCCGCAGCCTTCCTGGATACTTTGGAACAGCCTTGACATCATTCCACTTCCAAGGGATAGATAGATCGGATGGCGGCCGTTAGACAAGTGTCTTGTGTCGTAGGTTGAGGTCTCGCCCAGTGGTTTCGGGTTTCCAAAGTCTCCCACATCTTAGGCTTGTACTCATTAGTTGCACATTCATGTGGCTGTGAAGGTGGAAAAAGTGGTTTCTAGTGAAAAAAGTGTTCTTGATCTTCCAACCGTCTTATTATTATTTACATCATTTCTCAGGTAAGTTGTCATCAAGGATTAACAAGGCAATATACATTTTTTTAATACTTTATAATTTTAAAATTTGTTCAACATGACGTAAACAATTTACGAACCATGGATAAGAATGTTTAAAAATGTTGTGCAGGCATCACACGACTGACACGACTAGCGCACCACGGCTTATAAAATCAATTTAAGAACCGTTAAAAATAAACTTAATTTTTGTTTTTTTTGTTTTTATCTTTAGAGTTTTTCATTTACACCTGTCAATCAATGTTAACTTAAATTTGAAAAAAAAAGTTGTAAGTTAATATTAATAAAAAATTTATTCAGTTTCATTGTAAGCATATAATTTAGATTAAATAATAAAACAACATTAGATTGTTAGATATAATTATCGGTGGGTAGGTAATAGCTCTTCCGTCACTTTAAATTACCTTTTACAACTTTATATGTAAGATAATATTTTCTTCTAACATATTTAGCCTTCCGACGGTTTTTAAAAAAAAATCATTCAAAAAGTTAAAAATGACATTGAAAAAATAATTTTTCACTTTTCTCCTATAGTTGTATATCAAATTCGAAAGAAAATTCAAAATATCTAGATTTAAGCCCTGCCAGACTATTATCAGAATGAAACCTATATTATATTAAAGCCTATTAAAGTTTACATTAATTACAATCAAAATCGTTAGAGCCGTTTTTGGGAAAATCGTAAAAAGGTGCTAAATTCATGGTGATAAATGGCTCTTCGATGAAAAAGTTTCTGTAACATCTCGGGCGTATAATTTTCTTAAATATGAAATTCCAGTTTCGCACGCCTTTTTTTTTTTAGGACTAGGTTTGCCACAAGCTGTGAGGTGAGCCATGACAAGCATAAACCATAAATCATGAAGTTTATGGTTGGCATGGCTCACTAATGCCCTAAAGATGGCTCACATGTTAAAGCCAAAACGTAGGCAAAATTAAAATATTTTGAACACGACTTACTCTACCTGTGATAATTTCAATAGTCGATCAGACAGAATAAAACAAACTTATTTATTTAGATCGATTATTACCTATAATAATCATCAAATTTACTGAAATTTGAAGATGAGTTGATAAGTTTTATTGAAGTTTCTTGTCTTTTAGCGAAACGTGACACACGTAAAGTTTATATACGAGTAAGCCTAATTGTTCATTAAAATAATTAAAAAATTCTCCTCCAAATAACGTTTTAGTCTTCCTAACCCCCCTTTTTTTTTAATATATACAATACATTTTATCTTAATATTATTTATATTTTAGATATTTAACTAAGCCAATAATAACTATAATGTTATTTCGTAGCATACTTTTAGAACGCTATACATTTTTTTTATATCATCCTTTATTTCTTGTTTAGAACCTAAGACTTAATGACATATCGTTTTTTTTTTTCTTTTAGTACCTTTTTTCGTATACAGATGCACTGATGCCTAAAAATTCAATGTCGGATATAAAGTCGCAGTCAGCAAATATATTCTAAGTTTATTTTATTCTTACTTCTTCTGACATACCTTCCTTTATTTTTTTTATGATACCGTCATGATCAATATGATTAACATTATTAATTATTTTTTCTTCAATTCCTGATACTTTTTAAGGTTTATTATCGAGAAATGGACGCATGCAGCTATTAAATGGATCGATGAAAAGAAAAAAAATTAATTTATATTAAAAGCACCAGGTAAATAGTCCCAGTACTTCATTTAAATTTAGCTATATTTGTTGTTTTGGTTTTAAGGGGAAAAACTACGAGTGGTTATTATTGTCTAAAACATCTTCAGAAAACGATTAACTTACCTATGATGATTAAAAAAAAAGTAAAATAAATTAATAAAATTAATAACAATAGACTTACCGAACCCGAAGGTTCGATGCCGATACCACCAAATTCCGCCTACACAGACTCATCCAATGTTCACCGTTCTAGCCCAAGCCCCCGAGATAGGCCTTAATGCAATCCTCCCATCGAGGCTTCGGCCTACCTTTCGGAGGCCCACCAGTCGGATCAGCGAATTCCAACTTTCTCGGAATCCGCTCTTCACCGAGCCCAACAACTTTACTCGCCCATTTGAGTCTCCGCGATGCTATCAACTCATTTATATTCACAGGATACAAGTTCCGCGATTCCACGTTTTGCAACCTTCTAAACTACTCAGTGTCCTCATCTCTCTTTAGACCAAATATTTTACGCAGTTCCATATTGTTCATCCTTCAGAGTAGGCGGCCACGTTTCACATCCGTAAAGAACCGTCGGAAGAATAGTAGTTTCATAAATTCTAACCTTTAAGTTTTTAGATAAAAGCCGCGAGCTAAGTAGCTTAGCAACTGAATAATAACATGCATTTCCAACCTTTAACTTTAACCGGGAATGAATAAAATTAATAGATAAATAATAATCATTTTTTATATATTTTTTCTAAATTTAAAATATATTCAAATAAATTCTTTGTATATATATTGGGAAAATTAACCTCTTAGTGAAATACCTCAAATTCGTTTTATGTAAGGAATGAAAAGCAGAGGTGAACTGTTAAGTTTCAACTATTCTATTTTGAGCATGTAACAATCACTTCTCCGTTGTAATCAGGCAATCTGGGATAAGTTTAGTTATTAATTAAGTAAATCCAGTTGCATTTATTTTTAAATGATTTAACACAACTCTTTCGTTTTAAAAATTCACTAATCTACTATTACCTAATTAATTTTTTATTTATTAATGTATTAAAAAAATAAATTTCAAATCCCTATTTCTTTATAGGCTCGTTACTTTTGCTTTATACATATATACATATAAATAGATAGATAGAGAGAGAGAGAGAGAGAGAGAGAAAGAAAGAGAGAGAGTAGTTAATTAAATTAAATTAAAATCAATTAATTCAATTTAATAAAATTATTATAATAAATAAATTAACTAATAAATAAATAATAATTATTATAAATAAATAATTATTATTATAAATAAATTTAATTTAATTAAATCAATTAATTTAATTTAATTAAATCGCAAATTAAATTTAAATAAAATAAATAAATAATTATTATTATAAATAAATTTAATTTAAATTAAATAAGAAATTGGAACGAACCGCTGGTATAGGGCTGCCCTACGGTACAGCGGGGGGAAAGAAGGATAAATAGAAAAAAAAAAAAAAAAAAATAATATAAATAAATAAAGAGAGAGAGAGAGAGAGAGAGAGAGAGAGAGAGAGAGAGAGAGAGAGAGAGAGAGAGAGAGAGAGAGAGAGAGAGAGAGAGAGAGAGAGAGAGAGGGGGGGGGACTGGGGACTGGTATACAAAAGGGCACTTGGTCGAATTTGGGATAAAAACACATACGTTTCCTTTGACCATAATGAAGGTGTGGCTAGAACAGCGGAGGAGGCGGTCGAAGCAATCATGGCAAGATCATTTCCGAGCGATGATTCGGCAACGGACTCTGAGGACCAAGCGCAGCTAAGGATACGCATGAATGAACTCCTAGAAACTGCAGATGGTTACCATGGGAAGATGAGGACGTGAGGCTAGCATTGGAGGCGCTCAAATCTGGAAAAGCACCGGGACCTGACATGCTCACAAGCGAAATATTAAAAAATGTCAAACACGCGTTGGTTGTAGGATTAACCAGATTATTCAACAGATGTCTGAGTGAAGGAGTCTTCCCTCGTATCTGGAAAGAGGCGGAAATGGTTGCTGTTCTCAAGCCTGGTGCGGTAGAGATCTCTGCAAAATCCTACAGACCGATATGCCTCTTGAACGTGTTAGGAAAGGTCCTGGAAGCCTAATTCTGCAGCAGTTAGGTTTCGTAATCGAACGGTTGTCGCCGGATCAGTTTAGAGGTCGTAGAGGTCGGTCGACAGTGGACGCCATAGACCAGTTAATGACGGCAGCTAAGGACGACCCCACGAAGTATTTTGTGGTGCTCTTCTACGATGTTGCCGGAGCTTTCGACACAATGTGGTGGCCATCGATAATGGATGAGCTGAGAAAGCAGAACTGCCCAAGAAATATTTTCAAGCTTATATATCGTTTTTGGATGGGCGCACAGTCTTTTATCGTTTGCAACAGAAGAAGATTGCAAGATCAGTTCAACGCGGCTGTGCCCAGGGATCTATATTGGGCCTTCCACTGTGGAACTTAAATATGAACCCTCTCCTTGTCGACCTTAGGGCAGCAGGGTATATACCGACTGCATACGTAGATGATTTGGCAGTGGGCATCGAAGCCAGATCGTGGAAGCATTTGGAAAGTCGGGCAGCCGAGGCAACCAAAATCATCACGGATTGGTGCGGCGAGAGGAAACTTTCCCTAAACTGTGAAAAGTCCCAGCTCCTATTCCTGAAAGGTAAAATGGCCGGTTTCCTCCCAAGGATAAGGATAGGAGATGTTCTGCTAAAACCATCGAAGGAGGTGAAGTATTTGGGAGTCCTGATTGGCGAGGGAGGCAGTTTCACCCAACACCTAAAAGAACTGAAGAGTAAGATGATCCTCCGCTACAGCTGCCTAAAATCGATGGCAGGAACCACTTGGGGTCTGAAATACGGTTGCAGGAAGATCCTCAACAAAGCTGCTTTTTTACCCGTTGCACTGTATGCAGCGCCGGCTTGGGAACAATGCCTTGGTTCTTCGAGGAGAAAGTTGCTGGAGCAGGCACAGAGGAGAGCTCTCTTACTCGTGACAGAGCATACAAAACAGCCGACGGCGGCATTGCAGGTGATTGCGGGTCAGTTGCCCATAGACCTCAAGATGCAGATCTCCATCGCGAGATACAAAATTAGGAGAGGATTGCCGGCAAATGTAGGGGCGAGCTCCTTTGTATGCCCCAATGGAAGATATGAAGATGTGGCTGGCAGAGTTGAGGACATCATCTATACTGAATGGCAGAGAAGATGGGATATGGGGAGAACCGGAAGGTTAACCCACGAGTTCTTGCCTGATGTCCGAAGTTGACTGAAAAATAACTGGTTCCAGCCGGACTTTTGGACCGTGCAACTCCTAACGGGACACGGAAACATAAATGAGAAACTTCACAGCATTGGAGCAAGAGATTCACCACATTGTAGCTGTGGTGATACAGAAGATGTAAGGCACCTCATATTTTATTGCCCGCTCGACACGAATTACCGTCTTGCGCTGGCTGGGGAGTATTCTCTGCTGGACTGGCCCCCTCGATCTCTGGAGGAACTGGCGGCAACTCCTGAAATGTTTGGAGCCCATAAGAAATATGCCAGACATATACTCAAACAAAAAGAAGAAATGGCCGGTCGAACTGGTGCTTAGCATGTAGAAAGTATTCTTGCTTGTTTATATTAGGTTTTATTTATTGTTTTGTTTATATTAGGTTTTAAGTTTTAGTGATTTTGTAAATATGATAATATATATATATATAATATATATATATATATATATATATATATATATATTTAAGTGGACCCACTGAACATAGATAGGAAATTACTGGAGCCCTGTTTGGTGGGAACACATCTCCATTTGCGGACAGCCCAATAGTTTTGAAACCGTGATTGATTCCCATTTTAAAATTTGCAAAATATGCCTCACGTTGGTTTCAATTATTTTGGGATCAACTTGAGTGCAGTCCTGTCCGCTCGGTTATCAATCTTGACGACCGAGCCTATGTATATACGTGCAAATTAAATTTAAATAAGAAATTAGAACGAACCGCTGGTATAGGGCTGCCCTAAGGTACAGCGGGGGGAAAGAAGGATTAAAAAAAAAAAAAAAAAAAAAAAAAGAGAGAGAGAGAGAGAATGAGAGATACAGTAAAATGGAATATATAAATTCGATATAAAATTCGGAGCACTCTTCAATTTTCCATCTGAACTCGAGGAATGGTGATATTTAAAACTTTTCTATCTAAATCGGATTTTCAGTAATGCATCTAACTTGATACTTAAAATATTCTTTTAACTTACTCAAATTATCTTTGAAATTGTTAACTTTTTTAGCTGTTTTGTTCCTGTTTTATGTTCATCTATGTCACAAAGTTCTATTTTAGCACTTTATTCGTTTGTTTTTACTCAGAAAAGTTAAACAATAACATTGTATTCTTCTCTATCTTGGAACTGAATTTCTTTCCCGTTTCTAGGATATTGCTCTCATTGTCTATTCAGTATATCTATTTAGTCATTCTTTGTTTTTGTATGATAGCAAAATTCTCTAGTCGATTCCAAATATTTAATTTATTTTAATTATATGTTGTGAACATTTAAAAATTACTATTAGAAAAGTAAACTTTTTCTAATCAGATAAGGTTGATCGTAAAAAAACATACTCAACATAAATTGAAAATCTACTCGCTCTTAACAGTTTAAATGAGCGGCGATGCACGGAATCACTTGTTGAAATAAAACACGAAACTGCGAAATAGAATTACTTCGTTTTTATAGTAGTTTTAATTACTTTTTCCTTTACTATGCTCACTTTAACTAAAAAAAAATAGAAAATTGTTTTAAAAACATGAACTAGAGAATATTAAGTTTATTAATTTCAGTGATAGATAGATAAAAGTATATTTTTCTTAATCGATTATATTAGTTGGTGATGTGGACAGCAAGCAGCAGAACTGCGAAAGAAGCCACTCAGCCAAGGAACTAGGCCTAGCCTAGAATAGCATCTAGAAGAATCACCTGAAAAAAATCTGGTGCGGGCAACACACGACTTTCACTTACCGTTATTGTTAAAATTGATTAAAGAATTTCCAAATACAGTTACAGATAAAAATTAGTAAAACTGATTAAGAATTAACTAAATTGAATTTCTATGAAAATGTTTTATTAAAAAACCTATTATATCATTATCTATACTAATATTATAAAGCTGGAGAGTTTGTTGGTTTGAACGCGCTAATCTCAGAAACTACTGGTTCAAATTGAAAAATTCTTTTTGTGTTGGATAGTCCATTTATCGTGGAAGGTTATAGGCTATATAACATCACGCTGCAACCAATAGGAGCGAAGAATCAGTTGGAAATCTAGGAAAAAACGAGAGAAATTAACCTCGCATCCCAATGATTCCAAATGATTTACCTTTTAATTTTAAAATAATTCAATTTCCCGTTGTTATCTTTTGCCGAAACAATTAATAAATCACATGGGCCGCCGACAAATATATAAATATTTAAACACGTAGGAATCGATTTACGTCAAGATCGGGTTGCGGAGAAAATCATTTACATATTCTGCCACAATAAAATAAAACCAAAAATATCAATTACGCAGAAGTACTTTAAAATATTGGGTTGTTATTACCTCACCCGCCGTACTCTTCTGAGATTGTCATCTTCGGATTTTTATATTTTCCGTTCTCTCGAAAATTTTCTACTTTTTATTAATTTACTACTTACTTTTAGGGAAATCCTAAACTTTAGAAGATGACGTCAAAACGGTCTTTTTATAGTTCTTCAGGAGTAAGGACAGTGATAGTTAGAAAAAAAGGGATAATGGACCTTGCAAGCCATTGGAAAAGGGCAATTGCTAACGATGATAACTATTTTGTAGATTAAATGAATAAATTTTAAGTTGTTCATCATATCATATCTTTACCATCTTCCCGGACAACCCAATATATTCTTTTAATAGCGATCATAATAACGGAAATTGACGCTGACGAAGTGGCGAGCAACAGCTAGTGTAAAATAATCAGTTAGTTTTGTCGGCTTTTCATCAGTCTTTATTAACTTTTACAAGCTTGTGTATAAGATAATACTTTTTTTCTAGAATAGCTAGCTTTCCAACGGTTGTATTATCACCTATATTACTATTCTTATGTTCAAAACCACAAAAATTCATAAAAAAATATGTTTGCACTTTTCTCATTTAGTTGTTTATCAAATTCGCTCAACTTGCATATTTTACCATTATTTATCAATGCAAATAAGATGATGTTACAATTTTTTTTTAAATCTACAATACTAAAGGTACTTTAGGGGAAGAAAATATCGGCATTTAAGCCCTGTCAGACTACTTTAATCAGAATGAAATCTACACGATGTCAAAGCGTATTAAATTTTACATTGATATAGTGAGTTTAATCAAAATCGGCTTAACCGTTTTTGAGAAAAATCACTCTTTATTAACTTTTACAAGCTTGTGTATAAGATAATACTTTTTTTCTAGAATTGCTAGCTTTCCAGCGGTTATATTATCATCCATATTACTGTTCTTATGTTCAAAAACGAAAAATTGCATTAAAAAATATTTTTTCTGTTTTCTCCTTTAGTTAGATATCGAATTCGTTCAGCTTCTATATTTACCTGTTTTTTTTTTTTGTTTTTTTTATCGTTGATAATATCATTATACTGTTATTTTTTTTAGTATCTAGAAAATTAGAGGTACTATAGGGGAGGAAATTTTAAATTATCGGCATTTAAGCCCAGTCAGACCATTTCAATCAGAATAAAACCTACATCATATTAAAGCATATCAATCAAATGGCCATTAACCACTGATTATTTCAAAATTTCATTACTAATTTTATTATTTTTTTTATAGAAAATTTGATTCTTTGAAACATTAAAATGGACAGAAAATGTTTTTGTTATTTATCATTAACTTCTGCTCACCTACTTCTTCGACATCTACTTGTTTATTAGACCCTTTTCTATTATCTATTTGTTTATAAGACCCATATTTGTTGATTGATGTCAAGAAAAAAAATGGTGGAAATTCGACTAAAACGTCGGCGTTCAATTAATATTTTTACTACTGACTTTTCTCGCAATTAGATTACCAACGTTAGAATACTAAAAGTTTTCAGTGTGTATATACTTGGAATTCACCCAGAAAGAATGTATTTTAATTCCGCTTTATATATTATAAATTAATATAGATTAGGGAGTTGAATCCAGCTTTTCGGCTGAGCAAGTTTCGCTTTATTCGCTCAGCCGATGAAATGTTAAGAGGGTTTCGGGGGAAATGTTGAGCACTCCGACACACTCCTCTTTGTCGAACATTTTCGATTCGTTCCTGGGCTGTTGATTCAGAAACAAGAGGATTTTTGTTAGCAGTGTGGCTCTTCTCGTTTAAATTGAAACCATCAAAAGCTGTGCTTCCTTCTGAGAACTGAAAGGAAAAAAAAAAAAAAAAAAAAAAAAAAAAAAAAAAAAAAAAAAACCCTTTCCTCTACACTTCCCCTCTGAGAGAAAGAATACGAATAAAGTAAAAACATATGTATGTATTCATATAATATAACAATCAAGTGGCACTTTTCCAAAACAGCCCGACCGATTTTTATTATTTTTTTTATATAGGAGTATAGCAGGAAGGTATGATAATATGACGTTAAGTATATTTCATACCGCTACATGATTCGGAGTAAATGTTGTTGTTTTTTTACACAAAAGTTTTTTTTCCACTTCTTTAGACGCCGTCTCAGAGTCAACCATGATGAAGGCGCACAATGTAGGCCGAAACGTCGGTACATAATTAAAACATCACTTATTTTAATGTGTGTTTCTATTTAATGACCGCATCCCCAACCATCTTCCTTACCTAAAAAATTTTTGTGGTTTAATTTTTTTAGCGGGCATCAACTAATACATATAACCCTAAATTTTCACACTACTTCTCCCATCCTGGCATTTTTAATTACGATTTTAGTTTTTTATGTGAACAATATTAAAATAATTTAACCATTCAAAAAGAATAAAATTATATTTGTTGTTAATTGACAGATGCCGTTACATCTTCCTTATCGACATGAATGAAAAATACGCAAATCATATGCGTTGTGTCATTTTTATATTTGACTCTGCATTTGAGACACCACCATAAGAATTGATTGGCTTCTTGCACTGTAGTACCTGATTCGTTTGTATCCTATAAAATTCAAATAGTCAATTAAATAAAGTTAAAATTTTAAACTATGAAGTAATGAAACAATGAATATGTCTGTTACACTTATATAGCACATTGAATTGAGAAAAGGAATTATTTTGTTGTTTTTATTGGCATTCATAGTCTTAATTTATTTATTCATCCTGCATTTGTAATGTATCACAACGCAGTGAGCCAAATATTTTGTATGATTTACTTTTTTTTTGTATAACAGTTTGGTAAAATACTGAAAGAGCTTATAGTTATACCGTTTTTCATCGAAAATTAGAACAATTTTGTCTATTTGTGTGCTTTTATAACTGTAAGTAATGCAAGCAAGTCTAAAGGGGGCCGAATTCGGGCTGATGTTTGAATAAAGCCACAGACATCCATAATAGTAGAACAGACGAACAAATCCAACGATAACGAAAATGTGGTTGAGAGCATACCATGTTTGTTTTAATTGCCTGCATTTCAATTACAAGAGGTAGTTGAACGAATCCAACAACAATAACTGGAAAGGTGGCAATCGCGGCGGTTCGTAGTTAACAGACTCAGAGAAAATGACTTACAACGCCATCGAGTAATCGTCGTTTCGGATTCGGGTAAGAACCAGATGTTGAATAATCCGCATATCGGAAAGTGCTGATTGAATCTGTGGACTATTATCATGCGTTCAGATTCAAACATGAGTCAGCGGGATGTGTTGTGCATCAGGGAAAGTTTAACAAACAGAGATTGAGACACCTCCAGATCCGAAACTGTTCCTATAGAAATTAAACTATTAAATAAAATATTGTTAAAATTTTAAATTTTTGAGTGGTCAAAAAATCCGCTGCTTTAATGAATTAAATCGAATTGAGAAAATGAATGGCTGGTGTTTTTTTCTCTTTTTCTTGGCGGTCATCATCTAAAGCTCTCCATATAGATAGTTTTAAGTATGAAAAAAAAAATGAAGTTTGTAAGTTATAATGTTCAGTGATATAATATTTGTAGGATAGTATGTTCTGCTGTAACTTTTTTTATTGAGTAAAATTACAATCTGTCCCAATTCGGACATCAATAGTAGTGCTGAAAGATATCATACATACTACATTCATACAATATTTACACGGCATAAAATTACAATAAAATATATACACAATAATGAATCAATACAATAAAGTCAAGAATTCACTTATACCTATATACACATACACACACTCATACATACATCACATTGAGTGGAGAATCTAGCCAGTGCTAGAACTCCAATATATTTACAAAAGGTCGCGGGGCCACTGACGTTTCAACCTACTAGGTGGGTTGTATGGATGAGTGGAGCTGGATAGGGATTGAGCTAGAGGATTAGGATGATGAATGAGGTTCTGGTGGAATTTGGAAAATTTGGATGGAATTAGGTCTGAAATAAATGGAACATTAAGGTCGTGGTGCAAGGTATAGTTGGAGACATAATAAGGAGCATTTACTATTGTACGGAGGACTTTGGATTGAAAGGATTGAATGCGTTTGATGTTAGTACGTTTAGCTGTCCCCCACAGTTCAAGTCCGTAGGTCCAGGCTGTAACTTATAGTGTTGTGTTAATATTATATTTGTGGGATCATATGTTCTGCATCCATTCTATAATATTTCCAAGACAGAAGTGGAATTCTTAATAATCCAGATGTTTTAGGCTACGCTTAAATTTATTACTTTGACTTACTATATATGACATGTATAGTAAAGAAAAATATTTTTGTCGTGAAAATTTTTAAATTCGAGTTTCCACCGTAAATACACGTTTTATGGTACCCTCAGTCCAAATGACCAAGTCCCACGAAAACGTCTCTGTGTCCGTGTGTGGTAAGTCTAGCGCAGAAAACGAAAAGCCGTATGAAACTGTAATTTTAGATAACTTTATGCCCGAGATGTTACAGCAACATTTTCATCAAAATCATGTCACCAAAAGAACCAATTTAAACCATACATTTAGCACCTTTTTACGATTTTATCAAAAAAAGGCTCTAATGATTTTGATTAAACTCGCTATATTGATGTAAAATTTAATGGGATTTAATATCATGTCGGTTTCATTCTGATTGAAATAGTCCGACAGGGCTTGAATGCCGATATTTCAAAAAATCTTCCTCTAAAGTACCTTTAATTTTGTAGATTCGAAAAAATTAACCATATCGTTTGATTAGCATTGCAAAAAAAAAAAAAACAGGTAAATAAATAAGTTTAACGAATTCGATAACCAACTAAACGAGAAAACTGCAAAAATATTTTTTGATGCAATTTTTTGTTTTCGAACTTAAGAACAGTAATATACATGTATAATATGCCGTTGGAATGCTAAAGATTTTAGAAAAAATATTATCTTATACATACTATTGTAAAAGAAAAGGGATAGTGATGGAAAGATTATAAAACGGACTGATTGTCGCACATAATAATATAATAGATTATTTAATGAAAAAAGAGATCACTTGTAGCTGGGTGGTTAGCATAACAGCCTCCCATGCCAAAGGTCGCGGGTTCGAACCCACAGGTGGTTCTAGGATTTTTTAATGGGAGTAAAAATTCTTTAGTTATGGCGTCCTTCGGAGGGGACGATAAAAGGTGGTCCCAGAGCCTGTGCGATGTCAGGTACTCGTTAAAGATCCCTATCCTAATAAAACCTGGATAGGCAAAATTTAGGACTCCCACTGTAGCATCGTCCGATTAGCCATAGTAGCATAAAGTGACGTTAAATAAATAAACAAACAATGAAAAAAACATGTTTCTATTAAATTAAAATAATTTAACAATTTGTTTTCGTTTATAAATTTGTTTTAAAAATTCTTGAATTCATATGAATAATAGAGGTAAGTGAAAGTCGTGTGTTGAGCGTACCAGATTTTTTTTTAATATGATATGGTTATGGTAAGCATAGTAATAACTATAGGAGTAACGCTAGTAATAAATAATAACTCTTTTAACAGCGAGAATCGAAACTATGCTTTGGGTTATTTTCATTCAGAAACGAGGCTAGAAACTAGACGACAGCATAATCTAATAAATCTAGGATAGATTATAGTAGGTGGTAAATTTGGAGCTCTCTCAATTGGCGGTACTAAACTGGGATCTTACAGTCCTAGAGGGACTTCACTATTAGCCACCCCTGGGAGTCTCTATATCTAAATCGACTCCCTTCTGTATTCCAACTTCAATAAAGATTTAAATTTTCTTTTTCCTGTCTAATATCTGCTTTATACTTTTCCTGAGTATTTAATATATATCTTTATTTTCACAATTTGTGAATAAAAGCGAAAACATATTATTTAGGTTCATTATTTTCAATTATGAATCTTTGTAATCGACTGAAATATATCATAATGCTCCTTCTACCCTCAAAATGTTAGAGCTTACGAAAAACCTGAAAACAAATTAAAAGATAATAAACAAATAATCTTTTGTCCACCGTCCGAGGTATTTCTCTGACACTACTAGACCAATTTATTTTATTTTTTTATATTGGCAAAAATAGTAGGGAATGCAACGATGATCCTATACGTTGATATCAGCTTGTTATTTTAAAAGTGATTTAATTTGATAACTCAGTTATTTTTGAAGATGATAAATATATTGGTGTTTTAACAAAAAAAAAAAATCTGGTGCGGGCAACACACGACTTTCACTTACCTCCATTTTAAAAATAAATGAAAGAAATTTCAAAAACAGTTAGAGATAAAAATACGTGATACTATTAAGGAATTAATCAAATTGAATTTACATAGAAACATGTGCTTTATTAAAAAATCTATTACATTATTATCTAAAATAATCAGTTTTATCTTCTTTTCATCACTCTCTATTAACTTCTAAAAGCTTGTGTATGAGATGATATTTTTTCTAAAATCTTTAGCTTTCCAACGGTATATCATACATGTATATTACTGCTCTTATGTTCAAAAACGAAAAATTGCATTAAAAAAATATGTTTTCTGTTTTCTCCTTTACTTGGTTATCGAATTTATTCAATTTATATATTTACTTGTTTTTCATAGCGTTAAAAAGATAATCTAGTTATTATTATTGAATCTACAAAATTAGAGGTACTTTAGGGAAAGAAAATTTAAAATATCGGCATTTAAGCCCTATCAGACCATTTTTATCCAAATAAAATCTACATGATATTAAAGCCCATTAAATTTCACATCGATATAGCGAGTTTAATCAAAATCGTCGACCTGTTTTCGAGAAAATCGAAAAAAGGTGCAAAGTGCATGGTATTAAGTGCCTCTTTTCTGGTAAGCTCATTTTGATGAAAAAAGTTTTGTCACGACTCGGGCGTATAGTTGTCTTAAATATGAAATTTCAGTTTCATAGGACTTACCGTTTTCGCCCGGGAGTTCCCCACACACACACACACACACATAGAGACCTTTTTGCGGGACTTGGTTATTTGGCTTAGGGGACCCTAAAAGGTGTATTTCCGTTGAAAACTGGAATTCAAAAATTTTCACAAGATCGCAATACTTTCCCTTACTATATATAGTAAGTGAAAGTAAAAAACTTAAAGTCACTTGGACTCAGGAGACCCTTCGGTGAAACCTGGAATTATAAAATTTAAAAATACTTTAAATTTGATTCCAACAAACATGAATTTAATACTTTTTTTTATTGAGAACTATTACAATTTGTTACATAATGAACAATAGTAGTAGTGATGTAATACACATTCATACATTATATACAGAAAATTATGATAAAGTCAAATTACATAAAATCGGAAATAAATAAATTCAAATAAATACAAAAAAATAATAATTAATAAAAACAAAAAACAACAGCAAACAAATAAAAAAAACAACCTGTAGTAGAGATAAATACAGGTTGGGAAATATATAAAAATCATATAAGCAAACTTAAATATATACAATATATTCCTTCCTTCCTTCCAGTGGCGCGACAGGCCGCGTAGGCCCAGGGCCTCGCGGTGTAAATTCCTACGAGTTTACACTCACGTTTCACGATGAAATTTTTATTGTAGGGTCATCACTCCCTACTACTAATTTTGTGAGTGGCCACCCTTTGGCTGACGGGTCTCACATACCCGGGGGAGAGGTTGTGAGTGAATCCACATTTTTTTACATCCTTATAAAAGCCCTGCCGGGACTGGGATTCGAACTCAGAACCTGTAGCATGAGATACTAGGGCGCTAGCCACTCAGCCACGGGCTCCCTATACAATATATACGGAATAGCCACAAACAAAACCCCAACGTCGCGGGGCCACTGCCGTTTTAATCTTCGAGGAGGATTGTGGAGATGGGTGGAGCTGGAGAGCGATTGAGAAGAGGATTAGGATGATGAAGAAGGTTCTGATGGAATTTGGAGAATTTGGATGGTACCAGGTCTAAAATAAATGGAATATTAAGGTCGTGGTGTAGGGTATAGTTGGTAACGTAATAAGGAGCATTAACTATTGTTCTAAGGACTTTGGATTGGAAGGATTGGATACATTGGATGTTAGAATGTTTAGTTGTCCCCTATAGTTCAAGTCCGTAGGTCCATATAGGTTTCAGTACTGTCTTATATATTAGTAATTTGTTGTCGACTGTAAGATAGATTTTCTGTTTAGTAGTTTGTATAACCGGCCGAATTTGCGGTTGAGTTCTATCCTTTTAAGTCTTGTGTGTGGGTTCCACGTCAGTCTTTGACAAAATTTAATTCTGTATGTTTTTTGTTTTTTTTTCAACACGAATGTTAATGGAACACGGCCCTCAAACCCATTTTAAGATATGTCATCTTCCATGCGCCAGATGGCCCTGTGTGCGCTTGATTGTGTCGCTGCATCAAAGATGCCATATCTTAAAATGGGTTAAGGGCCGTGTTAAGGTAAAATGCATGTGCATCTACAGACGCAAACATCTTCATCATATTTCACAAGCATCATACTTCATCCTAATGGAGGAGTAAAAGAATAGGCGCGGCCGGCCTAGGAACGAAGGAATGAATCAAGAGGAGAGACCGCCCACCCTTGCATCAGGCAGATATGTAATAATAGAAATAATTTAACCTAAATCAAATTTTAATTTCCTTGTAATTCTTAATAATTGTAATCTTATATCATATTATGTTCCCATATTATTCCATAATATATTCCATTTAAAATACAGTCCACTACATTGTTTTATCATCCAACCTCATAAAAAATATTTAATATTAAGAGCACTCTGGAACGCCCCAGGTCTCGAAATATTTACAACGAGCTTTATTATTATTAGCTAAATTTACTTTGACAACAGTGGTAAGTGAAAGACGTGTTTTGTTCGAAGCAGAGTTTTTATTAGCAATATTGATACTTAACCTTTAACTGGTGAGGTGGGGTCTACCAGGGTCTCTTTAAAGTTTTGTGAATCCCATAGTCCTGATCCGATCGGCTTCTGAAAACCTGACATTCCCTGTCTCGACATGATTGTAATATAGCATCCTTTTTTAGTAAGTTTTTATCCGGCATTGGTTTAGGATAGTGTTATTGGTTCCAATAGAACCCACCTCACCATTATTGTTTATCGAAAGCGTGTATTTCGATTTTGTTGAAAAAAATGTATCGTGATTGGTTTATTTTACGCACATTTTTAATTTTAATAAGAAGCTGGGATTATCTTTGTTAAAGGATCACATGGCCAGGAGTTCAGAAAATCCCGGACTTCCCCGATAATTTCGGTTTAAAGCTCAATCATTATTAGCGAAAAAACCCAGAAGAATCTAACACATATAGACAGGAGGCCCCCCCCTAAGAAAAGGAGTTATTTTCGTCTAAGAAACTAGGATGACTTCCTATAGTATATATTAAATGTTAACCAAATATTTGTGGACAACGTTCGGTTTCTTATTGTAATGACTCTGCCTAATTTTAGCTGTGCATACTTTCTTTACAATGGGATCACTTGTAGCTGGGTGGCTACAGCCAGCCTCCTATGCCAAAAGTCACGGGTTCGAACACGCCGGTGGTCCTAGAATTTTTTAATGGGAATAAAAAATCCTAAGTTATGCCGTCCTTCGGAGGGGACGTTACAAGATGGTCCCGAGCCTGTGCGATGTCAGTTACTCGTTAAAGATCCCTATCCTAATAAAACCTAGATAGGCAAAATTTAGGACTTCCACTGAAGCATCGTCCGACTAACCATAGTGTCATAAAGTGACCTTCAATAAATAAACAACTATAAAACCATTTACAATATAAAAGTTTCATTTTTTTTTAATAATATACTTTAAGATAAGGACTTGTTTATATATTATTTAACAAATGTTTTCATTGCTTAGAATAAAACGTTAAAAATAAAAGAAAAAGTATTATATTTTTCATGATATGAGGATGGAAACTCCGTATATATTTTTAAACTGATTGAAAAATGATCGGGGCACTATAGTATTGGCTATTGGACTATGAAGTGGGTAGAATCTACCTTTTATAGAATTAAGCCTAATATATTTGGAAGCAAACGCAATATATTCTAATTTACATTATAATTAGAGTTTTGATTTGACCAAAGCTTTTATCACATATATTCAACAATTTATTTCAATGAATGGATTCCGTGTACCGTCTGGTTTCCGCACAATATAAAATAGTACTTACCGCTGATAGTTAAATACGGTGATTATTTTTCTTTGATAAATTGAAATTATATCTTATTTCTATTCTGGAATTATTTAATCATATGAATAGAAATGATAATTTTTTTTTAATTTAAAAACAATTAATCGACCGTGAGAATTACAGGAATGGATATTCAAGCAGCATTTATATGAAATTATTTATTGGAACATAATTTTATATTAAATTACATGAACAAATAAATTAATAATTAGATTAATGAAATGGAGTTAGACATAAAAAAAAAGGTTATCTCTCAAGTCCAATAACCACGTCTCGTGTGTTTTTGTATGTTGGCTTTGACTATTTTTTAGATAGTTCAGATATATTGTAAATTTATTTTTATATCTAAACCGTATATTTCTATTTTTTTTTTAATTTAAATTATTTTATTTAATGATTTTTATTTTTAATAGTTTAGGGGTATTGTAAATTTCTTTTTATACCCAAACTGTATATTTTTAATTTTCTTATTTAATGTATTTTATTTTATTTTAAAAATGTTCAGAGGTATTTTAAATTTTACAATGAGAATCTAAAGTCTACTTTATTTACAGCAATACTATTCTAAACGGACTTGTAACAAATCAAGAATTATTAACAGTAATAGAGAATTATTACTGTAATTACTGAACGCGCGATCATAGACTCCATGCCAGGGCATTCCGAATAAACTAAGCTTTCAATTTTATAAAACTTCAGACCATTATTATATGTTCCGATTCCCTCCTCAGAGTCAATACAACGTTTCGAATCGTCTAATAGATCAGCCAATCGCTTTCAGTTTAGACTAACAGTTTTTTATTGTTTGTTTTTTCAATATATTAGAGATAAAATAAAAAATAAAATACATATGTTTTGGGATTGAGGATTAATTACAACTTATTTCGTATCCTCAATGCCATTTTCATAACTTTAAAAACAAAGTTACTCCTCTTCTAATAAAGACCACTTTACAGCAAAAAATCTAAGATTCTTCAAGAAAATAAAGGAACCAGTTGAAGGTTTCTCAGCGATTCCAGGAGATTCTGAAAGGAGGTTTTCCTTTATGGAACAGCTGTGGCCCAGCCGCTAGAAGAAATAACGGTCTAATAGATACTACACTTAAAGTAATTTTCAATTAATTAATATGAAAATCTTAAATGAATGGCAAAGGATTCGAACTACCTTTGCAGTAAAATATTGATAAAATCATTAGCCGACCGTGAGTTGCTAGACCTCATCATCTATAAAATGTAGAAGTTAGTTATCCCGCCTGAGAATCGGACACAGCTACCTCACCCACAATTACCTCATGGACACGAATAGATCCACCTCATTGCACATTCTTTAAAGTGACTCTTATAGGAATGAATATATTTGAAGAGTGACCTTGGTACAGCAGAGAGACATAAAAATGTGAGGTACCACTTCTGGTCTCTGATGCGTTATAAGACAATAAACAGATCATCAGCACTACTATTAAAATCATTATTATTATTATTTTATTTTTTCAGTATATTTAAGGTCTATCGTTTTACAAAGATTTTTGTTTGCTTTCTTAATCGTCACGGCTTATTTTGTTATTGTATTTTTTGTAGCATATTTATGATAAAAAACAATAGAAAAATAGTTTGATTCAATTTATATGTGTATATGAAATTGAAATATCACATTTTCTATTCGTCTATTTAGGATGGCAGTACGCATAGGAAAAGTTGGAATTTGAATGAGGATGAAGAAGCAACTTGGCAGATGTGGGTTGGTAGAGAATTGCAGAGTGTAGTAGAAGGAACAATAAAGTTTTGGTTATGTGGGTAGGAACGTAAAGGTCAGAATGTCGCGAGCTAGTTTCAAGTGAGTGGACTGAGGATTTAAATTTAAGGAGGCTGTTGATGCAGGGAGGATGTTGGGAGTTAATAGTTTAGAAAAGATATGATACTAGAAAATTTAATGTCTATCATTTTGCCAAATTTGTTATTTGTGTTTTTTCGTTACCGCCAGCACGTTTCTACTCTTTCCTTTTTGCAGTATTGTCTCATCCGTTCTGTGTGCTCCTGTTTCCTATCTTCAGTCTACCTCTCGCCTGTTTTGCGCTGGGGTATTACCTTGAAATTTCCCTCGATATTTATTTTTAAGAGAATCCCGCTGTTAAATATCTGTACATGCGATTCCCACCTACTGCAAATCCTTCTTCACCTCCCTGAACCATCCAGTTGATCTTCTTTCTTAGAAAGTAGGATAAAATCCTTTTTGTTAACCTTTTTTAGTTCATGCGTACCATGTGACTATTGAATTCCTTTTTTTCTTCCCCATATACTCATATAATTCCTTTATGTTATTTATTTTTCATTATTTACTATTTTCCTATATTGGGTCTTAAAGTCTCCTTAAAATCCTTCATTCTCATATTTCTAGACCTTCCATCATTTCTTTCCTATTTATCGTAGGGCACTCTGCAGGATAGATACTCCCAGTCGAATTACGATTTTATAGTGCCTGATTTTATCATTCAATATTATTTCTTGTTAATTGCTACAAATTTTATTATTATTATCACTTAATTTTTTTCATCTTCTAATTTATATACCTTCTTGCGCCATGATTTCTCTGAAGCACTCCCCGTAGACCCGAAGGTTCGATGCCGATACCACCAAATTCCGCCAACAGAGATTCGTCCAATGTTCACCGTTCAAGTCCGAATGGGGGACTAGTGGACTTAGCTCGCGGCTTCTATCTCAAAACTTAAAGGTTAGAATCTATAAAACTATTATCATTCCGACGGTTCTTTACGGATATGAAACGTGGTCGCTTACTTTGAAGGATGAACAACGGCTTAAGGTTTTTGAAGATAAGGTACTGCGTAAAATATTTGGTCCGAAGAGAGATGAGGCCAATGGGGACTTTAGAAGGTTGCACAACGCGGAATGGCGGAACTTGTATCCTGTGAATATAATTGAGGTGATAGTATCGCGGAGATTCAAACGGGCGAGTAAAGTTGATGGGTTTGGTGGGGAACGGATTCTGAGAAAAGTGTTATTCGCTAATCCGACTGGTAGGCGTCCGAAAGGTAGGCTGAAGCGTCGATGGGAGGATTGCGTTAAGCTTGATCTCGGGGGCTTGGGCTTGATCGGTAAATATTGGAAGAGTCTGTGTAGGCTAGGCGGAGTTTGGTGGTATCGGCATCGAAACTTTAGGTTCGGTAAGCCTATTATTATTATGATAATTATTATTAACTTATATATCTTTTTTTTTCTATTCATTACAGGTATATTACAATTTGTTTCTAAATCAACATTACTAATAGTGATATGGGACCACATTCCCACAATATATACAGAAAACAATTATAAAGTCAAATTACATAAAATATAACGTATATACAAAAAAAAAACAAAAAAAAAAAAAAACCTATAGTTGAGATAAATACAAATAAATAAAATAAAGAAGTAATAAATACATTCGCATCATAACTATATACAATATTTACAATTTGCTAAAGGAACCCCAGAATGGGCTTTTCCCTCCACTTGTAGAGGGAAAAGCGGAGTCCAAGCGTATATGCCATAATACTTCTAATATCTATTACATTCTTTAATATTTGCTATGGTTCAACAAATTAATAATTTAATCTAATTAGGTTATTTAGGAACATTTTCTTCTTTTAATTATCATTAATTTATTCTTCATTATACATAATTTGCGTTTCGGGGCTTATACGCCTCATCTTCAGTATTTTTTTTTTCATCCAATGAAATCATCTCCTAATATTTTAAATTTTTTAAATTCCTTATTAAATTTAATGATTAAGGTTATTTTTCGTCTGCTTTTTTATCTATTAATTGTTAAAATTTTAACATTTTTTTAAATATCTTTGTTTATTACAGCATTTAACACAAGAACAGGAGTAGACTCAATGTTAAATGTTGTAATAGAATATAGATATTTAAAAAAATGTTAAAATTATAAAAATTAATACATAAAAAAGTAGACAAAAAATAACCATCTTTGAATTAAATAAGGTATTTAACATATTGGTAGATGTTTTTATTGGATGAATAAAAAATTCTGAAGATAAGGCGTATAAGCCCCGAAACGTTAATTATGTATAATGAAGAATAAATGAAGGATAATTAAAAGAAGAAAATGTTCCTAAATAACCTAATTATATTAGCATATTCTTCATAACAGGATAATCTGAATTATTCAATCATGTTTTAGAGTTGTGAGAGCGATAATAAGCATGAGTAGTTTAGTGCCCTTATAATTAAAATAGCAATAATGATTTGAACTTTTTTTAACGAAATAATGAATATTATAAAAGAAAATAAACATGCGATAGGATATTGTCTGATCATGAGATAGTACCGTTCTGGTGTAAATTTCAATTTGATATATTTACCTATTGGTATATCAAATACATAATTATTAGAGTTTATATGCACATATATGTATTTATATACATAGGATAGACGGTATGACACCCTAGTATAAACGGTGAGGCCTAACGGGAGGTGTAAAGAGCTTTGTAAATAGGGAAACTGTTGCCATAGCAACACCCACCATCCTACAGAGGTCAGCGGGTCATGTCCCCTCCCGGTCTAACCCTACTTCTCCCAAAGTATTTATTTTATGTATTTAAATATATGAATACATTTTTTATTATACAGTCATAATACATAGTGTAAAATCATTCTTAGTAGCTCTTCAAAACTTAATAGATTTGCTACCATATGGCAACTTTAGACGCACTAATATAATTGCAATTTTAACATTACATGAAAAGGTATATATTTTTTTTTCTGGTAGTAATAATAATTATAAATTAAATAAATGTCGAGTTCTGGATCATTTTATATTTTATTTTAAAAGCTTCAGAGCTACATAGATAATATAGAACAAAAATAATAATGTAAATAAAAAGGAAGTTAAAAAAAATGGATATTATGATGAATATAAACTATTGAACTAAATATGATAAGTTAGAACAAAATTTAGAAACAAGAATCATAATATAGGTGGAAATATTCAGGAGTCAGTCCTATTTTTAAATATTTTAATTTTGTCGACGTTTCGGCTCAAGCTTGTGAGCCATCATCAGGGCGACAAACATCAGAACAAAAGAGATACTTAGTAATGTGAGAATGAAAAAAAAAATTGAATGTAGTGACAATAATAAAATTTATTTACACCTTTACACATCACACCTGAATAAAATTTGAATAAACCCAAATATTTTAACAGAATTGGGTAATAGAGAGGAAACCATTAAATTAGTTTTTGATTTTCTTAAGGAGCAATCATTGTTATCTAAATTATAAAGACTATTATCTTAATTGAGTCTAATGTATAACATGGTCAGTTTTAATTAAATAATTTTATTTATTTATTATTTTTTTTAACCATTGTTTACATAATAATCCTTTTTTTTCTTTTCTCAATTCCTTATTACCTAATAATTTTTTCTCCTATATGTTTTTTTTTATTTATTTTTTTAAACATATTTATTGATATTTAAAACTGTATTATTATATACAACAAGTAAATATGATGAACATAATAACTGACATGAGATACATGTAGAGACGCTACCCATTGGCAGCACTCTAAAAGTATTTTAAACTAGAAGGTCTCGAGGCCATCTTCTTTTCAGACGCCTCGGGGGATTGTCAGGAATGGAAGAGGATGACAGAATAGAAACTAGTGGATTAGAGTGAAAATGGAGTTTTTCATGGAATGATTGATACCTGGTTCGTGCTAATTCAGAAACATATGGGACATTAAGGTCTTTATGGATGACCTTATTCGTGACAAAGTAAGGAGCGTTAAGGATTTTACGAAGGATTTTGGATTGTAAGGATTGGATACGAGAAGAATTCGATGGTTTACTAGAGCCCCATAGCTCTATTCCGTAAGTCCATATCGGTCTTATGATGGTCATATAAATAAGTCTTTTGTAATTAAGTGGTAGGTTGGAACGTTTGTCCAGTAAGTGTTGAAGTAGTCGAAAACGTCGGGCAGTTTCTTGTCGTTTCAGTCTTGTATGGGGATTCCAAGTTAGACGTTTGTCAAGGTGGAGTCCTAGATATCGAATCTGTTCAACAGGGGCTAGTGGAGTGTCATTAAAGGATACTGTAGGGCAGGAAGTCATGGGTTTACGACGAAGGGTAAATGTTGTCTTGTAAATGGTGGGATCCTATATGTTAAATATAAATATAGTATCTAGATCGTTGATGACCTTAGGTTTTTACGCCTTAAAACTTAAAATAAAACAGAAAATATACCAACATACTTAAATATTATAGATACAAATAATCAGAATATTATAAATAGTATGATGATGATAAGTATAAAAACAAAACTTTAGAACTTCATATATAAGTAAAAAAGGATATATAAACGTACCATTACTGAGCCAAGTCCAAGCATAATCTGAGGAAAACCGAAAACATAGGCAGTATGGGGAGGGGTTCGTGTAAAAACCCCTGACGGTTTTCTCCTCTAAATATAAATACTACAGCTTGTCTTTGTTTTTAAAAAGTTTTACAAAATTATACAATAGAAAAACAAAACAAAAATGTACAGCAGGGCTCAACATTTTTAACAGAAAATTATAAACACTAGAATCTGATGTATGAAAAAGATCCATGAGGTATATTAAAAAAAAAAAAAAAAAAGACTGACTCCTGATTATTTCTATCTATAATAGTTTCTATATTCGACTATACATCCTCAATGAAGAATCAGAATAAATTAATAACAATTAATAATTATTCAAAGATGATATAAACATGTTTATATGATGTCCTTAAAATAACATCGAAAACATCTGGTGCGAGCATTATGCTACTTTCACATACCTCGGTTGTTAAAAAGAATTGGGGAATTATTGCATAAAAATAGATTTATAATTTATTTAAAGGATTATATTAATTTTCTTTGGAAATATATGTTTTACATTAAATAATGTAACAGTATAAAATTGTTATGAACAATAGTTATTCAATAGTTATATGTCCTATTTTCTTCATCTAAAGTACCTTTCTATAATTCTGTAAATTCTATAAAAATAACTATATTATCTTGTTACCATTGATAATTAACCGCAAAATATGCACGTTGAGCGAATTTGATAAACAACAAAAGGAGAAAACTGAACAGATATTTTTTTATTCATTTTTTGTGTTTTTGAACACAAGAATAATATTATAGATGTATAATGTACCGTTGGATAGCTAAAGGTTTTGAGAAAAACTATCATCTGATACACGAAATTGTAAAGGGTAATGGAGAGTGATGAAAAGCTGATAAAACTAACTGTTTCGCGTTCTCAAAATGGGAAATGCATGTGCTACTACCTAGCGGCTTGTCAATAAAGCAGAGCCCTCCAATTATGTTTTTGAACATAAGAACAAAAATAATAATAAACACGATTCATAATAAACAATTATAAATTCTTAATTAGAAAAGGTGATGTAAACATGTTTATATATGTTCTTAAATAAAATAACATCAAAAGAATCTGGTGCAGGCAACATACTCACTTTCACTTACCTCGGTTGTTAAAAAGAATTGAGGAATTATTAAATAAAAATGGAGTTATAATTATAAGTTCATAGAATTTTTTACTAGTGATTTTTAAAAAAACTTCAGATTCTTTTAAATATATGCAATCAATGCATTTCGGCGATATCCCATGTTGTACAGTAAGGGCTCTCTGTGACCAATGCTTGGATTTTGTTACCAATAGTTGAAGGACGACCTCAGCGCTTTGAGTCTTCCAAGTAAAAATTTCTGGTTCTGAACCAAACAAACCACTTATGGACGGTGATTTTATCATGGAAGTCATCAAAGTCATTATCGTCATACACCCTACAAATTTCGTAACTGTCTGTGCAACGGCTTTTCCTTTCCGAAAAAAAAAAAAAAATATTAAACAAAAAAAATTAATTTTTTTCTCTTCCATTTTGAGCAAGCAAAATACCACAATAAGCACCGTAACTAATCCTTTTTTAGAATATGTAAACATTATTGACCAATTAAACATGATTTTATCAACACAGAGAGGATTAAATTAAAATATTGAAAAACATTTCAATTTTTTTTTCTACCCAATATATAAGCTAACATATGTGTGAGTCTGCTATGTCCGAGACTTCGCATAGGACATAGCAGACTCACACATCACCATCTCATCCTCAGGCAGCCCGTACCAATGTGTGACTTGTGTAGAGTGCCTCTCTCAATAAAACACATAATTGAGACTGCCCCAAATTTCATGTACAAATGGATAAACTTAACCTAGCTAGATCGTCGAGTGAGAGCTTGAAGGTCTCTAGTGAAACAGTTAGTTCACTGATTAGTTTCGTCAAAGAGTGTTCTCTGCTCCCGGAACTATAAGAAAAAAAATAAAGAAAGAAAGAAAACAAAAAAAAATAATACTGGAAGGAATTAGTCCGGGTGGCGGTCATTCCATGGCACTCGAGTTTTCCATTCTCCCACCATGCGCCCTGATGATGACCCACAAAGGGGGTCGAAACGTTGGCAAACAATAAAATAGTTGAAACTATTTATTTGTTTCATTTAATGACCGCCACCCGGACTAATTCCTTCCAGTAATTCTCAACGGTCAATTAATTACATCCACAATAAAAAAAATAATATTAGTAATAGAAAATATATATATATATATATATATATATATATATATATATATATATATATATATATAAATAATAAATAAATAAAGAAAAAATTGGAATAAATTCACTAATTCAGAAAAAAATAGTAAAACAAATCTGTTACTACAAATTTATTCGGTGCTTATAACCAAGAGGTTGAGCACCTACTCCAATACCCTAACCCTATAAGCTAACATTTTTCCAAGGGTATGATATACATATGAAATATTCTTGTCTTCGTGAAAAAAAAATCAAAAAATATATCTGTTTTCTCATTTAGTTGGTTATCCAATTCGTTCAACTTGTATACATAGCCGTTTCTTATCAATGCTAATTAGATGTTTTTTTTTCCTAATTTACAAAATAAAAGGTTCTTTAGAAGAGGAAAATTTAAATATCGTCATTTAAGTCCTCTTGGACTATTTCATTTAGAATGAAATATATATGCGATATTAAATTTGATATCGATGTATTTAAGAAAATCGTAAACAGGTATAAAATGTTTAGTATAAAGTGGCTCTTCTGGTTCGCCTATTTTAATGTAAAAGTTACCAAACATCTTGGTTTTAAATATCAATTTCAGTTTCGTACGACCTTTTTGTTTAACTAATCACACACAGTCTTTTTCTTTGGACTCAAAGAACCTTTAAACATGTATTTCCCTTGAAAACTGGAGTTCGGAAATTGTCACGATCGCAATGCTCTTCCTCACTATATACTTCATATATATAAGAAAAAATACGAATATATGAAAAAATTAAAAAAGAAAACAAATTTGTTTTAGTCCTGCAAAGCCTCGATTTATTTTAGGTTGTAAAGTCTGAACTCGTAAAGAAGAATTTACAATCCCGTCATGCACGATCCCCTACAGAGAATGCAGACATCGTCCTCCAAGAAATGACTTCATCTTTGCCTCAGGGCTCTAAAGAAGATAGCCTCGGATCTTGATAGAGAGACCTCACATCCGAAAAGGAGACGTGTGTTTCTTGCCTCGAGCAGTCTTGTCAGTAACGGTTTCGAAGAAAACTTCTGTTCTGATTGTAGGTTTAGAAATTCTTTTTTTTTTTTTCATAATAAAAACAATAATAATAATATATCTTATATTCAAAAATCTCGTGTCAAGGAGTTGACGTATTTCTCCGAAATAGTTCCACCGATTTTCATGAAATTTTAAGTATGCATATTGGTAGGTTTGAGAATGGCGTTAAGTATATATCATACCACTAAGTGATTCGGATCTCCCTATCCAAATGTTTTCTTTTGCTGTATTTTTTTTTTTTTACTTTACTTACTTATATACAGCAATATATATTACGGAAAAGCATTGTGATCGTGAAAATTATCAAATTCCAGTTTTCAACGAAAATATACATTTTACGGTCCTTTGAGTCCAAAGTGTGTGTGATTGTGGTAAGTCCAGCACGAAAGCGAAAAATTATACGAAACTGAAATTTCATATTTGTGACAAATATCCACCAGAGATGTTACAGCAACTTTTTCTCTAAAATTGGATGACCGAAAGTGCTTCTTGTTACAATCAATTATAATAGTAATAAATACACTTAAATTTGATAGAAGTTTTAAGTTAATTTAAATAAAAAATGTATTTTGTTTTGTTGGAAACATATGATTTACATTAGGTAATAAGTTTAGGCCCTTCTTTTTCAGTATACATTACAACTTTTGTATAACATAATATATTTTATAAAATCTTTAGCTTTCCAACGGTATATTATACATCTAAATTGATTATTTGTTGTTGTTTTGGTTTTAAGGGCAAAAAACTGCGAGTGGTTATTATTGCCCAAAACATCTTCAGAAGACGATTAACTTACCTATGATGAAGAGAAAACAATAAATAAAATAATAATAAATAAATAAATAAAATTTTAAAAAATATATAATAAATAAATAAAAAATAAGATAAATAAATAAAAATTGTGAGTAAAGTATCAAAAATTGCGTAAAATAGCCAGAATGTCTTAAATGAGGTGATATATACGAATGTTCTTCACCAATTGAATGACACCATCGACAGCCCGATCACTATCGCTCAATGCCTCCGAGACTTTACGTGGTACGCAACATTTTACAAATTCCCGACTATAACGAGGACACTCTTCAAAAATATGACTTCAAAAATATGAAATTAATTATTTTATGTATAAACACACAAAAATTACATAAAAAATATTTTTTTTGCTGATTTCTTCTTTAGTTTGATAGCGAATCAGTTCAACTTGTATATTTAGCAGTTTTTCATCAATGCTAACAGCATGAAATGGTTAATTTTTTCGAATCTACGAAATTAAAGGTAGTTTAGTAGAAGAAAATTTAAACTATTAACACATTGAAGCCCTGTCAGACTAGAACAAATTCAATTAGAACAAAACCTACATGATATTAAAGCCCATTACTTTTTTCATCGATATTGTGAGTTTAAGCCAAATCTTTTTTGAGAAAATCAATGAAAAATGCATGGTGTAAAGTGACTCTTCTCGTTGGCCGATTTGGATGGAAAAGTTGCTGCATAATTAAACATCTCGGGTCTTTAATTGTCTTAAATATGAAATTTCTGTTACCTAAGACTTTTAATTTTTGCGCAAGGCTTACCATTCTTGGACTCAGAGGACCCTAAAACGTGTATTTCCGTTGAAAACTGGAATTCGAAAATGTTCACGATCACAATACGTTCCCTTAATATATAATTCATATATAGGTAAGTTAAGGTAAAAATATTAAAATTTAGTAATTTAAAATAGCCTTTCAACAAGGTTTAGGAGCTAATGGTATACAAGAAAGTTGGCTATATTTTAAATTGGCTTTCTTGAAATTTCTTGTTAAGCCCTGCTCTCTAGAGTTGAGGACATTAGTGTTAGAGGGGGTCCCTTCTTGTCTCGAAAGGTTGACAGCCCATCATTAATCAATGTCAACTCTTTACTCCATTCGGCTACAACTTTCTCGCGATTTGAAAATCTATCAAAATCTACGCTTCTGATTAAACTCAAAATCATTTATTTTTTTTTAATTAAGTATTCTTTGTATGATTTGATTAGCACAAATTAACCAGGAATAGACTTTCAATAAAATTGTATAATTATCAAATTATTATTAAAAGAGGTTTTTCTGGTTTTCTTTCAATTAATTTTGTATATACAAAAATATAGTTTATAAAAGAAATGTGTTTGTATGGATCACCTGCGGTGTAGTGGCTAGCATAAATCCTTCTATGCTCAAGATCACGGGTTCAAAACTGGCAGGTTATACTAGAAATTTTTAGGAAATTTTCACGATTGCGATACTTTCTCTTACTATATATTTTACATAGGTAAGTGAAAGTAAAAATAATAGAACACTCGCGGCGAACACACTTGTATCTTTTTAATAAGCAGCCCGTGCCCCGGTGTCAGCATTGTGATCGAACCCTTACATTCTGCATATTTTTCAAGAATGCCCCTATTATAAATTATGAATAAAATTTGACTAAACCCAAAAATTTCAACAGTATTGGGTAATAGAGAGGAAACCATTAAATTAGTTTTTGATTTTTTTTAAGGAGCACTCAATGTTATCTAAATTATAAAGACTATTATCTTAGTTAAGTATAAAGTTATACATTCATGGTCAGTTTTTAATTAATTTTATTTATTTATTTTTTTAAACTATTGTTTACATAATAATCCTTTTTTTTTCTTATCTCAATTCCTTATTACCTAATAGTTTTTTCTCATATAGGAAAAATATAAATATAGTATCTAGGCGTTGATGACCTTAGGTTTTACGCCATAAAACCAAAACGAACAGTAAAAAGAATAAATCGATATACTTTTATTATTTGTTTTTTTCGCATACTTTTCTACTTACACGAATAGAGTATATAAAAGAAATGTGTTTGTAGGGGTCACCTGTTGTATAGTGGCTAGCATAAAAGCCTTCTATGATAAAGGTCATTGATTCAAAACTGGCAGGGCCACTAGAAAGTTTTAATGAGAATAAAATTCCTTAGATATGCTTTTTTTTTTTTTTTTTTTTTTTTTTTTTTTTTTTTTTTTTTTTTTTTTGGATATGAATTAAAATGGTAGTCCCGAGCTTAAGTCTGGTACGAACTAAACACTAATAAAACTTAGATATGAAAAATTTAGGAATCCCAATATATCATCGTTCGATTAGCAACAGTAGCATAAAAGTTGCTTTAAATGAATTTTAAAAAAATCTACTGCGCGGAACACGACTTCTACTTAACGCCATTGTTAGAATCAATTTAAGAATTTTAAAATACGGAATAGATATGGAAATAAAATGTTAAATAAATAATTACATTGAGTTTAAATAGAAACATACGTTTCATTAGAAAATCTACATATTGTTATCTACGACAACCAGTTAGTTTTATCGGCTTTTCATCACTCTTTATTAACTTTTACAAGCGTGTATACGATAATAATTTTTTCTAAAATCTTTAGTTTTTCAACGGTATATTATACACGTACATTACTGTTCTTATCTTAAAAAACAAAAAATTGCATTAAAAAATTGTTTTTGCAGTTTTCTCCTTTAGTTGGATATAGAATTCGTTCAACGTATATTTTTATCAGTTTTTTGCTTCATCAGTGATAACAAAATGATATTGTTATTTTTATAGAATCTACAGAATTTACACCGTCCGCGCCATTATTCAGATTTTTTCCCCCTAATTGATAAATAAATATTTAAAAAATGAATTAAATTTCCTTTAAAATGAAAAAAAAAAATCATTAAAATTGGTTCTAAACTAGCAGAGATATTTATTTACTATTTTATTTACATATACCATTTTATCGGGATTAATAATTGCTTTTCATATTAGTTAATTGTCTATTAATAGCCTTATAAACAGTTATCCCCCTAATATAGTTATTTAGAAATAATAGATCATTGTGTAATAATTTGTTTGTTTATTCTCACGTCACTTTATGCTACTATGGCTAATCGGACGATGATACAGTGGGAGTACTAAATTGTGCCTCTCCAGGTTTTATTAGGATAGGGATCTTTAACGAATACCTGACATCGCACAGGCTCGGGACGACCTTTTAACGTCCCCTCCGAAGGACGGCATAACTAAGGATTTTTTACTTCCATTAACCGGGTTTGACTCCTATGCCGAAGGTCTGTTATGCTAACCACCTAGCTATAATTGTTTTTAAAGATTTGTTTTGGGTACCTTGAGGCGGTCTCATGTGACCCACCGCTATGCCGAGTTGAAGTGGCTCCTTCCCTCCATACGCAGACATAACTTCCTTGGGTCATCTATCTGCCAAACTGTAAAATCCCACCATCCTTTCTATATCTACAGTCTCCTTCAATTTAAATCCTCAGTCCACTTGCTGGAAACAAAATCGCGCCATTCCGACCTT
This sequence comes from Piezodorus guildinii, assembly GCA_023052935.1. Lineage (NCBI taxonomy): Eukaryota > Metazoa > Arthropoda > Insecta > Hemiptera > Pentatomidae > Piezodorus > Piezodorus guildinii. The sequence goes on from CM041298.1 coordinate 70,477,098, forward strand.
TATATGCCATCCCACAGAACTAAAGCCTTCAATCGATCCTTTCTTGCCCGTTCTATTACATTCTGGAATTCCATTCCTTCCAACATACGTCATGCTTATTCCTTGTCCACATTCAAATATCGCCTTTTCCAACACCTATTATTCCAAACTGACGCTTTTTAATCTTCAATTTTAAATTAGATTTTTTATTATAATCATTATAAGGAATGAATATCCTATGTTTACCTTTTTATTTATTTTTATTTCATGTATATATTATTATTATTATTTTTTTTTTGTTAGTGTGTTCAAAATTAGTTGTTTCTTACTTTCAATTTACTATTTGTTTACTTTACTTTTTTACGCTTTTTCTTATCTTTGGTACATAGAAGTGTGTATGTACATACATTTATATAAATTTCTTTTTCTACCTCTTTTACCTATGTACATAATTATGTCTATTTAATGTTATCTGGCCAGATGTGCTACCTTTACTTGTGAATTTCATGTTATTCTTAAGGGACAAAGTCCCAGAATAAATTTTTTTTTTTCTAGTTTCTATTTCTATAAGTAATCCCAAGCAGCTTGATAATTTGCAGCGTCTTTTTTTTTAATTATTACTAAAGATACAAGAAGAGCAGAAGCGAGGTAGTAGTTGGTAGTTCACTAGACTGATTTTCGTGGCCTGGAATGTACTAAGCTATTCATCAATGGAAACAACTATTACAATACCAATGAACCTATTTCATGAATGGCATTGAACTTGATGACTGACATTACAATTAGAAGACTTAATTGCTAACTATTTAAGCAGCTTTGGATTAGTTACTTGACTAAAGGAGCCGGGATGACTAAATTGAGTTAGGGCAACTAAGACAAATGGGAAGTGAGTCCCTAAAATTGATTAATCTTGAAAAGTTTTGACCTCCATAGAGCCTAGCTATTGTGGGTTCTATTCTGCGGCTTAGATTAAAACAAACTTCACTCCTCAACAGAAAATCCGTATGGCCTCTTTTAGAAAAGTTATATCTAACGTTTAATGTAATCAAAGTTAATAACTCATGAGATGTTCTAACTATAAAACCATATTTTTTTACATTTTCTTTTGGAGGTTTTAACTGGTTTTAGGTGATTATTAAAAATTGTTCGCCTCAATTGAACGCATTAAATCTATCATTTGATCTGTCTTTTGGTATTGCGCTTCGGTACATTTCGGAATCTTTCACTTTCGTCTGTTTTTTTTATTGTTTGCAGCCCTCATGATAGCTCACATGGTTGAGCCAAAAGGTCGAAAAACAAAATATTGTTTACCAAACTGATCCTTGATTATTTCTAACAATTATAATTTTTACAGTCGGCCACATATCCTCAACATTTCTTTTGACCTGTTTTTGGCCATCGTCAAAAATCATATATCTCTGTCTTATTTTTTGGTTCGCATATTATAATTATTCTCCAGAAAGAAGAAAGAAAATAAACTTTATTTACATTTTTACATGTTGACAAAATATTTATAAATGATTTCGGATGAGACATCCTTACAATCATCAAATGTTTGGTTCATTTGGTAGTTATAATCTAGTTATCTAATCTATAATTAGTGGTAAAATTAAATTGATATTAACTATGGTAGTAGGAAAAACTAAATAAAAAACCTACATATAAAAAAACAACAAAAAAAACAAAAAACAGATAACACAATTGATAATATAAAATTAGAAATTAAAATAAACTAGCTTAAGTTAGTAACACATGTTTAGTTCTTTTATGAATGTAGCGTTTTAGAGATGCTTTATTATAGTTACCGATTTCCTTTATTAATGGATTTTTGGAGACTGGTGTTTTACTGAAGTAAGAAGCTGTTTGAGTATATACAAAATGTTTAATTGTTGGAAGCTGTAAGTACTGGAGCATAGATGATATTTTAGTGTAGCGGGTGTAATTATTAATTATCCGCATTGATAGATTTTGAATTCGTTCAAGTTATTGGTAGTTAGTCAAGCAGGTTGAGCTCCAGACTGGCGAGGCGTATGTAATTAATGGGCGAATAACTGATTTGTATATTATTAATTTGTTATGAGAGCTCAAATGGGATTTTCTGTTGAAGTATGGAAACATTTTAAATATTATATTTTTTGGCTTTATTAATTTTTCTATTGATATGGTCTGTGAACGTAAGAGATTTGTCTAATGACATGCCTAGGTACTGTACGGATTTTGACCAAGGGATGGGAGCTGAATTTATCTTGATTTGGTGGTTTATTTGTGGGCGACGTTTAGTGAAAAGAATTGCTTCAGATTTGGTGGGATTAATTTTTAATTTCCATTTTATGCAATATTTGTGAAATTTTTTAAAATATAGTTGAAGGCGATTCACTATTGTATCGATGCGATATGATGAGGTATACAATGCTGTATCATCAGCGTATAATGACCTCGTCACAAATGATGGGCTGGTAAATCAGAAATGAACAAATTAAATAGGATTGGAGATAGGCAAGAGCCTTGAGGAAGACCCGCTAAGATGGGGAGTGTGTCGGAATAATTATTCTCCATTTTATTGAGATCATACCTGGATGCTATACATGTTATTTACTTTTAACATAGATAGTGCTATGATGAAATATTTAGTTCTTTATAGAAGATTATTATTTATTTTTTTTAAATAGCATCTTTATTTTAATTTAATTACATACATTTATAAAGTGCAATTAGAAGTCTCTTTCACACCGAGGCAGGCCCATGTGTGGAAAAGGAGTTCACCTGCGGCAATTCAATACAATACAATAACAGTAAGAAGTAATTGACTAAACCAAAAAGCAGTAAGCAAGGCATACATATATGGTACATACATACACGATACAAAATAAAGGTACGTAAATACAAAATCGAATTATATAAAACATAAATAATATTTTTTTTAAAATCTGGTGAGCGCAACACACGACTTTCAATTACCTTCGTTATTTATATCAATTCAAGAATTTAAACAAAAAATTAGAAACGAAAATAAATCATTAAAGAATTATTTACATTGTATTTTAATAAAAACATGTGTTTTATTAAATAATCTATTATATTATTATCTACGACGATTCGTTTGTTTTATCGGCTTTTCATCCCTCTTCGTTCAAACTTTTACAATATTATGTATAAGATAACATTTTTTTCTAAAATCTTCAGCATTCCAACGGTATATTATAAATTTATAGAAAATAGAAAACTTTATATATTTACATAATATTTACAATGTACACTCAATACAAATATGTTTGGTTTCATGATTTCAGTGGACCTTTTTTCATGGTAACATGAGTTTCAATCATCCTTTGAATTTACTAATTATCATACAATATTTTGTTCAAGATAGTAGGAAAAGTAACACGAAAAAACCTACACAATATAAATTACAATATTAATTTAAAAGTACATGTTTGGTTCTTTTGTGCGTGTGGCGCTTTAGTGATGTTTTGTTGTAATTACCAATTCCTAGTTTTAATGGGTTTTCGGAAGTTGTGGTTTTATCAAAATAGTTTTTGGTTACTATGTAGATATACTGTTTTAATGTTGGAAGATTTAGTTCAGAGAGCATTTTTGAAATTTTAGTATATCGTGGGTAGTTATTGATGATTCGCATACATGTATTTTGTATTGTTTCTATTTTTTTATAATTGGTATTGCAAGTCGAGCTCCAGACGGAGACGGCGATACATAACAGATCTGGGCACGTATGACTGTTATACATTTATATGTACTATTATTAAGTTCAAAAATTGCATTAAAAAAATATTTTTGCTGGTTTATCCTTTAGTTGGATATAGACTTCGTTCAGCATATATATTTATCTGTTTTATAGCAATGCTAATCAGATGATATGGCCAATTTTATCAAATCTACAAACACCCGGACACACACATAAACACACAGACCTTTTTGCGGGACTTGGTCTTTTCAGACTCAAAGAACCCTAAAGCGTGTATTTTAGTTGAAAACTGGAATTCGAAAATTTCCACGATCGCAATATTTTCCCTTTCTATATACGTGTATTCCATTTATAGGTAAGTGAAAGTAAAAAATATTTATAAACAACAATATATTATTCAAAATAACCAAAAAAAACATCAGATTGAATGATGTATACTGGTATTAAAGACATGTCAATAGCGATACGCAATTTGAATTTAATAATTTATCCTAGAGTGCTGCCAATGGGCAGTTTCTCTTCATGTTGTATTTTAATGTGTATTATCATTGTAGCATATTTACTTGATGTATGAACATACAGTTGTAAATTTCAATAAATGAATTTAAAAAAATAGTAATTTATCAACTTTTTTACCTCTCAGAGGGATTTCGTCCATATTTTAGTTTTATAGTAATACTTTGAATACGCTAAAGGTCACGGGTTCAAACCAGCAGGTGTTCCTAGGATTTTTTAATGGGAGTAAAAAATCCTTAGTTATGCCGTCCTTCGGAGGGGACGTTAAAAGCTGGTCCCGAGCCTGTGCGATGTCAGGTACTCGATAAAGATCTCTATCCTAATAAAACCTGGATAGGCAAAATTTAAGACTCCCACTGTAGCATCGTCTGATTAGCCATAGTAGCATAAAGTGGCGTTAAATAAATAAACAAACAAACTTTGAATACTCGGTAGTATTTGTGTGAGAATATACTGAATTCGGAAAAATATTATTGTAAACATTAGCTATGGAATAACAAGTCTGAACTATAACGAAGTTTAAGTATAACAAGTTCATTCATATTTAATTAATTCATACAACGCAATTAACGCTTACCTCATATTGCATTCGTTAACTAAACACATGCTAGAAACATAAAACTACATTGATTCTTTTTAGATATCCTTTGAAAATTTTAATTAATCGATAAAAAAAATTTAACATTTTTTGCTACTTTCCTTAAATAAAGTGTTACATATTTGCTACATCTTATTACAATGGCCAATACCTGAATTTGCATGATACGACCTATGATCAAAAGAAAAACGAAATCGGCAAAATTATGAGGTGAGCCTCGTTGCGTCATAAATGAAACGTTTCAAGCAGTCTATTATTCATACTAACATCCATCCGAAATTCCTGAGCAGGCAATAATATATTATTTGCTAGAATGATTCCATTTACATATCAAAGAGACGCGGTTTCTTTTGCTGTGGTTTCCTTAAGTGGAATGAACAAAGCCAAGCGGTTTCTGGTCCTATATTTCCCTCTGTTGATGCTGAAGATAGGTTTTTATTTCAACCATAACAAGATATTCAGAGCTAATTAAAATTTATAACTGTATTCCACGAAATAAGGGAATTCGAAATTATTATACAAAGCGAATGCGAGATGTATAATAATTTATTAAGGTATACTAATAGGGTACGGACCACACACGGCTTTATCTTACCCTAGTTTTTAAAATCAATTTAAGACTTGAAAATAGTTTTTTGTTTAAGATTAAATAGTAAAGGAGTACAAAATTACCTAAACAATAATAATAAAAATTGGGACAGATTGTAAAATTTTCTCAATAAAAATTGTTATTACTAAAAAAAAAAAAAAAAAAAAAAAGTATCAATGCCACTATCTTTAGTTAGTTATAAAATTATTTCAGCTTGTATATTTACCCGTATTTTATCAATGCTAATACGAGGATATGGCAATTTAGAACCTACACTATTAAAGTTACTTAAGAGAATTAAAAGGAAAATAAAATATCCGCATTTAAGCCTTGCTGTACAATTCCAATCATAATAAAACCTACATGATATTAAGACCCGATAAATTTTTCATAAATTTAGCGAATTTAATCAAAGCTTTTAACAAAATGTAATTTGCACTTTTTACGAATTTCCCACAAAGTGCTCAAACGATTTTGATATAACTAGCCATATTAATGTTAAATTAAATGGAATTTTAATCTATGTAGGTTCTATACTGATTAAAATAGGCTGACGGGCCGTAAATGCAATTTTTTTTAAGTACTTTTAATTGTAGATTTGAGAAAATTAACCCTACAACCTTTTTAGCAAATCGAGTAAGTATACAAGTTGAATTTAATCTAAAAGTCGGGTGAGTTTTAGAGTTACGGATATTTAAAGGATTCCAGTTTTAAACGGAAGAGAATTTGATAAAGAAAGATCTGTCGAAAGTTGCGGTTCGGTTGTGCGTAATATACAAATGGATGAATGAAAAGTAATTTTTTATTAAGGGACATTTTGTTCCCTTATAATAATATACAATGAAATAAGGAAGTTCCACTTTAGTAAGGGAAGTTAGTCGACTATTAAATTATTAAATTATATAAAATAAATAAATAAAACAAAAAAAAACGCTGCGAATTATTACACAATGGTTTATTGTTTCCAAATAACAATATTAGGGTATAAGTTATAGATAGGCAATTAGGAAATATGAAAAGCAATAAATAGTTCAAAGGAAGATTTCATATCACCACTGCAAATTTCAAAACGCTATATCTCTGCTAGTTCATAACCAATTAAAATGATTTTTTTCTTCGTTTTGTAAAAAATGTAACTATCTATGAAATAATACCAAATTCAAAAATATTTATCTTAATATTTATTAATTAGGAGAAACTACTTTTTATTTTTTTGTTTATGTTTTTCTTGTTGACCGCGCTTTACCGATTCTAAAGCTCTATACACATTTTTCTCTATTTTAAAAAGATAACTGAGTTAAGGGCGTATTTATGGATGAAATTTCAATTTTTTTCTTTTCTATTTTCTCTTTTTTATAATTATTCGCTGTTTTTGGTTAATAAACATACATACATACATCCTCGGCGCTACAGCCCCATTCGGGCCCTGGTCTCCAGAAGAAACCTTCCCCACTCCTCTCTATTCCTGGCCATCGTCCACCAGCCTAACGCCCCCAGCTGCACTGCATCCTTTCCAACCTGGTCCAACCATCTCATTCGGGGTCTCCCTCTCTTCCTTTTGCCTACCGGCGCATAGCTCATTATTCTCTTGGGGATACAATCATCTGCCATCCTTTGAACGTGGCCAGCCCAACGAAGCCTGCTTATCTTTATAAATCTCACCACTGGGACATCCTTATACTTTTCATAAAGCTCTCGATTGTGTCTTATTCTCCAAAGACCATTTTCGCATATAGGCCCATAAATCCTTCTCAGTATTCTTCGTTCGAAAACAGCAATCTTTTGTTCATCTGTTCATCTTTTTGGTTAATAAACACTTATAATAATTTTATCTATCTTCGAGAATAACTAGGTTAAGGGGATGAATATGGGCAAGATTCCAATTTTTTTTTCCTTTTTCTTTTTTTGTTTATGTTTTTCTTGTTTATCGCGCTTTACTGATTCTAAAACTCTTGACACTTTTTTCTCTATCTTAAAAGATAGCTTAGTTATGAACGTATTTTTTTTTCTTTTCTTTTTCCTCTTTTTTATTATTAGTCGCGGTTATCTAGTGAATATAATAATAATAATAATAATAAATTCTTTATTTATTCTGGGACAAGTCCCTTCAGAATAATGTTACAGACAAATCAAATTGGAACTTCAGTATCTTAGAGTAATAAAAAAAAAATAAAATAAACAAAAAACAACAGAAATAACAAAGAAAATGAATAATAGTAATAAATTAACTGGTAGCTTCTAATAATAATAATTTTAAAAAAATAAATAAATAAAAAAAAACTAGACAAAAAATAAAATATTTACATATTCATATATACAGGGCTAATTAAAATAAATTTACAATGCTTGTGAAAATTGTAACATAAAATACATAAATGTTTGAATACAATGCATAATAAGATATAGTAAATAACTGTTTTTCTCTGCTCTATTTGCTGATTTTTATTGAACTTTGCTGATTAATTGGGGTTATTTGAGAATTGGATCGACAAAAAGTGTTTGAACAAACGGGATTTGAAGGCCGGAAGAGTATTGGAGTGACGGATATGAGAAGGAATAGAATTCCATAAGGACGAGGATCGGATTAGGAAAGATCTGTCGAAAGCTGCGGTTCGATGAGGCGTTACATACAGGTCCGAAGGTCGCGAACGAGTGTTGCAGGTGTGGACGGAGGATTTAAATGAAAATATATCTGAGATGTAAGATGGACGTTGAGATCGGAGAACTTGGTAAAGGAAGGATGCCAGGAGGTATTTAGAACGGTAGGAAGGATAAAGCCACTTTAACTCATCGTAGAATCGGGTTACAGAGGTGTCCCTGGATATCCCAAAGATGAAACGTATAAGGCAGTTGATTAATCTTTTTAGTTTAGCTTCAAGATCTCCAGAGACACCCGCACACACCGCACAACAGTAGTCAAAGTGGGGGAATATTAATGAGCAAACCAAGAGCCTACGGGTTTCAAATGGAAGAAGGTGACGGTGGTAATTAAGGAGTTTCAGAATGGAAATTGTGCGTAGGGAAATTTCGGAAACATGGATTTTCCAGGAAAGAGATTGATCGACAGTTACTCCAAGGTTTTTGACGGTTTGGTGGAACTTTATTGGTTGATTATTTAAAAATAGAGTTGGGATTAGGGAAAGGGTTTTAAGGAGTGGATTGGAACCTATTACTATCGCTTTAGTTTTCTCAGCATTTAACTTTAGCTTGTTGTCAGCTGCCCAACAACTAATTCTGTTTAAATCTTCCTGAAGCTTTTCTGTTGCTAGTAATAGGTCCGACGGAGGAAAGGATAAATAAATTTGGAGGTCATCCGCATACATATGGAATTGTGAGTGATGGATATAGAAGGGAAGGTCGTTTACGTAGATAGCAAAGAGGGTAGGAGATAGTGATGATCCCTGGGGAACACCACATGACAATGGCAAAGGTCTAGAAGGAGGTTGGCCTGGAACTACCACATACTGTGAGCGATCGGAAAGGAAAGACTTGAACCAGTGCAGAGCGCTATTGGATAAAGGAAGGTTTCGTAGTTTGGTGAGGAGGATTGTATGGTCTACTGTGTCAAATGCCTTGGTAAAATCTAGCAAGACTAGAATGGTAAGTTTTTGGTGTTCTATTGCATATTGTAGGTCGTGAGTTATTTTTAGGAGAGCGGATTGCGTTGAGTGACCAGGTCGGAAGCCGGATTGGAGAGGATTGATAAGGGAACGTTCTTCCAGGAAATTCGATAATTGCTTTTGTACAATACGTTCTAGTGGTTTGGAAAGGTTAGAAAGAATGGAAATAGGGCGAAAGTCAGAAGGTGTTGTAGGATTTGGGATCTTATTAAGTGGTCTAACTAAAGCGGTTTTCCAAGAAGCAGGGAATATAGAGTTTTGCAAGGAAAAATTGTAAATATGATACAAAACTGGTATAAGGGCTGGAAGACAGGATTTTATAAGTTTAACTGGAATGTTGTCAGGTCCGTAATCGTTTGTGTGGGATTTAAGGATGGCTGTTAATAATTCGTCATAGGAAATATGGGTGAAGAAGAAACTTTCAGGATTAAAACTGTGGTGTTCAATATCTGTAGTGGATGATGGGTCAGGAGATAAGGATACGAAATGCTTGTTGAGATCATCTGGTGGGACAGGAATGGAATAGCAATTATTGGATTCTGGAAGAGATAATTTTCGGAGGATTTTCCATTTGGATTTAGGATCTGGAGCATTGGACAAGGCACTGTGGATATAGAGGGATTTCGCACGTCGCACTGCGTCCTGGGTTCTGTTCCGAAGTTGCTTAAAACTATCGTAGTCATCTGGAAAGCGAGTGCGGCGGAATTTACGTCTAGCTGCTTCTCTTCTTTTCATCAGATCCTTTAGTTCAGGGGTCAGCCAAGGAGCAGTGGGACGGCGAAAGGTTCGGGTTTGAAGAGGAGCATGGGTGTCAAGTATGGTTTTTAAGTTTGAGGTGAGAGTGGATATCATTGGGTTGATTGAATTGTGGGAGTATATAGTATCCCAATGGAGTTTTTCGAGATCAGTTTGAAGGGATTCGTAGGAAAGGAGGTCCAAACTACGATAGGTGATTACTTTAGGAGTGAAGGATTTTATAGGTAGATTGTATGAAATCTCTATGAGATCATGTGATGAAAGGAACGGTACCGGGTGCTGAGAGGATGAAAGGACCTTTACAGATGAATCAGTTATGTGAAGATCCAGCCAGGAGTCGGATAGTTGCGTATGATGGGTAGGGAGGTATGGAACTAGATAAAGATTTAGGGAAAACAGTAGGTTTACCAGGAAGGATTTATCGTGAGATTCAGACATCATATTAGCATTGAAATCTCCGGAGATGATGATGTTGGAGTACTTGGAGACGAATTGGACTAGGGAGGATTCAAAAAGGGTATCGAATGGAACTTGAGGAGGTCGATAAACAATGGCATACAGGAGAGGAGATGAAGGAGTAGAGATTTCCACAAACAGGTATTCGATGTGAGGATGATCAGGAGAAGGGGATTGGAGAAGGATTTTGGCCTTGAGACTGTCGTGTATATACAGCCCCACCCCACCACCCCTGCGATCAGATCTGTCATGGCGAAGAAAGGAGTAATTGGTGAGGGATACATGGGAGGAAGGAATAAAAGGTTTTAACCAGGTTTCAGATACTGCTATGATGTGGTAAAAATTGTCGAGAAAATAATTTTGAAATTCATCATAGTGGGCAATCAGGGATTGTGCATTAATGTGACATGAGGTGAGAATGTTAGTCATGACTGTAGAGGTGGGAATGAGAATAACTGTGAAAGGGTTGGAAGTCAGGAGGTAGGTTATTGCAATTTCTTAAGGTATACATCATTTCACGATCATACATAGTGTAGGCATACAGCAAAACATGATAAAAAAAATAAAGCAAAGAAAAATTGATAATTTTAAAAGATAATATAAATTTATACTAAACCTTTTAGAAAACAAACAAGATACTGGCAGATGAGACATATTAATAACAATTATAAAATAATAGAAAAATAAATAGGATATAGCAATAAGAAGAGTGTGGATATAAAAATATTCCGAAGAAAATTTGATTTTAAAAGAAAATATAATTTTAGACTATACCTTTTCGAAGAAAAAAATAAATAATAGTAGTAAGTAAAGACAGTCATTACATATAGATAACGATTATAAAGATAGAAAGTAAATAGCATATAGTAATGAGAAAAATGTGGATATAAAATAAAAATATCCCAAAGAAAATTTGATAATTTTAAAAGAAAATATAAATTTAGGCTTAGTTTTAGGAAAAATAGAAAATAAATAAATAAAATTAAATAAATACAGACAGATAGATCATATAGATAAAGATTATAAAAGAGAGAAAAAAAATTAGATAACATATTCAAGTTAAAATAATGTGGATATAAAATAGAAATATTCCACAGAAAAATTGATAACTTGAGAGGTAAATATAAGTATAGGCTAATTGATTTAGAAAAATAAAATAAAATATAGATGCTGATAATAAAAATTAAACAAAAAGTAAATAGAATATTAAAATAAGAAGAAGGTGAATACAAAATAAAAATATCCCAAAGAAAATTTGATAATTTTAAAAGAAAATATAAATTTGGACTATGTTTTAGGAGAAAAAATAAAAATAAAATGAAATAAATACAGACAGATAGAACATATAGGTAATTATTATGAGGGTGAAAAAGAAAGTATATAAAATATTCAAGTTAAAATAATGCGGATATAAGATAGAAATATTCCAAAGTGAAATTGATAACTTGAAAGCAGAATGTAAGTATAGGCTAAAAGAATTAGAAAAAATAAAATAAAATATAGACATGTAGATACATATAATAAAGGTTAAACGAAAAGTAAATAGAATATTAAAATAAAAAGCATGTAAATATAAAATAAAAATATACCAAAGAGAAATTGATAATTTTAAAGGGAAATATAGGTTCAGAATATAATAGTAGAAATAATGCGGATATAAATTGAAAATGTTCCTAAACAACAAACTAAAATTTATGACTTTTATAGAGCGAAAGAAAATAAACAGAAATAATAAATCTTTAAAAAACATAAAATAGAAAAAAAGACAAACAAAATATTGGTAACTTAAACTAAATTTTCAAATAAAAGCATCTAAGTCGGATGATTTATTTATAATTACAGCTGGGCAACCATCCGACTTCCGGCACCTGACCCGACCCCCACTAAACCACACATATTTAATATTGGCCGACACCTTTTTCTGTCTGGCCAGCCAGTATAAGTGCCTGTTAGTGGCTGTCATTGCCTCGCTGACGTAGACAGGTTGACTGTTGTTTTGTTCCCATCCGAGGTGGCGCGTAGAAAAGTCTCTTTTCACTTTTCGCTGTCTCACCAAATCGTCTTTCACCGTCCGTCTGATGAAACGAGCAATGATGGTCCCCGGGGTCCCAGGTGCCTTGGGCCTCAGACGTACCGCGTGGTCCAGGTCTCCAGGGCTGAGCTGGACGCCCAGGCCCGCGCCGACGCTAAGTATCGTTCCCACTACGGTCTCACCCGGCTTTTCCGGTATACCTCTAATTTCAATTGTGTTGTTCAACTGGTTTTGTTCAGCGCTATTTACACGTGCTTCTAGAGTGACTACTTTTTCTTTTAATGTCTGATTTTCCAATGTCAGTTTTTCGATCTGATTTTTTTGATTTTCCAGAAGGCCTTCAATTTTTTGCAATCTTTCCATATTTTGAAAAGATAATTCCGAATGTTTTTCCAGCGTTTCCTTTATATCCTTTAGTTCGTCGATGGCTTGAAGCTTAGCCTTCATTTCCCTAACTTCTTCGGTCAGCGCTCTCAGCAGGTCGATCGCGGAACTAGACTCCGTGTCTGGTGATGCCCGCGATGACGATTCGCAGTCAGTGCAGACCCATTTTTTTAATCCCTCTTGGTCTGCAGATTCTATTTTTATACATTTAGTGTGATAAACGTTTTGACAAATCGTACACGCCAAACGTAATTTGTCATCTCGACCGGCTGTTTTGTTGCATATTTTGCAGTTGACCATTTTAATTAATTTTATAACAAGTCTTACGTAATATAATAAGAGAATATTGACCGTAATAATAATATTATGCTGTGTATTTACGCAAAGCCTGTTAGTATTAGCGGAAGTAAACAGACTATCCCCACCACTACTGCACAATAGCTCTGACTTCGTAAACACTTTGTTTTTTGTTTTTTCCCTATATCTATATAAAATAGCTACTATAGTTAATTATAGTGTTACCTGATTTAGCTAGTCGATATTTACGGAAAAATTGCACTTAAGATTTCAAATATGTTCTGTTGAAATAAACAAAATAACGGGAGACACAAAACTATGATCCTTATTCCACCAGAGATACTCTAAGACTGATGAATGTACACTAATTAATCCCTTTAATCGGCCACCATTTTAAAAATAACGAGCTGATATCAACGTCTATTTATTAGGATCATCGTTGCATACCCTAGTATTTTTGTGGAGATTTAAAAAAAAATTGGTCCAGTAGTTTCGGATAAATGCGAAACGCCGCACGAATGATAAATGAATTTTCAAAGGAAGCAGTTCTATGAGAGGGTAGGTATAGATCGGTAGGTTGAGATCTTGTATTTAGGGTGTGCACGGAAGAGCTCGGAGTCTGGAATTCAATGATATAGGAAGGTTTTCTGGCTCTTGGATTGTAATTAGAAGATTCCAAGTAGGTATTTTCTTCGATATTCAAGATAGAGCCACCTTTTACCAGAATTCCATTGAGGGACATGTGGCCGTCTGGAGAGGACGTACATCAATCAGAAGGCCGCATACATAATTATTATTATTATTATAAATAAAGATAATAATATAAATTGTGAATAAAATAATTATACTCAAATAATATTGACGCTATGACCTTTAGGATGAGGCAGACGAATTATCGAAATTGCGAAAGGGCCCTTAAAGGGAGGTAACAACTACTTCAATAAATTCCCTACACAAAGCTTGTCAGGTCTTTCGCCTCTTCTGCTAAGTGTGTCTCCGTCTAGGCTCGATCGCTCGATATCGGAAGAAATACCAACTCAAACACATAAATGGGATTGGTGCTTTTCCTACTAAAATGTCATTTTGCCTACTGTACTATATTTAGGTTGTTCTACTATATTGTTATTTATCTAAAAATATATTAGGTATATTTAGGTAATATTTACTTGATTGTGGGCATTATGCTATTTATATTCCTTTGTCTTATGCTCGTCTAATTTACATGAATTCCATTTACAGGAGAAAAAGCGACTTCAAAAAATTAATGACGGTCTATCTAAATAGGCGCTGATTTATTCCAAACAATGACATTTTTAAAAAAATTAAAATAATATATAAATAACTGCGAAATCATCGTTGCACACTTTTAGTTCATTCAGCTGTATTATTCATATCTAGGTTCAACTATCCCTATAACTCTTCTTATAGGTTGAAGCGAAAGTAGCCGAGAAGTCTCTAATAGCTTTTCTACTCATGTCTTAAGAGTAGAGCGCCCTCAGATCAAAAAAAAAAAAAAATATATATATATAATATATACATATATATATATATATATATATATATATATATATATATATATATTTTATCAAATTTAATAATCTTTTTTAGGGTATTCTCTGAGCTTGTTTAGTGCCATTACACTTTTTAAAAAACTTCAGTTAAGTTATTTGAATAAAAAAAACATGACAGTCTCTTACGAAATTATCGTAATTGTTAGGCATTATCGAAAAACGAAATCTCAGCCTCCGAAGGTAGTCTTGAAACTCTTAAATATAAAGCGAATGTGTGGCGATGGCTTCATAAATTTAGCAGTGGAGATACGACATGAGAAATAAAAAAGGTCTCCGGGTAATCATCAATGAGTATTTATGTGGTTCAGCAGGAAGCTGTTTTAAAACTGTTTGTTCATCGCGCTTTACTGATTCAAAAGCTATGTACAGGTTTTTCTGTATGTTCAAAAATAACTGAGATATTAAATAAATCGTTTTTAATCGGCCGCCATCTTCAAGGCATTTGCTAATATCAACGAAAAATTGAATAGTGTTTTTTAACCAAAACATCGTGAATAATTATAAAAAACAGAAAAAAAATTAATTTTACACATAAATATGCATATAACTTAATTCTTTGTAAAAATAGATAAACATATATAGACAGTTTTAGGGTTCACTAAAGCACGATATATGAAAAAAAAAAAGTTGATCTATATATTTCTTTAAAATGAAAAAAAATAATAATTTAAATTGATTCAGAACTAGCAGAGATTTGGTGTTTTGAAATTAGCAACGTTTATATTTCATTTTCCTTTGAATTATTTATTGCTTTTCATATTAGTTAATTGCTTGTAAACAGCTATATATACAGTTATACCCTTATATAGTTACTTCAAAATAATAAACCATTGTGTAATAATAATTTGCATCATTTTTTTAATTTCAAGTACCCGTATTTGAAATATATAATTACGGAAAAGTATTGCGATAATGAAAATTCTCGAATTTAACTTTTCACCGGAAGTCACGCACAAAAAGGCTTATGTACCGCGAAGAACTGAAGAAGAGAATAGTATTTTGGTAAATACGCTATAATTTGATATTTATAAATAATTTATAATTTTTTTTTTATTTTTGATACACACTCTTAGAATGAGATAGTAGATTGACCCAGTTACTTTTAATGTGCTACGCATTGGATCTGGGAACAGCTGATTTATCGTATAATAATGTTTAGCATTGGAATAAGTAAAACTTACAACTGTGATATAACGTGTTATGTAACTTATCTCTATTTATATAAAATGATAACGGGGTTTTGGTTTCCGCCAGCTCCTCCTAAACCACTGGACGGATTTTGATTCGGTTTACACCAACATGTAGGAATTTGTTTCCTGGAGGTCTATAAGTAAGATCCATTGATATATAGCTTATCTTTCAACAGAAAAAATAATTTTTCTCTGACCAAGCCATAAAAAAAAAAAAAAAAAAATTATTTTATTTATTTATTGTAATTTACAACTGTATTAAAGAACACAATAAGTAAATATGAGGAATGAGAAAACAAAAAAAATGTCATGAAAATGTCTTGAGAAAGAACTACCCAGTGGTAGCACTTCACTAACTATTTTAACTCAGTAGGTCCCGAGGCCACCTTCTTTTCAGTCGCCTTGGAGGATTATCTGGGATATCTGAGGAAGATAAATTACGGAAAAGTGGATTTGTATGGGCAGGGAGTTTAGAATCAAAAGAGGAGTATCTATCACGGGCTATGTCTGCAACAAATGGGATGTTAAGGTCATTATGAATGAGTTGATTTGTAACAAAATAAGGAGCATTCAGGATTTTTCGAAGGATTTTGGATTGTAAGGACTGGATGCGGAGGAATTAGATGGTTTCGTAGAGCCCCAAAGCTCGATTCCATACGTCCAAATAGGTCTGATAATAGTGATGTAAATGAGTCTTTTGTAATATACTGGAAGTTTTGAACGTTTGTCTAGTAAGTGTTGTAGTAATCGATATCTTCGAGCAGTTTCTTGTCGATTCAGTCTTGTGTGAGGATTCCAAGTAAGGCGCTTGTCAAGATGGAGACCTAAGTATCGGATTTGCTCAACAGGAGTAAGGGTAATGTTATTAAAGGATACTGGGGGGCAGGAACTCATGGGTTTGCGACGAAGGGTAAAGATGATTTGGTGGGATTTGTTAGGGTTTATTTTAATCCTCCAATTTTGACACCATTCTTCAATGGCTGTGATGTAGGACTGAAGGGTTTGGGATACAGTAGTTGGATCATTATGGACAGATAAGACACACGTGTCGTCAGCATAAGTATTGAGGACAGTATGAGGCTGGAGTGGAATGTCAGCAAAAAAAAAAATTATTCCTGAAATATAAGTAGTAACATAGACATACAATATACTGTTAGAAAGCGCATGATTTTAGAAAAGTTAATATGCATTAAAATAAGTCGGGAAATTAATAGAAAGATGTTATAAGTGCATAACATTATACACAAATGTTATTTGTTAATGTTGTGCATTATCGGGGTTACGGTGATTTATGGTTGTTGTTTTAATTTTAAGGGCAAAAAACTGCTGAAGGTTATTATCGCCCTCACATCTTTACAAAAAAGAAAAAAAAAAAGAAAAACGATTTACCAAAATGATGATATCAGAAAAAAAAATAAAATAAGAAAAGAAAACAACAAACAAAATACTAAAACAAATAAACAATACAGTAACATTAAAAAATAATAAAAATAAAGGTAAATAAAAATAAAATAAACGAAATTAACAATAATGATAAAAAAACAAACAAATAACTAATAATAACAAATAAAACACAAATATAATAATAATAATCAATAATACAAAAAAAAAAAAAAAAATACTCAAGATATACAAGATACTCATGTGTGAGGCGGCAGTGCCCTATCCTCAGGCGGGTGATGACTACCTCCTCCCGCCGGCATGTTCTGGAAGATGTAGCCCAGGAGCTGACAGTGGGTTTAATGTCTTTAACTTTGTTATTTACTAATATATCCCAGGTCTGCTGCCATTCATATAATATTTTTGCTTTTAATGGTTTAAATAACTCTGATGGTGGGACATAGGAGGGCGTTATTTCTTCTAACGAATGAGTCTCTGCTGCTGCTTTGTCAACTTGCTTGTTTCCGAATATTCCAGAATTACTGGGAACACAAAAAAAATTGTTCTTCTAGAAGAGTCTTCTAGCTGCTCGATTCTATAGTGGACCTCCTGAACAATGGGATTTTTAGAAAACAGATTTGAAATAGCTCTGAGAGCACTAAGTGAGTCTGAGCAAACAATTATTGATTCCCCTGGAGATGATAAGGCAAGAAGGATAGATTTTTGGATAGCCGTCAACTCAGCGGTGAAAACGCTACAATTCCTATTCAGTTTGTACTTGTAGAATTTGTCACCGTCTAGCATTGCACACGCAGTAGACTCGTTAGTTTTTGAACCATCAGTATAGATGACTTTCTTGTAATGATGTTTGCGAAGTTCAGTTAGGAAAGTTTGAGAGATTTCTTGTGGAGAACATTTTTTTACTTTGGAAACCTTCAACATTTCACAGTTAACGTTAGGAGGTGACAGTGTCCATGGTGGTAGCTTTTTCTCCGGTTTTGTAAATGGATGCTGCACCAATTCAGGGACCACCCATCTCATTCTGTACCAGAGGGGTCGGGATGAGTTTTTCAATCGTCCATATGGTGATCTATGGTGATTTATGGTGATCGTACCGGTTATATACTTCATACAGTAGTCTAGATTTTTGAAACAAATATTATGGACCAAATCGTACGTAAGTTGCTAAAATAAAGCAGGAGTTGTTTATAAATTAATACTGTTAATAATTATTTTTACTTTTAGATCATTTCACAAAAAAATAGTAGTTCCTCTTTAACTAAATGGGACTCAAATGGAAACTAAATTAACTTTAATTCATTCAAATGTATTTTTAGAAAGTTCTTATGAAATTTAAAATTATAATAAACCAAATAAAATATTAATAGTTAAACATAATAAACTAATTTTTAATTTTTTGACCATTTTATACTTTTAATTTCTCCCGATGGTTAAATATAAGAATTAATTGACGTTATATTATAAACATAATATTTTCCTGCCAAGTGCACTTTGCACTTACGATGAACTTCTTATCTCAAAGTAAGAAACTCATAATTGGCCAAAGTGAACTCTTTTAAAAATAAATGGCAACACATTTAAATTGAACCTGATCGAAGCAAGGGTGAGCTGCTATTTAATTTATAAATCTTCAAAATGTATCAGGATATCCATATTGTGTTACAGCACTTGATAGGAAATATGACTACCTCAGCGACGAAGTGGCAAAGAGAAAATAAAGCAAGACGAATAGCTACACGAGAGGAAAGTTGTCCTAGGGACATCGATAAATTGTTCTGCCTCATTGAATATTTACAAGGAGGCCATACATCAACCCCCAACTTGTCTACAACGGTTGAGCTATGACGGCAACCAGCAATTATAAAACATATGTCAATATCTCCCTCATGTATTCCCTCTTATATATGTATTCAATATTAAGAACACTTTTCACCTTTGGCAGGTCATCAGACTCCTCTCATAAATTTTAATATCATATCGTATGATAGATATGTTTTAATATACGGGGGATGAACAGATATTATAATATCAGGTTGTCCTAAAAAAAATACAGGATTTTAGATTTTTCTTTAAATACTCCTCTATATTGACTATTGCTGTGGGCTATATGGTGGCCTCTCGATTGCGCTTGTGGACAGACTGAAGTTTATTATGAACACATTTTTAAATACGCCCACGACTCAGTTATTCTTGACGATAGAGAAATGTATAGATTTTTAGAATAAAAAAAGCGCGATAAACAAAAAAAAAAAAAAATTGAAATCTCGCTTCTACATACTCTTGTAACTACGTTATTTTCAGAGATAGAGAAAAAATTCATTATTGTTTTTTTTTTAACAAAAAAAATTAGAATAATCATATAAAAGAGAAAAGAAAAAATTGAAGAAAAATACGCCCATATCTCAGTTATGAGGATGGAGAAAAAAATGTATACAGTTTTAGAATCAGTAAAGCGCGATAAAGGGGAAACAAAATTAAGTCAAAAATTAGAACCTTACCTATACGCTGATTACTCCGTTTTTCGAAGATAGAGAAAACAATTATTATTGTTTTGTTTTTTTGTTTTACCGAAAATCAAGAATATTAATAAAAAGAAAAGAAAAAAATTCAAATTTTACTCATAAATACGCCCATAACTCAGTTATTTTTAAGGATGGAGAAAAATATGTGGAGATTTTTAGAATCAGAAAAGTGCTATAAAGGAGAAAAAAAGTTAAGCCATAAATTAGAACCTTACCTATACGCTTATTACTCCGTTTTTCGAAGATAGAGAAAACAATTATTATTGTTTGTTTTTTTTTTAACCGAAAATCAAGAATATTTTATTATGAATGAAGTTTATTATAACGCATTTTTCTTTCACTTATCTATATATGAAATATATAATAAGGGAAAGTATTGCGATCGTGAAAAATGTTCGAATTCCAGGTTTATTCTGATTGAAATAGTCTGATGGGGCTTAAATGCAGATGTATAAAATTTTCTTCCTCTAAAGTACCTTTGATTTTGTATATTACATACAAATAACCATATCATCTTATTACCGTTGATAAAAATTCTATATCCAAATAAAGGAGACAACTGAAATAGTATTTCATGCAATTGGTTCACGGCTTGGCCGTCGGATGGCACTGTCATCGCCGGACGCTCCAAGTAGTTCTAACATGGAGTGATGCTTAAAACTTACTGAATTCCGCAGATAATATAACATATTATATAATAAAACATATCTTTCAATAAAAAATGTAAATAATTCTTTAACAATTTATTTTCGTTTCTAAATTTGTTTAAAAATCCTTAAATTCATATTAATAACACAGGTAAGTGAAAGTCGTGTGTTGCGCGCACCAGCATTTTAAGATTTGGCTTCGGCACTTCAAGGAGGTCTCATGTTACCCACTTATAAGACGAGTTAAAGTGACTCCCTCTCTCTATTCACTAAAAATATTTCCTAGGATCTTACTTTTACCAAACAATTAACTCCCAGCACACGCCCTATACCCACAGTATCCTTAATTTAAATCCTCGGTTCATTCACTTGATACAAGATCACGCGATGCTGACGTTTACTTTTCTACCCGCAGAACTAAAACTTTTGATCGTTATTTTTTTTCCCGCTCTACTACTCTCTGGAATTTTCTACGAATCCATATCCGTTATGCTGCTTCTCTATCCTCATCCAAATCTCAACTTTTCCAATACCTTCTTTCATCCCAACAGATTCTCCGGAATTGTGATATTTCAATTTTAGATATCAAACTTTCAGGACTACTATACGAATTCCTCTCCCCAACACATTTCCTAATTATCCATTTCTACCTTACTGATAAACATTTACAGTTAATCACAATTTTTTATACATCTCAGTATTCAATCAGTCCGACTGAGTAACTCAAGGTAGTATCCTAAACCCAATCCTCTACACGATGTATACAGCTGATATCACTATCCATCGAAGCACTTTCCTCTGTACTTACGATAATGAGACATGTGTGCTTTCCGTGAATAATGATCTTGTTGCTGCTTCCTAAATCATACAGGACCATCTATCACCCATCTCTAGGTGTCAAAACAGGAGAATTAAAATAAATCTTAATAAAACCCACCAAATCACCTTCACTATACGGCGTAAACCTATGATATCTAGTCCCGCTGTTTCCTATAAACATACTCCACTCATCACTGAAGAACAAATACGACACCTTGGACTTCATCTTGACAAACTTCTCACATTTAACCTCATAAAACGACAAGACACCAACTCGTAGATGTCGACTATTATTATTATTATTTAAACACTTACTTAACAAACGATCGAAACTCCCTCTTTACTACGAAAAACTCATTTTTACTGCCATTATCAGACCTACTTGGACTTATGGCATTGAGCTATGGGGGACTCTAGACCATCGTATTTCTCCCGCATCCAATCTTTGCAATCCAAATCCTTCGACACGCTCCTTACTTTGGTCCTCTGTAAGGTCTCTCTACAATAGATTTAGTCAAACTAAACTGAGTTTCTTAAAAGAATTTTTTAAAATATATAATCATGTAATTGGAACTTGGTGGAGAATCAAAAGTACTAGTCTTGGTAGGACGTTTACATGCATTTTATTAAATAAAGATTTACGCGCAGCCACCCTAGGTGTATGTGAGGCCTCTCAGCCAACTGGTGGCCACCAACAAAACTATGGGAAAGGAAAGTAATGATACTGACCTATAAAGATGTTTATCACGGTGTTTTCTCCGTGGAAGCACACCCTGGCGCTTCAACGGAACAAACGAAATAAAAATTCAATACTTTAGTACCTTTTTAGAAGTTATATTGATAAATAATCATCATGAATTTGACCACAAAATCGTATTTACTTAAAACACTTTATATGCTTATGTGAGAAAAACAATAGATCATGTATGTGCTTTTCGCAGTCAGAGAGAAATTGAGATGAATTAAAATAGAAACCTGTACTTCTACTACCCGTGGTCTTGGGCTCAGTGCATATAGAGATTTGAAGAGTATCTAGGCCAACGACCGTACAATGAGGTAGAAGGCCTAGTCTTGATCACACTCAGCAGCCAATTTTTCCCAAATTTGAATACCCACTTTAAAAAGGCTGGGTCTTTCCAGGTGGGCCTCCATACCCCCGGCTGAATTAACAGAGTAAAAAATATTCTGTCATAGCCGAGACTCGAACCCAGGACCCGGAAAGCAGTAGACAAGGGCTTTATCCACTAGTCCACGCCAAATTGAAAAAAAAAAAAAAGTAAATATACATGCATTTAACTTTTTTTTGAAACTACAAAAAAAAAATCTTGATCCGGATACTGCCAGATGCTTAATGAATTTTATGAAATATTACGGTAAAGATGAAATTAAATGAGGGTCAAAACGAAGGAGGGAGGGAGAATAAGCAAAAACTTGGACATAATCAATCACTGCCAATTAGTTTTTACCTCTTTCGCAAGGAACGGACGATTATTGATGATTGGACCACTTAGTCCCGGCATCTTTTGTAAAACACGGCTCAGAACTGACCGCAGTTAGGACAGCTGTCAATATATAATGAAAGGAATCTAAGAGTGCCAGTTGGAACTGGCCACTATCCGGCTTACATTGACGTGTAAATAGAAAGATGTGACATTTGGACAAGCCTTAAATATCAAACAGGAAAATGATGGAAATAAAGTCTCCTCTGTGTGCTTTCACTTACCCATTCCTTATTAGGTATATGCGATCGTGATGATATTAGAATACTGGTTTTCAATGGAAAAAAACGTTTATATTTCTATAGCGATGATTTTAAGAAGAATCAATTAATCAATCATCATTAGAATAATCCATAACTATTTTCTCTGATTCAGTGCTCTCAAAGCCATTGCGGAATCATGAAAACTTGTAAAACTATTTTCAACTGATTGTTCACTATAACTCAGCTTTTTTTGAAAATAGAGAAAAATATATAGAGGGTTTGGAATCAGTGAAGTAGGAAAAATAAAAACAGAAAAGGGAAGAAAATAAAAATCTTGTCTACATATACGATTGTAACTACGTTATTTTCAAAGATAGAGAGAAAAATAATTATTGTTTTTTTTTACCGAAAAACCAAGAATATTAATAAAAAAAGAAAAGGAATATAATTCAAATTTTGTTTTTAAATACCCCCACGACTCAGTTATTTTTGACGATTGAGAAATGTATAGAGTTTTAGAATCAATAAAGCGATTAACTAAAAAAGAAAAAAAATACTCTTGTAACTACGTTATATTCAGAGATAGAGAAAAAATTCATTTTTTTTTTTTTACCAAAAAAATTGAGAATAATTATATAAAAGAGAAAAGAAAAAATTGAAGAAAAATACGCCCATATCTTAGTTATGAGGCTGGAGAAAAAAATGTATACAGTTTTAAAATCAGTAAAGCGCGATAAAGGAAAAACAAAAGTTAAGTCACAAATAGAACCTTACCTATACGCTTATTACTCCATTTTTCGAGAATAGAAAAAACAATTATTATTTTTTTTTTTTTACCAAAAATCAAGAATATTAATAAAAAAGAAAAGAAAAAAAATTCAAATTTTACTCATAAATACGTCCATAACTCAGTTATTTTTAAAGATGGAGAAAAATATGTGGAGATTTTTAGAATCAGAAAAGCGTGATAAACAGAAAAAAAAAAAAAAAAAAAAGGTTGATCAGTACATTTCAGAAAAAAAAATTAATTAAATAAAAATCGAAAGAAAAGAAAATGAATTGTAACGATGTCTAGTATTGGGTTGATGCAAAATTAATGCAGGTTTCCTCTATTGCAATATCTTAATTCCAATTGTGTAAACAAAGCTAATCCTAACATTGATCATTATTATACCAAAACAAACCTTATCTAATACCCTCTCTTTCACCATGAATTTGTTTAGTTAAATCGTTTTGTTCAGTGTGTTCAAAGGTCTTGAATCGAAAATGTCAAAGAGCGATTTTCGTCAAATTTATTTTTACGAATTTAAATTAGGGCGCAGCGCTGCGCAAACGGCTCGTAATATTAATGAAGTGTGGGGTCAGGGGGCTATTAATGAGTGCACGGTGCAGCGTTGGTTCCAGAAGTTTCGCAGAGGAGATTTCGACCTCGAAAACAAGGAAGGTCGGGGCCGTCATCTTGCTCTGGACAACGACCAGCTGAGGTCAAAAGTGGAAGAAGACCCAACCAAAACCACACGAGAAATGGCGGCGGAACTCGGAACTCAAAAATTGCAACGTCTTTGCCCAGCATTGATGAATCGGAAGGGGCCGATCCTGCTCCACGATAACGCCAGACCACACGTTGCACAACCAACGCTTCGACGACTGCACGAGTTGGGCTACGAAGTTCTCCAACATTCTCCTTATTCACCTGACCTCTCTCCTACAGATTTCCATTTTTTCAGGCATCTGGACAACTTTTTGAGGGAGAAAAATTTTCAAAACCAGGACGACATTGAAAATTCTTTTCGTGATTTCATTGAGTCCAGGGATTCGGATTTTTTTTCTGGTGGAATAAGAGCTTGTTGAACGTTGGCAAAAGTGCATTGATTCAGATGGAAATTATTTTGAATAAATATATATGGTTAAAGTAAAGATATGGCGTATTTACAATACCTACTAAAAACCTGCATTAATTTTGCATCAACCCAATATAAATGTATTTGGTTTATTACTTTGACTAATGAACCTTAGTAATCGACCAAACAAATTTAAAAAAATGATCCCCTCCTCAAAGGTTCAGGACTTAAGTTTCAAGAAAAAAACACCTAGACGCACGAAAAGGAATAATTTTGCTATTTAATAATTATATTTATAATGTTTTTTATATTTATAATGTCAAAATAGTTTCTGTAAGTAAAATCTCTTGTCAGTGTGTGGGTATTATTCACTGGGTTCACTTATCCCGATCTGGGATATCCCAAGACAACTGTTCCTGGAGCTATCGAAGATAAATAATGTTTTGTTGGGCGAAAAACCCAAGATAAACGGCATAGTTGTATGGGAAGTATTAATATTTTAAAAAACAAATGGAGTCATTAAAATGTTTATGGAGATTTTGCTTTTTTCAGTAGGAATTCGCTAGAATTCAGTCTGGAGAACATCACTAGACCTCAGGAATATTACGGCAGTGAATATTGGAGAAGATTCGGTAAGCAAAGTTATAATTTACTTTGTACAATCACGAAAAAGTGAAAGAAGGGTCACTGATCAGCTGATTGCCGCTAGCTCGGCAAGCTCGGGCTTGCTTTTCTTTTAATTATCTTTCTTTTATCTTTAATTCTTATCTCATTATTTATTTATTATTATTATTTTCTTAATCAATGAGATATTTTCATCAAGTCATGTCCTCAAAGTCTGCAAGTAAAAGATCTAGATCTGCAGGTTCTAACTCGTCTCCCACAAAACAGAGACCCCGCCGTGAACAAAATAAAAAAATGATTCCACCAGCGACCGCGTCAGCTACCTCATTGGGTTCTGAACCACAGCCCAGCACATCATCACAAGGAATAACTGATGAATCTCCGTTTTTTACACCGAATCCATTTCAGATCCTCCAAAATGAAAAAGAAACCATGGAATCTTCTCCTATACCCAGAGAACCACTACCTCCACCAATATTTGTTAAAAATATTAAAAATTTTAAACTGATGTGTGCGCATTTAAACAAAGTAACAGATCCTAATAGTTATTATTGTATAAGTAGAACCAATGATACTAAAATATCTCCGACTACTGCTGAAACCTACAGAAAGATTGTAAAATATCTGACTGAGACCAAAGCTGACTTTCATACTTATCAGCTGCGCCAAGAGAGAGCATTAAGGGTCGTAATCAGAAACCTACATTCCTCAACACCCGTTGAAGCAATCAAAGAAGAACTGACAGAATTAGGATTCCAAGTGAGGCAAGTCACCAACGTTCTAAAAGATAAAAGTCCACTGCCTCTATTCTTCGTGGACTTGGAACCATCAGCAGGAGTCGAAAAAATCTATGACCTCAGCAGACTGTACTATACCCGTGTAAAAGTTGAAAAACCTTACACAAAGAAAGAAATAGTCCAGTGCCATAACTGTCAGGCATATGGTCATACCAAAAGTTATTGCCATCACATACCACGCTGTGTGAAATGCGGTGAACAGCATAAAACAGAAGAATGTACAAGATCAAGATCAGCACCCGCTGTATGTGCTCTGTGCCTCAAGGACCACCCGGCTAACTACAAGGGATGTGAAATCTACAAGAAACTCAGAACCAGATACCAAAAACCTCAGGATCCGAATGAAACAGCTGTACCAACCAGAAGCAGAAGAGAACCATCAAAACTTGTAAATTCTAACGTGTCATTTGCCTACTTGCTTGGAGGTGGTAACCAGAATCATGAAGTCGAGGCACTGCCGGAACAACATTTTCCTCAACATTCTCAATCTATTGTACAAGAATCTATCCCTCAAAGTTTACCTAATCTTCAAATAACTCCTCAACATCAAATTTCTCATATCCCTCCACCATCAAACGTCACAGATCTTACCAGTCTAATGACATCGTTCATCTCCGAAATCAAATCTCTTGTTATGCCGCTTATATCACTCCTTACAAATCTAGTATCGAATCTAATCCCTGCCTTGAAAAATCCTTAAATGACTTCACCTAACTCTTTATCCATTCTCCTTTGGAATGCGAATGGTGTTAGAAATCATACTGACGAACTGACAGCGTTGTTGCAAGACAAAACAATCGATGTTGCACTTATAACTGAAACAAGACTAACGACTAAACAGTACTTCAAAATACCGCAATACATGACATACCGTACTGACCACCCAGACGGTAAAGCCCATGCCGGTTCTGCTATCATTGTCCACCAATCCCTCTCTCATCATTTACTCCCACTTCCCATCTATGATTTCCTACAAGCCACATCCATAGTAATCAAGACTTTTTCCTTTCCGGTAACCCTCACATCTGCATATTGCCCTCCTAAACATTCCATTTCCAATTCTGAATTTGTATCCTTCCTGGATTCCTTAGGAAATCGTTTCATTCTGGGTGCAGACTTAAACGCCAAGCATCAGCAGTGGGGTTCCAGAACCACGAATTCTCGGGGACGAAATTTGCTGTCTGCACTCAACTCCCGAAATTTTAATATCCTGCCTCCTGACTCCCCTACCTACTGGCCAACCGATCCTAACCGCAATCCTGACATCCTCGACTTCTTTATCCACAGCGGATTAGGCTCTCTCAACTTGTCTTTAACTCGCCTTGATGAACTATCCTCAGACCATAGTCCACTGATCCTAAAAGTATCTCTCACTCCAATTCCAAAACCCATTCCACCATCATTCATCCGAGGCCCTCTCAACTGGAACCTTTTCCGCCAAATCCTGACCGATAATATTGACCTCAGAGTAACCCTCAAAACCCAAGATGACCTAGATAATTCCGTCTATTCCTTTACCACCGCCATCCAACAAGCTGTCTGGACTGCTTCCTCTCCTAAACACTCCAATATAAATCCAGACCAAAATCATTTTCCACAACCTATTATAGACCTTATCCACACCAAACGCCGAGCAAGATCATTATGGCAGCGCACCCGACACCCAACAGATCGCCGCTCCTATAACTTCTATTGTAGACAATTGAAGAGGGAGTTGGCGAACTTCCGTTCCCAGTCCTTTAATTCCTACCTCTCCTCTCTATCAGCTCGTGATAATTCCCTGTGGAATGTCACGAAAAAGATCCTAAAATACCATCATGTTTCCCATCCTCTCCGACGTGGTGATGACTCCTGGGCTGCGTCTGATGAAGATAAAGCCGAGGAATTCGCCACACACCTCTCCAAAATATTTACTCCTCACCCGGAATCCCACATCAATCACACCGCAAAAGTGCAAGACTTTCTTATGTCACCGATTCCACTTTCCCTACCTCCTAAAGCTATTAATCCCTCTGAGGTCAAATATCTTGTCCAAAAACTGACCCTCCGTAAATCTCCTGGACACGATCTCCTTACTCCCCAGATCCTCCGACAACTTCCGCAGAAAGCTATTATATTCCTTACTTATATTTACAACTGCATCCTCCGCACCACCTATTTTCCTCTGTTATGGAAACATTCCACCTTCATCCTTTTTTTAAAACCAGGTAAACCTTCCAACAACACTTCATCCTACAGGCCTATTAGTCTACTCCCCATCCTCTCAAAAATCTTCGAAAGGCTTCTTCTTAAACGTATCCTACCCATATTAGAATCTCAAAATCTTCCTTCCCATCAGTTTGGATTCCGTCCTCAGCATTCCACAGTTCAACAGGGGCTCCGAGTTGTAGACCATATTTCCTCAGCTCTTGAATGCAAAGAGTATTGTTCTGGTGCGTTTCTGGACATTGCGCAAGCTTTTGACCGGGTATGGCACACTGGATTACTCTTCAAGCTGAAAACCCATTTACCCCAGTCCCTATACCTCATTCTCCGATCCTATCTCTCGAACCGTTCCTTCCGAGTTGGCTGTGGTGAAGAATTTTCTAACCTTTATCCCGTTGAGGCCGGTGTTCCTCAAGGCAGCGTCTTGGGACCCATCCTCTACATCCTTTACACTGCTGATATTCCTACACATCCTGATACCTTTCTGGCAACTTTTGCAGACGACACCGCCATCCTATCATCCAGTTCCAATCCTGAAACAGCATCCTTAAACCTTCAGAGACACCTTTTCCTTATCGAACACTGGTGTAATAACTGGCGTGTAAAGGTGAACGAAGCCAAATGTAAACACATAACCTTTACTCTTAGACGAAAATCCTGTCCGCCAGTTTATTTCAACTCATTACCGATTCCTCTCTCAGATACAGTCCGGTATCTTGGCTTACTGTTTGACAAAAGATTGACTTGGAACCCACATACAAGACTTAAAAGACAAGAACTCAACCGACGATTCGGACAGTTATACCGACTACTCAACAGAAAATCTGAACTTACAGTTGAAAACAAATTATTAATCTACAAGACAATACTGAAGCCCATCTGGACCTACGGACTTGAACTGTGGGGGACAGCTAAACGTTCTAACATCAAACGCATTCAATCCTTTCAATCCAAAGTCCTCCGTACAATAGTAAATGCTCCTTATTATGTCTCCAATTATACCTTGCACCACGACCTTAATGTTCCATTTATTTCAGACCTAATTCCATCCAAATTTTCCAAATTCCACCAGAACCTCATTCATCATCCTAATCCTTTAGCTCAATCCCTATCCAGCTCCACTCATCCATACAACCCACCTAGAAGGTTGAAACGGCAGTGGCCCCGCGACCTTTTGTAAATATATTGGAGTTCTAGCACTGGCTAGATTCTCCACTCAATGTGATGTATGTATGAGTGTGTGTATGTGTATATAGGTATAAGTGAATTCTTGACTTTTGTATTGATTCATTATTGTGTATATATTTTATTGTAATTTTATGTTGTGTAAATATTGTATGAATGTAGTATGTTTGATATCATTCAGCAATACTATTAATGTCCAAATTGGGACAGATTGTAAAATTTTCTCAATAAAAATTGTTATTACTAAAAAAAAAAAAAAAAAAAAATGTTTATGAAATTATAAACAATTACTATGGTTGATGGGTCAATCCTATTCTATAAATAATGAATCGTATAACGGCCTTTATAACGTGCTTAATAGACCATAAAGAATAGTATTTTGTTATTCATAATCCAAGCTCAAAGAAAGAATTATTTTTCAATACAGTAGAATATAAATTATTCTTTTTACCGTATTCAGAATTAGTAAATTGAACTATTTTAAAATTGAAGTCACACGCGAACCACGAATGGCCCATGTAGAGGGGGAAAGGTAATGGAAAACGCGACCAAAATCGTCGTTGAAGAGGAACGAATCTTTCCTATTTGCATGATAAAGAATGTAAAAATCGTGCCAATCAATGGGGTGAGCTATAGGGCTCAGCCGGAAAAGGGAATAATTAATTCTAGTAAAGATGCCGAGGGAATTCAAAGTATTTTAGCAGCTTATTTTATATTCAAAGGGAGCGGGAAACTTGCGGTAAAGTTCTCAACCCGCGGATTTCAAAGAGGGGGAGGAGGAAGGGGCGGAAAAAACCCGGGTTTATTGTAACCCCCAACCACCTCCAAACCTTCTCCCCCTGTACCCTAATACCCGATGGCGGCCCTGGTTTCCCTTTAATAAAGTTTCAGCAACTTATTTCCTCGCCATTGTTCCGAATCGAGGGGGCGATCATTAGAAAAGATATACTTTAATGCCTCAGAGATAAATACCGGAAACTTTATTTATGCAAAGTGAATAATGAACTGTGGGGAGTTTTGAAATAGTGAATGAGGTTATAAACAAGTATAAAAGAAATAATTGTTGGATGATTAGCTAATAATTAATCCGGTTGATGAACCTTTTTTTTTTTTTTTTAGTAGTAAGCTAATACAGTAAGTTCCTAAAGCAATGACATGACTGGTAGAGAAGCACTGACTGTGGACTCTTAAGTTGTGTACGCAAACTTACTCGACTTACCACGTTCACAAGTTAACGGTCCACCAAGCCATCAAATTCCCTCCGCATCCAATCCTTGCAATCCCAAAACCTCCGAAAGATCCTAAATGCTCCTTATTTTGCCACTATTAAAACTATCCATAAAGATTTGAACATCCCGTTAGTTGCAGATTATCCAGAACTAGATATACCTCCTTTAGTTCCAAACTACCACACTGAAACCCGCTTATTCGTGACCTCTCCTCCATATCTATACCATAAATTAGATATTGGAGTGCTTCTTCACAAGATTTTATCAAGCCAATTGTTAATTTTTCCACATTTACTTGTTGTTGTTTTTTTTTGCTATACAGTTGTATCAATTAATTTATATTTAAAAAAAAAAGTTTTAGACGGCCTCATGAAATGAATCTTAGTACTCATGCTAAAATGTGTAGTCAACCTTTTGGATATCTCGTACATAATTTGGATTGGTTATGATCATAGAATCAGAATAAAATAAATCTAGTGCACGCAACACACGGCTTACCACGGTTGTTAAAATATTTTTTTTTGTTTATTTATTGAACGTCCCTTTATGCTGCTGTGGCTAAGTGGACGATGTTACAGTGGGAGTCCTAAATTTTTACAATAATAATAATTCTTTATTTATTCTGGGACAAGTCCCTTCAGAATAACATAACAGGAAATAAAAAGGTGGACTTCAGACTAGAGTCTTAGAGTAAAATGACTGAAAAACAGAAAAGAATTGAACTAATAACATGAACAAATAAAATAACTTAAAAGCTAAATTATAATAAAAGTGTACAAACCAGAAAAATACACTGCCGGACAAAATTAAAGGGCCACTTTGGTAGAGGAAGGATGCCAGGAAGTACTTTTTAAATTTTGCCCATCCAGTTTAAATTATGATAGGGATATTTAACGAGTAGCTGACATGGTAGTGGCTATTCGTTACTTTTACCTTTCACAACTTTTTATTTAAGATAACTTTTTTTTAAAATTAATATTACAATCTGTCCTTGCTTTCCAATGGTATATTATACATCTATATTACTATTCTTATGTATGGAAAAAAAAAATGACAAAAACATATTTTCGCTCTTTTTTTCCTTTTTGTGACTAGCTTAT
This sequence comes from Piezodorus guildinii, assembly GCA_023052935.1. Lineage (NCBI taxonomy): Eukaryota > Metazoa > Arthropoda > Insecta > Hemiptera > Pentatomidae > Piezodorus > Piezodorus guildinii. The sequence continues at coordinate 70,508,861 of CM041298.1, forward strand.
ATTTAAAAATATAAAAAAAATATAAATATTAAAATATTTAAAAAAGGACTGACTCCCGATTATAACCACATATAATAATTTATATCGTCAACTATACACCCTTTATGTAAATTTACCTGTTTTCTTTTTTTTTTTTTTGTTTTTTCATTGCTGATAAAATTATATGGTTATCTTTTCTGGAATCTACAAAATGAAAGTTACGTTAGATGAAGAAAACCTAAAAAAACAGCATTAGTAAGCTAATACATAATTTCCAAAGCAGTGACTTTGCTGGAAGGTAACATTGAGATCTCCTAGAGACTTAGTGTAGTGTATGTACTAATGTAAATTTTATATTTTTTATACAGCATTATATTTTTATTCGGTATATATTAGCGATCGTTATTTTTTAAAGTTTTATTTTCATATTTTTAACTAATCTCGTTGGTCAATTACTTTTATATTTTATTGTGATGTAGGAATGGTAGACTGTACGTATATGTTGAGGAGTTCATTCGGATGGCAGTCATCAGAAAACGTTTATTCATTAAAACTTAATATATTTTGCCTACGTTTCGGCTTAAATTGTATGCCATCTTCAGGACGATGAAGTAGAAAGCTCACAACAATCACATTGTTAGTCAATAGCCACATTGTTGTGAACTCCCTCCTTCAAACGCCCTGAAGAAGATCTAAAACTTAGGCCAAAACGGTGGCACAATAAATTAAGTTTTACTGAATTTTTCTGATGACCACACCTCGAATTGACTTCTCTTTATATTTTATTACTAGTTTACATTAATTTTGGGTTTCTGTTTATTTTAATACAGAATATGTTTACTGATTACTGATGGTCTGGGAGTTATTCTTCTGAGAGCTAGTTTCTTTGATTGTGAGCTAGAAAATTCCTAAAAGTGGCTAATAACATGGAATCGTTTTGAACTAGTTTACGAGGTATTAAATCAGCTTAGTGGAAAAATATACTTAAAGGTTCAATAGTCACTGACTTAAAGTTGACACATACCTTGTATTTTACTAAATAGAGAAATTAAATTTGATACTGTTTTTAATAGTATCATACTGGATAATCATTAGAAATATTATGGTAAAAGTTAAATAAACTTTAAATTCATTGGTAACCGTGGTAAATTTTAACACTATTTTGGATATCAAAGAAACGGCTTTTAAATAAGAATAATCACTACATAGTAAATAATGTGGTATTTCATGAGCTTTTTTTTTTAAATAATTTAATTCCTATTCATCCCTTTTCACTCAGTCTGCTGGTGTTCCTCAAGGTAGTATCCTAGGACCTATCCTTTACACAGTTTATAGAGCTGATATCCCAACCCATCCTAACACCTTCCTTTCTACCTATGCCGATGACTCCTGTGTGTTATTAGTCAATAACGATCTGACTATTGCCTCTCAAACTCTTCAATACCACATCCGAGACCTTGAGGTATGAAGTCAGAATTGGAGAATTAAAATAAATTCCATCAAATCCTACCAAATAACCTCTACCCTTCGTCATAAACCTCTGACATCCTGCCCTTCATTATCCTTTAATAATATTCCGCTTGTTCCAGTTGAACAGATCCGTTACCTAGAACTTCTACTTGACAAACGTCTAACATGGAATCCGCACAATAGACTGAAACAACAAGAAACTGCTCGCCGCTTTCGGTTACTTCAACACTTACTAGACAAACGCTCTAAACTTCCACTTTTCTATAAAAGACTCATCTACATGACCATCAAAAGACCTTTCTGGACTTACGGAGTTGAGCTATGGGGCTCCACTAAACCATCAAATTCTTCCCGTCTTCAATCCTTACAATCCAAAATCCTTCGAAAAATCCTAAACGCTCCTTATTTTGTCACGAACAAGCTCATCCATAACGACCTTAATATTCCCTTTGTAGCTGATTTGGCCCGAACCAGGTATCAATCCTTCCATGACAAACTCCACTCCCACTCTAACCCACTAGTTTCAATGCTTGCATCCTCTTCTATTCCTGACAATCCTCCAAGGCGCCTGAAAAGAAGATGGCCTCGAGACCTTCTAGTTTAGATTCATAGTGGAGTGATGCCAATGGGCATTTTCTCTTTATGTATTTTTCATGTATATTATCTGACAGCTAATTTACTTGATGTATTTACTAATACAGTTGTAAATCTCAATAAATAGAAAAAAAAATAAAAAACTATATAACTTAATGAGCACTATTTAAAACGAGGATATCTGCCGTGTAGTGGCTAGTATCAAAACCTTCTATGCCTAAAGTCACAGTTTCAAATCCGGGATATAAAGAAAAGGTTTTATTTAAAAGTATTAAAATACCTTCGGAAGGAAATAAAATGAATGTTCCAAATCTTTACGACGTCAGGTACTGCTTAAATATTCCATGATTTAGAGATAGAAGAAATTAGGGATTTTTATTGCAGCATAGGCCGAACAGCCACAACATCATAAAATTATGTGAATTGAAAAAAAACAAACTAACTACTGATTTAGGGTTCGAATAAGCCTGTCAAGCTTAATAACTAAATATTAAAGTAATTAGTGGAGTAGCTTTGTTAAATAGATGATGGAAGAGTTAAAAAGATTTAATATTCGGCAGAAAGATAATCTGGAAAGAAAAAAACACAAGAGGAAAATATTTTAATTGAAACTTCCAGTGGAGAAAAATAAAAATCCCAACAGATGAAACAAGATTGATAGTTAATGTCAATTCAATATTTATCTCCTTGAATAAAAAATAAAATAAAATAATTAAACCCACATCCAACTTAAAATATAAAACTACCTCAGTAAGAGCACTTTTATTTTATGATTCTAATTAAAAAAAAAAAATAATTGCTACCGTTTGAAACTTAGAAACGAGTATTCTATAACAAATATTTTATAATGTAAATTTTTTTTATAAAGGAGTTGTTTTTTTTACAGTTGTAACGATAATTGTAAAAAAAATGTGGCAATATTGGCTACAGTATTCGATGCTTTATAAATGGTCTGTCAGTTTAAGGCATGGAAGCAATGTTTCTTCTTATGACCTCAATTCTGAATATCTATTACTTGTGGAATATTTTGGACAAGGCACGCCAATTTATACACTTTATTCCGGAAATAGATAACACATCAATAATATTTATTCTACAGAGTTATTTTACATTAAATTATTTAAAAGACAGTGGAAAACATTTATGTTCTCATAAGAAGAGTAAAAAAGTGAAATTAGAAAATTTTCACGATCCCAATACTTTCCCGTACTATATAAGTAAGTGAAAGTAAAAATAAATTCAATATTGAATGTAACAAATGTAGTTGAATATTTTTTTTTGTTATTGACTTAACAGTTACAATAATTTATTTAAAAATAGATTTAAGACGATGGCCTCGAGACCTACTGTAATTAAATTGACATTGAAGTGCTACCACTGGGTAGTTTCTACACTAAACATTATCACGCCCATAAGTGTAAATTAGCCCATTTACTTGTTGTATATATTATATGTATAGTTGTAAATATCAATAAAAAGTTAAAAAAAAAAAAAAAAAAAATAGATTTAAAGAGTATTAAAACTAACTGATAATCGTGTAGAAATATGTGCTTCTAGCAATATATATATATATATATATATATATATATATATATATATATATAATGTCATTGTTCACGCCATATGTTACGGCCTGATAAGGTTTTTATAGTTTTTCAATCGAAAAATGATAAGTTCATAATTTTTATGATATTTGTAATAAGATCATTTTTCTTTGTTTAAATCTTTATTTTTTAATTTCTTTTTAAAATAGTTATTTTAAATATAATTAAAAGTTTTTAAACGAGAGCAGTAGAAGAGAAAGACAGAAGACGATCGTGCGAGTGGAGTCTTAAGCTAGCGTCTGAGCGGTGAAGATGTGCCGTATATAGACCTAAGATTCCTCTCAACGTTTGAACGTTTGGAAACGAATTTCTTCATCTTCTCATCGTTCCCCTTGGAACATGGAAGAGCCGCCTTGCGGTCATTTTCATCACCCAAGAGAACTTCGTCCAAGCCGCCCTGCGGTAATTTTCTTCAATACTCAAGACGACTTCGTTCAAGCTGCCCTTCGGTCGTTTTCTTCAACACTCAACTGGACATCTTTACGTGAATATAACCTATCTTTATCCATTAATGGAACATTTAATTTCTTAATTCTTATTCAAGAAACTGTTTAATTTGATAACTATTTTTTTTACATCTTTAAGCATTAATTAAGTTAAGTTTGTTTCTTCTATTTTTACAATATTTTAATTAGGTTTATTTTGTTTCCTACATTTTCTTACAGCTGTTTAATTATAATTAGGTTAATTTTTCTTAGATAAATTTATTAGGTTAATTTGTTTCTTATCATCCTTATATGTATTTCAGTGTATTAAATGTATTGTGATTCGTCGTTTGCTTTCATTATTTTTATTTATTTTAAATCTATACAGTCCACTTATTTATTTCAATAGAACCACCCTCAATTTTGAGTTGTCACTTGGAAGTACTATTCTTTCACGGATAGCCCAGCGTATACAGTCATATTCAGACTATTTTTGCAAGACTTCTTATTTTTAATTTGACTTAAATTTATTTTTAGGCGGTCTCATAGAATAAATCTCTATCTACCTACTCACGCCAAAATAGGTTAGTTTGGTCCTCTTTAATATGGATTGGTTGGGACCAAAGAAAAATAAAATTTTTATATATCTGGTGCGCCCAACACACGATTTTAACCTACCTTGGTTGTTGAAATCAATTTAATAATTACTAAATAAAGTTAAAGTAAAAAATGTTTGAAGAATTAAATTCAGTTTCGTTGGAAACATATGATTTAGATTAGATAGAAAGATTGATAGATAACTGTTTTTTTTATTTTTTCTTTCAGCATATTACATTAAAAATATATAACATATAAAAAAACATTAATAGAACTATGGTCTTTTAGACCGTCTAGTCCGGAGCCGACCTGTTTAATTTTATAATTTATTTAACAGTAACTATATTCATATACGATACACTACACAATAACAGTAAAATAATCTCACTCACTGATTCATTTATTTCATTATCAGGCTCAAAACAACAAAACAATAACAATAATAATAAACAATTATATATATATATATATATATATATATATATATATATATATATATATATAAATATATTACAATTTTTAAATATAGTTAAACTCTATATGATTTAGATTAAATAAACTTAAAATAATAGCTGAAGTTTACGCTTTATTCGTTACTTTTAATTACTTTTTATTAAAGATAACATTTTTCATAAAATGTTTAGCTTTTCAATGGTATAGTATACAATACATCTATATTATCATTCTCATGTTCGGAAAATAACAAACTTTGTTAAACAAATATTTTTGCTCTATTTTGCTTTTATTGGCTGTGAAATTTGTTCAAATTTTATACTAATCCGTTTTTATAAATTCTAATAAAATGATATTAAAATCTACAAAATTTAAAGTACTTCGGATGAAGAATCTTTCAAAAATCAGCATTAATACCCTCTCAGGCTATTTCAATCAGAATGAAACCTACATTAAAATTGTTAAAACCGTTTTTGAGAGTCTCGTATAAATGATTAAATGCAAGATATAAAATGGCTCTTCTTGTTCACTGATTTCGATGAAAAAGTTGCAGTAATATCTCAGGCATGTGCACTTCTAAAATAGGAAATTTTAGCTTTATAAAGCTTATAGTTTTCGAGCTAGACTAACCTAACCACACATAGACCTTTTTTGCGGGACTTGGTCATTTAGACACAGGAGATCCTTAAACTTGTATTTAATAATAATAATTCTTTATTTATTTTGGGACAAGTCCCTTCAGAATAACATTACAGGAAATAAAAAGGTGGACTTAAGACTAGAGTCTTAGAGTAAAATAGAATAGAATTAAACTAATAACATGAACTAATAAAATAACTTAAAAGGTAAATTGTAATAAAAATGTACAAAACAGAAAAATAAAAGTATGTTAACATGAGAACAAAAAATTATATAAAAAAAATTTTAATCAGATAAAAGAATATATATATATATAATATATATATATATATATATATATATATATATATATATATATATACACACACATATATTTATATATACATATACACACATACACACACCAACATATGCATGTATGTATACAGTTTTTAAAAACAAAGGAAATTACTATTCTTCTTTAAACATACATATCTTGCATCTTTGAAAAGATAATAATTTTAAATATTTGCTGTTGAATTTACCGTTGAAAATGTTAATTAAATAAGTAAATCTATTCTATTATTTATTAGTTGATTATTCTTGAAATTAGCATCTACTTGGGATTATTTAGAAATTGGATTGATAGGAAATGGCTAAATAGACAAGATTTGAATGTGGAGGGAGTTTGAGATTCACAGATATTAGGGGGAATGGAGTACCATAGGGAGGCGGATCAGATTAATTAATTTACATGTGTTTATTTAAGATCGCTATACTTTCCCTTTATATATTGTGTATAGGTAAGTGAAAGTAAAAATTATGGGATTGTCGTAGAACGATTTTTATATTAGAACTAGACTAGGGTTATTCTAAAGCGTTTACCACAGATCGAAGCTTTTACTAAATTGCAAATAAAAAGATCGAGGGGCTCGGGAATTTTTCTAGTTGCGATTATAAAATTTCAATTAGGAAATGGAAAGACTGAGGAAGAAAGTCATAATGAAAATAATAAAAGCAGTGGGTTGAAGCGTGGTGGGGGGTAACTGGATAGTAAAGAACCCAGAAAGGAGAACTTAGTCCTGACCACCAACCTTTTCTTTTATTGCCAGTCATTAACCCACTAGGGCTCTTCTGAATTATATTTTTTTTACAACTCGCTTTCCCTAGTTATGTGGCATGAATATTTATTTATTTAAGTCCGAGTTGTGGAGAGGGTAAGAGAGTAAGCTTCTATTATATTTTAATGATATAACAAATGTATGCGAGTATGCAAATGGGACGTGCCGATAAGAAAGCAATTAATTATGCTGTAACACATGGTCTACTTAAAAAAAAAAAAAAAGTCTTTATTATATATTATACGTCAACGGCCTCAGATAAATAATATACAAATCCAATCAAGTTTATTTTTATTTCTACTTGACATAATATTGTAAGATCGTAGAAAACAGAATATAATGCACATAACGTATATTTAGCCGTTTCATATTAAGCCTAACTACAATAGTTGAAATGAATATTTTTTTCAATTTACAATATTCAAGGTACTTCGGAGAAAGAAAATTTTAAATATCAATATTTGGGCCCTTTTAGACTATTTAAATAAGAAAGAAACTTAGATAATATCAGAGCCCAATAGATTTTAAATCGATATAATGACCTTAATCAAAATCGTTAGGTCTGTTTCTTAAAAAAATTGTACAAATGTGCAAAATGACTGGTATAAAGTGGCTCTATCATTGATTTTGTTGAAAATGTTTCTGTGATTCCACAGGCATATACGTTTTGAAAATATGATAAGCCAGTTTAATACAACTTGTCGTCTCCGAGCAAGACTTACCATATACACCCACCCCACTCTTTTGCGGTACTTGGTGATTATCAGATTATAATCTGATAATGTTATTATAATTATACATTTAAAATTATTATCAGATTATAATCTGATAAATAAAGTTAGAATTTAAAAAATGGTAAAGAATCACATTGAGTTTCAATAGAAACATGTATTTCAGATTTACTAATTTAACAAGTAGATCCTGACGCCGTAAGAAATAATAGGTTTGCGTACCAACCTTTAATACGTAAAGAAATATCGAAACCCGCCTTAAAATGTATTCATTTTAAGGCTTTGGCCTAGATAGGTTTGGGACAAGGAGGTTTGTGTAGCCAGGGAGCTATCTATGTCGTGCTAGACATGCGACAAATAGGATTTTTATGTAATGAGTTGGTTTGAGGCAAAAAACTATCTACGAACAGTTTCTTGTTGTTTGAGTCTTGAATGAGGATTCCAAGTTAGGCGCTTGTCAAGTTGGAGTCCTTGGTGTGACCTGTTCTAAAGAAGTAAGTAGGATGTTACTAAAGGATACGAGGAAGGGGACAAAGAAGTGCTTTGTGTATCAACCTTCAGTAAGCAAAATAACACCGAAAGTCCTAAAATTAACGGACCAAAACGTTACTGAGGTAGAATTATTATGGAGAGGTTGTCCCTTTCATATAGAGGCGGAGCCAGTGTTGAATTGCTTATTAATATTGAGCCGTTGGTAATGTACTCACTCCATTAATGGTGCTTTTTTCATCGACTCAATGGAAGCCCGGAGCTCTGTTAGTTGAATATTGACTCCACTCCCTATTCCTTTGTATATCCTTTATGCTCTCCTCTCCTTTATTGTTGTTTCCTCTCTGTCCCTTCTTCTCCATCGTCCTTTTCTAGTTCCTTTCTGTATCGTCCTCGAAACGCGTTACCGCTTCAAGCACAACAGCTCTCCCCTTTTTTGAATACCAGTCTCGTATATTATGCAGCTTTAATTGTGTCAATCACAATCTCTGCAAATAAAAAACATTCTTGTCTCTGTTTATTGGGTTAGACGTTTTAGAATTTACCTAATTTTAATAATATGCGGGGCAAAACAAACTACTTTTTTGTTAACCTTCGTAGTTAAAATTAATTTAAAAACTTTTGAATACAGTTAGATTTAATTTTTTGTGTTAACGTATATATTCATATTTACAACTGTATTATATATATCAAGCAAAGTGATAGACATAGTAAAGTGACATGAAATACATGTAGAGACACTACCCATCGACAACTTTCTAAAAATATTCTAAACTAGAAGGTGCCGGTCCAACTTCTTTTCAGACGCCTCGGAGGAATACCGAGAATCTAAGAGAAAGATAGGATCGAAACTAGTGAGTTGGAGTGGGGATGGATTTTTTCATGGAATGATTGACATCTTGTTCGGGCTAATTCGGTAATATATGGAACATTAAGATCTTTATGGATGTGCTTATTCGTGACATAGTAAGGAGCGTTAAGGATTTTACGAAGAATTTTGGATTTTAAGGATTGGATACGTGAAGAATTTGATGGTTTAGAAGAGCCCCATAACTCTATTCCGTAAGTCCATATCGGTCTTATGATGGACATATAAATAATTCTTTTGTAGGGGAAGGTTGGAGCGTTTGTCCAGTATGTGTTGAAGTAGTCAAAAACGTCGAGCATTTTCATGTTTTTTCAGTCTGGTATTGTATAGGGATTCCAAGTTAGACGTTCGTTAAGGTGGAGTCCTAGGTATCAAATCTGTTGAACAGGGGCTAGTGGAGTGTCATTAAGTGATACTGAAGGGCAGGAAGTCATTAGTTTGCGACGAAGGGTAAAGACTATTCGGGGGAAAAAATGTTAAAAAATTACACTGAGTATCGATAGAAACTTATATTTCACATCTAACAATCTAACAATAGGAATTATCATATAAAAAAAATCATTTAGGTTTATCTTATTTTCATTATTCTCGGTTACCTAAAAAAACATTGTGTATAAGATACCATTTTTCTCATATATTTACCTTTTGAACTGCATATTATACAATGCATCAAGTGGTTTGTAAAATAAATTTGTAGCGTTTTTAAATATTTCAATTTAATCTTCTGTATTTATAAAATCATTTTTACTTGGTCAATAATACTTATATATTTTTTATGCTCTTTTAGTTATTTTCCTCTTTTGTTTTATTGTATCCTACTTTTCTTCTTAACGCTTTGTAAATGAAAATTAATTATAATCCTTTGGTCTTGTGGCCAGACACATTGTATATATTAATTGTACATATCATATTGTTCTTAAGGGACCCAATCCCAGAATAAAAATTATTTTTCTATTTCTATATTCTAACAAAGAATTAGTTATGGTGTTTTCATGGATCTGTTTCAACGGAGATTTCTTATCTTTAAGTGGTATTTTTCTTGATAATTATATATTGATAAAAATTTACAGATTTATACATTTTTTTTATTTTTGAAAAGGAAAATCCGTTGCACAGACGGTTAACAAAATTTTGCAGAGTGTATGACGAGGGAGCCTCAGGAAAAAGCACCGTCCGAAAGTGGTTTGCTCAGGTCATAACCGGAAATTTTGACTTGGAAGAAGCAAAGTCCTCGTGTCGTCCTTAAACTGTTAATGATGACCAAATTATAAAAAAATACATGAAAGGTGGCAGCATGGCTGTAATAGATCAAGATAGGTCATATATAATTGATAAAATATTTACAAGAGCCTGAAGTATTTATTGAAATCACCAGTAGATACAATACGAACATATAACTTACAGCTCGGTACATCGTTATGTTGAACAAATAAAAGAAAAGAATTACCTAAGAAAGATTTGCTTTCTTCTCTATAAATCGGTTATCTTATTTGTTTTACTTCTAACATGTTTTTTTTTTTAAATGTTAGCGAAACGATATGGCTAATTCTTTCGGATCATTAAAATTATAAATCCTTTACATAACTAGAATACAAAATATCGACATTTAAGCCCTGTTTAATATGTTGGTAAGTCTGTTTTAGTTGTCGTGAAAACGTTTGTCGTAAATAATGTAGAGGAACCGAATGTATACGTTGATTGTTGGCATTTAAAAGAAAAAAAAAGTTTTACATAAATGTACATTATATATATATATATATATATATATATATATATATATATATATATATATATATATATATATATATATATATATATATATATATATATATATATATATATACGGGTGTGTCAATGACGAATCAAAGGTTTTTCTTCAAAACAAAGTATCAGAATAAATAAGTACATCAATCTACTCAGTAAGCTGAACCCTATCACAAATAAATAGAAAATTAATCAATTTAAAATAACTAGTAGAGGTTGAGTAGGTGCGACAATGACGGCCAATGAAGATACTCTCACTCACTACCGTACGTCTTCTCTCCCTGCCACCGTGAAAGATACAGAAGGTGGTTACAAACCTCTTGGTCGGCTTGCCGGAGGTGTAATGGCTTTTGCAAGTCTTTTCCCGCCTTTTTATGGCTTGAGGGGTGATCACGGCGCCGAAAACCGTTTGGGGTGCGCCAATGACGCAAAATCCCTTGGACGTTTCAGTTTTATTTATTTGAAACGGATATAACCGTTTTCTAAGCCTGAAATTCTGTATTCTGAAACTATAGAATGTATGTATGAACGCAATGGACCAAACCAGTAAAATCTTTCCCGCATCTTGACTGGGTACCACGTTGAAGTTGGCAAAGTCTGATTTGGTCAGGGTGAGCCAATGATTTATTGGATATTTATTCAAATTTTTCATGCAGGAAAAATTCATTTCGATGAACTTATGAATGAGCATCAAGTAGAGCAGAAACAAATCTACTAGAAAAAAAAACAAAAGTTGGAAAATAACCAGTTTCAGTACGAGGGAAATCATTTGCACAGCGTATGTACGTTTCATTGGGAATGACCCGTATGAGAACAATAAATTCTCGAAACGTTGAAAAAATAAAATTAGGTATTGAGTGAACCTAAGACTAGTAAAAACCTATATATATATATATATATATATATATATATATATATATATATATATATATATATATATATATATATATATATATATCATATAGTAATACATTTAAATATTAAGATGGAACGCGACTATTATGAATGCCAAGAATGAGAATTTTCTACTGGAAGAGAATTAGGAATGTGATAAGAATAGAGAATCCACTAACTATGACATAACTACGAAGTGGAGATTGTGGTATGGAGCAAGAGCGGACTCCAAATAGCCTACTTGTCTATAGTTACTGTACTCAAGTACTCAACCTCTCCTTTTTGCTGTACTCAACCACTTCTTAGACTTTGCGGTTATAGTCTTGTCGTTAAACTACCCTTGTGGTCTTTGTTTATTATAAATCTTGTGCTCTCTTCTGCCTTATAAGAATAATTCATAGCACATGATTTATTATGGCTGTTATTTAAATTTTAAAATACGCCACCGCCTTGTTTACTATCGAACAAATCGACAAATGTTTATGAAAAATTATTGTTTTGTAATAATGGAAATGTTACTAACTACATGAACTGCCCTACAAGGCCTTAAATAGTTATATGCTATACACTACCGACATGACTCAAAAAATCTGGAAAAGGCTGAAAAGAAGTTGGACGAAGGATCTCGTTAAATTTAAAGGAAACAGAAATCAAGAGATGCTGTTGAGTATTGCTCTATCCATCACGCCTACCACGCCACAAGATCTAACCCTTAGCGCAACCCACAAAAGGTACGCCAATAATGAAACGGATGTTGTTTTTTTTTCTTTTCAACTTACTGGTATGAAGAAATATTCTGGTTCACACTTTATCGTACTCAATCGGGTGCTGATAGAAGCGGATTTTTAAAAATATTTAACTGATGAAAGAGGCGAGGACTATCTTAACCCTTTTAGACGTTCAAAAACCTTCAGGAGATCATTCCAAAAATCTTTGGCTCACTACTACATCGTCATTAGCTCACATTCTGATTTCAGGAATAATTATTATTTTAATTAATTAAGTATTTTGCTAATTAAACCTAATCAAGCTCTGCTGAGTGCTACATCAGACCAGATTTCATACATAGGGACACACAAAAAAAAAAAGATGGACCGAAAATTCAACTTTGAAAAATTGAAATTTTAAAGAAAGACGCACCCGATTGTACGGTTTGCTGAGAATGACCCATATTCAAGCCTTTACAATGGAAAAACTAAAATAGAACATTAAAATTTGTATACAATGATTAATCAATGATGATATTGTTAGAGAGACAGAAATTAATGCATTTAACTATGAATAGATATACTGTAGATAAATAGATATTTCAATTATAATTTACATTAAGAAATAAATAAATAAAAGTAAATTTTATTCTAGGACCTTCAATCCCTAATCATTCAATCACCCTAGACACCGAATCACAGTGTAGTACAAAAACTGAATATTTTGTCTGGCACAAAAATAAAAACATTACAAAAACTAACTTAAGGTTGCACTTATATTATTTATAAAAGCAGTAAATGTGACTACTTGTACGACATACGACTATTAGTTACATTATTTGTAAAAGTAATGTTTGTAATAATAAACATATGTGTATGTAGAAATATTATAATTGTTTTTCTTACTATTAAAAAATAAAAAAAAGTTTTTGTTTTCATATTAGTAGTGGTCTTCATTTTGGGATGGAATAGACCATTATTATAAGTTTTTGTTTACAATTATTCCAAAGATTGATAGTTTAGAAGGTGAAGGCATAATTTGTTTTTAAATGAAGTTAAAGAAGATGCTTTGCGTTTAGAGGTAGGTATGGAATTCCAGAACGAAGTGGCACGCAAAGAAAATGAATTTTTAATGGACAATATTTGATTAGAAGGGAAATATAGGCTAGTGAGCTGGGATCTTGTGTTAAACAAATGCACCAATGAACAAGGGATGAGTAGGTCAAGAATGTAGGATGGATTTTCGAATTTATTGAAAGTGCGGAATAGGAATATTCCCAGGATATGCTGTCGCCGAGGAACAGTTCAGCTATGGAGGGTTTTCCAAATTTATGACGTCAGAGAGTATAGCGTATCTCTTTTTTTATTTAATTATTTATTTATTATTAAAACGTATTATTAATACCTGTTTATTAATTCTGAATAACTGGAACTAACGTTTTGGACATTAGATATTCTATTTATTGCGTGATTTTTATATGTTAATCATTCCATTCATATTTCGTTCGAAGCTGTTTTATTCATAATCTATAATTTTAGGTGAAAGGAATTTAAATAAATGTCATGCTTTTCTGAAATGAGACGAGAGGGTGGTTTGATCTTGTTTATTAGGTTTTTTTGTAATTGAAGTACAGCTGTATTTGTGTTGATACACTCTCCTCTTTCAATATTGTTCTGATGTTGCAAAATATGATTTCCCACATTTATCTTCACGAGGAATTCCATATACCGTACAACATTTGATTTAAGGCCTAATTTGTCTGTGACTTTGGTTTTAGTGAATAATTTGGATGAAGTATTAATATTTTAGAATGTAATTGCAGAGTTTCTATTATTTTTAAAATAATATTAAAAATAAAAATTGTCTGTTTACCGATTCTTGCAAGCTATGATGAATTTTATCTTTATGAAATCCATTATAGCTTGAACGAAAACGTATGAATAAAAATTTTGAATTATCATCAACATTATATTGTTTCTTTACTTTTCTAAAGTATCTTAACCATAACAGAATTTTAAATGTACATATAAACCATAGTTAGTTAAAAAAAAATATATAGAAAGTAAACTCGTTAGCAATAGTTCAAGAGTAATTAAAAAAACTTGTTAAGTAACTCAAAGAAATAGTTGACACATTTAACTGTTTTTTCAATTGAACTAGGTCTGGGTCGTATTTCTAAACTTGTAAAATAAGATACAAAAATAAACTTTATGTATTCTAAAAACTTAAGTATATATGATAAGTAATTGGTTCTTAATTCTTCCAAAAAGGTTAATTGTACACCGATGATTATTATAAGTCTACGTTTCGGGGTTATAAAAGAGCCCTAATCCATAAGATGCCAAGGAATATGTCGGTTGTAGTGTGTATATTTTATGTGTGGATTTTTTTTATGATTGATAATGGATACTTGCATAACTGAATATCAGTAAATATTCAAAACTAATATACTACTAATCATACTGTACTTACAATAATAATATAGTAAGCATAGTGTACCAAATAGGATTTGTTACCAAATCTTGAGGGTCATTTGTAATATAAATAAATAAATAATCATAGGTCGCTGTTAGGTGAATAGAATGTTATGTGACATCGTAAATTGTTCTAGTATTAAATTTTCAAATGGTATTTATTTTCTTGTAATAATAAATGTTATTTATGTTAATAAACTTTATTGAGCCCTGATGTTCATGAAAACCCTCGATACGTGGACTCAAAATAATTATTGGTGTATAATAAACTTTTTAGGAAGAATTAAGAACAATTTTTTTTATTATTAATACTCGTTTATATTTCTTCCGAAAAATTAAGGTCATGAAATATGTAATATATTCTTTGTAGCATTTTCAAATAAAAACAAGCTTAGAAACATTCTAATGTTGATGGTGTTAAATTTTTTTTAAAGTTATGTTAGGGCATAAAATCAGTTAGATAAAAAAAAAAAAAACACCAAAAACTTCAGTCTTGAAAGTCGTAGATAAAAATCCGTAGATCATCTTAAATAAATTAGAATATCCAGCGTTACCAATATGCCTTTAATTGAATAAATAAATGTGCCATTTTTTTTCTTTCATTATATTTTTCCACAAATAGCAAAAGAACGATTGAATGCACCATAAAGATATTTGTTTTGATCATTATAAAGTTGGATGCCCAAATTAAAATTTTGTCGTTAAAGTTTTAATAAAATAAAAATTTGAAGATAATTTTTATGTATAAACAATAAAAATTGGTCCATGAAATCATTCAAATCCAAAGGATAAGTGCTTTTAAAAAATAATTAGCAAATATGTATTTGAACTGTTTATTTTTAAAATGGCCTAAGTCTGTTAAGACTTAAATTAAGATATTTATTGCTGATAATATCGGCTGCTTTCCGATGAAGGTTATTATTTACCATTATCAACTATTATTAACATTTTTTTTTTTTTATATTTATTGAGTTATATTACATTTTGTTACTAATGGACATTAGTATTAGTGATATGGGACCACATTCATACAATATATACAGAAAATAATGATAAAGTCAAATTACACAAAATATAATATATAAACAAAGAAAAAAACAAAACAAAAAAACAACATACTATAATTGTGATAAATACAAAGTGAGAAATAAATTAACATCAAACACAACTTTTTACCAATTTAAACTCAATTTTCAGGCTATTGCATCAATAGCAGTACGTTTAATTAATTCGTTTAATTTTTTAATTTAAAAAATTTAATTTTAAAAATATATCTTAATTTATGTATCGTGTAATTGGATGCTGACCTATTTAAAAATTATTTACTCATTTATTGAAGCCATTCACTTATAGTGATTAATATATATATATATATATATATATATATATATATATATATATATATATATATATATATATATATATTATATATTATATACACTTTCATTAATCACTATAAGTGAATGGCTTCAATAAATGAGTAAATAATTTTTAAATAGGTCAGCATCCAATTACACGATACATAAATATATATATATATATATATATATATATATATATATATTTATATATAATATAAATTATATATATAATATATAATATATATATATATATATATATATATATTATTTTTTTTTTTTTTTTTTTTTTCATTCCGTATTTTTATTTTAAAAGGAAATCTGTACTGATTATCATTGTATTAGAATGTTCCTTGTATTTACTATCACTCCTTATTATATTCAATCTTTATAAGTTATTCATAATACAAAATTTTCAACTGCCTTCTGTTTATTTTATTAATTAAATATACTAGCATATATATGTCTTATCCTATCTTTTAAATAGGTTTGTCTTACATATCTAAAAAATTAAAACTTTTTGTAAAAGTGAACTAATTTACAAAATATTTGGGTGAACTCTTGAAAAGCACTTTGTTAGCTGGAAGCTTATCCGTTTAAATCTACGGAGGTCTGCAAACCAGGAGAGGATGTCTCCTTGACTCAAGGGTTCTGATACAAAAACAGGGGACAACTCTCAACGATCAAATTTTGTTAGATTTAACAAAAAAATATGTTATAAAACAGCGTACATGCTTTTCATTTTACATTGATTTTATAATTACACTGTTCTCAAGATCTTTATTACATAAAATTAATTTGTTGGTAGTTAATATACGGTTTAATAGTGTACTTGTTAGTACATATTTTTTAACTTCATTAGCCAAAGGGTTGTGCATGATTTAATAAAACGGTGAAGTAGTATGGGAATCTCTTTTTTTTTAATTTGCTTTTCAACTGAAATACACGTTTTAAGGCCCTCTGCCACAAAAAAGTTTGTGTGTGTGTGTGTGTGTGTGTGGTAAGTCCAGCACGAAAACGAAAGGATGTACGAAACTGAAATTTCATATTTAAGACAGATAAACACTAGAGATCTTACAGCAACTTTTTTATCAATTATCAGCTAACCAAAAGAGCCACATTATGCCATGCATTTAACACGTTTTTACGACTTAATAAAAAATGTCTGTTAAATTTAATATAATGTATGTTTCATTCTGATTGAAATAGCATGACAGGGCTTAAATACAGATATTTAAAATTTTTGTTCTCTGAAGTACATTTAATTTTCTACATTCGAAAAAATTAACCATATTATATTGTAAAAAAAAAAAAACAGTTAAATATATAAGTTGAACGAATTATAAATAAAACTCGGGGAGAAAAGAGCAAACAAATGTTTTATATGATTCTTGTGTTTTGAACACAAGATCATTAATATGGTTGTATATCGTTGGAATGCTAAAGATTTCAGAAAAAATATTATCTTATTCAAAAAATTTTAAAATTATTAGAGAGAGAGAGATTAAAAACTGATTTTTGCAGATAATAATTTAACAGATTATTTAAAAACCACAATTTTCTATTGAAACTAAATTTAATTAATTATTTAATTTTTTTCTTTCACTTACATGTATATTTCATCACTAACTGTATTTAAAAATCCTTAAATTGATATTAAGTTTTTCTGTTTTTTTTTTAAATAACACACTAGTGTTTATATAATCTTTATTTATATAAAATGATAGCGGGATTTCGGTTTCCAATAACTCATAAAACACTGGACAGATTTTGATATGGTTTTCACCATGATTTAGGGCACTGTTTTCTGAAGGTTTATAAGTAAAATCTATTGCAATTTAGATTTTCTTTAAACGGGAAAAATAAATTTTCAGTGACCAAGACAATACTTAATATGCAACTAAATAATTTGGATAATTTAATAGAAATATGTTATAAGCGCATAAACTTATGCCCAAATGTTACTTGTAATGTTGTGGATTAGGGAGGTTATGGTGATCGTACTGGTTATATACTTCATACAGTAGACAATATTTTAGAAGAACATATTATTTACCAAATCGTATGTAAGTTGCTAAAATATAGGAAAAGTTTTTATAAACTATAAATGTTAATAATTATTTTAGATCATTCCACAAAAAATAGTAGTTCCACTGTAAACTATGCATGAATCACATGGAAACTCAACCAACTTTAATACATAAAAAACGTATTTAGAAAAAGTTCTTATGAAATTTAAAATTGTAGTAAACCAAATAAAATAAGAACCGTTAAACATAAGAAACAAATAAACTAAACCAATTTTTGATTTTATGACCAATTTATGTTTTTAATTTCTGACAATGATTAAGTATAAGAAATAATAGACGTTATATACGAAACATAATATTTTCTTTTTTTTTTGTTACGATGAACTTATAATCCCAAAGTGATAAACACACATATAATGTAGTAAGGGGAAATGCCAATATAGTTCACTTAGAAATCTCATAAATAAATAAATGTTTGTTTTGTCCTCAACGTTTACTCTTTGCTGTACTATTACCACACCATTTTCCCCATTTCTTCATATTTTTTCTTTAAAAACGATTATCCCAATAGCTTTCCATATTGGAACGAATTCCCTCCTCACCTCGGTCACGTTTCCAGACGAGACGTGACAAACAGACGTGATGAGGTCGTCAATCACGGAGCCGATCACATGACTCCAGCGTCAGGCTCCAGCCGATGGAAGAAGGATGTTCCAGACGACTGGAAAAAACTCTCAACTTCCTCTTTCCTAATTAAAAGTAAACTACTTGAAGTAATTGAATCGGAATTAGAACACCTTTTTAGTAGTTTCTTAGACTTGTGTTAATTTGCAGAGGGAGTAGTTAGTGCATCTCTGAGTTTGTCTTGGAGTGCCTACATTCTCATTTTGATTGCTGTTTGTTTATCTTTACTTTCAATTAACTATATATGAAATATATACAATATGAAAGTATTATGATCGTAAACATTTTCTAACTCCACCTTTAAACTAAAATACACTTCCCTGACTCTCCTGAGTACAAATAACATAGTCCCGCGAAAAGATTTGTGTTTCTGTGGGAAGTCTAACACGCAAAGGAAAAATCGTGCGAAACTGAAATTTCATACTTAGACAACTGTACATCCGATATGTTACACCTACTTTTTCACTAAAATCAGTTGGCCGAAAGTGCTACTTCACACGACGCATTTAACACCTTTCTACGATTTTATCGAAAACTGATCTTACAATTCTGATTAAACTCACTAAATCTATGTAGAATTATTCCTGATTAAAATAGTCTGGCCGAACTTAAATTTCGATATTTTAAAATTTCTTCTTCTAAAGTACCTTTATTTTTTATGATTTTACGAAATTTACCATATCACTGGATTAGCATTGCTAAAAAACACTTAAATATACAAGTAGAGCAAAACTATTTTTTTAATGTAATATTTTTTTTTTTTATAATAAGAACAGTAATATAGACGTATAATGTACCGTTGGAAAGAGATAGAATTTTGATAAACTATTATCTGATACACAAACTTGTAAAAGGTAATAATAAATGACGAATAGGGAATAAAGTTATTACTGAATAACAATTTAATATAGCTGTATTATTTTTTTTATTAATTTTTTTTATTTATATTTTTATTTATACCTGTCAGAAGATGTCTGACAATCAGCAAATGTGCTGGACAAAAGTAACATTAGACATGATAGGCATGGGGAAGTAAAGTGCCCAGCAGCACCCCTTCCAAGGCTTTAATCTAGCTGAGGAGGTCCCTCATCCAGCTTCGTTTTAGCCTTCTTCTGACCGGCATTTCAGCAACTGACATGTCGTTAATCAGTCTATTGTCGTGTCCGTTAAGTTTAATGTGAAATCGAGAATAGAGTGTTCGTATATGTTGGTCAACTGTTGGTTGCTGTAAATCCGTATGTAGGGTTCTGTTGTTTACGTACCAAGGAGCTGTCGTTATGAGTCTTAAAATTTTGGATTGAAATGATTGCAGTTTTTGTATGTGAGTCTTTTTTGCTGAACCAAAAATCTGTGAAGCGTAAGTTCATATTGGATTAAGAAGGTATGTGTATGTATTCAGTTTATGTCTAATTTTTAATTTTGATGATTTTGAAAAAAGAGAGTATAGTATTTTCAGTCGGTGGTTGAAAGTCTGTCTTTTCATCTTGACATGTGGGCCCCAAGTCATCCTTCGATCGAGTGTCAGTCCTAGGTAATGTACTGAGTTTGTCTGAGGAATTTGGTTGTTGTCGATAAAAATTGGTGGGCAAGTGTTTTGTCGTAGTGTAAACGTTACGTGTTTTGATTTGTCGTGATTTATACGAATTTTCCAAAGATTGTACCAATTTTGTAGTAGCATTAAATGATTTTGTAGAGTCAGTGGGGCAAGTATGGGATCGCCGTTTGATGTTAGAATTGCAGTATCGTCCGCGTAAGTAGCAATCAATGTGGTGGGATGAGTTGGTATGTCATGTGTGTATACAATGTATAGGAGCGGAGCAAGTATCGATCCTTGCGGTACTCCTGTACAAGTACTCCTGCCAAGACTGGTCGGATTGAAGAAGTTTCTGAGCCCTGCCGAACATATAAAAACCTATCGAAGAGGAAAGATTGTATAATAAGATAGTACGTGTAAGGTAGTACGCTCTTAATTTAAAGAGAAGCCCCTCGTGCCAGACTTTATCAAACGCTTGGGCAACATCCAAAAATACCCCAGTTGCGTATTGCTTTTTTTCTAATGCTCCTGCAATGAAGTCAGTAACTAATTAATCAGTAATTATTTAATCTGAATTATATTTTTCTAAGGAAAATGAATACACGTTTTATTAAAATATTTTTCAAATTGAAGTATTCTTATTTAATTGATTTTAACAGTCGAAAACGCCAAAGATCAACGGTGGGGATGCCGAACATCCAACGCTCGTGGCCGGATTCTCTCCCAAGTCACCACTTCCAACAGCTATTCAGTCTTATCACCTAAAAATCCTACTTACTGGCCTACTTCCCTGAAAAAGCGCCCTGATATTCTTGATATATTCGTCACATCCCAAATTCCCACCTTTCAATCTACAGTAACATCCTTAGACGACCTCTCCTCAGACCATAGCCCAGTTCTGCTTCTCCTGCATTCAAACCCTATTCCTAAATCCTTCCCTCCTTCATTGATCACAGGACATGTTGACTGGGACAACTTTCGCTCTCATCTAGAAAACGAACTTGACTTAAAGATTCCGATAAAGACAGAACAACAAATTAACTCTGCTATAGAAAAACTGACAAGAACAATAGGTATTGCAATTAGTAACAACTCAACACGTCCCAAAAATAATTATTCCCGCGACACTAACTTACCGCCTCATATTCGAAAATTATTAACAGAAAAACGGCGAGCAAGGGCTAAGTGGCACAGGTCCAGATACCCGTCCGACAAAACATACTATACTCACCTAACTAACAAACTCAAAACTGAAATTAGAAAATTCAAAATGCAAACTTTTCAGGACTTCACAGAAAACCTAAGACCAAATGACAAATCTTTATGGACAACTACCAAAAATCTGCTCAAATTCAAAACCTTTAATCACCCACTCCTTACCGAATCTTCTACCTGGTCTCGATCAGATGAAGAAAAAACTCAAATATTTGGTGAACACCTTTCCAAAATATTTAATCCACATCCTGAAATCCTTAATCCGACCCATATTGACCATATTGAAGCAGAACTAACTATTCCACTCCAAATGTCCCCACCTCCTAAAGCCTTTCATCCTTCTAAAATAATTAACGTTATCAATCAGTTACGTATTAAAAAAGCACCTGGTCATGATCTCATCCCATCCCTTATCCTTAAACAGCTACCTCGAAAGGCTATCCTCTACCTCACTTATATCTTTAATGCCACCCTCCGAACCACCTATTTTCCTGAACCTTGGAAAATGTCAATAATCAAAATGATCCCAAAACCTCAAAAGCCTCCTGAACATCCATCCTCATACCGTCCGATTTCCCTTTTGCCCATCATGGGCAAGATTCTAGAAAAACTCATTTTAAAGCGCCTTTACCCGATCCTAGAAATGCATCACGTAATTCCTAACCACCAGTTTGGATTTCGGACATCCCACTCTACAATTCAGCAATGCCACCGTGCGGTGGATGTTATATCCTCCACATTGGAGCGAGGAATGTTTTGCACGGGTGCTTTTCTCGACGTGGAACAAGCGTTCGACCGAGTCTGGCACCCAGGACTCCTTTATAAACTCCGTCAATTCCTTCCCGCAACATACTTCCTCATAATCCGTTCCTACCTCAATAATAGAACCTTTCAAGTAAATCATAACCTTTCCTACTCTTCCATAATTTCTCAGTCTGCAGGTGTACCTCAGGGTAGTATCTTAGGTCCCATCCTTTATACGGTATATACAGCTGATATCCCACTCCATCCTAGCACTGTCCTCACAACTTACGCGGATGACACTTGTGTGTTATCCGTCCATAACGATCCAACCGCTGCATCCCAAATCCTTCAGTCCCACATCACAGCCATTGAGGAATGGTGTCGGAACTGGAGGATTAAAATAAATCCTAAAAAATCCCACCAAATTACCTTTACCCTTCGTCGAAAACCGATGACCTCCTGCCCTACCGTATCCTTTAATAATACGCCACTCATACCTGTTGAACAAATCCGATACCTAGGACTCCATCTTGACAAACGTCTTACATGGAACCCTCACACGAGACTAAAACGACAGGAAACTGCCCGTAGATACCGATCACTACAACACTTACTAGACAAACGTTCAAAACTTCCAATTCACTACAAAAAGCTCATTTATATCACTGTCATCAGACCAATCTGGACATATGGAATCGAGCTTTGGGGCTCTACTAAGCCATCTAATTCCTCCCGCATCCAATCCTTACAATCCAAAATCCTTCGCAAAATCCTAAATGCTCCTTATTTCGTCACAAATAAAATCATCCATAACGACCTTAATATCCCATTTGTGGCAGACCTTTCTCGAACCAGATATATCACTTTTAATTCCAAACTCCCAACTCATATAAACCCTCTTGTCCGCAACCTATCAACCTCGCATATTCCTGACAACCCTCCGAGGCTATTGAAAAGAAGATGGCCTCGGGATCTACTTACTTAAATAAACATTGAAGTACTACCGCTGGGTAGTTTCTTCACAAGCCTTATACAGTTGTAAAATTCAAATAAAATATAATTTAAAAAAAAAAAAAAAAAACAAAAAAAAAACAGTCGAAATGTGTGAAAGTCGTGTGTTGCCCGTACCAGATTTATTTTTACTTTTGCTTATCTACTTATGAAATATATACTAAAGGAAAAAATTCTTATCGTGAAAATTTTATAACTTCTGTTTTAAACTAAAATACACGCCTTAGAGTCCCCTGAGTATAAATAACACAGTCGCGCGAAAAGAGTTTTGTTTCTGTGGGAAGTGTAACACGAAACTGAAATTTCATAGTTACTTAACTGTTTATCCGTGATGTTACACCAATTTTTTGACCAGAAGTGCTATTTATACTATGCATTTATCACCTTTATACGATTTTCTCAAAAACTGATTTTACAATTTTGATTAAATTCACTAAATTTAAATTTAATTTGTTTTAACATTATGTAGGTTTATTCCTGATTATAATAGTCCTGCAGGCCTTAAATGTCGAATTAGGGATAGAATTTCTATATTTAATTAATTTATTTTTCATTATTTTTGGTTACGTAGCCTAACTTTTTATTAAATTATGCCAAACATGTAGTTCTGCTTTTTACTTTCACTTACTATATATAGTAAGGGGGAGTATTGCGATCGTGAAAATTTTCGAATTCCAGTTTTCAACGAAAATACACCTTTTAGGGTTCCTTGAGTCCTAATAACCAAGTCCCGCAAAAAGGTCTGTGTGTGTGTGGTTCCTCCTGTCCGGAAACAATAAGTCCTATGAAACTCAAATTTCATATTTAAGACAAATATACGCCGAAGACATTACAAAACATTTTTCATCAAAATGAACTGACCAGAAGAGCCACTTTATACCATACATTTTGCTTCTTTTTTCGATTTTATCAAAAACGATTCCAATGATTTTGATTAAAATCGCTATATCGATGTAAAATTTAATAGGCTTAAGTATCATTTAGGTTTCATTCTGATTAAAATAGTCTGACAGAGCTTAAATGCCGATATTTTAAATTTTCTTTCTCTAAAGTACCTTTGATTTTGTTGATTCTATAAAAATAACTATATTATCTTGTTACCACTGATGAAATACAGTTAAATATATAAATTGAATGAATTCGATACCTAACTAAAGGAGAAAACTGAAAAAATATTTTTTAATGCAATTTTTTGTTTTTGGACATAAGAACAGTAATATACATGTATGATATAACGTTTGAAAGCTAAAGATTTTAGAAAACATATTATCTTATACACAAGCTTTTAAAAATTATTAGAGAGTAATAAAAAGCCGATAAAACTGATTATTTTAGAGTATAATATAATCGATTTATTAATAAAACACATGTTTCTATAGAAATTCCTTTTAATTAATTCTTTAATGGTTTCACTCATTTTTAATTGTTTCTGTACTTGAAAATCCTTTAATCGATTTTAAAAACAGAGGTAAGTAAAAGTCGTGTGTTGCTCGCACCAGACTTTTTCATTTGTTTTATTAAACTTTTCCTACTTTATTCGACTTATTATTATTTCATATTTTATTTTATTTTTTTCATATTTCAAATGAATTTTTTAAAAATATGTTTTGAAAGTTTAATTTAATCTCTATGGGAGTTTTATTTAATTTACAGTACACCATCCGGTGCAACAACTTTCTATTAATTTTAACAACTTAGGTATGACTTGATATGTAATATTTTTTTCTAATATCTTGAGTACTGTATAAAAGAATATAACCATATCGATACTGTACCGTTGCAACACTGAATCACCATAACCTCTTTCTGTTGTATAAGTTCATAAGTGTATGCGCTTATAACAACTTTCTATTAACTTTTACGACTTATTTTATCGAATATTATATTTTCTAAAATCTTGCTCTTTCCGACGGTATATCGTACCTCTATATTACTATTCGTAGTTCAGAATTTTTTTTTGATGACTTAAAATTTCTGGAAAAGAGTGCCCTAAATTATGATTAAAACTGTATCAAATCCGTTGGTTGGTATAGAAAGAGTTCGCGGAAACCATGAATTCCGATATCATTTTATATATAGAGTGAAAAGATCAAATTTTTACCTTTGCGTTGTCCAGTACTAGTTAAAAAAAAGTCTCTTTGATCAAACGAACCTTTTTTTCTATACATAAAGCTTTGAAAGAATATTTTTCAACAGTGTCCCCCTACCGTGGGCATCAGGCTAGCCAATTACTGAAAACGAAATTCATATAAACAATTTATAGTCAGCTATTGCTTTAATTATTGGGAAAACGACCTGAGAGCGCTTGGAGGCAATTTGCAGCCACACCTGCTACCTTCCTCTGCCGCTCTTCTAAATTGAAAATAATTCGAAAATATCAATCGAAAAACAATATCTTCTATTAAAGCCTTCGACAGTTTTAGGAAATGAATGTAGGTCACAGGTGACACTTTAATAACTAAATTTTTTTATATAGATAAATATATTTTACTCATGTATTTCTTTATATCAATATCAGATTCAATCCAATATTGTGAGGAACTTTATGTAGTACTGCTACAAAGTTTATTTTTTTTACTTTCAACTTTTATCTCTATTTATTATATCAATATATTTCAAAACAGGGCTTAAATGCCGATATTTAAAACTTTCGTTCTCTACAGTACGAGAACACAGTATAAGAAGCAGTTAGAGAACAAAGGGGACAGACGATCTACGAAGTCAGTGATGAACCCATTAACGAAGAAGAAGTAGAGCTGGCTCTTGAACAGTTAAAGACAGGGAAGGCTGCAGGCAGAGACAACATCGCCCCCGAGTTCCTGAAATATTAAAGCATTGCAAGGGCTATTTCAGACGGTATGGGATACCAAAAGAATCCCGAAAGATTGGGAGTACAGTGTGATTATTCCTATTCACAAAAACGGGAGTCAAACGGAATGTGCTAATTATAGACAAATTAGCCTCCTGTTCGTGGCATACAAAATGTACACGCACATTCTGGAGAAAAGGCTACGACGAATTGTGGAGGAACAACTGGAAGAGGAGCAAGCAGGTTTTCGCCCTGGCAGGCAGACCCAGGATAATATCTCTGTCATAAGAAATATATTAGAAAAATCATGGGACAGAGATAGAAGCACATATTTCGCATTCCTGGACCTTAAGGCTGCTTTCGACTCGGTCCCACGTCAAGAAATATGAAACGCCCTTGCAGCGAAAAATGTACCAATAGATCTTATTTCCGCCATAGAATCTGTATACACTGATTCTAAAGGAGTGGTACGGATTAATGGAACAGAATCTGCACCTTTTCCCATTGATAGAGGAGTAAAGCAGGGAGACAGTCTGAGCCCGCTTCTGTTTACGTGTTTATGGATGAGATCCATAAAATTTGTAAAAGGCGAACTGCCCGAACAGTGCTTGGTAAGTGGAACATGAGGACGATACTGAGCCAGTCACTGTTATACGCTGACGATATCGTCCTTATTTGTGATACGAAAGACAAACTACAGCAAGCTCTAATAGAATGGCAGAAAGAACTTCAGCGAAAGGGAATGACCATAAATGTCTCCAAGAGCAAGATACTGGTCCTGTCCCGAGATGAGGAAGAGACTGTGGAGGTGATTTGTAACGACGAGGCTCTCGAAGTAGTTGAAAACTTTCTCTACTTAGGCTGCAATATAAATAGGCAGGGATAAATAGATTACGAAATTTCAAACAGGATTGCTAAAGCAAATCAAATATATTACAGTATATGCAATAGTATTGTTGGCCATCGAGATGTGGGGCTAGAGACGAAGCTCCACATTTACAAATCTGTATACCTCCCCACTCTTACCTACGGGAGCAAGAGCTGGGTAATGCTGGACAAACAAATAAGCCGAATTACTGCAGCTGAAATGAGGTATTTACGTAGGGTCGCAGGAAAAACGAGAAGAGACCGCGTAAGAAATGAAGGAATTAGAGCGGAGCTGAAAATTCCTGCGCTGAAAACCATCCTCGAGAAGCGACAGCTAAAATGGTTCGGCCATGTTTGTCGAATGAATGAGGACCGCGAACCCAGAAAAGTGTTGGAAGCTCGACCCACTGGAAAAAGGCCGCGCGGAAGGCCTAGGATTTTGTATGATGGATATATCAGAAGATCGGAGGGAAAAGATTGCAGGAACTTAAACAACTCTGCAGAAATCGTGAAGCTTGGCAACGTTGGATCGAGGCCCCTCCACGCTAGTAAAGGCACATAGGAGGAAGATAAAGAAGAAGAAGTTCTCTACAGTACGTTTAATTTTGTACATTTGAAAATATTAACCATATTACTTCGTAAAAAAAAAAAAAAAAAAAAAAAATGTAAGTTAAACGCATTTTCGAGATCTTTAACGAGTACCCGACATAGGAAAGGCTTAGAACCACCATTTTATGTCCCCTCCGATAGACCGCATTCCCAAGGTTTTATACTCCCGAAAATGTCCTAGGGCCATCTTCCGGATTCGGTCCCTCGACCTTGGGCATGTCTTAATTAAGTATGTAAATGTATTTAGTTTGTGTCAAATGTTCAGTATATTTCTTATTCTTTTGAAAATCAAATAACTACGGAAGTTCCTAAATCCAAAATATAACAAAAAACAAATATGTTTTAGTGAACATTTGATTTTGTATTCAAAACGTTGTCTGTATTTTATTAGGGGCTCAGTTTCTCAAACACGTCTCGGAGTGCCAAGTAAGGACTGTTTGAAATTCTGGTGCTGAACTAAGGCCTACGCGTCTACATCTAGCGAATGTTAACACCTCAGCAAGCTCGTTATTTTCATAATATAATTTAAAATTAATTATGGCCAAATTAAATTGTAAAAAAAAATAATTAAAAAATCTGGTGCTGGCAACAAAATAATTTCACTTACTTAGACCGTTAAAAAAATAAATAAAAAACTATTAAATATACTTCAATTTGAAAAATATTTTAAATTGATTTTAATAAAACGTGTTTACATTTTCGATGAAAACATATGATTTAAATTTAATAATATAACTATCTTCATTTGTTAATCAGTAATAAGTTTATTCCCTATTCGTCACTTTATATTATCATTTACAATTTTGTGTATCAGTTAATATTTTTTCTAAAATCTTTCCCTTTCTAACCGTATATTATACCTCTATATTACTGTTCTTATCGAAAAACCAAAACTTTCATTAAAAAATATTTTTGTCTTTTATCCTTTATTTGGTCATTCAATTCGTCTAACTTCTACATTTAGCCGTCGTTCATCAATGTCATCAAGATGATAAGGTTAATTTTTAAGATTGTACAAATTTTAAGGTACTTTAGAGGAAGATAATTTAAAATATCAGCATTCAAGCCCTGTTAGGCTATTTCAATTAGAATGAATCCTACATTATATTAAAGCCCATTAAATTTAACTTCAATATAGCATAGTTAATCAAAATAGGTTCAGCCTTTTTTGAAAAAATCATTAAAAGGTGCAAAATGCATAGTATAAAGTGGCTGGCTCTTCTGGTAAGCCGATTTTGAGGAAAATGTTATTATAACATCTCGAGCGTATATTTGTATTAAATATAAAATTTCAGTTCACATTCAAGTAAAATTTCATATGACATTTATTTTTTAGGCAAGTGAAAGTAATACTTCATCATTAAATTTCTTTATTTCCAGATCGGCTGCTTGAGCCATACATGGTTTTTTTTTTTTTTTAACATAAATGAATAATTATTACAACTCGTAACAATGGAAAAAGTGGGGGTATAGCCTCGTACAAAGACACCCCTAACGATTATAAATTTATAAATATTTCTGAGAATTAAATTATAAAAACAATTTGATAACATAACGAACAATTATAATAAAAACTAAAGAAAGAAAGAGAAGTAATGAATATACAAAATTAATACTAGGTTTGCAAGAATATAAATTATAAATTTAAGATCCATTTTAGTCTAAAAAAAATGAATAAATAAAATAAAATAAAAATAATTTAAAATATATAAAAAAATAAAATAAAATATATAAAAATAAAATAAAATAAATAAATGAGAAAAAACAAAAAAAATCGAAAACAAAAGCTAAATAATAATAAATAAAAATAAGTTAAAAATATACATAAAAAGTAAAATAATATGAGGTTCATAAAACTAGATAATAATAATTACAACAGCATGTCCTGTAGAAGCCTGGGTTTGAGCCTGCGAGATGAAGTTGGAATTCCTATGTTGTAGGCTACTGCACCTCCAACTGCTGGTAGCTGCGAGTGGTATTTTTTGAAGCGGATTTTGATGAAGTCTTCCATGTATTCGATTTGTAGCTCACGATGGAGTTGGCTATTTCTAATAAACCATGGGGCATCAACGGCTATTCTTAATATTTTGTTTTGAAAAGTTTGCAATTTTTTTCTTTTCGTTGAGGAAGCTGCGCCCCACACTTCACAACCATACATTAGTAATGGCCTTAATATTGTTTTATATATGAGAATGGTTGTTTCAGGTTTGAGACTAGATTTTCTATTGAGGATCGGGTATAGCATTGCCAGTCTTGCATAGGCCTGGGTTAGTTTAAGGTTAATGTGGTGGTTCCAAGTGAGGCGGCGATCGAGGTGAACCCCGAGGTATTTTACTGGTTCGTAGGCTGGACTCCATGGCAGCGTATTGCCGTTGAGTGTCAGTTCAGGTGGATCCGAAGGTCGTCTTAATGTAAATATTTTTGTGTTACATTTTTGTACATTTAGACTTATCTTCCATTTAGTGAAATATTTTTCTAAGTCTGTGAGGTGGCTTTGGAGGGTATTACGGGCAATATCTATATCTTCATGCTGAGTGAAAACTGCCGTGTCATCCGCAAACATAGCAATCGAGGTATCTGTAGACTGGATGATGTCATGGAGGTAAAGGTTGAAGAGGATGGGAGAAAGAACTGAACCTTGCGGAGTACCGGCTTGGATAGGTCTGATAGTGGAGATAGAGGTGTTTATTCTCACTGTAAAAGATCTGCTGCTGAGGAATGAGAAGAGGATGTCGTACAGGCATTTTGGAGTACCGATTTGTATCATTTTGTACAATAGGCCTTTATGCCAAACTTTGTCAAATGCCTGTTGGAAATCGAGAAATGTTACGAGAGTATGTTTTTTCATTTCAAATCCGTTGACTCTAAATTCGGTAAGTCTGGATAATTGGTGAGAAGTGGAGTGACCAAGTTGAAAGCCGAACTGAAATTCCGGAATGATATAGTTAAACTGTAAGAAGGAAGAAAGGCGGCTTTTTATTACCGTCTCTAGTAATTTCCCTAAGATAGGTAGTAGGCTTATTGGCCTGTAGCTGCTAACATGATTTGATTTTTTGCCTGGCTTGTGGACAGCTATTAATACGGCCTTCTTCCAGGAGTCAGGGAAATATCCGAGGCGTAGACTGCTGTTGAATATTGTTGTGATTAAAACAATAGCTTTTCTGGGCAATCTTTTTAGAGCAATAGCTGGAATCAAGTCATGTCCTGGACTTTTCTTTGTTTTAAGCCTGAAAATAAGTTCTTTTATTTCTTTAGGAGTCGTGAATTTAAGCGGAAGTTCAGCAGTGAGTGACTGTGATTGTAAAAACTCATTGATATCCTTATAACACTCTGGATCGCATCTTGACGAAAAACTTTCACTTTCTGTGTCGGAGAATGTCTTTTCAAAATAGTCAGCAAAGACTTCAGATTTATCTTGGTCACCGGAGATAAATGTGCTGCCCTCTATTAAGCTGGGAATGGTGTCTTGTTTCTTCAAAAGGCGCTTAGTAGCCTTCCAGAGAGATTGGTCTCGAGGGTTCAGGTCTGCGACATATTGTTTGTAATTAGAAAGAGTTAGTTCGTCTAGTTCCTGTTTGACAACGCGTCTAAGATAATTCCATTTACGTTTGTCTATTGGATTTCTATTTCGCATCCAGCGTCTTCTTATTTTATTTTTTTTCCTTTATTTTGGACAAAATAGAATTTGGTATGCTGTTTTTGAACAATTTTTTTTTGAAACTGAATGTCTGCATAGTTGATTCTATCACACAATTTGTTATTAATTGCGTCAGATGTTCTATGGCTGTATCAATTTCCTGACGGTTTGAAAAATTGTTCTTAAGAAAAACATTATGGAATATTAAGTTTTTGTACCTGTTCCAGTCAATTATTCCTCTAATGAGAGAACTTCTAGATGGAATTTCTTGAATTTTGATGGAAAAGTAAATTAATACAGGGATATGGTCCGAATTTAGAGCAGATATTGTTTTGCATGATATTGGTAAACTGATATTTTTGGATAAAACAATATCTAAAATATCAGGTGTACAACCATTTCTAAAAAATGTAGGTTCGGTAGGCGCTATAATTTGTATATTATGCTTAGAAGTGATATCCAGCAACTTATTTCCGTTTTGATTTGTTTTCCGACACCCCCAGTAGATATGTTTACTATTTATATCACCTATTAGTAGAGCATGTTCAGTATAAGGCAATAATTTTAAAATTTCATCTTCTTGAAGTTTCTTATTAGGTGGTTTGTAAGCAGCTGTGATGATTGTACTGGGTGATGAGTTTAATCGAATCGAGATGGCTTCGATATTAGCTAATTCGGGAAGAATATTATCGGAAAAGCTAATATTATTTTTTATTATAAGTGCCACTCCTCCTGAAGCTGTATATACTTATTCCATTTTATTTACACTATGGTTCCATCCATTTGAAATCCCCAGATTTAAATTAATTTAGCCTCCCGTCATTATTGATTTTAATCACATTTATACCATTTTATATCATTGGAACTCATAATATAGATATGTAGTATATTTTAGTGGATACAAATAGTTGCCGTTGAGAATTACTGGAAGGAATTAGTCCGGGTGGCGGTCATTAAATGAAACAACTAAATAGTTTTAACCATTTTATTGTTAGCCAACGTTTCGACCCCCATTTTAGGTCATTGTCAGGGCTAAAAAGATACAAAAATGATACATTTAAAATAAGATTAAATATACTATTTTAAAAACTATTGCGCTAGAGAATGTCAATATCATAACATAGAAGGAACTAGATGTGTAAAGAAATCAATTAATTAAATTACAATGATGAATGATTAAATGTTATGGAGTTTTCGGAGACTAGAAGGTTTCGAGAGGATACATAGGATGTATGTTGAATGTACCTTTGTCATTGTAATTTAATTAATTGATTTCTTTACACATCTAGTTCCTTTTATGTTATAATATTGACATTCTCTAGCGCAATAGTTTTTAAATTAGTATATTTAATCTTATTTTAAATGTATCTTTTTAGCCCTGATGATGACTCACAATGGAGGTCGAAACGTTGGCAAACAATAAACTAGTTGAAACTATTTAGTTGTTTCATTTAATGACCGCCACCCGGACTAATTCCTTCCAGTATATTTTAGGTTCATAATTTTCCATTCAGTCCCTTTTGAGATATTTTCTTTCTAATGTCCCGAAAATTGTATTTTGGTCATATTTGTTAATTCATATATAGATAAATGTATTAGATCTAGAATTACTAAACTATACAACTCATAATAATCTATGCTGAGTCTTTTTCCTCGATAAATATTTTAATGAACAGAGACCTTGAGGTATGATGTCAGAACTGGAGAAATAAAATAAATTCCAACAAATCCTACCAAATTACCTTCACCCTACGTAGTAAACCTATGACATCCTGCCCTAATGTATCCTTTAATAATATTCCGCTCGTTCCAGTAGAACAGATCGGCTACCTAGAACTACTTGACAAACGTCTAACATGGAATCCGCACACTAGACTGAAACGACAAGAAACTGCTCGCTCCTTTTGGTTACTTCAACACTTACTAGACAAACGCTCTAAACTTTCACTTAACTACAAAATATTCATCTACATGGCCATCATAAGACTTATCTGGACTTACGGAGATGAGTTATGGGGCTCCCCTAAACCATCAAATTCTTCCCGTATCCAATCTTTACAATCCAAAATCCGTCCAAAAATCCTAAACGCTCCTTATTTTGTCACGAATAAGCTTATCCTTAAAGACCTTAATATTCCCTTTGTAGCTGATTTGGCCCGAACCAGGTATGAATTCTTCCATGACAAACTCCAATCCCACTCTAACCCACTTAATTTCAATCCTTGCTTCATATATAGGTTAATGGAAGTAAAATTATATCTTCATCAGAAGTATTTTTAAATTTTATATGATAAGAATATAGCAATAATTAACTTCTTGTTTTATTGTACCATAATGCGATTATCTCATGATTATCGGAAATGACTAGAAGCAATCTTGCCTCGAGTAAAAAAGCGATAACTTGAATGTCCTGTATTTATCCTCGGCGATAAAGTAGCTTTACGATTAACAGATCGAGTGATTCTTCTTTCACTAGATAATTCTCAAATTACATGTAATAAAACTTCTGATATATAAAGTCGGAACTTTGATTGGTCAGTTTTATTGTTAATCGAAACAGCCATCAATACTAGCTCTGTAATATGGCTTCGAAATTTATTTGTCAAACGTGTTAATGACTTTTATTTATTGCTAGATTGAATGGATCCAATATGTGCCACCAAATGCAATATAAAATAGATGATTAAATTTATTGAGGTTCTCAAATTTTCAATTAGAAAAAAAATATCAAATATAATTAATTTTAAAATTTTTAAATAAAGGTTCAAAATTACGGTCCTTTTCTCCTTCCAGAAAAACGAACGCCGACTACCAAAAACCTATAAGCTGTCGGGAATAGATGGTGTTTTGGTCTAACAATCATTATGACGAACGATTCGTCCTAGAACAAGTGGTAGCTAGAACTAGTCGATTTTATATTAAATTGAAGAATGAAAACTGACTGAATTAAATATTAGTGTATTTGAACTAAGAGAAAGGTTATAGATTACAATTTAGGTTTAGGTGCAACCCAGTCTGGCACCCGGGACTGCTGTACAAACTCCGTAAATTCCTCCATCCAACATACTTCCTCATCCTCCAGTCCTACCTCTCTGATAGAACCTTTAAAGTCAACCACAATAGTTCCTATTCATCCACTTTTACTCAGTCTGCTGGTGTTCCTCAAGGCAGTATCCTAGGACCCATTCTCTACACAGTCTATACAGCTGATATCCCAACCCATCCTAACACATTCCTTTCTACCTATGCCGTCGACACTTGCGTGCTATCAGTTAATAACGATCCTAGTATTGCCTCTCAAAACCTCCAATCCCACATCAGAGACCTTGAGGTATGGTGTCAGAATTGGAGAATTAAAATCAACTCCAATAAATCCCACCAGATTACCTTTACCCTTTGTCGTAAACCTATGACATCCTGCCCTACAGTGTCCTTTAATGATATTCCGCTTGTCCCTGTTGAACAGATCCGTTATTTAGGCCTCCTGCTTGACAAACGTCTTCCATGGAATCCGCATAAAAGACTGAAAAGACAAGAGACTGCTCGCCGATTTCGGTTACTTCAACATTTACTTGACAGACGCTCTAACCTTTCTCTTTACTACAAAAGACTAATTTACATGACAATCATAAGGCCTATCTGGACTTACGGAGTTGAGCTTTGGGGCTCTACTAAACTATCAAACTCTTCCCGTATCCAATCCTTACAATCCAAAATCCTTCGCAAAATCCTTAACGCTCCTTACTTTGTCACCAACAAAATCATCCACAAAGACCTTAATGTTCCATATGTTGCTGATTTGGGCCTGTACCAGGTATCACTCCTTCCATGAAAAACTCCACTCCCACTCTAATCCACTAGTTTCAATCCTTGCTTCCACTTCAATTCCTGACAACTCCGCCGAGGCGTCTGAAAAGAAGATGCCTCGAGACCTTCTTGTGTAGATTCACTACTAGAGTGCTGCCAATGGGCAGTTTCTCTTCATGTTTTTTTTTTCATGTGTATTATCATTGTAGCCTATTTACTTGATGTATGAACATACAGTTGTAAATTTCAATAAATGAATTAAAAAAAAAAAAAAAAGGTGCAACCCATCCTAACACATTCTTTTCTACCTATGCCGATGACACTTTCGTGTTATCGGTTAATAATGGTCCTACAATTGGCTCTCAAACTCTCCAATCCCACATCAGAGACCTTGAGGTATGGTGTCAGAATTGGAGAATTAAAATCAATTCTAATAAATCCCAACAAATTACCTTTACCCTTCGTCGAAAACCTATGACATCCTGCCCTACAGTGTCCTTTAATCATATTCCGCTTGTCCCGGTTGAACAGATCCGATATTTAGGACTCCTGCTTGGCAAACGACTTACATGGAATCCGCATAAAAGACTGAAGAGACAAGAAACTGCACGACGATTTCGACTACTCAAACACTTACTAGACAGACGCTCTAACCTTTCATTTAACTTCAAAAGACTCATTTACATGACCATCATAAGGCCTATCTGGACCTACGGAGTAGAGCTTTGGGGCTCTACTAAACCATCAAACTCTTCCCGTATCCAATCCTTACAATCCAAAATCCTTCGCGAAATCCTTAACGCTCCTTACTTTGTCACGAATAAAATCATCCACAATGTTCTTAATGTTCCATATGTTGCTGATTTGGCCTGTACCAGGTATCACACCTTCCATGAAAAACTCCACTCCCACTCTAATCCATTAGTTTCAATCCTGGCTTCCTCTTCCGTTCCTGATAATCCTCCAAGGCGTCTGAAAAGAAGATGGCCTCGAGACCTTCTTGTTTAGACTCACTACCAAAGAGTGCTGCCAATGGGCAGTTTCTCTTCATGTTTATTTCATGTGTTGTAACATTTCATCATATTTATTTGATGTATTTTTTGTACAGTTGTAAATTTCAATAAAAATATATTAAAAAAAAAAAAAAAGGTTTAGGTGTTCTTTATATTTACAATTGTGCAAGCTTTGTCTTCACTCTTCATATCTGTATTCTCCCCACTTTGTCGTCCAGCCTAAGGCGACCTTTTTATTCTCCTACGCCACACACATGGAAAAATAACCAATTTAGGTGGAAAAAAGTGAAGTCAAAAGTTTGGAATTTTCCAGTGCTTCATATTTTTATTATTAGTTGGCAAGACCGTTAATACTAATATTTCCTACCATACCGTGTTCACAAATAAATAGTAAATCAGTGAATCATTCCTGTTCGTACGAGTGCCTAATAACCAGCAGTGGGATTGTCTTTATTCGATGGCCATTTATTGTGTTCAAGGTGTGCTTAGAGCAAAGTATTTTTGCTTTTATTTAACAATGGACATTGCTGAGTTAAGTAAGACATTATATTTCCAAACTCGTTATTGAATATACATTGCAATCTACCTGTAGAGTTAATCTAGCAATTTTTAAATGTATAACCCCCAAGTCAACCTAAGGATTTGTTTCATCTATATTTCTAGTCTTTAAATAATACAAAGAATTTTGACGATTTTTGGAAGTTTGGGTGATACATAATTTTGTTTCAGATGCAACACCCCAAATCAAAAGTTTTACAATCCATAATTTGAAGAGTTTCCTAAATGATATAAAATATATCCCTTAGCAGGATTCAGCAACTCCGAGCTATGATTAGATTTTTTGTATTATTTTTCCTGTATGCTGGGACTTCAAACGTAAAATATAGAGAAGTTTTAGATTTTAGCAAATAAATTTGATGTTTGACCACTGTGCGCTCGCCAATCGTGTCAAAAAAATAATTAGTTTTTATATGTTTTTCTTATATTTTTTTTTTATATTCTTTTCCGTAATCTGGGACCCCAAAGGTTAAATATGGACGTTTCAGAATTTTGTGAACCTAAATCGGTCATATTTTCTACTGTGCGGCGTAAAGGCTCCAACAGTTTCAGAGCGATGAGCTGAGACGTATTGCGTAAGACCTACGACACTACAAAAATAAAATAAAATAATAATAATAATAAATAATGTAAATAAAGTGAGAAAAGGATAACGAATGATATAATATAAAATAATTGTTGTAGTGAATTATTTTTACTTTCAAATTATTTATAGACATTTTCATGAAAAGTAAATGGAATTTATAAAATAAAAAAAACTAAATGTGTACCACTTATTTTAAGAGAGAGTTGTGTTATGAACGCACCGGATTAATCTTTATAAAAGATACATTTTAATCTTTTAGAATATATTTAAAATAGGTGTAAATGAGAAAGCTCTTTTGATATAAGCTCTGTATTTTCTATTAAATTTTAATATATAGTGATTATAATCCTTAAAGACAATTTAATCATTTATATTTTAGAATAAGTGATTCATTATTAGTGTAAATTATATTTTAAGCATCAAGTAATTGGGCATTAAAGTTTGGTCTATAATTATTTATTTATTTACCTTGTTAAATTAATTGTTATCAGACAAGATTTTTCAATTTTATATCTAATTTCTTTCTTCTTTTTTTTCAGGTATGTTTTCCAAACATTTTAAGTGGAACTTATATGGATACTGGTAAGAAAAATATATGTTTATTTATCACTGAATATCTACTTTTTTTTACACGTCGTAATTATTTTATGTCAAAATTATCAGAAATTCATCAATTTCATTTAATGTTTTTTGATGTATACAAATTATTATTTAAAATGAAATAGCGTGGTGGATGTAGTGTCCTCCACATTGGAGCGGGGAATGTACTGCACTGGAGCCTTTCTTGATGTAGAACAAGCATTTGATCGAGTCTGGCACCAGGGACTGCTTTACAAACTCCGTCATTTCCTCACCCCTACATATTTCCTATTAATGCGTTCCTACCTTACTGGCAGAACCTTTAAGGTAAACCACAACTTTTCCTACTCATCCACATTTTCCCTATCTGCTGGAGTGCCTCAAGGTAGTATCTTAGGTCCTATCCTCTACTCCCTTTATACAGCTGACATTCCACTCCATCCTCGCACTGTCCTCAATACTTATGCTGATGACACGTGTGTCTTATCAGTCCATAATGATCCAACTACTGCATCCCAAACCCTTCAGTCCCACATCAAAGCCATTGAAGAATGGTGTCAAAATTGGAGGATTAAAATAAATCCCAACAAATCCCACCGATGACTTCCTGCCCCCCAGTATCCTTTAATAACATTACCCTTACTTCTGTAGAACAAATCCGATACCTAGGTCTCCATCTTGACAAGCGCCTTACTTGGAATCCTCACACAAGACTGAAACGACAAGAAACTGCTCGAAGATATCGATTACTACAACACTTACTAGACAAACGCTCAAAACTTCCAGTACATTACAAAAGACTCATCTACATCACAATTATCAGACCTATTTGGACATATGGAATCGAGCTTTGGGGCTCTACGAAACCATCTAATTCCTCCCGCATCCAGTCCTTACAATCCAAAATCCTTCGCAAAATCCTGAATGCTCCTTATTTTGTCACAAATGAAATCCTCCATAATGACCTAAACATCCCATTTGTTGCAGACATAGCCCGTGATAGATACTCCTCTTTCCATTCTAAACTCCCTGCACATACAAACCCACTTGTCCGTAATTTATCTTCCTCAGATATCCCTGATAACCCTCCAAGGCGACTGAAAAGAAGGTGGCCTCGGGACCTACTGTATTAAAATAGTTAGTGAAGTGCTACCACTGGGTGGTTCTTTCTCAAGACATTTTCATGACTTTTTATATTCATTCTACATATTTACTTATTGTATTCTTTAGTACAGTTTTAAAAAATTACTATAAATAAATAAACAAAAAAAAAATGAAATAAGGACAAATTATTGTTTGAGTTATATATTTTTATTTTCTATGTTTAGCTACGATTTATTTGTATTAATAATAAGATACTTATTTTGCAAGTTTCTGAAAAGAATATCAGTAAGTACCCTTAATTATAATTTGTAGTTATTCTACTTCTTTATTGAGTAATATTACAATCTGTCCAAATAAGGATATTTTCAATAGTGATAAAGTACAACACTCATACTTCATTCACACAATATATACAAAGCAAAAAATTTTAATTATAATTAGTGCTTAAGTTTGAGTGCAATAGGTACTTTCTTTACAAGTCATAGAGTACGTACTTCTTGGAGAGCACGTTAACTTGTAGTATAAATTGGGCTTATTACCAGCGATAAGTGCCGAAATTATTTTGCAATAATTTTATATGATTCTAAAGAAAAATTAAACCTAAGAATATCGGATAAGTCCATTCATAAAAATATTCATATTAATTAATGATTTAACAAAAAAATAGTTAATAGTATTATATTCTTTGATTTTTATATCCATTTCTATCTCTGGTATTTACAAAATCCGTGACAATAAGGGATTAGGTTACAAAGTTACTTGAAATAATGATAGTTGGTCGGGATGGCAATTACAGATGAAATATTTGTATTGGGTTGATGCAAAATTAATGCAGGTTTCCTCTATTGCAATATCTTAATTCCAATTGTGTAAACAAAGCTAATCCTAACATTGATCATTATTATACCAAAACAAACCTTATCTAATACCCTCTCTTTCACCATGAATTTGTTTAGTAAAATCGTTTTGTTCAGTGTGTTCAAAGGTCTTGAATCGAAAATGTCAAAGTGCGATTTTCGTCAAATTTATTTTTACGAATTTAAATTAGGGCGCAGCGCTGCGCAAACGGCTCGTAATATTAATGAAGTGTGGGGTCAGGGGGCTATTAATGAGTGCACGGTGCAGCGTTGGTTCCAGAAGTTTCGCTGAGGAGATTTCGACCTCGAAGACAAGGAAGGTCGGGGCCGTCATCTTGCTCTGGACAACGACCAGCTTAGGTCAAAAGTGGAAGAAAACCCAACCAAAACCACACGAGAAATGGCGGCGGAACTCGGAACTCAAAAATTGCAACGTCTTTGCCCAGCATTGATGAATCGGAAGGGGCCGATCCTGCTCCACGATAACGCCAGACCACACGTTGCACAACCAACGCTTCGACGACTGCACGAGTTGGGCTACGAAGTTCTCCAACATCCGCCTTATTCACCTGACCTCTCTCCTACAGACTTCCACTTTTTCAGGCATCTGGACAACTTTTTGAGGGAGAAAAATTTTCAAAACCAGGACGACATTGAAAATTCTTTTCGTGATTTCATTGAGTCCAGGGATTCGGATTTTTTTTCTGGTGGA
The DNA here is from genome assembly GCA_023052935.1 of Piezodorus guildinii. Lineage (NCBI taxonomy): Eukaryota > Metazoa > Arthropoda > Insecta > Hemiptera > Pentatomidae > Piezodorus > Piezodorus guildinii. The sequence continues at coordinate 70,549,364 of CM041298.1, forward strand.
ATAAGAAAGCTTGTTGAACGTTGGCAAAAGTGCATTGATTCAGATGGAAATTATTTTGATTAAATATATATGGTTAAAGTAAAGATATGGCGTATTTACAATACCTACTAAAAACCTGCATTAATTTTGCATCAACCCAATATAAGGTACCGCACTTTAAATAAGGTACCCAAGGACGTGGGTTCAAACCCGGCAGAAGGCTCTCATGAATGAGCTGAAGGTATTCATATTTATTATTAATTTAACAACAAAAAATACTTAATAATATATTTTTTTTTTCATTCCTATCTCCGGTATTTACAAAACCTGTGACAATACGGGGGTATGATAAATATGTATTCAATTGGTATGTCAAGCATGAGGGAGGTTGATACCTATCGGTATTAATTAATCCATGAGATACCTTAACCAGCTTCTTTTCACAATATTCGTAAATATCTTTTAGCATATGTGCCTATGTTCAGTATGATTTGGTTAGTTTGTACGTGAATTTTCTTATGAAGTTCTGTGAATGAGCTATCACATTCATTTGAAAGGCGTATGGCTTTGTGGATTTTATTTAATATGTTGAGTTGGTATTTAGTGTTTGATTTTTAACATTTATGTATCAGATAATACAAAGGAGAATATTCCATACATTTTAAATACTTCATAATAATTAATTTTCTGTACGGCCAAACTGTGATTATTTGTAATTTTTATTAGGTTGAGTCATCAGTCCTTCCTCCTATTTTAGTGAGTTATCACTAATTAGCATACGGACCTCACGTAACTAGATTGGGTGCGAGTGAATTATCTTTTAATTATATTCTTTAAAATTCCGAGTGATGCTGTGACTTGTGCTGCGAAATCACATAGCCACGAAAGCCTATAATATTTACTAATTTTTGAAATGCATCATAATATATAATTAAATATCATCAATAATTAAACTTTATCTTTCATAGATTCCCCTGTCAGCTCTGATGAAGGCCTAAAATGTTGAATAAATAAGTTAAATTACTTATTTAATGTTGTTTTAAGTTATTAATTTAACATTAGTTAAAGATACCGTCGCTAATTGGACGATACTACAATGTAAGTTCTTAATTTTGTCTATCCAAGTTTAATTAGGATAGGGATCTTTAACCAGTACCTGAAATCGCACAAGACGCACACGAAATCACTATTTTACGTCCTCTCCGAAGGGCGGCATTACTAAGACTTGTCTTCCCCCTTACAAAAAATTCTAGGGTCATCGGCCGGATTCGGACCTTGGGCAACATATTTAAAGTGTTTCATCTATGATTGCAATTCTGACCAAATATCATCATTTCAACTCTCCTAAACTTTTGAAATGTTTTGGGCACATTTTTTTCTTAATTTGTAGTACAAAATTACTTTATTACTATAATAAGAGATAAATTCAAATAGTAATAAAAATTTAAATTATGGATTTATTATGATTGTTACACATTTTGACTGTTGTACATTTCAGCAATTAGGTTATCGTTCATTACGTTAGTCATAGGTTAAGTTATTAATTCCATTCAGTATCTAAATCTACTCTAATATTTATAATCATTATTAATTCTTTTTCGTTAGCTGGCGCATGTTTACTTAATTTCCATTTTGAATGTTTTTTACCTTAGATTATCGTGTTACGGGGCTAGAGTACAAGTACTCTAAACGATCTTATTTCTATTGCTTCTAATCCTAAAAATTTAAAATCAATCAAAAAAACCCTCAAAGTCCCAAATACCTCTTATTTCGTCACAAATAAAATCATGCATAATGACCTTAATATCACATTTCTTGCAGAACTACCCGAAATAGATATACTTCATTTAATTCTAAACACCCTACCTACGCAAATCCCCTTGTCCACAACCTATCATCCCAAAATATTCTTGAGACGATTAAAAAGAAGATGGCCTTGGGATCTACTAACTTTTTTTTATTATTTTATTTATCTCTTTATTGATATTTACCACTGTGTTGGTTAATGCATCTAGTAAATTAGCTGTTAAATAAAAAACATGAAAAAGACATGAAGAGAAACGGCCCATTGGCAGCACTCTAATAGATAATCTATACTAGAAGGTCTCGAGGCCATCTTCTTTTAGACGCCTCGGAGGATCGTCAGGAATGGAAGAAGAAGCTAGGATTGAAACTAGTGGGTTAGAGTGGGAGAGGAGTTTGTCATGGAAGGAATGATACCTGGTTCGCGCCAAATCAGATTCATATGAATATCAAGGTCTTTATAGATGAACTTATTCGTGACAAAGTAAGTAGCTTTGAGGATTTTTCGAAGGATTTTGGATTGTAAGCATTGAAGACGGGAACAATTTGATGGTTTACTAGAGCAACAAAGCTTAACTCCGTAGTCCAGATAGGTCTTACGATTTTCATGTAGAAGAGCCTTTTGTAGTTAAGTGGAAGGTTAGAGCGTTTTTCTAGTAAGTGTTCGAGTAACCGAGCGTTTTTCTAGTGAGTGTATTTCTAGTGAGTGTTCGAGTAACCGCGGTGAACAGTTTCTTGTTGTTTAAGTCTAGCGTGCAGATTCCATGTTAGACATTTGTCAAGTAGAAGTCTTAGGTAGCAGTTAACTGTTTAACTGGAGCAAGCAGAATATTATTAAAGGATACTGTAGGGCAGGATGTCATAGGTTTACAACAAAGGGTTAAGGTTATCTCGTGAGATTTGTTGGAATTTATTTTAATTCTCTAATTTCGATACCATCCCCCAAGCTCTCTGATGTGAGATCAGAGAGTTTGAGATTCAATAGTAGGATCGTTATTGACTGATTAAATTAACATCGTAGTGCTAATGTTAGGTAGTTTCTTCACAGGACATTTTCACGCCCATAATTATAATTTATTTGTAGTCTACATACTGTTGTAAAAATATATAAAATATTGCATATTAAATAAAAATAAAGATAAAATTACTGCTGTGTACAACCAACCTATTTGTCTGAATTTTTTTTTTTACTGTTTATCCATAGGATGTAGCCTAGTTATAGTACTTATCGATCAGTGAAATAACCCTTTTTAGATAAGACGCTAGAATAAAAAAATTCTTAGATATATTTTCCACTTTATTCACTGAGACTGATAAAAGACAGAAAGAATGACCTGGATTTCTCTCTCATTTCTTTCCACTCCCCTACTCTTACCCCTTCCAGCAGTTATGTAAATACAGTCCTGTAGCTAAGCTGAAGGCAAAAAGAAAAAGAAATAAAAAAAAAATTCTGATAAAAACTACATTCTAAATTTAAATAAACTACAGCTTGGGATAAAGAAAGCATTGCCGAGCGCAGTGTTTATTGGAAATCGTTCTTAAATATACACAAAGTGCTACAGAGAAAATATTATAGAAAGCTTATAAGAGAGAGGGGAATAAAAGTTGTGTAAACCTACCCACTTAATTATATATAATGTTCGAAGCATATAGCCAATATTTTCTTGAAATTTAATTATTTATTTATATTTTAGTGAAGTAAGAATGGTTGACAGTGTGTATATAGGAGAGAAGTTAGTTCAGGGTCCAGTCAAATTAACAAATAAATAAGTAGAAACTTATTCTAGCCTTCTTCAGGGTTATAAAACAGAGGAAAACAGTTAGAAACAAAAGGGCAAAATAAGATTTATAAAATATGAATAATTAGATATGGTATCGAAAATAAATAAAGATATATTTCAAACATTTTTAATATAATTTTTTAATAAAAAAATTAATTAAATAAATAAAAATATATTTAAGAAAATATTTCACCCCACATCTAAGTATTCAACTTTTATTAAATTTATTTTGCCCTTTTGTTTCTAATTATTATAATATTTGCCAATTACAATAACTACGCTTCCATTTTGTTTCTAATTATCAGTATAATTTCTTTTACTTATCATCTTTATATATTATATTCTACTACTGGTTGTCATCTTTTGTTTTATAATCATGAAGAAGGCCTGAAATATAGACCGAAACAAAGGCACTAATAAATTAAGTATCTACTTCATTGTGTGTTAATTTGACTGCACCCTCAACTAACTTTTCTCCTTTATATATTTTAATTAATTAATTTCAATTTTTTTAATTTACTTTTTTTTATTACAAAAAAAATTAATATCTTAATTTATTATATTTCACACATGTTACATTTACCGCGAAAATAAGCAATGACAATAAAGCGTCAATTTCCTCAAATAGATAATCAATAGAGAATTACAATGTTATAATAAAACAATAAATTTGTTATTACTATATTCTGATCTTATAATACTTTTAAAAATTAAAAATCCTTTTGATGAGAATAATATTTTACTTTTACTACTACTACTGTGAAATAATATGAAGATTGTGAACATTTTTGAATTCGGGTTTTCACCGGAAATACATGTTTTAGGGACTCATGAATTCGAATTACCAAGTCCCACAAGTCTGTGTGTGTTGGGAAGTTCGGCGACCCAGAAGAGCCACTTTATACCAAGCATTTACTATCTTTTAACGATTTTCTTAAAAACAGCTTAAAATATTTTGATTAAACTCGCTATTTCGATGTAAAATTTATAAGCTTCAATAACATGTAGTCTTTCAGAAATAGAAATAGTCTTACAGAGCATAAATGCCAATATTTTAAATTTTCTTCCTCTAAAATACCTTTATTTGTAGCGATCAATCAAAAAACTATAGCATCTGGTTAGGATTGATATAAAAACAGTTTCAAATTATATTACAACTTTAACTTAAATTATAAATAAAATACAATTTTATGTAAGTTAAAAAGAAATTATATATTCAATTAAAATAAAAAAGAGCAAAAATATATTTTTTAAAAGTAATTTTTGAATATAAGAACAGTAATATAGATTTATAATTTTATAAAAAATATTATGTTACACACTAAATTGTAAAAGGAAATGTAGAGTGATGTAAATCCTATAAAACTGATCGTTGTATAAATAATATAATAAATTATTTGATGAAACAGGTGTTCCTATCGAAACACAATTTAATTAATTGACATTTTTTCATCTTTATTTGTATTTAAAAATATTCAAACTGATTTCAACAACTAAGGTAAATAAAAGTCGGGTATGATGATTAATAATGATCAGATTTTTTTGTTAAATATTATACAATATCTTTTTTTTTAATATTACATGAAATTAATTTGTACTTTTTTATCATCATGCAGTTAAAAAAACAGTGAAAATTTTCCAATTCGAGTTTTTTCATAACCAACTAAAGGAGAAAAGAGCGAACACATTTTTTTATTTTTTATTTTAAGTATAATAATAGTGATATTGATTTATAATATACTGCATGAAAGCTAAAAATTTTAAAAAATATATTATTTTGTGCATAAAGTAATAAAAGACAATGAAAATTGATTGTTACAGATAGTAATATAATGGTCTATTTAATAAAACTATCGTTCCTTACTTAACTAAATGTAGTTTTTTTTTAAACCTTGTTTCGAATCTAACATTATTTAAAAGTTTTGAAATTTATTTTATCAACGGAGTTAAGTGAAGCTAGTGTATTGCGCGCACTAGATATTTTCCAATAGCTCTTTAGTAACACGAAAATGATTCATGCTGGGAAGAATTAGTCCGGGTAGCGGTCAGTAAATGAAACAACTAAATATTTGTTATAGTAAATAGAAACTGATTTTCTATTCGCCTACGATGACCTACAATTAGGGTTTAAAACGCTGTCAAGCAATAAATAGTTTGAAAATATTTAGTTGGTTTATTTACTGATCACCACCCGGACTAATTCCTTCCAGTAATTCTTAACGGTCAACTAATTATATCCACGACGAAAATGATTCTTGCTTCTGACCACTTTTTTTTAGTATGAAGGATTAGAACCGTATAATTAGAAAATAATTATAATTTGCAGTTTTTTAATTATTATATTTTACGGACGTAATGTTAGTTATGAGTAAAGCGAAAAGAGTTTGCTCATAAACTATTTAAGAGGTATAGAATTATTCCGTTGTTCCTGAGGACACTAGCACACGCAAAGGCTTCAATATTGTACAAAGTTCGATTTATCGATTCATACAATCCCAGGTCGATCGCGAAGGCCCTTTAGCCAATTAGCCAAGCCCTTTTGATAATTTACCCAAATGCTGTCCCTTGGAGCTGTGGATATATGCATCAATATTCCGAAAAAGAAGAAGTTTTCAAATTGGTCAGAGTCATCAGCAGATGAATAATGAATATATAATTGGATATTCAGTCTCATTCTATCGCCGTCGATATTATCGGCGCCTCTAAGTTCATAATGGGACGATTATTTATTAATACAGTTTTGTATTATTGGAAACTGGTGACAAGAGAAACTGAAATCGAGTAACCGTCATTTCGTTTCAACAGTCTGTCGATACTGGGGTTCTCGATATCCTTATCATTGGAGTTCTAGCATTGGCTAGATTCTCCACTCACGTGCTGTATGCTTGTGAATTGTATATAGGTATGAGTGACTTTTGTATATATTTTATTAATTTTGTTTTGTATATATGTATATTGTATTATTATTATATAAATTTATTGTTTTGTATATAACGTGTGAATGTAGTATGAATGTTGTACTTCATCACTATTAAAAATGTCCTAAATTGGACAGATTGTAATATTGCTCAATAAAAAATTGTTTCTAATGAAATATCCTTATCAATCACTTTTCTCCCAGCGTGTAAAACTTACTAAAAATAAGTGGTAAATTTAATAGGCCTTAGTATCATATAGGTTTCATTCTGATTGAAATAGTGCGACAGGACTTTAATTTCGTTATATTAAATTTTATCTTTAATTTCGTAGATAAAAAAAAAGTAGCATTGCCATAAAAGGGTTTAATTTACGATTTGAACGAATTAGGTCACCATCTGGAGGAGAAAAGAGCAAAAATATTTTTTAAAGTTTAGAATCTTTGACCGAGTCTCGCATCCAGGATTGCTTAACAAACTCCGTAAATTCCTTCCTCATTATTCAGTCCTATCTCACTGACAGATCCTTCAAAATAATTCCAATTCCTCTCTTTTTTCACTGGCTGCTGGTGTTCCTCAAGACAGTATCCTAGGACACATCCTACAGTTTATACAGCTGAAAACAAAAACTTATGTGTTATCTGTAAATAGTGATCCAATATCTGCATCCAAAACTCTTGTATCTCACCTCAGAGACCTTGAGCAATGGAGTTAAAATTAGTGATGGGCAAATACTCAAAAAATTTGAGTACTGATTACTGTAATCAAATGATGCTCGCTGCTGATTACAAAATGTACTCAGCTTTCCTCCAGATTACTTTCTATTTTCCTCTGTAATAAAAAATTTCGTACTTTTGAGTACTTGATTACTTTTTTATATGACGTGGCCAGAATAGAGTATATTACATACATCTATTAAGTTAATTTATATTAATAATTTCTTTAAGCCATCTTTTTTTTCATATCGTCGATTATTTTAAACTTTTCATAAAAAATTGATAAGGGTAAATTATTATTATTAAGATGGTGGGTTTATAGATTATTGTAAACTCTTCAGATAAAATCGTTCCCAAAGGTTCATTACCGATTATACTATTAATTTTAATCGCGCTTGCTCAAGAATAGGTTTATTTTAACTTTTTCGTTTTTATTCGATACCAGGCTCGGTAGCTGGGTTCCCAAAGGTTCGTTACCGACTAAACTATTAATTTTAATCGCGCTCGCTCAAATATGGGTTTATTATAACTTTTTCGTATTTATTGGATACAAGGCTAAGTAGCTGCGTTCCCAAAGGTTCGTTACCGATTATACTATTAATTTTAACCGCGCTCGCTCAAATATGGGTTTATTATAACTTTTTCGTATTTATTGGATACAAGGCTAAGTAGCTGCGTTCCCAAAGGTTCGTTACCGATTATACTATTAATTTTAATCGCGCTCGCTCAAATATGGGTTTATTATAACTTTTTCGTATTTATTGGATACAAGGCTAAGTAGCTGTGTTCCCAAAGGTTCGTTACCGATTATACTATTAATTTTAATCGCGCTCGCTCAAATATGGGTTTATTATAAACTTTTTCGTATTTATTGGATACTAGACTAAGTAGCTGCGTTCCCAAAGGTTCGTTACCGATTATACTATTAATTTTAATCGCGCTCGCTCAAATATGGGTTTATTATAACTTTTTCGTATTTATTGGATACTAGACTAAGCAGCTGCGTTCCCAAAGGTTCGTTACCGATTATACTATTAATTTTAATCGCGCTCGCTCAAATATGGGTTTATTATAACTTTTTCGTATTTATTGGATACTAGACTAAGTAGCTGCGTTCCCAAAGGTTCGTTACCGATTATACTATTAATTTTAATCGCGCTCGCTCAAATATGGGTTTATTATAACTTTTTCGTATTTATTGGATACTAGACTAAGTAGCTGCGTTCCCAAAGGTTCGTTACCGATTATACTATTAATCTTAATCGCGCTCGCTCAAATATGGGTTTATTATAACTTTTTCGTATTTATTGGATACTAGACGAAGTAGCTGCGTTCCCAAAGGTTCGTTACCGATTATACTATTAATTTTAATCGCGCTCGCTCAAATATGGGTTTATTATAACTTTTTCGTATTTATTGGATACTAGACTAAGTAGCTGCGTTCCCAAAGGTTCGTTACCGATTATACTATTAATTTTAATCGCGCTCGCTCAAATATGGGTTTATTATAACTTTTTCGTATTTATTGGATACTAGACTAAGTAGCTGCGTTCCCAAAGGTTCGTTACCGATTATACTATTAATTTTAATCGCGCTCGCTCAAATATGGGTTTATTATAACTTTTTCGTATTTATTGGATACTAGACTAAGTAGCTGCGTTCCCAAAGGTTCGTTACCGATTATACTATTAATTTTAATCGCGCTCGCTCAAATTTGGGTTTATTATAACTTTTTCGTATTTATTGGATACTAGACTAAGTAGCTGCGTTCCCAATGGTTCGTTACCGATTATACTATTAATTTTAATCGCGCTCGCTCAAATATGGGTTTATTATAACTTTTTCGTATTTATTGGATACTAGACTAAGTAGCTGCGTTCCCAAAGGTTCGTTACCGATTATACTATTAATTTTAATCGCGCTCGCTCAAATATGGCTTTATTATAACTTTTTCGTATTTATTGGATACTAGACTAAGTAGCTGCGTTCCCAAAGGTTCGTTACCGATTATACTATTAATTTTAATCGCGCTCGCTCAAATATGGGTTTATTATAACTTTTTCGTATTTATTGGATACTAGACTAAGTAGCTGCGTTCCCAAAGGTTCGTTACCGATTATACTATTAATTTTAATCGCGCTCGCTCAAATATGGGTTTATTATAACTTTTTCGTATTTATTGGATACTAGACTAAGTAGCTGCGTTCCCAAAGGTTCGTTACCGATTATACTATTAATTTTAATCGCGCTCGCTCAAATATGGGTTCATTATAACTTTTTCGTATTTATTGGATACTAGACTAAGTAGCTGCGTTCCCAAAGGTTCGTTACCGATTATACTATTAATTTTAATCGCGCTCGCTCAAATATGGGTTCATTATAACTTTTTCGTATTTATTGGATACTAGACTAAGTAGCTGCGTTCCCAAAGGTTCGTTACCGATTATACTATTAATTTTAATCGCGCTCGCTCAAATATGGGTTTATTATAACTTTTTCGTATTTATTGGATACTAGACTAAGTAGCTGCGTTCCCAAAGGTTCGTTACCGATTATACTATTAATTTTAATCGCGCTCGCTCAAATATGGGTTTATTATAACTTTTTCGTATTTATTGGATACTAGACTAAGTAGCTGCGTTCCCAAAGGTTCGTTACCGATTATACTATTAATTTTAATCGCGCTCGCTCAAATATGGGTTCATTATAACTTTTTCGTATTTATTGGATACTAGACTAAGTAGCTGCGTTCCCAAAGGTTCGTTACCGATTATACTATTAATTTTAATCGCGCTCGCTCAAATATGGGTTCATTATAACTTTTTCGTATTTATTGGATACTAGACTAAGTAGCTGCGTTCCCAAAGGTTCGTTACCGATTATACTATTAATTTTAATCGCGCTCGCTCAAATATGGGTTTATTATAACTTTTTCGTATTTATTGGATACTAGACTAAGTAGCTGCGTTCCCAAAGGTTCGTTACCGATTATACTATTAATTTTAATCGCGCTCGCTCAAATATGGGTTTATTATAACTTTTTCGTATTTATTGGATACTAGACTAAGTAGCTGCGTTCCCAAAGGTTCGTTACCGATTATACTATTAATTTTAATCGCGCTCGCTCAAATATGGGTTTATTATAACTTTTTCGTATTTATTGGATACTAGACTAAGTAGCTGCGTTCCCAAAGGTTCGTTACCGATTATACTATTAATTTTAATCGCGCTCGCTCAAATATGGCTTTATTATAACTTTTTCGTATTTATTGGATACTAGACTAAGTAGCTGCGTTCCCAAAGGTTCGTTACCGATTATACTATTAATTTTAATCGAGATCAGCTGATGCGCTCGATGATAACAGTCATACGTTACATCGTCTCTCAGATTTTTGCTTTTTTCAGTAGGAATTCGCTAGAATTCAGTCTGGAGAACATCACTAGACCTCAGGAATATTACGGCAGTGAATATTGGAGAAGTTTCGGTAAGCAAAGTTATAATTTACTTTGTACAATCACGAAAAAGTGAAAGAAGGGTCACTGATCAGCTGATTGCCGCTAGCTCGGCAAGCTCGGGCTTGCTTTTCTTTTAATTATCTTTCTTTTATCTTTAATTCTTATCTCATTATTTATTTATTATTATTATTTTATTAATCAATGAGATATTTTCATCAAGTCATGTCCTCAAAGTCTGCAAGTAAAAGATCTAGATCTGCAGGTTCTAACTCGTCTCCCACAAAACAGAGACCCCGCCGTGAACAAAATAAAAAAATGATTCCACCAGCGACCGCGTCAGCTACCTCATTAGGTTCTGAACCACAGCCCAGCACATCATCACAAGGAATAACTGATGAATCTCCGTTTTTTACACCGAATCCATTTCAGATCCTCCAAAATGAAAAAGAAACCATGGAATCTTCTCCTATACCCAGAGAACCACTACCTCCACCAATATTTGTTAAAAATATTAAAAATTTTAAACTGATGTGTGCGCATTTAAACAAAGTAACAGATCCTAATAGTTATTATTGTATAAGTAGAACCAATGATACTAAAATATCTCCGACTACTGCTGAAACCTACAGAAAGATTGTAAAATATCTGACTGAGACCAAAGCTGACTTTCATACTTATCAGCTGCGCCAAGAGAGAGCATTAAGGGTCGTAATCAGAAACCTACATTCCTCAACACCCGTTGAAGCAATCAAAGAAGAACTGACAGAATTAGGATTCCAAGTGAGGCAAGTCACCAACGTTCTAAAAGATAAAAGTCCACTTCCTCTATTCTTCGTGGACTTGGAATCATCAGCAGGAGTCGAAAAAATCTATGACCTCAGCAGACTGTACTATACCCGTGTAAAAGTTGAAAAACCTTACACAAAGAAAGAAATAGTCCAGTGCCATAACTGTCAGGCATATGGTCATACCAAAAGTTATTGCCATCACATACCACGCTGTGTGAAATGCGGTGAACAGCATAAAACAGAAGAATGTACAAGATCAAGATCAGCACCCGCTGTATGTGCTCTGTGCCTCAAGGACCACCCGGCTAACTACAAGGGATGTGAAATCTACAAGAAACTCAGAACCAGATACCAAAAACCTCAGGATCCGAATGAAACAGCTGTACCAACCAGAAGCAGAAGAGAACCATCAAAACTTGTAAATTCTAACGTGTCATTTGCACACTTGCTTGGAGGTGGTAACCAGAATCATGAAGTCGAGGCACTGCCGGAACAACATTTTCCTCAACATTCTCAATCTATTGTACAAGAATCTATCCCTCAAAGTTTACCTAATCTTCAAAAAACTCCTCAACATCAAATTTCTCATATCCCTCCACCATCAAACGTCACAGATCTTACCAGTCTAATGACATCGTTCATCTCCGAAATCAAATCTCTTGTTATGCCGCTTATATCACTCCTTACAAATCTAGTATCGAATCTAATCCCTGCCTTGAAAAATCCTTAAATGACTTCACCTAACTCCTTATCCATTCTCCTTTGGAATGCGAATGGTGTTAGAAATCATACTGACGAACTGACAGCGTTGTTGCAAGACAAAACAATCGATGTTGCACTTATAACTGAAACAAGACTAACGACTAAACAGTACTTCAAAATACCGCAATACATGACATACCGTACTGACCACCCAGACGGTAAAGCCCATGCCGGTTCTGCTATCATTGTCCACCAATCCCTCTCTCATCATTTACTCCCACTTCCCACCTATGATTTCCTACAAGCCACATCCATAGTAATCAAGACTTTTTCCTTTCCGGTAACCCTCACATCTGCATATTGCCCTCCTAAACATTCCATTTCCAATTCTGAATTTGTATCCTTCCTGGATTCCTTAGGAAATCGTTTCATTCTGGGTGCAGACTTAAACGCCAAGCATCAGCAGTGGGGTTCCAGAACCACGAATTCTCGGGGACGAAATTTGCTGTCTGCACTCAACTCCCGAAATTTTAATATCCTGCCTCCTGACTCCCCTACCTACTGGCCAACCGATCCTAACCGCAATCCTGACATCCTCGACTTCTTTATCCACAGCGGATTAGGCTCTCTCAACTTGTCTTTAACTCGCCTTGATGAACTATCCTCAGACCATAGTCCACTGATCCTAAAAGTATCTCTCACTCCAATTCCAAAACCCATTCCACCATCATTCATCCGAGGCCCTGTCAACTGGAACCTTTTCCGCCAAATCCTGACCGATAATATTGACCTCAGAGTAACCCTCAAAACCCAAGATGACCTAGATAATTCCGTCTATTCCTTTACCACCGCCATCCAACAAGCTGTCTGGACTGCTTCCTCTCCTAAACACTCCAATATAAATCCAGACCAAAATCATTTTCCACAACCTATTATAGACCTTATCCACACCAAACGCCGAGCAAGATCATTATGGCAGCGCACCCGACACCCAACAGATCGCCGCTCCTATAACTTCTATTGTAGACAATTGAAGAGGGAGTTGGCGAACTTCCGTTCCCAGTCCTTTAATTCCTACCTCTCCTCTCTATCAGCTCGTGATAATTCCCTGTGGAATGTCACGAAAAAGATCCTAAAATACCATCATGTTTCCCATCCTCTCCGACGTGGTGATGACTCCTGGGCTGCGTCTGATGAAGATAAAGCCGAGGAATTCGCCACACACCTCTCCAAAGTATTCACTCCTCACCCGGAATCCCACATCAATCACACCGCAAAAGTGCAAGACTTTCTTATGTCACCGATTCCACTTTCCCTACCTCCTAAAGCTATTAATCCCTCTGAGGTCAAATATCTTCTCCAAAAACTGACTCTCCGTAAATCTCCTGGACACGATCTCCTTACTCCCCAGATCCTCCGACAACTTCCGCAGAAAGCTATTATATTCCTTACTTATATTTATAACTGCATCCTCCGCACCACCTATTTTCCTCTGTTATGGAAACATTCCACCATCATCCTTTTTTTAAAACCAGGTAAACCTTCCAACAACACTTCATCCTACAGGCCTATTAGTCTACTCCCCATCCTCTCAAAAATCTTCGAAAGGCTTCTTCTTAAACGTATACTACCCATATTAGAATCTCAAAATCTTCCTTCCCATCAGTTTGGATTCCGTCCTCAGCATTCCACAGTTCAACAGGGGCTCCGAGTTGTAGACCATATTTCCTCAGCTCTTGAATGCAAAGAGTATTGTTCTGGTGCGTTTCTGGACATTGCGCAAGCTTTTGACCGGGTATGGCACACTGGATTACTCTTCAAGCTGAAAACCCATTTACCCCAGTCCCTATACCTCATTCTCCGATCCTATCTCTCGAACCGTTCCTTCCGAGTTCGCTGCGGTGAAGAATTTTCTAACCTTTATCCCGTTGAGGCCGGTGTTCCTCAAGGCAGCGTCTTGGGACCCATCCTCTACATCCTTTACACTGCTGATATTCCTACACATCCTGATACCTTTCTGGCAACTTTTGCAGACGACACCGCCATCCTATCATCCAGTTCCAATCCTGAAACAGCATCCTTAAACCTTCAGAGACACCTTTTCCTTATCGAACACTGGTGTAATAACTGGCGTGTAAAGGTGAACGAAGCCAAATGTAAACACATAACCTTTACTCTTAGACGAAAATCCTGTCCGCCAGTTTATTTCAACTCATTACCGATTCCTCTCTCAGATACAGTCCGGTATCTTGGCTTACTGTTAGACAAAAGATTGACTTGGAACCCACATACAAGACTTAAAAGACAAGAACTCAACCGACGATTCGGACAGTTATACCGACTACTCAACAGAAAATCTGAACTTACAGTTGAAAACAAATTATTAATCTACATGACAATACTGAAGCCCATCTGGACCTACGGAATTGAACTGTGGGGGACAGCTAAACGTTCTAACATCAAACGCATTCAATCCTTTCAATCCAAAGTCCTCCGTACAATAGTAAATGCTCCTTATTATGTCTCCAATTATACCTTGCACCACGACCTTAATGTTCCATTTATTTCAGACCTAATTCCATCCAAATTTTCCAAATTCCACCAGAACCTCATTCATCATCCTAATCCTTTAGCTCAATCCCTATCCAGCTCCACTCATCCATACAACCCACCTAGAAGGTTGAAACGGCAGTGGCCTCGCGACCTTTTGTAAATATATTGGAGTTCTAGCACTGGCTAGATTCTCCACTCAATGTGATGTATGTATGAGTGTGTGTATGTGTATATAGGTATAAGTGAATTATTGACTTTTGTATTGATTCATTATTGTGTATATATTTTATTGTAATTTTATTTTGTGTAAATATTGTATGAATGTAGTATGTTTGATATCATTCAGCAATACTATTAATGTCCAAATTGGGACAGATTGTAAAATTTTCTCAATAAAAATTGTTATTACTAAAAAAAAAAAAATTTTAATCGCGCTCGCTCAAATATGGGTTTATTATAACTTTTTCGTATTTATTGGATACTAGACTAAGTAGCTGCGTTCGCAAAGGTTCGTTACCGATTATACTATTAATTTTAATCGCGCTCGCTCAAATATGGCTTTATTATAACTTTTTCGTATTTATTGGATACTAGACTAAGTAGCTGCGTTCCCAAAGGTTCGTTACCGATTATACTATTAATTTTAATCGCGCTCGCTCAAATATGGCTTTATTATAACTTTTTCGTATTTATTGGATACTAGACTAAGTAGCTGCGTTCCCAAAGGTTCGTTACCGATTATACTATTAATTTTAATCGCGCTCGCTCAAATATGGGTTTATTATAACTTTTTCGTATTTATTGGATACTAGACTAAGTAGCTGCGTTCCCAAAGGTTCGTTACCGATTATACTATTAATTTTAATCGCGCTCGCTCAAATATGGGTTTATTATAACTTTTTCGTATTTATTGGATACTAGACTAAGTAGCTGCGTTCCCAAAGGTTCGTTACCGATTATACTATTAATTTTAATGGCGCTCGCTCAAATATGGGTTTATTATAACTTTTTCGTATTTATTGGATACTAGACTAAGTAGCTGCGTTCCCAAAGGTTCGTTACCGATTATACTATTAATTTTAATCGCGCTCGCTCAAATATGGGTTTATTATAACTTTTTCGTATTTATTGGATACTAGACTAAGTAGCTGCGTTCCCAAAGGTTCGTTACCGATTATACTATTAATTTTAATCGCGCTCGCTCAAATATGGGTTTATTATAACTTTTTCGTATTTATTGGATACTAGACTAAGTAGCTGCGTTCCCAAAGGTTCGTTACCGATTATACTATTAATTTTAATCGCGCTCGCTCAAATATGGCTTTATTATAACTTTTTCGTATTTATTGGATACTAGACTAAGTAGCTGCGTTCCCAAAGGTTCGTTACCGATTATACTATTAATTTTAATCGCGCTCGCTCAAATATGGCTTTATTATAACTTTTTCGTATTTATTGGATACTAGACTAAGTAGCTGCGTTAATTGTTTAGGAATTATTTTAATTGAATTTTAATTTAAACACGTGTTTTATTAGTTATCTAATATATTATTATCTACGACAATCCGTTAGTTTAATTGGGTTTTCATCACTCTCCATTAACTTTTACAATTATGTGTATACGATGATATTTTTCTAAACTCTTTAGCTTTCCAACGGTATATTATACATGTATATTACTCTTTTCATGTTCCAAAACACAAACATTGCATGAAAAAATATTTTTGCTATTTTCTCTTTTCGTTGGATATCAAATTCGCTCAGCTTATGTATTAATCTGTTTGTTATCTATGCTAACAAAATTATATAGTTAATTTTTCAAATGTAAGAAATTAAGGTACTTCAGAGGAAGAAAATTTAAACTATTGGTATTTAGTGTCAGACTATTTCAATCAGAATGAAACCTAAAACATATTAGAGTCCATTAAATTTTATATCGATATAGCGAGTTTTATTTAATATCGTTAGAGCCGTTTTTGAGAAAATCGTAAAAATGTGCAAAATGCATTGTATATAGTACATCTTCCGGTCAGCTGATTTTGATGAAAAAGATTTTGTAACATCTCGGGCGTATAATTGTCTCAAATATGAAATTTCAGTTTTATAGGGTTTATTGTTTTCGCCCGGGAGTTACCACGCACACACACACACACACACACACACACACACACACACACACACACACTTTTTTCGGGGCTTGGTTATTAGGACTCAGGGGATCTTAAAACGTGTATTTCCGTTGAAAACTGGAATTCGAAAATGTTTACGATCGCAATACTTTCCCTTACTATTATATATAGTAAGTGAAAGTAAATAGAATGAATATTTTGGATGAGATATATATCGGTTTATTAAGATAGATTAATTTATAGATAAGGAATTAGGAAGAAATGTTGTCAAAAGCTTTTCCTATATCTAATAATATCATGCCAGTATGTTTTTCAAGATTGAAATTTTCTGTGATTATATCAATTACTTAAGCTGGTTGACTAGTGGTAGAATGCCTTGTCTAAATTGTTTGTAAATAAGGATATTATTTTCCAGTAATATGCTGAATGGGGCGGTGTTTTAATACTTTTTCGAATAATTTTGATAACATGTTAAGTAAACTAATGGGTTAATTATTCAATACTTTAGGAACCTTATGCGGTTATACTTCATATAAATAAAAAATTATGTATTTACTGTATAAGTTTAAATAAAAAGAATTTAGTTAAAGTATAATAAGTATGTGTTATAAGTCATCACACAAGTTAAAAAAACATATATATTAATTAATTATATTTAAAACAAGGATTTTTACATTATTAACTAACTAAATATAACTAACTAAATATAAAAAGAATAATATAAATATAAACAACAACAAATATTCTTGTTTTCTTTCTTAAAATTCAATATATAATAACAAATGTAAATATGTATATTACATTGCTAGTAATGTATTGAAAAAAAATTATAAACAGCTACTGACCCTGTAATCCAATAAATACGAAAAAGTTATATTAAACCATATTTGAGCGAGCGCGATTAAAATTAATACTATGATCGGTAACAAACCTTTGGACGCAGCTACTGATCCTAGTATCCAATAAATACGAAAAAGTTATAATAAACCCATATTTGAGCGAGCGCGATTAAGATTAATAGTATATCGGTAACGAACCTTTGGGAACGCAGCTACTTAGCCCTAGTATCCAATAAATACGAAAAAGTTATAATGAACCCATATTTGAGCGAGCGCGATTAGATTAATAGTATAATCGGTAACGAACCTTTGGGAACGCAGCTACTGATATCCTAGTATCCAATAAATACGAAAAAGTTATAATAAACCCATATTTGAGCGAGCGCGATTAAGAATTAATAGTATAATCGGTAACGAACCTTTGGGAACGCAGCTACTTAGTCTAGTATCCAATAAATACGAAAAAGTTATAATGAACCCATATTTGAGCGAGCGCGATTAAATTAATAGTATAATCGGTAACGAACCTTTGGGAACGCAGCTACTTAGTCTAGTATCCAATAAATACGAAAAAGTTATAATAAACCCATATTTGAGCGAGCGCGATTAAAATTAATAGTATAATCGGTAACGAACCTTTGGGAACACAGCTACTTAGCCTTGTATCCAATAAATACGAAAAAGTTATAATAAACCCATATTTGAGCGAGCGCGATTAAAATTAATAGTATAATCGGTAACGAACCTTTGGGAACGCAGCTACTTAGCCTTGTATCCAATAAATACGAAAAAGTTATAATAAACCCATATTTGAGCGAGCGCGAGTTAAAATTAATAGTATAATCGGTAACGAACCTTTGGGAACGCAGCTACTTAGCCTTGTATCCCCAATAAATAAATACGAAAAAGTTATAATAAACCCATATTTGAGCGAGCGCGATTAAAATTAATAGTTTAGTCGGTAACGAACCTTTGGGAACCCAGCTACCGAGCCTGGTATCGAATAAAAACGAAAAAGTTAAAATAAACCTATTCTTGAGCAAGCGCGATTAAAATTAATAGTATAATCGGTAATGAACCTTTGGGAACGATTTTATCTGAAGAGTTTACAATAATCTATAAACCCACCATCTTAATAATAATAATTTACCCTTATCAATTTTTTATGAAAAGTTTAAAATAATCGACGATATGAAAAAAAAGATGGCTTAAAGAAATTATTAATATAAATTAACTTAATAGATGTATGTAATATACTCTATTCTGGCCACCTCATATAAAAAAGTAATCAAGTAATCAAGTACTCAAAAGTACGAAATTTTTGATTACAGAGGAAAATAGAAAGTAATCAGGAGGAAAGCTGAGTACATTTTGTAATCAGCAGCGAGCATCATTTGATTACAGTAATCAGTACTCAAATTTTTTTGAGTATTTGCCCATCACTAGTTAAAATTGAAGAATCAAAATAAACTCCAATAATTCCCATTAAATTAATTTTACCCTTCGTCGTAAACCTATGATTTCCTACCCTAAAGTCTCCTTTAATAACTCTCCGCTAGTTCCTGTCGAACAGATAGGATACCTTCTTGACAAACGACTTACTTGGATCCTCTTACAAGACTAAAAGTGACAAAAAACGATTCGACGTTTTCGACTACTTCAACACTTACTAGACAAACGGTCTAAACTTCCACTAAACTACAAACGGCTCATTTACATGACTATCGTAAGGCCAATCTGCACTTACAGAGTAGAGCTCTAAGGCACTGCTAAACCATCGAATGAGGGAGAGGCAGGACTGTATACAGGACACCGTCAGATTAACAAGCATCTCAACAATACAGGGTTGGTGGCCTCCCCGACTTGCGGAACCTGCAAAAAGGAACATGTAACTGCACATCATATGATATTATTATTAGACTGCAGTGCACAAGATAAGCCGAATAAAAAAAACAAAATCGAATTCCTCCAATCCAATCCTTCTTAATATACTCAATGCTCCCTACTTTTCCACGAATAAACTCATGCATAACGACCTTTATGTTCCGTATAATAGTGATTTGGCCCAAAACATCTGGTATCTGACTTTCCTTCCATGAAAAACTCCATTCCCACTCAAACCAATTAGTTTCAATCCTTTCTTCCTCTTGCATACCTGATAGTCCGCCTAGACGTTTGAAAAGAAGATGGCCTCGAGACCTAGTTTAGAATATTTTTAGAGTGCTAACAATGGGTAGCTTCTCTACATGTCTTATTAATGTCTATTTTCTTTTACCCTATTGACTAGGTGTGTTATGAAATATAGTTGTAAACATCAATAAATTTTTTTTCTTCTAAAGTTTTTAATAGTAATATAGGTGTATAATATGTCATTGGAAAGCGAATGATTTCATTAAAAAAATTATCTGTTATGCTTATTATATAAGTTGTAAAAGATAATTCAGAGGGTTGAAAAGCAGATAAAACGTAGTAATTTTTTTAGGTAAACATGTGTATTGCTAGATTATTTCTGTGCTCAGATGGCAATGTGGTATAAGTCACTTTATCTAGAAACGAGGGTCTTCACATTCTGGAGAGGTTTATCTGTAGCAATGAGAATTGTTTACTCATAAACTGTAAGAGAAACACCTATGACATTTTGCCTTCTTCTAAACATAATCGAATAATTCCCCCAGATTGTGAAGACATGTGTGTCATTTCTAGAAAAAGTGTCTCTTACCATTTTGCCATCTATAACACATGCTCCAAACAAAATTCAGTGTAAATCTTGAAATTGAGGAGACGTTGTTTATGGGTTCAGTCATTAAATTCTTTGATGAAGTAGATTTAATTTATTGCGCCAACGTTTCGGTCTGAATTTCCACCCATCTTTAAGGCAAAGTTGCGAGCTCTTGCCTAATAATCGCACTGAAGATGGCCTAAAATTTAGAAAGAAAGTTTGGAGCAATAAATTAAGCTCACTTAATTAAAGTGTTGTGAAGACTGCACCCTCAACCAACTTCTCCTCAATTTACATATATACAGTCAACCATTCGTCTATCAGTTTTAAATCTTTAAACATTTTCCAACACTTAACTGTATTGAAAAGGTCTGAAATTCATTTTAACAACGGAGGTTAAGTGAAAGTCGTGATTTTTTTTTTTTGATTTTTTTACTATAAATTTATCGATGTTAATACACATTAACCATACCGCCCAACAGAACAAAACAATATGAATGCTCTTTTCTGGCACGCTCCACTAGTTTCTGGAATTCATCCGGAATCCGTCATGCTTCCTCCCTATCAACATTAAAATATCTTATTTTCCAGCACCTACAAGCATCCCAAAATGAAATAAAGTTAGTTTGTTTGTCTTCAATATTTTTATTTTTTCCCTCAATATTCAATTTATGATATTTTCAGCTTTTTGTCTAGTAAACTTCTTTTGATTCATTCACTACAGTATTTTTTTGTTTTTTTTATTTAGAAGTATTATACAATAAAATACATTAAGTAAATGTGTTAATTGATCAAGTGGGCGTGATACAGAATGTGAAGAAACTACCCAGTGGTAGCACTTGAGTGTTTATTTAATATAGTAGGTCGCGAGGCCATCGGCTTTTCAGTCGCCTCGGGAGATTATCAGGAATATATGGTAATGAGAGTTTGCGGACGAGTGGGTTGGAGTGGACGGGTAATTTGGAATTAAAGGAAGTATATCTAGTTCGGGCTAGATTTGCGACTAATGGGATATTTAGGTCTCTATGAATTATTTTATTGGTAGCTATGTAAGGGGCATTAAGGATTTTTTGAAGGATTTTGGATTGCAAGGATTGAATGCGGGAAGAAGGGTTTTTTTTTTAATTTTTATATTGTCACTAGAAGAATAAATTTCTTATTGTATTATATCATTTTTAATTGGTTTATCTTCCATTAATTCTTGGCTAGATATAGATCCTTTATCATTTTAAAGCTAATGTTATTCTTGGAAGACTAAGTACCAGAATAATGTTACTAATTATTTATTTATTATTATTTGTTTTTGTTTTTTCTTCTTTTATATTTACTTTTCATTTTTTCTAACACAATTATTTTCTGAAGATTGTTTTTATTTTATTTATTTATTGTGTTGTATATATACTCATCAATAATTGTAAATCGTAGTTAATTATTTTCTTTTAGTCTGTTTTCCAGACATATTGTATACTTCAACTGTACAAACCTGTTATTTTTAAGGGACCTAGTGTTGTTTCTATTCTATTCTACACATTTATATTTTAAATATGTGATATCGGAAACGATATGAAACTGTCCTCCGTTTTTGGCAAAATCAGTACATACTAGAAAGACGCTCTAAACCTTCTACTTAACTACAAAAAGATCATTTACATTACTATAATTAAGCCAATTTGGATTTATGGAATTTAGCTTTGTCGCTGTACTGAGCTATAGAATTCTTCCAGCATCAGAACCATACACTACTTTATTTTCACTTTCTTATATATGAATATATTAAGGAAAAGTATTGCGATTGTGAAAATTTTCGAACTCACCAGAAATACACGTTTTAAGGTCTTCTCAGTCCAACTGACCAAGTCCCGTAAAAATGTCTGTGTGTGTGTATGTGGTAAGTATAACGCAAAAACGAAAAGTCGTAAGAAACTAAAATGTCATATTTAAAACAACTTTATGACTGACATGCTACAGCAACTTTTTCCATAAGAACCACTTTATACCATGCATTTTGAACCTTTGTACGATTTTCACAAAAACGGTTCTATAGATTTTGATTAAACTCGCCATATAGATGTAACATTTTATGGGCTTTAATGTGATAGATTCACACTAATTGTAATAGTCTGATAGGGCTTAAATTCCGAACTTGTTTATTTATTTCTTGTAAAGTACCTTTAGCAAATTAAAAAAAAAAAATAATAGATATATCATCTTTTTATCATTGATAAATAACGGCTAAATATGAAATTTGAACGAATTCGATGAGCAACTGAAGGATAAATAGTTAAAATATTTTTTAATGAATTTTTGTTTTTGAACAGAGAGATACACTTTATTCATAAATAAACAAAATGATGCTGCCCAACTTAATTGGGTTGCTATAACACAGCATACCGATTCTTTCCTACAGGAATATTCTTAACATTTTATCCAACTATAAATACTATATTTTTTTTTCCTTTTTTACTCTTTTTAATTTTTTTTCCCTACTTATTTTTCCTTTTTTTTTTTTTTTTCTCTCTACCGTTTCACATTTTCTTTCAAATATTTAGATATATCTATACATATACATCGAACATTAAATTAAAAAAAAAACAACAACAAATTATGTATACATTAAACAACTACATACTAAAAAATCACACTATCATAAATAAAAACAAAACCAAAAAACTCAGCACCTAAAATCAATATCTCTATGCATAAAAAAAATTGTTAAAATTAAAATTAAAATATAAGTAAACACAGGTCCACATGCATGCCCCTCCAATTATACCTGTTACGAGTAGATGTGATGGTGTATAATTCCCAGGGAGTCGAGAACCACACTTTCTGCTATCCGTGCTACGTCTTTTATATCGACACCTATGTCCTCCATGAAGCTCCTTGTTGAACCTGGCACAGCTCCGCGGGCTCCGAACCAAAGGCCTTTTACGTAGAAGTCTCTCTCGCCATGGCTCTCGCGGAACTTTTCCTTGAGGAAAGGGATACATTTTTCGTAGATTCCTCTCTTTTCCCTTTCCACTTTACTTGCCTGTTCAAGGTCGTTAGATTCATATCTCACGGTGGTATCCAGAATTTCCAGTCTTATGAAATGCCACGATATCAGCATATCGCGTGGATCCATCCGTATCCACACAGTAAACTTCCTCGAAGCAGGCAAAATCTCGTTCTTTAAGGAGCCTCATCAACTCATGCTTTATTCTATGGTGACGGCGTGTTATCAGGAGGAAGTTGTTGGGACATTTTCCCAGCACGTGAGCTGGTGTTTCTGGCTCTCTGTTGCTTTGCGACAGAGGGACCCAACATCTCTGACCTGTCCGCTGACACCTGGGACTCCACGCAGGGGTGCATAATTGATATTAAATTTCAGGGCATTGGACCATTCAGACCCCGAAAGTATCTGCTTTTCGTACATAAATTTGTTAGCTTTCGGGGTTTCTTTAAAATGCCGTACCCCAATGCCCTGCCACCTGCAGCTGGCCCATTCCTCGAACGAGTTTTTTTGTTGCGATGCAGTATTGCGATCGTAAAAATTTTCGAATTCCATTTTTTCAACGGACATACACATTTTAGGGTCCCCCGAGTCCAAATAACCAAGGCCTGTGTGTGTGTGTACCTCCCGGGCGGAAACGATAAGTCCTATGAAACTGAAATTTCATATTTAAGACAAATATACTCCCGAGACGTTACAAAACCTTTTTCATCAAAATGAGCTTACCAGATGAGCAACTTTAAACTATGCATTTTGCACCTTTTTTTGATTCTCTCGAAAACAGTTCCAACGATTTTGATTAAACTCGCCATATCGATGTAAAATTAAATGGACTTTAATATCATGTACATAGGTTTCATTCTGATTAAAATGGTCTGACAGGGCTTAAATGCCGATATTTTAATTAATTCTATAAAAATAACTATATTATCTTGTTACTACTGATGAAAAACAGGTAAATATATAAATTGAATGAATTCGATACCCGACTAGAAGATAAAAGAGAAGAAATATTTTGTTAACGCAATTTTCAGTTTTTGAACATAAGAACAGTAATATACATATATGATATACCGTTGGAAAGCTAAAGATTTTAGAAAAAATGTTATTTTATACACTAGCTTTTAAAAGTTAATAGAGAGTGATAAAAAGCCGATAAAACTAAGCGATTATTTTAGATAATAATACAATCAATTTTTTAATAAAACACATGTTTCTATAGAAATTCTATTTAATTAATTATTTAATGGTTCCACTCATTTTTATCTCTTACTGTATTTGAAAATTCCTTAATTGATTTTATAAACGAAGGTAAGTGAATGTCGTGTGTTGCCCACACCAGATTTTTTTTACTCAAAATCTATTTAAAAATTCTTTAATTGTTTTTAACAACGGAGGTAAGTCTTGAATTGCGCTCGCCAGATTTTCTTAAAACATTTTTTTTATTTAAATATTTAAAAAAATTACTTCCTTGAAAACATATGCTGTAAATGTCACTCAAAAAGAGGTCATATTTTTATGGTTTATAAGGTATACGTTCTTCTACAGATCATCCAATGTAAGCCTGTTTAAGATATTACCTTGAAGTACCTTTTAGAGGTTTAATTGTTGTCCCTTTCTTACTATAAGTCTAAGCGTCTATGCTGGTACGGGTACTCAATTCTGATATTAAACAAAAGAACCTGGTTATCCTTGATGGATCCGAAATAATCACTAACTTTGTTAGAAATAGCTGTATTGGCTCTCGTGTCAGACTTTCTCTGTGTCTTGGCCAAGTTAGCAGTATCTCCCAGCGGGACGGTGACTATTCTTGTTGGGGAAACTTAGATTGTTCTAACTTGTTCGTCTGTCCCTAAAAAATTTCGAGAATTGGCTTCTATATTGGACCTAAATTAGTACATAAAAAATGTAACCCATCGGTTTTAACGAAAAAATGGACCTAAAAATACGTTTCCTACATAACACGTAAATATAAAATGTAATAAAATAACCGGTGGATGTAAATAAATAAATCTAAAAGAGCGTTTTTTTTTTTTTAATAGTTTGGTAATTGGATTTGAAAAATTACAATTAAAATTTACTATAATCATTGGGGAAAATTGCCTGCGCGCAACCCACGATTTTTACTTACCTCCGTTGTTAATATCAGTTTAAGGTTTTTTACTTTTACTTACCTATATATGAAGTATGTAGTAAAGCAAAGTATTACGTTCATAAAAAATTTTTAATAAGAGTTTTCACCGGCGTGGGGTAATTAATTAAATTAAAACGTGGACAATATTAAATTAATTATCTACTTAATTGTGTGTTAATTTGACTGCACCCTCAACTAACTTCTCCCTTTATATATTTTAATTTATTTACTCAAATTGTAATATTTCTTAATTAATAAAAAAAAAATTATTTACCTATTTTTTATTTAAAAAAAATTAATATGTTAATTTATTATACTTAACACCTATTACTTTTACCGCGAAAATAAGCAGAGGAAATAGGACTTTTACGATTTTCTCAAACAGATAATCATAAGAGAATTACAAAAGTTTAATAAAACAAGAAATTTATTATTGCTATATTCTGATCTTATAATTATTTTTAAAAATCCTTTTAATAAAAATAATATTTCACATTCACTTACCTATACATGGAATAATATGGAGATTGTGTAAATTTTCGAATTCTGGTTTTCACCGGAAATACATGTTTTAAGGCCTTCTGAATCTAAATTACTAAGTCTGTGTGTGTTGTAAAGTTCGGCGAACCAGAAGAGCCACTTTATACCAAGTATTTTGCAACTTTTTACGATTAAATGGAAAAAGGCGCTAACGATCTTGATTAAACTCGCCACATTGCTTTCAAATTTAATGTTATTTAATATGATGTTGGTTTTATTCTGATTGAAATAGTATGACAGGGCTCGAATGCAGATATTTTAAATTTTCTTCCTATAAAGTATTTTTAATTTTGTAAATTTAAAAAAATTAGGCATAATTTTGTAACTACTGATGAATAACGGCTAAATATGCAAGTTAGGTGAATTTCATAAACAGCTAAATAAGAAAAGTAAAAAAATATTATGCTATTTTAGGGTTTTTGAACACAAGAATATTAAATATAGATCTATAATAACTTTTGGATGGCTAAAGATTTAAGATTAACCATACCATCTGAATGACACCGGTAAGGGACAAATTTGACAAGCTGGACGAATTTCATGTCCAATTAAAGGATAAAAGAGCAAAACTTTTAATTTTTTTGATAAAATGAACAGTAATATAGACGTATAATATACCGTAGGAAAGAGAAAATTATAGAAAAAATATTATCTGGCACACAAAGTTGTAAAAGGTAATGTTAAGTAACGAATAGGGAAAAACTTATTACTAATTGGCTATTCAACATATTTATATTATTAAATCTAAATCATATGTTTCGAACGAAAATTAATACTCATTTTATTCATATCAACTTAAAATATTTTTCAAATTGAAATATATTTAACAGTTTTAATATGATTTTAACAGTCGAAGTGAGTGGAAGTCGTGATTTTGGCCGCACCAGATTTTTTTAATTCTAACATGAATAAATAAATACAACTCGTTACCTGAATAAATATTATTATTTTTTTTTCCTTGTAAAGTGTGGGTATAGTCATACAAAAATTTACCGGCAGGAATGATCTTGATATTTTCCAGTCTTTTCTGAACATTTTCTTTGTATTCTGGAATAATTGAATTTCATTGCCTACATGAAGTGAATGAAATCGTTTCTGAATAATTGTGATTTAAGATTTCTCGAATTATTTTTGAAATAATTACCGGAAAATGAGAGAATACAGAAAAACACAAAAAAATATATGCGTTCATAAATAAATTGTAGGAAATTTCGTATTTTTTTAATGAAAAGATCGTTGTAAAACGTTCAGATGTAACTCAATTTTGTCCATTTAGAATTACCTAAAATATTATTGATCGTTTTGATATCCAAGCTTCAAATGTAAGGTATTTAAAAATGATATATTTAAAACGAATACGGTTTCGGAAACCTAGAAAAAATTGCATTGATGTGAGAATATAAAGTGATGCTACCCGAAATTGACGGTACAAGGACACTCAGAGATCGATCATACTAACATTGACATTGAACTTAAAACAAGACAAAGTAGAGGTACCTGAACCTTTCCTAAACTCCGTTCATGATATATATATATATATCAGTAGACCCGCCCCTGCTTCGCAATGGTACAATTTTAATGAGGTGTCATTTATGTTTTAAAAAAACTCTGTCTGATCGATTTAGAATTCATCGTAACGGAAAGTGCCATTAGTAAGAAAATGTGTTTTTTTTTTTTTATTACGACTATTCATTTTTATATTAAACTATCGGCAGAAATAAAAAACACAAATGAATAATCAGTTGAGTTTATTTTCTTTGTTATTTTAAAGAGAAGCATAGGTAACAACAAATTTAATATTTTCATATAAATAAAACTTGATTGCAAATTATGTTTTCAAAAACTATAGAAATAGCAAAGGTTCCTAGTTTTATTACTATTTTATATTTTAAATCATCAGAGACCTCGAAGTATGGTGTCAGAACTTGAGAACTAAAATAAATGCCAACAAATCCAACCAAATTACCTTTACCCTTCGTCGTAAACCTATGACATCCTGCCCTACTTGTCTCCTTCAATAATACTCCTCTTGTCCCGGTTGAACAGATCCGATATCTAGGACTGCACCTTGACAAACGTCTCACTTGGAACCCTCATACAGGACTGAAACG
Organism: Piezodorus guildinii; assembly: GCA_023052935.1. NCBI lineage: Eukaryota > Metazoa > Arthropoda > Insecta > Hemiptera > Pentatomidae > Piezodorus > Piezodorus guildinii. The sequence continues at coordinate 70,577,521 of CM041298.1, forward strand.
ACAAGGAACTGCTCGACGTTTTCGACTACTTTAACACATACCAGACAAACGTTCGAATCTTCCACTTAATTACAAAAGACTCATCTACATAACTATCATAAGGCCAATATGGACTTACGGAGTAGAGCTTTGGGGCTCTACTAAACCATCGAATTCTTCCCGTATCTAATCCCTACAATCCAAAATCCTTCGTAAAATCGTCAATGCTCCTTACTTTGTCACGAATACACTACTCCATAAAGACCTTAATGTTCCGTATGTTGCTGATTTAGCCGGAGCTAGATACTATTCCTTCATGGCAAACTCCATTCCCACCCTAATCGTCTAGTTTCAATCCTTTCTTCCTCTTCAATTTCTGACAATCCTCCGAGGCGTCTGAAAAGGAGATGGCCCCAAGACCTTCTAGTTTAGAATATTTTTAGAGTGCTTCCATTGGGAAAATGAAATAAAAAAGGCATGAAACACATGTAGAGAAGCTTCCTAATGGAAGCACTCTAAAAATATTCTAAACTAGAAGGTCTTGGGGCCATCTCCTTTTCAGACGCCTCGGAGGATTGTCAGAAAGGTTGAAAATACGTTTTTGGGTACCCTGAGTCCAAATGAGTCCAGCAAAGCTTACTACTATAGTCTGTGAAAATCTTTTTCACCGAAATTGGCTTTCGGAAGATTCAATGTTAAGCCCAGCATTTTTTTTTTTTTTTTTTTTTTTAATCCCTCAAAGAATTTTAATAACCTCAACATTAAACTGTAGTCAAGTAATTTTCATTATGACATAGGTTTTATCCTCATCCAGTTGTTAGACATCGCTGAAGTACTGAAACATCGGCACACAATAAAATGAATGACCCATAACCAACTTTTCCATATCTTGATATACTTTTAATTATTTTTTAACAATCAATTTAAAAATAAAAATGTTTCAATTAATTCCACGATTCTTAAAAAAAATATAACATAAGTTCCTATCCTAAATATATAAAAAAAAAAAATAAATAAAAATTTTAAACCCTATGCGATATTTGAGAACCGTTTTTTGACTATGAGGAGGAAAAATCTGCTGTTTTTTTTTTTTTTTTTTGTTTTTTTTTAATGTGCACATTCAAAAACCAAGTGTTTCTAATGTTCTGAGGCAAATTTACAAAAAAATAACAAATTTCATTAGAGTAAATAACAGATTTATTATCTTACTGTCTTAAAATGTTATATCTGTGGTGGTCGTGAAAAACAGGATAACACGAGTTAGATCGAAAATGAGTTAACTCCACGTATTGCTCCCTCAGACCGCCTCCTACGTCGTGTTGAATTGGTTTAAGATATTTTTTAGTGGATGTAATTTGATGTTGAAAGAAATCTGTATGTAAATTACTCCATTTTGGGTATTACGTAACGTTTAAGTCGCTTACCTGTAAAATGAAAGATTTTGGCTTAACCACTTTTTCACGACCGCCACAGATATGTAACCTTTACACATACATTACATGTCTTATGAACCGAACTCGGGAATTCCCTATCTAATCATATTCACCATGCTTCTTCCCTTCTCTAATTTGAATTCCACCTTTTCTAACATGTTAGGCATCCCAAAAAAACTCGCAACAAATGTGGATTTGCAAATCAATTATCTTAATTTTAATGCAAGATAAAATTATGTATTTTGCCTAAACCCTACCGCTGTGGAATATTTATTTATTTATTTTTTTTTAAATCCCTCAACCCTAGTAGCTTTTAGTGGATTTATTTTCTTTCTTTCCTTTTTTCTTTCTATTATTTATATTTTATGTACATATATGTATATAGTTTTTATTTGTTTAATTTTTGTTTTCACATTTGTAAACAAATATTAATTGTATTTATTTCTCGGCCAGACATACGAGTATGCATTAATATGTTTTGTACAATATGGTTATTTTTAAGAGACATAGGCCCAGAATAAAGTTTTTATTATATTATTATTATATAACTTTATACCATTTATAATTATTCTAATTATTTCTGCCTGTAAATTAATATTTATATCTGGTGTAATGATGTTAGTTACAGCAGATAAGGTGATAATTTAGGCTTGAATGAGCTTAAATAAAAGAACTCACGCATAGAAATGAGTGAGGATTCCGAAAAAAAAGGAGTTGAAGATAATAAAGTCTTTGACAAAGAGGGGAGTTTTATCAGAGGGACTATGAAGGCAGCTAGGTCAGGATCTGGTATTCAATGAGGTGTTGGTGGAACGCTAGGTGCAAGAATGAGAACAGAGCCAGGATATTTGGGCCTTAGGGATTGGAATAGGTTTAAAGTAACTACCAACTTCTGTAGGAGAGGAGTTTGAAACTATGTTGGGGTCCATTAATAATATTTTATCCTAAGGCATCGAAAAATATTCCTTACTCGAAAAAAATAATATACACACGACTTTCACTTACCTCCGTTGTTAAAATAAATTTAACAATTTTCAGATACAGATGAAATATATAGGTAAGTGAAAGTAAAATGGTTAATGTAGGCCGAAACGTCGGCACCATTAAATTAAGTTTACACTTAATTGTGTATTTATTTTGCTGTACCCTCAACTAACTTTACCTATATATACACATAGTCAACCGTTCTCACTTTAAAGTGAACACTTCACTTTATGTTCTATTCATCACTTACCTGCATTACCTTTCCGAACATTGTATATAAATTAACATTCATTTCTAAAATCTTTAACTTTCTAATGATATGTTATACATCAATTATTTAATTTTATATAAAATTCGTTTAAAATTAAAATTGTTTTTCAGTCCTAACAAGATGATATATTTTTTTTTAAATGTACTTTAAATTTAAAATATTTGCACTCAATCCCTATCATTGTTTTTCAATCAGAATTAAACCTACATTATATTGAACCCAATTACATTTTACATCGATATAGGGAGTTTAATGAAAAATTGTTAGAACAGTTTTTATAAATTCATAAAAGTATGTAAAACTAAAAGTAGAAAGTAGAAATTTCGGTTAGCAGATTTTAGAGAAAAATTACTGTAACATTTCAGGCGCCTAGGTGTCTCAAATATAAAGTTTTAGTTTTGTTTTCGTGCTAGACTAACCACACACACACCCACACCCTAAAACATGCATTTGCTTTAGTAGGAAAGTGAAGGAGACAGTCAGTTTCACCGTCGGGGAGTTCGATATCCTATGCAAGCCATCAATTAGATATTTCGGAGTGCAGATTGACGCCAGAATTCGATTTGATGAACACCTGCCTAAAGTTAGTACTAGAGCAGCGAATGTGGTAAATGAATTGGCCAGAATCATGCCAAATATTGGTGGACCAAGGGGAAACCAGAGGAAGCTTCTGGCCAGTGTAGCCAGTTCCACGCTTCTGTACGCAGCACCGATCTGGGCAGAATCCTGCCAAGTGCAATCATATGTCCGGAAAGTTATTAGTGTGCATCGGAGAAGTGTCCTGCGTGTCGCTCGAGCTTTTCGCACTGTGTCTACGACTACGACGCTGTATGCGTCATCGCAGACATGCCTTCGATTGATCTTTTGGCAGATGAACGCAGAAGGATCTACCGAAGAAAACGAGAAGAGACAAATGCTCACTGGGCTTCTTAAGCAAAACAAGAGAGAGTTTATACTCTTGATATATGGCAGAGACGCTGGAACGCTTCATCTTCTGGAAGATGGACCTACCGCCTAATTCCCGACACATCGACATGGTTATCCCGGAAAAATGGAGATGTAGATTACTATTTCACTCAGCTGCTTAATAGGCGTGGTTGCTTCAGAGCCTACTTAGCCCGTTTCAAAATAGAGGAAAGTTCATTGTGCCCATTTTGTGATCCCATAGAAGAAATAGTGGACCATGCATTCTTCTCTTGTTCGGGATTCGTTCGAGAAAGGTCGGAGATAGACGCTAAATTTAGTACAATGCATCACCCGAAAATTTAGTCTCCTTGATGATGGCTAGTCAGAAGAGTTGGAACGCTGCAGCTGATTATGCAGCACAAATCTGCATAAAGCTCATTGTACAGGAGCAAGAAAGGAGAGGCGGAGCATTGGCCTAGCTTAAATCAGATGTCCAGTAAAGTAGATGGCATTTAGCCCTTCTGCCCCCCCCCCCATGAAGTAATGCTTGACAGCGGTTCGTGGGGGTGGTAAAGACGAATTGGGAGGTGGTTTTTTTAGTGAGTAGGAATCTCACACTGTTGTGTAGCCTGACTGTTGCACTTCGTCTTATGAAAGATTTTTTCGTTACCCAATAAAAAAAAAAAAAAAATGCATTTCTATTGAAAACTTGAATTAAGAAATTTTCACGATCGCAATAATTATTGAATAATACCCCTCCATTGGCTTACTAGATAAAAAAAAAAATGGAAGATTGGAACAGACTCCAGGAGTGTATTGGAAGCCCTCGTGGCAAACCAATTCCATCATTAAAGAAATACTGAACGCTTGGTGGGAGGTTAAAAATAAAAGCATTGTTCTAGTCTTTATCTAGGTTCCAACACGTTGTGGTATTCCAGGCAACGAGGAAGCAGAGCTGCCAGCTTGGCCAGACAAGACAACAGATCTGAAAGTACAGTACTCAAAGAACTTACCGCAGAAGATTGGATTAGCCAATTGAGAAAAAATATCTTCAAAAACAGGGAAACAATGTGGAGAGCAGAGCAATATAAACTGTTGGATGTAAAAAAAGACACCAAAAAATGGACCAAAAGCACTAGGATTTTCTGAAAAGACGAGATAATTTTATGCCGGCTTCGCATTGGACACTGCCAGTTTACCTAGAGTTACCTTTTAAGAAAACTGCAGACACCCACCTGTGAATATTGTATTAGCCTTCCACAAACTGCCTAACATTTATTATTAGAGTATCTCCTTTTCATATCAACAAGAAGAAAAATTAAACTGACAGGAACCCTAAAAGATATATCGAATGATGATGAAGACAGAGTAAAAAAGTTATTAAGCTATTTAAAAAAATATTAAATATTACAGCCAAATCTAATAAGCCTCAGTTGCCTATGACCCTTTACGGTCGAGGCAAACAAGAAAAAAAAATACTGTAATTGTTAACATAATAAAGGTTATTTAGAGTAATAATAATGATTTAAATTTCTTTCTATTTTAGAACAATTTCTGTAAAATGTTTTAGTGGCAATATTCACGTAAAGTATAGCTTAAAAGTGGGTTGTACTTTCGTATTTTACGACCTGGGGCAGATTTTTCTTTACTTTTAAGCAAAAAGAGATTTAATTATAAAATCAGATTTTAAAACTATAAAATCAGAAAAATATATGAAAGAAAATGGAACCAATTCCTGGTGCATGTTTGATGGATAATTTTTGAGACGAAAATTAGGATCAGAGCTTAAGGAGCGCATTTCACCACACTTTAGAACAGCAACACGTCCACATTCGGTTTCAGCCCAACACTAAGAATAAAATGAAAGACGTTCCGGGTGTATGTTTGATGAGTAATTTGTGATGGTGTCAGAGCGAACTTTGGACGCGTCTGAAGCAAATGTCGCTACCCTACTCTATAAGCAGAGATGCACGGTTCTACATTTGGATGACAAATATTATTTAAAATTATTTTCAGGTGTATGTTCTATAGGTGACCTAAATCTGCGTCTACCCCCCGTAGTAGATTATAATAAAAAAAAAGCAGAGGTTTAAACTGTGATAAATGCCAACGCTACTCATATGGTCTGGGAGGATTTTCAGAGAAAATGTTTTTGCAAACGTCATTGTAAATCAAATGAAACATATTAGTCGTGGTATGGCTTGTACTTAAAATCGCTCTGCACAAACATAGTAAACATTTCCACTTGGCGCATCTCGTAAAGTACCTGGTCCTTTACAGATCAACCCGCAAGTGGACAACCACTCCACAAATACAACGTTCTGCCATATTCCTCACATTTTAGTAACGACCTCAAAGCACATATTACATTTATCACATTTTTCCACTTCTGGTAGTTTATGCAATCGCTCTTTTTTCTTCTTTTTTTTTAATATGGTCAGGCAATCAGTGCTGGACCTCTTGACTCTGGGATAGACTTTCTACCTCATCAAATCCTTGCAATCCAAATTCCCAAACGTTTTTTCTCCTTCCTTACTTTTCTCCAATAAAGCGATTCAAGTATTCCCAATAACCCTCCGAGGTGACTAAAGATTGTAAGATTACAGTTGTAAATTTCTATAGGTAAAATTTTAAGAAATTACCTTACAGACAGTTGATATATCGTTGTAAATTAATTAGTTGGAAAAAAACATATATTGATGACAAATAAATGGTTCTCAGTTCTTCCTCAAAAGTTTCTCTTACACCAGTAACTATTAGGAGTCAACGTTTCGCGGACTCATTGCTGGAAAAATATAACTAAACAAGATATCCATAATTTTTTTTTCTTTTTGTCTTCAGAGATCTTTAGGGACCAACGAATACGTTGGCTGTGATGAGTGGTTCTCAAATGTTATATTTTTATTACACATATAAATGAACGCACCTTAACTTCCTTTTGTTAATTGTTTATTTTATTTCATAATTGTTTAGACTTATTTTATGAAAACACTTTCTCATATATAATTCATTATTTCACTCCATAGCTTACTGCTTTTCGTCTACATGGGTGTTCATTGGCTTACTGTGCTATGTTATATTTTTACTTTCACTTACCTAAAAACGCAAAGTCGTACGAAAATAAAATTTCATATTTATGACAACTATACCTTTGAGATATTATGGCTACTTTTTTCATGAAAATTGGCTAACCAGGACAGACTCTTTATACCCATGCATTTTACACCTTTTTACGATTTTCTCAAAAACGGCTCTAACGATTTGATTAAACCGGTTGTATAGATGTAAAATTTAATAAGTTTTAATTTTGTGTAAATTTCATACTGATTGAAATAGTCTGACATGGCTTTAACGCCGATATTTTCTTTCTCTTTAAATACCTTTAATTTTGTAGATTTAAAAAAAAAATAGTGTTAGCATCTTCTTAGCATTAATAAATAACGGATAAATATCTAAGTTGAGCAAATTTGATAAGTAAGTTAAGTAGAAAAGAGCCTAAATATTTATAAATGCAATTTTAGGGTTCTTGAACACAAGAATAGTAATATGGATGTATAGTATACCGTTGGATGGCTAAAGATTGTAGAAAAAATATTATTTTATACACAAAATTGTAAAAGTTAATAGAGAATGACGAAAAGCCGATAAAATTGTTGTAGTTAAAAATATAATGTATTATTATTTAATATCTATCGAAACTTTACGTTATTAATTTTTTTTATTTATTGATCTATTTTCATTTTTATGTAATAAAATATAACACACGAAATGTTTGATGATCATTAAAAATGCTTTATAAAATGGCACACCCATACAGATTCTGCGAACCCTAAATGGGAATGTTAGGAAAAAGTTGATTTACCGCATGAATTGTTAATTAACCGCTTGAATTATTACATCAGGAGTTAAACATGGCGCAGGGGTGAAATTAAGCTCTGATACATGAAGCCGGACACCAATAAATTATTTCGAAGCTCGCATCGGTAATTTCCGAAGGAACGACTAGGTTTGGAGGGGAAAGGCTAGAACGATATATCAGGGCGCTCGGGGTCACCTGTTGTGTTCCATGCTCTTTGGGGGAGGGCTGAGTGTGGCCCCAACTTCATAAACATTTTCCGGGCAAGTGCAGAACGTGGTCGTTCCTTTTCCTTTTAATACGTTCTCGTCCATCCGGAATTAATTTAGTTATATTCTGTTTCCCATCGTAACTTGTGGTCGGATGAAAAGTTTTATACAGTGGTTGGATCTCATCTCTATAACTTCCAATTACTTGATTTTTTTTTTTCATTTCATCTCTTCTCATCCGTACTGTAATGAAAATAAGTACCGGAAATTATAATTTCATTTCCGTTTTTTATTGTTGATTCTGTGATGGAAAATTTCATACTGGACCATTAAATCATTCACATAAATCTCATTAATCCGAATCTATTTAGTTTTATCATTTTTTTCATAGTATATTTTAGATGTTTTTTTCTCTTTAAATCTGGATGTCCACCGGTTAGTTATAGATAGATAGATATTTATTTAATAAAGAAAATAATCTTGTACAAATATACCTATACAAATATAATAGGTTTCTTTTCCGCTTTTCTTAGTGAAATACATAATACATAAAATAGCATAATATATCTGATTATATTCCATTAAATTAAAGATACACTTCTGAGTCTTAACTATTCATATTGTTTTTCTTTTTAATTTATTAGTAGCTATATCAAATTTTCACTGGAGCAGTATATATTTCCATATACTGTACAACCTGTTATTCTTAAGGGACCTAGTCCCAGAATAAAAATTTTTTTCTTTTTCGATTTCTATTTTTCTATTTCTATATTTGATATTTATAGTAAAAACAAATAAATATTAGCCAATTTTTTTTATGCTATCAATGTTCACAATGTTCTCTATATTTTCACAGGTGGTGAGTTTTTGATGTAGTTGAGTAGATACCTTCTTCTATATTGATTAGATGACGGCAGTGTAGAAGGAGATGGTGAAGACTATTAGTTATGTACTGTTTACAGCTGCTACATATTTCCCTTTATGAAGACTATAGGATAAGTTTTCTAAATATATATTTATGGCTTGAGAGTTATAAATTCTCAGTAGACTGACTATTCGTATTTTATGAATATGTTAATGGAACGTCAAGTATTCATCTGTTGACGAATCTAGATGGCTGAATGTTCTATGACCGGCCAGTTATATAATTAACTAGCTGTGAACCGCAGCTTTGCTAGCGAATATTTCATTTCGTATTAATTTATGTGCGTTTATAGTAAGAGTAGCTATAATAAATATCAACTATCTGCTACTCTTTGTTATTATTTAAAGCCCGATCTAGACTTCTTCCTGTCAAATTTACAATTTCAACCACTTGTAAGTTGAAGATTTTCAAACCCAGCCTTATTGCACATCTATACACTAAGGCGAACCTCCAGAAAAACTTTTAGCTTTACAGCCATAGTCATTTTTTAGATACTGCGATGACCAGAAAATAAATTGATACATTTTATAAACATAGACATATAGCTAATAAAAGTCCTAAATATTATTAAAATAATAGTTCTGATTATTATACTCGAATAAATCAAAAGAAATAATAATTGTTATAATTTATTTAAATTTATAAATGTATATGCTTCAAGGTAATAACGCTTAAAGTTAAAAATGACTCTTGAAATAAAACATGACTTATATAATAATATAGATTGATATAAATATAGTCTCCGCAACCTTCTTTACACCGTAGTGGCCTCATCTCTCTTCGGTCCAAATATTTTGCCTGTAGTACCTTATTTTCGAAAATTTTAGCCGTTGTTCGTCCTTCAATGTAAGTGGCCATGTTTCACATCCGTAAAGAACCGTTGGAAGAATAATAGTTTTATAACTTCTAACCTTTAAGTTTTTAGACAGAAGCCGCGAGCTAAGTAATTTCGCAACTGAATAATAACACGCATTTCCCGCCTATAACCAGGACTTTATGTTCTCCTGGACTTAGTTTTTCTCGTTATCATTGAACCTAAATACTTAAATATCTCTACGTGTTCAAAAGTATGCCCTGATATATCAATATCGCCACCGTCTCTGCTACTAATCATATATTTTTTCTTATCGGTATTTATTTCGAGTCCTATTATTTTACCTGTTTTTATTTTATTCGTTTCCGTGTCTTCCGGAACCGGAATTTTATCAACCAGATTTAATTCTTTCTCGGTACACGTCACCTTTTCTTTGATATATTCTAAAGCGATTTCGTCTGCGTCAATTTCTGTTATTATGATCGCTATTAAGAAGTTTAAAAAAAAATATATTTGAAAGAACTTCCGCGTAAATGACATTTTTAGTTTTATTTTCATGTGGCAGAAGAACATAATGATTTTCTTCGCAACCCGATCTTGGCGTAAATCAATTCCTACGTGTTTAAATATTTGGCCCTGTGATATATTAATTGTTACAGCAAAAGATAAATTATGGGGAAATTGAATTTTTTCAAAAATAAAAAGTAAATCATTTGAAATCATTGGGATGCGAGGTTTTTTTTTTCCCTAATTTTTCCCGTTTTTCCCCAGATTTTTCACTGATTCTCCACTCCTATTGGTCGCAGCGTGATGTTATATAGCCTATAGCCTTCCTCGGTAAATGGACTATCCAACACAAAAAGAATTTTTCATTTCGAACCAGTAGTTTCTGAGATTAGCGCGTTCAAATAAACAAACAAACAAACTCTTCAGCTTTATAATATTAGTATAGATATAAACAGAGAGCTTAGAAACATGACATGATATATAAGATGGGGCGCTACCTTAAAGCAGCCGAGGACTCTTTAGTGTTGTGTCAGATCCCTCTTCCGGCTCCTTCTCAGTCTTGTTCTTTGAGTGTTATTTATGAACTTCATAGGGTTTCTTTATAGTTGGCTGTGCAATCGTTTATATTAGATAATGATATATTATTAATTGCTAATTACCATTCAAAGTTAGTTGATGTCTTTGAAACTGTTTCATATACCTGTGAGGCTTGCGTCTGAAGGAAATTAGTTGGTTAGAGTTGAAATTCAGTTTGTCATGAATGGAGTAAAAGCTAATCAGCAACATGTAGAACATTAAGGTTTATAAGTGACAACTTAAGAAGCGTTGAATTATACGAAGTATTTTGAATTCTGTTGATTGGATACGGGAAGCATTCGATGAGGTAAAGGTTACTTGGAGGCGTTAGTTGGAATTTAATTTAATTCTACAATTCCATCTAATTTCTCCCGCACCATCTAGTTTCTTCATCCAGTCCTTACAATCCAAAATCCTTCGCAAAATCCTGAATGCCCCTTATTTTGTTACAAATCAACTCCTCCATAATGACCTTAATATCCCATTTGTGTCAGACTATAGATAGATAGATACTCCTCTTTTCATTCTAAACTCTCTGCCCATACAAACCCACTTGTCCATAATTTTATCTTATTTAGATATCCCTGATAACCCTCCAAGGCGACTGAAAAGAAGGTGGCCTCGGGACCTACTGCCTTAAAATAGTTAGTGAAGTGCTTTTTAGTGGGTAGTTCTTTCTGAAGACATTTTCATGACTTTTTTTAATTTCTCATATTTATTTATGGTGTTCTTTAATACAGTAGTAAATTATTATAAATAAATAAAAAATTCTAAAAATTCGACACCATAACTCAAGGTCTCTGGTGTTGGATTGAAAATTCTTGGAGTCAAAAGTTAGATTTTTATTGACTGTTAGCACACAATTGTTATCAACATCATAGGTAGAAAATATGGTTTTAAGTTGTGGATTTAGATATCAATTTATAAACTGTGGGTCTTAGGATACGGCCAGCAGACTGAGTAAAAACGGATAGGTAGAAACTATTTAGAAGGATCTGTCCATGGGATAAGATTGCATATTGATGAAGTATGTAAGAGGGAGGATTTTAAGGAATTCGTCCTGCAGTCCTGAATGCCAGACTCTGTCAAAGGCCTATTCTTCGACGAGAACGGCTCCAATATGGCATTGCAAGATGGTGGAGTGGGATGTTTGGAATCCAAACTTTTATTAAAGTATTAGGTATAGGCGCTTCCGCATGAGTTTATCCACACTCGTTCAAAGCTCGGCAAATTTCCAGTCTTTACAAATATTTTCTTCGAAATTATCAAACACAACCATTCAATTTTTTGTGTTGTACTTCATAATCATTCATTACTTTCTACGGTATATAAATGCTAAATGTATTTATATTGCTTTCTACTCTCCTCACTTGCTTTTCAAAAGCATCTTATAGAACTATATTAAAAATTTAATTTCTAGAAATTAGTTTTGAATACATTTTATGTTACATAGAAATAAACATCAATCATGTTATTCGTTATTCGATATTATCGATTTTTTGTAAGCTAATAATTTTGGTTTTATTTTAAGATATCTCTTCTTACATGCAATACATTTATGACCACAAATGTTTGCGGTATCTTAAAACCAAATACTGTTACAGAAAAGCAAAATGCACTTTATATACGATGTGATATTCTTGTAATTATCATTAAAAATTGATAATTAATAAAATCGAATGATACATGTATAAACATTTTAATATAAATCGTTTAAGCATTTTTTAGAATTATCAAAATGTGTAGAATATATGTACTTATTTTATTACAGATTATGGTGCGAAGTACAACGACACAGGTTAGGGAAACCATGGTCACATATTATTTGCAGGATTGAGAATGATTTATTAACATATTAATAAACTGACATTTTTTTAAATTTTGCTTTGGTAAAAATATTCCTGTAACATTCTAAATATTTTTTAATCTTAAGTATGTAATCTTTGTTTCGAACAATATGTTAACAAAAAAATAATTAGGTAGAAAGTATCGAGAGTCAGTTGTTTTTTGAATATTTTAATTTTGCCGACCTTTTGACTCAACTTGTGAGCCAGTATCAGAGCATTACTGAGCCATGTCAACTATAAACTAAGTTTAAAATATTCAATATCATTTCAATTCAACAATCGGCAAACATAAAATAATTTATATAGTCGTCTATACATCCTCAATATAAATAAACAATAAAAAAAAAAAAAAAACGACTTTCACTAACCTCCGTTGTTAAAATCAATCTAACAATTTTTAAATACATTTAAAGATACAAATAAATTGTTAAAGAATTAATTATTTTAAATTTCAAAAGAAACACGTGTTTTATCAAATAATCTATTATATTTTTATCTGCAACAATCAGTTAGTTTTATCGGCTTTTCATTCGCTCAACTTGCATATTTATCTGTTATCTATCAATGCTAATAAGATAATGTACCAAAATTAAAGGTACTTTAAAGGAAGGAATTTTAAATTATTTGCATTTAAGCTATGTCAGAATATTTCAATCAGAATAAAACCTACATCATATTAAATCCCATTACATTTTACATCGATATATACAGTTTTGTCAAAATCGTTGGAGCCGTTTTTGAGAAAATCGTAAATACGTGCAAAATGCATAGTATAAAGTACATCTTCTTGTCAGCTAATTTTAATGGAAAAGTTTCTGTAACTTCTCGGGCGTATAGTTGTCTTAAATATGAAATTTCGGTTTTACAGGACTCTTCGTTTTTCCCAGGAGTTACCACACACACACACCCACAGACCTTTTTGTGGACTTAGTTATTTGGACTCAGGGGACCCTCAAACGTGTATTTCCGTTGAAAACTGGAATTCGAAAATGTTCACGATCGCAATACTTTCTCTTACTATATATTTCATATATAGGTAAGTTAAAGTAAGATATGCACTCTGATCCTACACACAAACCACTATGTTTCGATAATATCCCAATTGATAATACTGATCAGATTCAACCAGAAACAAAAATGTTATCACGTCCCCTAAGGCTGATTGATCGACCTGTTATTAGGGCGTTCACTAGAAAAGATCTCGTTATGAGCGTTAAAAATCTCGCTTTACGTGGAAACTGTTATGAAACAAAAGGCTATAAATCATATTAATGCATTCCTGTACTCTAAGCACTGCTTACACCTATAGTATTTTAGATAAAATCTCTGAAATACAGAGCTGTGTCTATAAAAGGTTGCCTGATTTATAAGGTCAATTTTTTTACATTTTCAAACACTCTGTTCCTTTTTACTCAAATTTGACATTTGTCAAAAGTTTAATGATGTCATTATTTAATACCATCCGATTAGTGTACAATTATATTAGAATATAAATCAAAATACCATCAATATATCTTCGAAAACTTGCCATAGCGATGTTTTATAATATATATATATATATATATATATATAAAACATGTATATGTATATATAAAATTATAATAATAATAATATTTAAAAAAAAATGTATATATGAAAAATATCCAAGGGATTGATATAGTATGCTGTGTGATTATAGAAACCTGATGTATTTGGGCAGCATTGTCAGATAAATAAATAATTTCTCTTTCTATTTTTTATTTTATAAAATAGTTGTGTTGAACAAAATGAAAAATAAATGAGTTTAAATATATAATAAAAAGAAGAAAAATAAATATTTACATTCTTTTGATACTTGATCTTTTAAGAATAACATAACCTGAGAAGTAATTAAGGATCTTAAACTGGTCAAGAATTAATGAAAAAAAATTAAACATAAATAAAAGTAATATACTACAATAATAAGAAACGAAGTCTTCTAATCACAAAATAAAAATTAAAAAGCAGCTTCATTTTGGGATACTAGAAGGTACTGGAAGAGAAGGTGTTTGAATGTGGAGAGGGAAGGAGCATGACGGATGTTTGCTGGGAGGGAATTCCAGAGACTAGTAGAACGGGCCAGAAAGGAGCATTCATATGTTTTTGTTCTGTGGGAAGGGATATAAAGGTTGGTAATAATGTGGCGTAATCCTTTTTCATCTTTCCTTTGTCTTTAAATATCTCTTTAGTTAGGAAGCTTATTTTCTTTCAACTTGAATTAATAATGCTAAAGAGCGTGACTTAAAGATTATTGCAAAGCTAACCGAGATAAACAAACTCATCAATGCCTCGATATTGTCGCAATAAATGTCTAGTTGTAACAATACACGAGTGTCCTCTATCGATTTATCAGTTGTCGAACAAGTTGATTCTTTACTTTTTGACCAGGTCATGGTTGAAGGTAGGAATCAATGAGACACGCGGGTCAAGGCAAACTTTGGTGCTCGATACACTTTACGTACTTTTGTAACTTTTATAATGTTCCAAATATCCTTTTTCAGAACCTCCAGTAAGGTCATATTTAGCTCGAGGAGAAGTAACCTTTGGCTTGACAATTTTTTTTTTAAGAACTAGCTATCCGCCTTAGCTTTGAACGGGTGAAATTTAAATTAATGAGTGAATGAAAAAAAAAACTAATAAAAAAAAGGAATTAGTCCGGGTGGCGGTAATTAAATGAAACAACTGAATAGTTTCAACTATTTATTGTTTGCCAACGTTTCGATCCCCCTTCGTAAGCCATCATCAGGGCTAAAAAGATACAAAAGAAATAAAATTTCAATGACATTACATACAATATTATATAAACTATTGAGCTAGAGAACGTCGGTATAAAAATATAACAGAAGAACTATATATGTTAAAAAACTTAGTTAAGTTACAATGATTATACTATAATAATGAAAGTGTTATACAGACAAAAAAAAAAATGTTTCACTAAATAAAATGTACACAGATGTCAATACATTTTGTTATTAGGAGAGACGATGGGAGCCGACGATTTAATAGAGAAATAAACCAAGAATGTATTGCCTTAGAATAATCATTAGATCATCTATGAGGTACCGAAGACAAATCTTAAAAAATAATTCATGATTTTTTTTATATCTTATAGTTTAAAGCGGTTCAATTTGATAAATTAAGAGTTTATCACTTTGGGATTACGAGTTCCTGGTAACGAAAAGTGCTCTTAGAAAGAAAACATGTTTATTTCCGATTGTCTATTGTGCAATTTCGAGGCCCGGTAAGTGCTCTACCGTCGGGAGCCATTTATTGTACCTTAAAAGAAAATGCGTAAGTTCGTTCAATTTTTTTTATTATAATTAATAGAAATATAATTAGAGGGTCAAGGCCGGTATTAATACTTACAGCGGGTGGAGTGCTCGTCCTTGTCTTCCGGGATGTCTTCGGTCCTCGGTCAGGGTGGACAGGTCTCTTCCAGTTCAGGGGTACAGTGGATGCTGTGCTTTGGCTCAGGATGTGGATCCGTGTAGGCCGGCTTCCAGACGAAGAAGACAGAAGTCCTGGAGAGCCCCCCAAAGGTAATTCTGTATGTAGTGGGGCTAATGCCTTCTGGGGCGTGCTTGCTCGCTCTTCTTGTAGGGAAACAGAGACCCTGACCTATATTTTTAATACTCGCTGGAGGAGGTTTAAATCCGACATCTATTCATTATTATATTTTATCATCAGTAGAGATTAGAGAAATAAATTGGTCAACCAATTAAAATTGATTCAGTTTATTTGTTTGTTGTGTTGAACGGTTCCTATTCCATACGATTTGTTTACTATCTCTTTAAATATAAAATGATATCGCAATGAATGGTTTCCGCAAACTCCGTCTACACCACAAGACGAATTTTGATATGGTGTTGACTATCATTTAAGGAATCCTTTTTCGAAGGTATATAATTAAAATGCATTGTAATTAGGTTTTTCATTCGAAGGGAAACTTTAGTTTCTGTAATCAAGTCATCAAGAAATTATCCCTGGAATATGAGTAGTAATATAAACGTATAATCTACTGTTCCAAAGCTCAATATTTTAGAAAATATAATATGCAATAAAATAAGCGGTACAAGTCAACATCAAGACTATAAACATATGATCATATGTTTTGTTATGTTTGTAATGAGAAAGGTTATGGGATTCAATGTTGCCACTAGACAGTATCGTACAAGTTATATTATTTCATACATTACCCATGATGTTAGAAGAAATATTATGTACCAAATGGAGAGTAATTTGTTATGAATCCATAAATGGACTTGTTATTGATTATTTCTACTTTAAATATTATTTAATGAAAGGGGGTGTATCACTTTAAACTAAATTGTAAGGGTTACCTATGAAAGTTAGTATTGAATATCTACTCTTAAGGCTCTTTTCTCTTCTCTACCTATATATAGACTCATCTCGCGATTATTGGTTTCTGCGATAAATTCTAGATAGGTCAAACTGTGCATTTTTTAAAATGAATGACACCACATTTGAATCGCACTCGTGCAAAGCAGTGGCGAACTTTTTCTGTATACATTTATTTATCGATATTTACAACTGTAAACATTTTAAAAATTTAATTTAGTTTTCATAAAAGTTCCATTTAGTTTTAAGAATAATGGTAAGCAAACAGTAGATCATGTTTTCGTTTTTAAAACATTCCACAAACAGAAAGAGAAAACCAAATCCCAAAACTATTTATTTGACTTAAAGTTTACTTATGATGACATTTAATACAAGCATTATATCACAGAATGAAAGACCTATATGTATTCAATTTATGTAACAGATCAAGTTACAATGAGCAATGTTTAGTGTGCGAAACATATTGATGGGGATCTATTGAAAGAAATAATGGCGCCCAACAGGGTTTCTTTGCCTGTCTTTGATGTTGGTTATTCAATCTATACTAATATTATAAGCTGAAGAGTTTGTTTGTTTGTTTGAACGCGCTAATCTCATAAACTACTGGTTAAAATTGAAAAATTCTTTTTGTGTTGGATAGTCCATTTATCGAGGAAGGTTATAGGCTATATAACATTACACTGCGACTAATAGGGCCGAAGAATCAGTGGACAATCTGAAAAAATTGATAGGAAATTGACCTCGCATCCCAACGATTCCAAATGATTTACCTTTAAATTTTAAAATAATTCAATGTCCCGTTAAGTTAACTTTTGTAGTAACAATTAATAAATCACATGGGCAAACATTTAAACACGTAGGAATCTATTTTATCCATCCTCATGGAATTAACTATGTTTACATACTGAATTCGTCTTTATTGAGGATCAGTATTGTAGTTAATTGCAAACCAACATGAGTGACAGTTCGGTTCATTTTCGGCATATCATGCTGTTCTTTTTATAAAAAAGGAAAAAAGCATCCCAAACTGCAAGAAAGATTCGTGCCGTGTATGGTAGCGATTCAATTGCTGATAGCACGGTTCAAAAGTGGTTTTCGCGGTTTAGATGAAGAGATTTCAATTTCGAAGACCAACCTCGGGCTGGCCAGAGTTATTACTGGTGACGAAAAATGGATTCTTTGCATCAACACCAGCCGAAACAAATCTTGGGGGTTGCCTGGAACGACGCCGCTCGCAACACCAAAGGTCGGCTTGCATCCAAGAAAGGTGATGCTCAGTATTAGGCGGGATTGGAAGGGATCCATACATTTTTAGCTCCTTCCACAAAACCAAACTATAAATAAATTTACATCTTTTCTGTTCCCTCGAACATTTTCTACAAGGGAAATCCTACTCTTCAGGAGATGACGTCAAAACGGACCTTTATTGTTCTTCAGGAGTAAGGATAATGATATTTGAAAAAAAGGGATAATGGACTTTTCAAGCGTTGGGAAAGGATAATCGCTAATGGTGGTAACTATTTTGTAGATTAAATAAATAAGTTATAAGCTTTTCATCAATTTTAATTGTTGTCCACATTTCTCTAGAACTTTCCGGACACCCCAATATATTTTTTTAAAAACGTCTTAATAGCGATCATAAAAACAGAAATTGACTCAGGCGCAGTCGCGAGCAACAGCTAGTTGATAATATAATTTTGTCCATACATAGAATTATTGATATTTGCAATAGGTGGAGAATAAAAGAAAAAAAATCATTTTTAATGATACACATTTCAAAAATGGAAGAATAATAATTGCCAATTTAATGTGAAATATTGTTGTTATTCCTAATATCGACTTAAAAACTTCAAATATCAAGTAATTTTTCGAGATTTTGTCTCATCTCTAGGAATTAACTTATTAATTATAAACATATTTAACCTAAGTCAAAAATTATTCATAATGACATTTTGTATTTTTAAAATAGTATAAAAGTTTGAATGCTTTAACTATATATTACCATAGATAGTTTCTGATGTTTGAAGTTTAATAAAACCATGTGGAAAGAATTGAAGTTTTTTTGTCTTTAACCATCTGTTTTAAATATTAGAACAAACAACAACTATGTAAATATCGATTTTATCAAATCTTGTCAAAAATAAATTATATAGAAATTTTAAATTTAACAATCGAAATCCATCCATCTCAGCCAACATATTCTTTAGTCCCTAATCAATCAGGGCTATCCTATAATTGTGAAAAGTATACTCTAATATGTTATTAAAAAAAATTTCAATAATGAAATTTTAATTTTTTAATCGCTTGATTAATTTAACGATTAATTTTTATTTAAAAATATTATGCGATAAATTATTCCTTAAATGGATGGTCGGCGAAGCGAAGTGTGTAAAAGTTGCAAGCCTGAAGGAGATTAAGAAAGTGATTTATCTTAGGAAGGGATGGCAACTGATTTAAACCGATCATCTAAAGGAAGGGGGAGGCGTTCTTTTATTTTGTTGCGGGAAATGTTTGTTTTGGCGGGAAGTTGATTGATGGCGGGAGTTGGTCAAACAGTTCTCGCTCATGTCGAGGGAAATCCTACACGGCTCCTATCTCCCCTATCTATTGGCCACTCGTTTTCGGGATATAGCAAGTTTATGCTTGTTCGCGGAGTAATATTCCGCCAACTTTGAATATTAAGGTTTTATAGTACTCTGTTATTTTTCGTGACCCCATCATTGAGGTCTGGGATAAGAAAATGATATTTGCCAGCACAAAATACAATACCCTTCTACACAAAAAAAGCTTATTAAATACCAAAAAAAATCTGGTGCGTGCACCACACTCTTTTCACTCATATCTGTTCTTAAAATCAATTTAAGAAATTTCAAATAAAGTTACTTTTTTTCGATTCTTTGGTTTGTTTATTTATTTATTTAATTGTGGTTTATTTATGCTACTGTGGCTTTCCTTGACATTCGTCTTATCGTTTAGATGTGCAATAAGGCTAGGTTTTGGTCAAATAGTCCACAGTATGTTTTCAGCTTAGCGTTTGTTGATCTATTTAACGTCACATTATACTGCTGTGGCTAATCGGACGATGCTGCAGTGGGAGTCCTAAATTATGTCAATCCAGGTTTAATTAAGATAGGGATCTTTAACGAGTACCTGACATCACAAAGGCTCGGGACCACCTTTTTAATTTTCCTCCGAAGGACGGCATAACTGTGGAATGATTACTCCCATTAAAAAATCCTTGGTTTCAACCCGTGACCTTGGGCATTGAAGGTTTAAAAAAACAAAAAAAAAAAACTATTTGCAATAATCAAATATGTTATATTCCAAACGGATATTTCATAGCATCTCTAGGCCACCGCCTCAAAAGTCATACGGATCGTTTTTGTTTGGGCTGATGTGTTCATGTTTTAAGTCAGTTTCTTGTGGATATTTTTATAATATTCTGTAGCAATATCCGCTATTTCAGTCCATTTTGTCGTGAAATTGCTTTTTCTCATAGGATGGTGCATTTATAAGAATGAATTCATTGGAAGTTAGAGGTTTTGGCTGAGCCCCAAAGCTCTATTCCGCATATCCTTAAGGGTTTGACAAGTACCTTGTTCGTAAATAGTAAATTTTGCAGTTCAAAAATAATTTTGATGGTTTGTCAAGTAGCCTGGATAATAGCCTAAATTGTATACAAAATATTTACCTTCCTTTAATATATCAAATTTGTTCGACTAGTATATTTGCCTGTTTTTTTTTTCGTTATCTTAACAAGAAGAAATGGTTACTTTTTTCGTATCTACAAAATTGAACATAATTTAGAGGAAGAAAATTGAAACTGTCAACATTTAAGCCCCGTCAAACTATTTCAATTTGGATTAAAACTATATGATATTACAGTTCATTAGAGTTCACGTCGATATAGTGAGTTTAATCCAAATCTTAAGAGCAATTTTTGAGAAAATCGGTAAAACGAGCAAAATTTATATATTAAATTGATTACAAAGTTAAGACACTTTCGATCTGCCAATTTCATTGAAAAAGTTACTGTATCATCTCTGGATTGTAGTCTCAAATATAAAATTTCTGTTTCCTACGGCTTTTTTTTTTCGTGCTAGCCTTACCGCACATACACAGACCTGCAGGAGTAGGTCATTTAAACTTGGGAGATGCCAAAACATTTATTATCGGCGAAGACTGGAATTAAAAAATCTTCAGGATCACAATATTTATCTATCTATCTATATAATATATATATATATATAATATATATTTTATATATATATATTGTCACAATGTTTGTTCGCGATAAACTCTGAAATTACTGAACCGACTTTGATCAAACTTCTTAAGTATCTGTTATTTGGTCTAACTTAAATGATAATATAGTTTATATTACTATTGTAAATGGTTGAAAAATATATTTTTCTAAAACGTAAAACAAAATTTGTTTAACTGTGGCAACACTGGTTGAACGTGGTAACCTTCCCATATCTTCACATATGTGATTATTAATTCAAATATAAGTGTGTTTTGATTGTTTCTATGCGTTCTTATTTATAAAATATACAATCACATTATAGTTTCCATTTATAATAAAATACATATTACTATACGTTTCCAGAAAAATTATAAGTACTGATCTGAATGACTTGCAAAGAGTTATGAGTTGCAAAGGAGTTATGATGATATAAATGGTTATGTTTAAAAGGTAAAACGATGTTATTGAATAATTTGGATGTGGCTACTTGGTACTGGTATGTAATTGTAACATTGAGTAAATAAAATTGATATCTGACATGAAATAATAATCTTTTCTTTATCATAATCAACTGCTCTATCATATGTGTTTTATAGTTACTACTATTAAAGGAGTGCTAACACTGGGTAGTTCTTTCTCAAGACATTTTCATGACTTTTTATTTTCATTCTACATTTTTACTTATTGTATTATTTAGTACAGTTGTAAATTACTATAAATAAATAAATAAAAATATTAAACGCATTTATGCATATTTAAATAATGACAAAATAAAATATTCGCGAGCAAAGCCGCGGGTTACAGCAAGTATTCCATATAAATGAAAGCAAAGGTAAGGTTAGTACTTAGATATGTGGGTGAAGGAATTGCTAATACATATATATATATATTATATATATATATATATATATATATTATATTATATATGGAAAGGCTTTCACGAAAAAGGAACCCTTGCGATCATTCCTTATTCCTATCTTATCTTGTGCTTGGCGATGTCTGCGGTTTGCCTTGTTTTATAATGACAAGAAATAAATAAATTGAAGTACATCCAAGAGGTAATTGGACATCGTCAAGTAAGAATGAAGAAAAGATTTATCAGTTATCTAAGTAGGAGCTTTAAATGTATAACAAATTCTCGATCCGTAACCAAGTCCCATTATCGTAGTCCTATATATCTTTTGTTCTGTCGCTAAAACGCTTTCAACGGCTGGGACTTCGTCTAAGTTTTCGGTCTTTTCTCTTCCAACGGGACTTAAATAGTTAAATCCGATTGTCCTTTATTTCCTCTATTTACGATGTATATTAAGAAAACAATAACCAAGCGGGATAAAAATATATTAGTATTTAAGGTTAATTATAATAATTTTACTTACCTATGTTTAAAATATATAGTAACAGAGAGTATTGCGATCGTGAAAATTTTAGAATTCCATTGTTCAAGGGAACTCTATAGTAGATTCCTGAGTCCAAATAACCAAGTCGCCCGAAAAGGTCTGTGTGTTATAAGGCTAGCACAAAAAAATAAAATTCGTACAAAATTAATATTTTATATTTAAAATATAAACATCCCTCCAAAACCACCTTTATGCAATTTCTATTTGGTCTTCTAGGTGGAAAATAAAGATGAACGAGTCCAAGAGTGCTCATGTAGTGTTTATCCTACAGAACCATAAACCTTCTCTTCCCATTAATTTTATTAATATTCCTATTCCGACTTCCGACGAAATTCGATATTTAGGTATTCACTTGGACAAAAGACTGGCCTGGAGGACCCACATTCGACAAAAACTCAATAGACGATTCGGTCTTTTATCTAGATTACTTGACAGACGCTCTAAATTATCATTAACCAACAAACTAACTCTTTACAAAGTTTTGCTAAAACCAATCTGGAAATACTGGATAGAACTGTGTGGCTCTGCTAAACCATCAAGCATCCAAAGAATACAGTCTTTTTAGTCGAAAGTGCTGCGCAAAATAGTGGACGCACCGTTCTACGTAACAAATGACGTTATACATAACGACTTAAACATTCCGAAAATTTCAGCCACTGCTACAGAACAATGCAATAACTCCCACCAAAGACTAACATACAACACCAACCCTCTTACAGAAACATTAAAATGCCCGACGAATCCTTACAGCCCACCCCGACGACTACGCAGGTGGTGGCCAAGAGATATGCTGATCACTTAACGAGCTATGCTGTGATGGGCCGCTGTTTCAGCAGTTCACAAATTTGTTTATTGCAAAGGAATTGCAGATGGCAAATTTAATTTTATGTCAAATTTCTTGTTTGTAATAAATAAATATTTAAAAAAACTGTACGTCTGAGATGTTACAGCAACTTTTTCATCAGTTATAGAATGAGACTTGACTAGTAAATAATATACAGTGGTTATTAATATTTAATTTGTCTATAACTGGGACTACCACCGATAATCATAAAACAGGTACCTAAAAAGGACTGACCAAGTACCGACAAAGGACACATACCTGTACTTAGGACACAGTACCCACATCCTTCACCTGAAAGGACTTGCTTTGACCGCTCATGCCGCCTCCTTATCCTTATCCTTATCCCCCCTACAATGTTTCGCTATATATACCCTTGTATCCTCAAAACTCATTACTCTAGTTGTAACATTTACTTGTGTCCACACTCATAGAAGGAGACCTCAGAATGTACAATTTTAGTCACCCTAACTCCTCAGCACAGTGTATTGTAGTCAGAATATGTATTATGTTCCCATAATAAAAGCAATATTTTAATATCTTCATTGTGTGTGATTCTTTAACTATCGATATCGGCAAACCAGAAGAACCACTTTATAGAATGCATTTTGAACCTTTTTCACGACCTTTTCTTCAAAATTAGCTCTAACATAAGAACAATAATATAGGTGTATAATATTCCTTTGACAAGCTGTAGATTCACAAAAAAAAGAAAGTGATCTTATACACAAAGCCTTGGTCATCATGGAGTGTTTAAAATAAATTGAGAACTAAAGGTGATTTTTGATTTTACGTTTTTTAAAGTATAACTTTATTAAAAAGTTTTTAAAATGATTCTAACAACGTAGGTAGGTGAAACTTGTAAGTTGCCTGCACTATTTTTTTTTTTTACTTTACCGAAATATTAATATATGAAGTAAACAGAAAATTAATTGTATCATGGTCATGAACATGCTCTAAACCAAGTTTTTAAGAAAATTCTCGTTTAAAGTCTAGAGTCTGAGCATCATGAGTTCCAATAAACATATCTCGAGTCTATGTATACTTCTAGCTTAAAAACTAAAAGGCGTAAAATGATTTTACGTGTAAGAATGTTAACAGATATATGTAATACATTTACACGAACCGATTGATTCTGCTATTACAACCGTAAAATCACTCAGGGGTATAGAAACCCTTATGGGACACACCATGTCTCTACAAAGTGGCTACCAAAAATTAGGGGAAAACCCAACGCTGAGCGTGACTTCGGCCTAATCATCTCATTGCACGAATGTTGAGCTAGAAACAGTACCAGTATCTACATGTATTGTACTCAAGACACTTCATTGGTTGTAGATGTACAGTTTAAAAAAAAAAAAAATATTTTTTATTTTAGCTGCTCATTGTTATTGTTATTTTATATATAACATCACTGATCTTTTTGGTTTTATTTTTTAGTATTTTTTTTTTAATTATTTTTTTTATTCGTATATATTACAATTTGTCATAATAGACAATAATAATAGTGCTACAGGATCTCATTCATACAATATTTACAATATAAACAAAAGGAAAGTCAAATTACATAAAATAAAATCAAAATAAATAAACGTATACAATAAGCAAAATAAATACAAATAAATGAAGTTAACAATAAATAAACAAAACATGTCTCATTCATACCTATGTACAATATTTACAATCAGCTCGGGAACCCCGGACGGGGATTGTCCCCCACTTGTGGAAGGACAAGCAGAGCCTAAAGGATCCCAGCGCCTCCCTCTCAGCCGCATCACTGGTGAGAGCCAGCGGAAGCTAAGTGAGGGCGCCACAGCCACAATCACACCGCACATGAGAGGAGAATCTGACCAGTGTCAGAACTCCAGAATAGATGTTTACAATATGTCTCGGGGCCACTGCCGTTTCAACCTTCTAGGAGGGTTGTATGGATGAGTGGAGCTGGATAGGGATTGTGCTAGAGGATTAGGATGATGAATGAGGTTCTGGTGGAATTTGGAAAATTTAGATGGAATCAGGTCTGAAATAAATGGAACATTAAGGTCGTGGTGCAAGGTATAGTTGGATACATAATAAGGAGCATCCACCATTATTCGCAGGACTTTGGATTGAAAGGATTGAATGCGTTTGATGTTAGAACGTTTAGCTGTCCCCCACAGTTCAAGTCCGTAGGTCCAGATTTGCTTCAGTATTGTCTTGTAAAGTAATAATTTGTTGTCAACTGTAAGCTTAGATTTTCTGTTTAGTAGTCTGTATAACTGTCCGAATCGTCTGTTGAGTTCTTTTCGTTCAAGTCTTGTATGTGGGTTCCACGACAATCTTTTGTCTAGTAGTAAGCCAAGATACCGGACTGTGTCTGAGGAAGGAAGCGGTATGGAATTGAAATGAACCATTGGACAGGATTTGCGTCGAAGGGTGAAGGTGACGTGGGTGCATTTGCTTTCATTAACCTTAATACGCCAAGCATTACACCAGACCTCGATAAGACAAAGGTATCTTTGCAGGATTAAGGATGCTATTTCAGGATCGGAATTGGATGATAGGATGGCGGTGTCATCTGCAAATGTTGCCAGAAAGGTGTCAGGATGATTAGGAATATCAGCAGTGTAAAGGATGTAGAGGACGGGTCCCAAGACGCTTTTTAGTATTTAGGAACGAAAATTAAACAAAACATAAATCTTAATTTAAAAGTAAAATACTTGGAAATATTAAACGGTTGACTTTTTCCAAGAAAATATTAAACTTTTTTTTTCTTGTTATTAATAATTGCGTTGCAGAAATAAAATGTCATTATGTTCTTAAAATATATATAATATACTTAGAAACAATAATAAGTGATGATAAATAACTGAATGTTGATAAATAACTTGTTAAAATATTTGTTAAATAGCGAAGC
Source organism: Piezodorus guildinii (assembly GCA_023052935.1). Classification (NCBI taxonomy): domain Eukaryota; kingdom Metazoa; phylum Arthropoda; class Insecta; order Hemiptera; family Pentatomidae; genus Piezodorus; species Piezodorus guildinii. The sequence goes on from CM041298.1 coordinate 70,603,585, forward strand.
CCCAAAAAATGAGCATATCATTATTTTTTTTTTCATTTATCTACAAATTAAAGTAAAATACTATTTATTACATTAATCGTAGTGGACTAGTATAGGCAAAATAGTTAGCTGTCTTAATATAATTATTGAAATAATAATACTTATTTCTTAAAGAATAATTATAAAAATTTATATTATAAAAATATTAGTAGTAGAAATTATAAAATTATTATCCTTAATGTATAACAATTATAATTTTTTGTTTCAGGTGAGTTGAATAATGCATCACTTCTATAAACATTTCACCCATAAATCGTAAGTTATTTTTTTATTTATGATTTGAACGTTACTATTGGGTTGTTTCACATGAAATGTCCGTTTTTATAGTTTCTGAAATACATAAAGGATTTTATTGGTCTCTTTGTTTTCTTCCGAATGTTTATATATTAGAGTATATATTAATATTATTATGGAAAGTGGTCATATATTATTCTTTTCTCACGATTTTTTTGTGTGGCCTACCAGTTTTGGGACAAAGCAACAACTATGAAATGACTCAAAATCATTTCATAAAACATAATTCTCAATACAATTTATTTAAATGAAATCATATATTTGACGAAAATGTTAAATATAGAAGGCACTAAAAAAAAAGATAGAAATTGGCTACGACAGAAATTGAACAAAGCAATGTGGAGCCTTGATTACGTCGTTCTTTTTACATTAAAATTTCATGCAAATTCACCTCGTGGTTTCCTGGGATATTGCCTTCTCGGAAATTATTAACCAACAATTCTGCCCCTACTGGAAATCACGACTCCTACTGGAGCTGGAGTCGTTTAGTATTTATCTAGTTAATATTCAGGAAGGAAAGAAGTAAATCAGAATAACAATTTGACAGAAGTCATTATTTTAGGTTAGAGTTTTAGATTTACATGAGGCAGTTAAAAAAAAAGTTGATTAAATTTAAAGTGAGAACACTTTTTTTACATAAAACCATATGGACGAAAATATATGTTGTTCAATGATGTTGAAGTTACCTCACAATAAGCAGAAGTGCTATATAAAACTTTAGCAGCAGGTATGATTGGCATGGGGAAGGAAAGTACACATCCGCACGTGTTTTAATTAAAATAGTGGAGGTCTTTCATCCAGCTTCTTTTCAGCTGTTTTCTAACAGGAATTGAAGCTATTTACTTGGTGTTTATAAGCCTATTATCGTACCCGTCTTCTTTTCTATAAAAACGCTAATAGAAAGCCCATATGTAGGGTTTTGTTTTTTACATATCTATGTTATATCGTTATAATTAAAATCGATTTTTATTGAAATGATTCCAGTTTTTGAATGCGAGTCTTTTTTGCTAAGCCATAAATCTGCGAGGCGTAAGTCCAAACGAGCTTAAGTAGGTATTTGTTGATTTGCATAGACGAGAGTATAGTATTTTCAGTCGCTGGTTGAGGATCTATCTAAACATCTTGACCCCAAGTCATGCTTTGGTCAAATGTTTGTCCTAGTTAATGTAGAGAAATGGTATGAGGAATATGGTTTTCGCCGATTAAAATTGGAGGGCAAGTGTTTTACGAATTGTGAATGTTATATCTTTTGACTTATTTATACCATTATTATAATATTAAATGTCATGATATATAGAATTTCCCAAATAAAGTAACAATGTTGGTGAACCATTAATTGAATAAATTTAAAATTATGATATCAAGCGTTAAAAAAAAAAAAAAATAATATGATTTATTTTTTCTATCATTCTGTTCTTATTCAGTCTGTCCAAATTTTATTATTTGGTAACCTGAAAAATATAATTATTTTGAAAATTGCATTTAATAATTAAATTGTATTTAATTACCTACTATGCATATAATAAAAAATCCGAATTAAATCTTATATTTTAAGAATATCATATGTTGTTTTTTGACTGAAACTTATAGGTAAGGAGTGATTTGATTGGCATACACTTTTATTTTAACACTGCCTCCTTTAATATGAGTAAAGCGATTCGGTAGAGAGGAGTGCTGGGAATTCCCGAGTCTTGCATGTAACTTCTCCTCCTATAAGTTTTAACCCCTTGTTGATCGTTAATATTTTACATAGGTATGCGTTTGGTATTCTTTAATTTTTTTTATTTCTGTTGTTTTGGATTTCGGTAAGCATATTGTGATTGAATCTGTTATCACTATGTGAATGTGAGACAGAATGCATTATTACACAATAAATATATATTTTGAAATAGTAAACTATTTCATAGATATTTTCAGAATTTTACTTTTGATGTATTTTCCTTTTTAAACGAGAATTTATTTATATATATAGAGCAAAACTATATTATCTCTAATTAATAAGTCCTCTAAAATTCTCATAATTATCGAAACTAATTATAGATAGTTTATAGATTTATTAGCTACATGCATATTGCATTCGCTTTTAAAATTCGGTTTGTACATACATTAGTACATTCAAAAATAAAGTATTGACCTCTAGAAGTGATTAAGTACTAACTTCTATTTATTTTTGTGCCAAATTTCTAAAAAAATCGGCCCTGTAGTTTCGGAGGAAATGCATCGTTTTTTAAAATTCCTTTTTGGGGTTCTAAGTATCTTGAAACGTTAGATCCAAAATTTGGAGGTGTGAACGAATCGTTTTGGTCAATTACAAAGGCTCATTATTAAAAATAATATACACTAAGTATAGAAATATTGGGTTGTTTCACATGAAATGTCCGTTTTTATAGTTCTGAAATACATAAAGGATTTCGCAGGTCTCTGTTGTTTTCTTCCGAATGTTTACATATTTAAAGTAAACAGTTACTAATCCTCTACCATTTTGTTATAAACATTAGGTTCCACTTCAATTACCCACTTTTCAGTATACCTCCAAATATAAACATGGAACACGCGATTTTCGAGTAATATTTTTGTACGAGTTTAAACTCGGCCATTCAGCAGCTGAGGCCGCTAGAAATATTTGCAAGGCGTTTGCGGAAGGGAGTGTTAATGAACGGACCATTCGCCGTTGCTTTGCTAAGTTTTCAGCTGGGGATACCGACTTGGGCAACTTGCCTCGAGGAAGACCTCCGTCCGTAATAGACAACGATGTCCTCAAAAATACAGCAGAAGGAAACCCCTACCAAACAGTTAAAGGACTCTCAGCAAAACTAAAAGAAAGTGCATCTACCGTTTCCAGACATTTAAAGTGTATTGGGAAAGTAATAAAGTTCGATACATGGGCACCTCATGATCTCACTGAGCGGCAGCAAGACCCCATTTCAAAACATACCGTGCAAAAATTGAAAGAACTGGGCTACGAAGTTCTTCCGCACCCACCATATTTTCCGAACTTGTCTCCAACAGATTGCCACCTGTTCAGGAATTCAGACAACTTCGTCAAAGGAAAACTTTTTGAAAATGATGATCAAGTGAAAAGTGCGTTTTCAGATTTTGTTTCAGTTCAAAGCTCAGGGTTTTTCAGTTCGGGGATAAAAAATTTGGTTTCACGTTGGTAAAAATGTGTGGAAAAAGAAGGTAAATACTTCGAATAAAATTATCTTGTTTTCATATCTTATTTTTAATAAAAAACCTATACCTTTAAAACGGGCATTTCATGTGACACAACCCAATAGTACTAATCCATGCAATTTACTTACTGTTATTTATTTATTTATTTTTGCATAAAGAAGGAAGAGTAAGATAAAAAAAAATAAAGCGAAATCTTCCGCTTCCTACAAAGTTCATTTTTATTCATACTTTACCGTACGTGCCTTATCTTGGTTCGGGGGAAGCATGTAGTATTTAGAGTTCCTAACCAAACCCCAGATCAACTTTACGATTGCAGCGGGGAAGTAAAATGATAATGAGTATTTGTTAATAAAAATACTTGGTCAATTGTGATGTAATCAGGGATCAAAATAATGCAGTTAATATTGAAGTAACATTCTTCTAAATTAATTAGCTCTGCAAAGCATCATATCAATAAAAATTTCGAGGCTTTAATAAAATAAGATTTAAGACATAAACAACCTCTACTTCTATAATAACCTATTAATATTCTCGGGCTAAGTGATCATGATGATAATGGTTCGTACTGTTTCTAGACCAACGGTCGTGCAAGGTTTTCCAATAGTGTTGTCTCTTCACTTCTGAAATAACAGCTAATTAATTAATTTAGCTAAAGTCGAGATTCGGAATCAGAACCTGAAAAAGAGTAGAATAAGACTTTTCTTATAACACTACATCGTTCCCTAACAGCACTTATCCGATACGATGAAATCCAGAGGAATCTGTTTAATAATTAAATATTTGATATTATTTTAATAATTGAAGTTGTTTTTTGTTTGTTTTTTAGTACACAAATGTATTTCTTTTCTTTACTTGTTTATATTTGAATAAATAGTTTAGCTGTATTAAAAAAAAAAAAAAAAAAGCAGGGGTCAGTCGTGTAAAGAATGCTTTAATTTTGCCAACGTTTTTGCTCAAACATATGAGCGATCATCAGGGTATCACAGTGAGTCATGTGAAGCATGACATAAAGAATTAAAATATATTCCAACAAAACCCACCACATTACCACTTCGTCGTAAACCTATGACATTCTGCCCAACAGTATCCTTTAATAATATTCCGCTTGTTCCAGTTGAATAGATCCACTGTCTAGGACTCCTACTTGACAAACGTCTAACATGGAATCCGCACACAAGACTGAAACGACAAGAAATTCCCCGTCACTTTCGGTTACTTCAACACTTACTGGACAGACGCTGCAACTTTCCACTTCAACTACAAAAAGCTCATCTTTATCAGCATCTTAAGGCCTATTTAGACTTACGGAGTTGAGCTTTGGGGCTTTACTAAATCATCATTTTCTTTCCGTATTCAATCCATAATCCTTTGCAAAATTCATAATGCACCTTACTTTGGTCCATATGTTTTGATTTGGCCCTTACCAGGTATCATCCCTTCCACAACAAACTCCACTCTCGCTCTAACTTACTAGTTTCAATCCTCGCTTCCTCTTCCTTTCCTGATAACCCTCTTATCCGAGGCGTCTGAAAAGAAGATGGCCTTCAGATCTTCTAATTTAAATTACCTTATGGAGTTCTCTCAATGAGCAGTTTCTTTTCTTCTGTGTTTTATCTCTCAGATTATTTACTTGATGTATTAACCAATACAGTTGTAAATATCAATAAATTAAATTAATAAAAAAAAAATTGGCTTCTTCACTAACAAAACTACGCAAGCCTTGTAATCGTGAAAAAAAAAACATATCGTATGAACCAAAACAAAAAAAAAAAATAAATATATCCCATATAAGTTTTAGAAACTTATTTTAGCGATAAATTTGTTGTTGAAGAATCAGAAGGTTGTATAATCTTTTTTCTTTTAGTACTTTAATTAATGAATTAGCTGTTAAAATACGAATTGGCTTAATTCTTTGACTGATAATAAAAAAAACAATGCACCTGTTGTTAAAAAAGAAAAAAAAAGAGAAGGTTTTGTAGAGGCATCACAAAAACTTTATCTCTTTAATTGAAATACATTTTAAATATTTACTGTTTTTTATGGAAATTTAGTTTAGATTCTATTAGATTAGATAAGATAGATATTAAAATCATTATCTCCAGCAGTCTTGTAAGTTTATGCTTTTTTCATCACTCTAAATAACATTCTAAAACTTTATGTTTAATTTTTTTTTTTTAAATATTCATATTTGTAACAATTCATTACATATCTACAGTTCTACTATTATTTTTTTTCAAATCAGTTCTTATAATAGTATGAAATTTCTACTTAAGCCGAATGTCGAATCCATGCCAAATAAATGAAATAAAATGTACTTTAAGGATTTTATTAAATATCTGACAATCTCAATGAGAAGAATACAAAGCCAAATTAAAGATTATTTAATTATACCCTGGTATAACGATATTTATATTATAATTAATTTAAACGGCCTGGTTGTTTCTCTGAATGTCTTTAAAAAAGTGTAAAATGGATTATATAACATGTCAGGAATTATAAAATATCATTATATATATATATATATATATATATATATATATATATATATATATACACTAAACTCTGGTATTAACGAACTCTAAGGGACCAAAAAATTCTCTGTTCGTTATAAAAGAATTCGTCGACATGTATATTTATTTATGTATATTATATATCTTGTATAAATTCAGGCGGTTTAAAGGAAATATTTTCAGGCACAGTATTCGCTTTCAGGCATATGTTTAATTAGAAACTGCAAAAGCAGTTAAAACTACGCACTATGTACATATATCTATCTTATTTCGCATTTTACGTAATACTTTAAGATTAACATAAATCAACATCCAAAATACAAAACTTAAAAAGGAACTTACAATGTCAAAATCACAGCAATTCACATAAAGTTGAAATGATAAAAATATATATATATATATATATATATTTTTTTTTTTTGCACATCCCGCAATGTAGGCATCGATTTTATCTTTTTTTAGCGATAATCGTTGAAAGAGGAGATTTTGATATCCAGTATATTTCCGCAATTTTCGATTTCGACTCAATTTTTGTTTCCACTTCTTGGAGAATCGCCAACCTTGTATTTAAATCAATGGATTTCCTGGGTCCTCGTAGGAAACGCGAATTAAATCACGTAATAAAAGCAATAAAAACAGAAAAACTAGCTGAAACACTAGAAACCAGAAGTTGTCACAGACTGTGAATCACGGAATTGAGCTGATAGAAGGAAGATGTAAGGATTTGGACAGATAGGCTCCGCTCTTTCCTGGGAATTAAGACGTTTCGTAATAACCGAACAAATTCAATTCTGAGGTCCACAAAAGTAGTTCGTTAATTCGTTATAAGAGAATATTTCATTATAAACGAGGAAAAAGCATAGTTTTCTATTAATTTTTCAAGGGACCGCAATGATAGTTCGTTATAAACGGGTGTTCGTTATAACCGTGTTCGTTAAAAAGAGGGTTTACTATATATATATATATATATATATATATATATATATATATATATATATATATATATATATATATATATATATATATATATATATATCTTAACACATACCTTACCTGTCATAATTTCGGTTTTACATACACAAAGTTTTTTCAGAGTTGGCTATTTTGTATCAGGAAACTCGATTCACAATATGTCTTTACTGCTATGTTTTTCTCCGATAATTATTTCAAATATATATAAAGTTAATGAAAATAAGAATTATTTAGTTATGAATCGGAAATAAAAATAGTGGTTGAGATATATTTTTTAAATCAAACTATTATATAATTTTGTTTATACGGAATGAAGATGGTCTTGGGACGTATTTACTAAAAATAGTTATTGATATAGGAGATAAGGCTGATAAGATTAATGTATAGTTTCATAAGATTTATGTACAGCCTCTCCAGATACTCATGCGTCCTTACTGGTATTATGGCCAAAGGCGGCTCTATCCCGAATCCCTAAGAAAATACCTGTTCCAACATCTTCCTATTCCAATCCTTGCGAACCAGAAAACCTTCGTATGTCTTTGACCTTCTTACTCCACGCTCTTCCTTGCACACACTAAATACAATTTTCCACCCCTTCCATCTATACCTACCCTCTCATAGAACAGCATCCTTTGAAAAATCTTTAATCATCCGTGCTACCATACTTTGGAAATCTTTACCCATCTCCTCTGTTTAAGGTCATACCTAACAATTTCAAACACGAAATCTAGCTCATTCAAAAATCAATCTTCCGCACACATATGACAAATATTGAGTTTCATAATACATAACTAAACCCATTCGATGTTGTTAAATGTTCTTATTTTGTGTTTTTTATTTATATTAACTTAAAAAATTTACTATTTTACTAAATAATTATGTATCTAATGACGCCAGAAAAATTGTACTTCCTCTGTTCATTGTATATTATTATTATAGATCGAAATGTCCCAGGATAAAAATGATTTTTCATAATTCATTAATGTTTTATTTTTAAAAAAAGTTCCTAAATAAGCTATTTATGCCATGTATTCATACTTCACATTAACTTTTTGTATTTATTAATTATTATATTTTTTTTGTAACTACGCAGTTTGTATAGCATTATTTTATTGAATTTCTGTGAACACATTTATGTCATTTACTGAAGAGAAAATTATTGCATTGTGTGAATAATAATTATTTTAATTAGCAAAAAAGTAAGAAATGTACACTCTAAATAGTTTTTTTTTTACAATTACTATTATTAAATTTAAATTCGAAAATTTATAAGATGATTAGTTTTTATAAATTTTCTAGAAAAAATAAATGACTAAAACTTGGGATTCAAGATCCTTAACTGTTACATCAAATCGGAATTAAACTAACAACTCTCGGTTCATAAATATAATAACGTCTCATCATTCTAGGATGATAATTATTAGATATCTTTAGGTTTTAATTATTTAAAAGATAATTAAAATAACAATTATTGAAGGGAGAGATAGCCGAGGAGCAATGCACATGCGTAGGTTGCCAGGCGACGCGACTACTAGCCATCTGACAAACATCAGCCGCCATAGATCATCGACTTCTCCACTTTGAGACCAGCATCACACTTCCTAGCTATTGTAATAGTAATAATAATTAACTACTGCAATATACAATAAAAACATGGTTAAAACAATATATTAAATCAATTTATCAATTTTTTGTATATACACATCTGGTGCGCGCAACTTTCTCCTTTATAGGTTGCTGAAACCAGTTCAAAAACAATTAGATAACGTAAGAGTTATATGTTTGACAATTTAGGAAAGGTATTTTTAATAAACGGTGTGGTTTTCAACTAAGAATAGTGTTTGGTTTTCTGACAATTTTTGATGTATGTTAATGTGTTACGTGGTAAAAAAAATACCCTTAACATCAGATATTTTAAAGTTATTTATTAGTACTAATTCGGGCAATGAAGCAACAAAATCAGTATATTAGACTCATCATGTTTATTAGCTATAATTATTTTTTTTTTATATAAAATTTTGCTGGGTCTTTTATTAATTTTTTTTTTTTTTTACCTTTTATCTTGAGTTAATTTTTTTCTCTATTTATACTGCACATGAGAAATGGATGAATAGTATCTTCTTAAAGTAATAATCTTATCCACTATTACCTGTGAATGTAAAATATAGTGATGTATTATTTTTAAAAAAAATGCAATTATTAACAAAATCATTATTTAAAAAATATTAATTTTGTAAAGGTGCTTTTTGCAGTTATTGCATTTTAACTATTTTAACTTGTAATGGTAAATTTTCTTGTTTTGTGTATTTAAAAAAAAAATCAGATATAAAATAATTTCGTTACTTTTTATCAGTATTTCAATTTAATCCTCTCTGTGTTTATAAAACCATATTTATTTGCTTAATAATGTTTACACATTCTAAAAAAAGATTAATTAAGGTGCTTTTATGCATTTATGATTCCTTTTCTTTAAGTGGTATTTTACTTGCCCAAAATGGAAGAGAGAACAATGCTTTTTCTTCATTTAACGATTGTTTTTATTTTGAAAAAGAAGTATCCGCTGAAAAGATCGTTAAAAAAAAAATGGCAGCGTGTATGGCGATGATGTCTTAGAAGAAATCACCGTCTGTAAGGGGTCGCTTGGTTTAAAACCGGAAATTTGGTCTTGGAAAACGCAAAGCGCTCGGGTTGTTCTTAGACTGTGGATGGTAACCAAATTCAAGCATAGCTCACACATACAACGCTAACTCTATGAGACAAGATATTGCAGAATATAATTGATTAAAAATATTTACCATAATCTGAAGTTTTCATTTAAATAACCAGTTAAAAACTCTACGAATTAATTTTACAGCACGATATAGATTTTCACTATCAAAGGATTTCTCATTTTATTGCAAAAATCAATTTTATTTATTACTATTCAATACTTATATGAACCTTTCTTCCAACAACTTTATTATAAATAATGTATGATAGTATGAATTATGAAAAGCCGATAAAACTAACTGATTATTGTAGATAAAAATATAATAGATCATTTTAGTCCCTTAGATGGTAGCTCAAAAGTTGCTTTGTCTCGAATAGGAATCGTGTGTCATGAATTCGAATACTTTTTCAAACTTTTTTTTCAAGTCAATGATACAATAAATAATTTTTGGTTGTACTTAAAATAAATATGAAAGATCTGGTGCGCGAAACACACGACTTTCACTTACCTCCGTTGTTAAAATTAATTTAAAATTTCAAATACATTCAGAGATAAAAATAAATTGGTAAAGAATCAATTAAAATGCATTCCAATAGAAACATGTGTTTTGAAATGATCTTTTATATTTTTATCTACAATAATCAGTTAGTTTTATCGGCTTAAACGCTACGAATTAATTTCACAGCACGATATATATTTTCACTATCAAAGGATTTCTCATTTTATTGCAAAAATCAATTTTATTTATCACTATTCAATACTTATATGAACCTTTCTTCCAACAACTTTATCATAAATAATGTATGATAGTATGGATTATGAAAAGCCGATAAAACTAACTGATTGTTGTTGATAAAAATATAATAGATTATTTCAAAGCTCATGTTTCTATTGAAATGCATTTTAATTAATTCTTTTCCAATTTATTTTTATCTCTAATTGTATTTGAAATTCTTAAATTAATTCTAACAACGGAGGTAAGTGAAAGTCGTGTGTTTCGCGCACCAGATTTTTCATTCACGATTCCTATTCGAGACAAAGCCACTTTTGAGCTACCATCTAAGGGACTAGAAACTAGGCAATATCTTAGCACTTAAAGTTAAGAGGGCATGTCACCATGGCGTGTTCCGAATCACAACTACTTTCAAACACTCCTTCCGCTCCGTAAGAAGCTCTATTATTGCGTCGAATTACCCATTGGAGTTAATATAAGTCACTGAAATAAAGAAGCTGATTTAATATATGTCTTATTGAATTTCAAAATAACCTGGAAAATGTGTAGGCCATTTTTATTCGCTAAAAAAAAAAAATATCTTTGCGTATATATATATATATTATATATGCGTCTAACTTATATATTTACGTATATGTATACGTCTTTATTCATTGAAGACGTTGATTTTCAAAAGTTAATTTAACTATTCTAAAATTTATTAGGAAGAGCAAAAATGTCTTAATTATTTATGATTTCGTGACCAAGTATATATGAATGAACGAATAACTTTATTTGCTTTCGGGGTAATCTCCATATAAATAGGCTACATAACAAACATAATATACAAAACATATTTCAATAAAAGAGTTAATAAGACTTTACTTAATTCACTAAGTTATTAGCTCTAGGTACATTGAATAGTTATAAATTACAATAAAACTTATAACATAATAATGCTAAGGCAATATATGAATAATATAATAGTTTACAATATAATAAATATATTATTTTAAATAATACGGCGAAACAAGATAAATAATGTAATGATGTTTTGTTTTTTTTTATTATTATTTATTATAGAGATATTTACAACTGTATTAACACAAAAAATACATCAAGTAAATGTGAACATTGAGATATGGACATGATAGGCTTGAGAAGAATCTACCCAGTGATAGCACTTCAAAGATTATTCAGATAAGTAGGTCTCGAGGCTATCGTCTTTTTAGCCGCCTCGGAGGATGATCAGGAATAGAAGGAGATGAGCTGTTGCGGACAAGTGGGTTCAGGTGGAGTGGTAATTTGGAGTGAAAGGAAGTATATCTAGTTCGGGCTAAGTCTGCTTCTAATGGAATATTCAGGTCTTTATGGATTATTTTATTGGTGAGTAAGTAAGAGGGCATTAAGAGGAATTTGATGGCTTGGTGGATCCCCATAGTTCAATTCCATATGTCCAAATAGGCCTAAGTATGGTAATATAAATTAGTTTTTTGTAGTAGGTGGGAAGTTTTGAACGTTTGTCAAGTAAATGTTATAATAAACGATATCTGCGAGCTGTTTCTTGTCGTTTCAGTCTAGTGTGAGGATTCCAGTAATGAAGTTAACAAATAAATATATCCATTTATTATAAATGATCTAATTTGGCAACATTGCCTAGCTTAATAATAAATTATTTTTAATTCCTTAATATCACCTTAAGGTGGTAAACAGTGCGATAAAACATGTACTGTTCATATTTAAGGCTCTAGGAATATAATGGGTACGAAACGGTGTGCATATGGGACATCGAATGAAAATATGGAATAAGTCCTCTCTTTCGTTGGTGTTATATAGAATATAGTTTTCCTTGAATTTAAAATGATAATATATATTGTTAAATGTTAATTTGATATTGCAACTTCCGGAAAGTCTCAATTGTGCAAATATTATTATGACAGGAAACGGTTCATTTAATAATAGGTAAGGTTGAAATTTATGTTTATTATTATGAATGAACCGATATGGTGGGTTGTATTTACCAGGGGTGATTAACTTTTGTTTATCTATTGTCTCCATATGATTCATAAACAGTGTCATTGTTTTGTGCATCTGCAAACGAGACATAGTATAATATTGAAAACAACATTATTAGTTATTCATTCACTTGATTATTTTTTTAGTAAAAATTTTTTTTTTTTTTTTTTTTTTTTATTTTATTGAGATATATTACAATTTGTTTCTATATGAACATTAGTAATAGTGATATATGATCCCATTCACACAATATATACAAGGATAAAGTCAAACAAATAAAATATAATATATATACAAAATAAGAAAACAAACAACAACCTATAACTGAGATAAATACAAATAAATGATATATATAGAATTAAATAATAATAAATATAAAAACAAAACAAAACAAAACATTAACCTATAATTGAGATAAATAAAAGTTTGCAGATAAACAAACATCATTCAAACAAACATAACTATATACAAAATATACAAGTGCTATAGAGGGACCCCAGACTGGGCTTTTCCCCCCACTTGTGGAGGAAAAAGCGGAATCCAAAAGATCCTAGACCCTCGCTCTCAGCCGCGTCTTTAGTAAAAATTAGATCTTTTTTTTTTAATATGGCAGTAACTAATTTTTAAAAAACTATTTCTCTCTTATCATCTATTTTTAATATTAAAAGATTTAATTTAATATTTATAGTACTCTTAGGAAAGAGGAATGGATATAGTACTGTATGAGAGTAAATAACCAGTGACATTCGCTTTGGTAGCAATACTGAATCAACAAAACCTTTACTATCAATACTAATAACCATCGTCTTTATTATTTTAATTAATGGATAATGCATGTCACATTTTACAATAATTTTTCTTTAAAAAATTGAATGATCAATAGACATTTTATTTATTAATAGCTCTAACATTCAACTATGCAATTATAAAGTATGTTTTTAGCTTTTATATATTACGTTTTGTGAACTAAGTGAATGTATTTATAATATAAACTATGTGCAAATGATATGTTACTGTACAGACTAATAATTTTTAATTTTTATATCTCAAAATTTTTTATTTACAACTGTCAATCAGTGAATGATTTTTTGTTCAGACTTTTCGTCTTTTTAAAATTATAATTATACTTAAATAGGTCAAGCACGTTTTTCTTTTTCAGTTTTAGGAAGACAAAGATTGTCTTCCAACCGTATTCTTAGTTTAGTTACATCATCATTTTTAAATATGGTTTTCTGGAAATTTTTAAACCAAATTTATGTGGTTGCGAGAAGAAAAATTGCGAAAAAATTTTGCTATGAAAAAAATAATTTAAATGATAACATACAGGAACCAGTTGCTTAAATAAACTTAAAAGCTGATTGTTTATTTTATTTTTTATTTTACATCAAGCCTAGGCCCAATTGCAGGTGGTAAATTATACAAAAAAAATACATTACAAGACAATGATTGAAATAATAATAACAATTGAAATTATAAGTAAATAGTAATGTACTACATACCAGCTTAATTCATATAATGAAACAAAAAAAAATAATAACGAAAAAAGATACATAACTAACAAATATCATAATCTAACAAAACAGGAATAAAACTTGAAAAAATTCATTATATATATACTCCTAAAAAAATAATTATATTAAGATAAAAAAACAAAACAATAAAATAGAGAAGTAAATTAAAAAAAAAAAACGAGAAAACGAAAATTAAAAAATAAATAAAAATCAGCCCCAGCTCTGAGTCATTTCAATTTAAGGATAAGAACATATCCACATAGATGTCACTCATATTAGATAAAATAAAATCAGTATATTATTATTTTATTTTATTATATTTACGTAATCAAGGAATTTAGAGCTTACTAAAAATATATAATTATTAAATTACTGAAAAATGGTTGCCTAAGATTTGTCCTATTTGAGTCAACGAAAAACTGAAAGCAAGCTCAACTACGTTCCCTAAAGAGCCCCAAAGTCTTGTAACATACTGAGTTGGGCTTCTACAGCAGGATTTATTTAGTGTAAAATAAATTTTAGGTTATTAAAATAATAACGGTAATTCAATCCGTCCTAAAGGAACCGATAAAGAGTCTGAAAATGTTAAAACAATAAATAAATGTTCAGTTTGTGCTTGGAAATGGCTCAGTAATGCCCTGATGATGGCTCACAAGCTTGGGCCGAAACGTTGGCAAAATTAAAATTTTTTCAAAAAATGACTGATTCCTGACTATTCCACCTATAATAAATAAATGGTTAATTATTACGGAAGTTACTTCTGCTGGCTAAACTTAAAACTACTGGGTTTTTTTTATTTAAAAAGGATACAGTTCGTAATACAAGATTTTTTAAATGCGTATTGGAATGAAATGAAATATGCACTTAGTAAATTTTTATTTTTTATCTAACTATTTTTTACCTGTAAGATGTAGTTTTCAGACCCGTTATCAAAGGATTTGTGTGTTTTTAAGTGATAATCGGATGACGGGTTTTGATAAAACTGAACGACATATGTCAAATTATCGATTTCGTAAAAAAGTATTTAAGTAGCTTTTAGAAATCAAAGTCTCAATTTACACAGTAAAGAAAATTATGATTTATTCTTCTTTATCTCTTCAAACAATTATAAAGGTTACACCTAGTATAGTATAAAGATTTTTTTACCGATAACTCCAAAAATAACCATAATTTATTCATCTGAGAATATGAAATAAAAATAATCAGGGGTTAAGATGCTATAAACGCGTCACGTGTAAGTCTTGCGGGATGGTGTAACCAAACGCCGTTGACTGGTACCTGTGAGTCCGCATAAAAGCTGTTAATAATCATTCTTTTCATATAAATTTTATTTTTATTGGTAGTAACAAATTACTATACTACAAATCAAAACAATGAAATTTAAAAAAAATCTGTATTAGAATTTTATATCCATACACATTAACAATATTCTGATATGTGGCTTAGCATATGCTCCAATAGTAATGATTTTTTTAAATGCCTAATAATGTTATAATTTTTTAAATGCCTCCAATAGTAATATATTTTTTTTTTTTAACTACCGTAAATCAAGAATGTGCACAAAAAAAAGAAATACATCTTCTATTACAGAAAAATAAATGTATTTTAAAACTAGATAATGTGTAGTTTAAGTAATTAAATGTATTTTTTTATGTATTTAAAAATAAATCATATCAAGCTGCAAATAAATAAACAATCATAACTATATACAATATATAGAAATGCTAAAGGGACCCCAGACTAGGCTTTTCCCTCTATTCGTGGAGGCAAAAACTGAATCCAAGAGATCCCTCTCTCTCAGCCGCGTCACTAGTATAAACCATTGGAGGCTGAGTTAGGGCGCAATAGCCACAAACATACAGTACATGAGAAGAGAATCTTATCAGTGTAAGAACACCAGCATAAATGTTTACAAAACATCTTTTGGCCACTGCCGTTTTAATCTTCATGGAAGATTATAGGGGTGGGTGGAGCTGGATAGAGATCGTCTAGAGGGTTAGGACGATGTGTAAGGTTCTGATGGAATTCAGAAAATTCTGTTACTACTAAGTCTACAATAAATGGAATATTAAGGTCGTGGTGTAAGATACAGCTAAACACATAATAAAGGCATTACCTATTGTTCAAGGACTACATTTTGAATATTAGATATGAAATTATTTAATTTATCCTATTTAAAAAGAAATAATAAAATAAAAAAAGGGAAGCATACCATAAATTATAACTAAAAATGCATATATATTATTATATATTCCATTTTGTCTGGTCGTTTTACTTTTGTAATCTAATGAAATAATTTTATGACAGTTTTTATATATATATATATATATATATATATATATATATATATATATATATATAATATATATTTAATTATTATTATACTAAAAACTAAATAAATTACTAATTCAGAAAATATAAAAGCATTATATTTCACTAACAAGAGCCATTTGGCCTTAGGGCCAAAGGTATCTCGTTAGGGCTTGCAAATGATTGCCTCAGGAGCGCCCCTCATCATTTCGCCTTCTCCCTGTATCATATTCCATCTCTCTCTCCATTCATATCTTTTGAAATTTCTTTTTATTAAACTAAATAAAAGTGAACTTTTTATGTGAATGTTTTTTAAGTATATATAAATGTTTAAACATACGTACATTTATGAAATAAATACATTTAATGCTATTACTGGTACATTTTACTTCAAGAATATCTGATAGACTTTCACAAAAAAAAAAATCCCACGTAACTAAAGTTGTATTTTAGAATAGTTACATTACATATCATGTAAAACATAAGTAATTAATATATGATATTATATTACTTATATTATACAACGAACTCAAATATATATATATTGAAGTTTATATTTACTGTACACAAATTTTATTCTTAAGGTACATAGTCCTTGTGTTCTTTCAAAGTTTAAATTTTACACACATTTGCTTTTCCAGTTTGTCTTTTCTGAAAATATGAATAGTAATAAAGATGTCCAATATGCTGTTAAATAGCTAGAGATTTTAGAAAATAGATTATTTATCATAAACAGCTATAAAAGGTAATTGAGTGTGATTAAAGGCACATGAACTTGGATTAATGTCGTAGATATAATTTTATTGGACATTTATAGGAATATATTTCCGTAGGAATATCTTCTAGCATTGACATCTTATTTCGCGTCGTTAAAGTTATGTGTTGCGTGTATCGAATTCCGTGATACTTCGTAGTTCCTGAAACCTATTCCTGTCTTAAAAAAGCAAAATTTGTCATTTTTTTTTTTTAAATCACTAGGAATCGCGAAACTTTATTTTGAATTTTCACAGTTTTTAATTAATAATAATTTTATCTTTGTAAAATACTTAGGCAGATATCAAAAACTAGCTAGTAATAAATTCATGGCTACACAAAACAAGAATTGTGTACGGCATTATCAAATGTGCTGATTTATTTTTTATTTATTTATTTTATTTATTTTTTTTTTGCTGTTATGAATATCATGACAATGTTTGACATACTGTCAAACGTATATTTGTTTGAGAGTTCCATATTTAAACCAATTAGGTAAAACCTGAAATTTCTCTTTTCTAGATAGATATCCTCTTGTTATTGGTCCATGTTTTATATTTAACAATTTGGACCGAATCGTTCTTCTCTCTCCTTTCCAGTCCTTGAAGGAAGTTTTCTTTTATTGGTTGATCCAATTTTTAAATACGTTATATTACCATAACAATTAAAAAATCTGGATTTCGTAAAACACAATTTTCGCCTGCCTGCGTTGTTAAAATTAATTTTACAAGTTTCAAATAAAATCGGCAATGAAAAAAAATGAAAAGAATTATTTTGAGTTTCGTCAGAATCATGTGTTTTATTAATTCTGTGGCGGTCGTGAAAAACTAGATAATTCCAGCTATATCAAAAATGATTTATCTTCACGTATCGTTCCCTCAGACCTTCTCCTTCTTCCAGTGGCGCGACAGGCCGTGTAGGCCCTGGGCCTCGCGGTGTAATCTTCTGGGAGATTACACTCACGTTTCACGATGCATTTTGTAGTGTAAGGTCATCACTCCCTACGCCTAATTTTGTGAGTGGCCACCATTTGGCTGACCTGTCCCACATACCCGGGGGAGAGGCTGTGAGTGAATCCCCATTTATTTACATCCTTATAAAAGCACCGCCGGAACTGGGATTCGAACTCACAACCTCAGCATGAAAGCCTAGCGCGCTAGCCACTCTGCCACGGGCTCCCCTAGACCTTCTCCTACGTCGTGTTAAATTGGTTAAAGAAATTTCTTGGTGGAAGAAATTGTAGTTTTAAAGAAAGCTGTAATTAACCCTATTTTGGTATTACGTAAAACTTTAAGTTTCTCAAC
This sequence comes from Piezodorus guildinii, assembly GCA_023052935.1. NCBI lineage: Eukaryota > Metazoa > Arthropoda > Insecta > Hemiptera > Pentatomidae > Piezodorus > Piezodorus guildinii. The sequence continues at coordinate 70,621,890 of CM041298.1, forward strand.
TGTAAAATGAAAATTTTTGACTTAACCGCCAGAGAAACAATCTGTTATGTAATTATCTACATGCATCATCGTATTTTATTCTCTACTAGTGATGAAACATGAATACATATAGCCCAGCTAGGAATTTCATATTCAACTACAGAGGACTATACATTTTATACATATTATATTCAACTGCATGTTTTCAGTTTAAAAACAAATTCCTAGGAATAAGATGAGTAATATAGATGAATAATAGTCTGCTCCAGCTTAATTCAATAGAGTGTGACGAAAACAGATAAAATTTAAATATTGAAATAATTCGTTATTTATACCCACAGATCATAGAAAATATATTTTCCCATAAAAACTATACGAAATATTTTTACTTTAACTTACCTATATAAGAAATATTTCTAAAGGGAAAGGATTGCGATAGTGAATATTTTAAAATACCAGTTTTTACCGGAATACATGTTTTAGGGTCATTTAAGTCCAAATGATCAAGTCTGTATGTATGTGGGAAGCCTAGCTCGCCATTTATTTGGAAAAATATGAAATTTTGTATCATATAAGGATATATGACCAAGATGTTACAGCAATCTTTTCAACAAAATCGACAGTTATGGATTCACCTAGCTCCCAGCAAACCTTATTAATGAGAATCGTTTTGGATATGGTTTATACGTGGTAATAATACCTTATAACTGCTAGGCCGTGTTTACAATTTGTATTCTGTTTACTGTGAGAGTATCAAAGGTAAATTTATACGGTCGTTATGGTAAATATGGGTTTGGCTATTAGATACCCTATATTGGCCTACTCCCCAGAAAATTAATGTTTAATGTGTACTCTCTTCACCATGTTAAAGCTTCAAATTTCTCTATGTTACTATCATTTTATTCCTATTAGCTCGATTATTATTACATAAATTCAAATTGAAATTTAGTTATATTTAGTAGGTAAGTGAAATAAGACTCTAAGAAGTATACAGGAATTTTTCGCTTTACAGACCTTTCCTATTAAAACACAGAGGCACTAGACTACTGTTGTTCAAGCATCCAGTCCAAACCCGACTATAGCAAGCTAGTTTTGCATTCGGTAATTTTAATCGTAAAGTAGCTCCGGTACAAAAAAAAAAAAAAATCAGCCTCCGTAAAGTGATAAAGCCACTTAAACTCGATATAAGAGCCCAAGAAATATGACCACGTCAGCGTTCTTCAAATGTAAATCGTATGAAATAGGTCCTAAGACGTTTTCATTTTATTATCCATACGTCGGTAAGTCCCTTATACACTAAGCAACCGTAGTCAAAGCGGTGGAAATGATTAATTTAATTTATTTATTGGTGGAAGACGTGAGAGGAAGCAAGTACCTAATAGGTATCTAAAGCAATAGATTTAACTATTTAAGGACAGAAATGAAATTTCGGAATATTTCAGGTACATAAAATTGTTTCAGGCGTAGTATTTGTCAAATGTGGCTCCGAGGTTTTTACTGATTTTTTTTAATGGCTTCGGGACTTTATCGAGAAACAGCAATGGATTTTAATTAAGGGAATTCAACAGTGACTTAGAGCTATGGATCGATTTAGTTTTATGAGTATTCTGATTTTTTTATTCCCTTTTATTTTTTATTAATATTGTACCTTTGTAAAAGAGATGCCTCTATGAGATAAGATAGATGGAAAGAAAAGAAAATCAGTACATCATCATAAACAGGTGCTGTCCAATATAGAAAATGTAAGGTGTATTAACCGGTATTGACATAAGCTAGTATTGTTGATATTACCTTAACTTTTTTTGGAGGGGAAGACAATTTTTTTTTTTGTTTTGGGCAAGGAAGTTTTTTCAGATTTTTTTATTCTTTTTTATATACAATCTGTCAATTAGGACATTTATATTAGTCCTCAACTACAACATTCATACAATATTTACGAAACTATAAAACAATGTAAATAAAGAAATAATAAAATATTTACAAAGTCTAGAAGTTATACGATCCTCAAACATACAGCACATTGAGTAGAGAATCTAGTCAGTGCTAGAACTCCTATATAAATATTTACAAGAGGTCCCGTGGCCACTGCCGTTTCAACCTTCGGAGATGGTAAGGGTGTTTGGAGTTGAAGAGGGATTGAGCAAAAGGATCAGGACGATGAATATGGTTCTGATGGACTTTAGAGATTTTTGATGGAATAATGTAGGTCGTGTTGTAAGGTACGTTTGGTGACGTAATAAGGAGAATTAATTATTGTTCGGAGGGGGCTAGGAGGTAGCCATTACTCCTTTACCAGGTAGTAATCATCTTAAGTTTAACTCGTAAATATGGTTAAAAAATAATTACAAGACTATATCTTATATCTTTAACAAATAAAAAAATATATTTCAAAATATTGTTAAACCCTAATTTTCATATTTGGTCTATTTATAAATATTATTGGTGTTATGTAACGTCTCTTAGTTATGTTACTTCTAAATCATAAACTTTGGTATACATTAGAGTTGAGTTTTTTTGTCTTCGTACCTGGAAAAAACTCTAGACTTACACCTAAAGTTATTGTAAAATTTTTAGACATACGAAACATATTTCAGACAAGGAAGAATGTAAAAGTTAGATGATGTGAGCGCTGGAGTATTTTAAGTAATTATTCGGTTAATGTCTACTCTATTGCTATGTTTATCTTCATTACAGGCAGTATAAAATCCCCTCCTGGAAACTGTTCCACATATCCCAACCCTGTTCCTCAATATTAGTCCTATAAAGATCCACCCGACTGTCAGGAATCTAGGAGTAACCTTCGACCAAACTCTATCCTTCAAAAATCATATTTCCGAAATCTCTCGTTGTACCTTTTCAACCTTAAAGCGACTGTATTCCCTCCGTCACCTATTCCCACTCGAAACACGAAAACTCCTCGTTACCTCTCTAATATTTCCCGACTTCGACTATTGCTATTGGAATAGTGAACAGGATAAGCAAGGCCAACGCTGTATACTACCAGATCTGCAATACAGTGATCGGGAAGAGAGAAATCAGCAGAAATGTGAAACTGCACATCTTTAAGGCGGTGTACCTTCCTATACTCCTTTATGGTGCAGAAAGCTGGGTGATGACTAGCAGACTAGAGAGCACAATCATAGCTGAGATTTCTCTGAAGAATCGCAGAGAGAACAAGACGGGACTGCATCCGCAATGATAGGATCAGAGAGGAGTTAGGAGTTCCCTCAATGAAGGATGTCCTGGAAACTCGGCAGCTTAAATGGTTTGGACATGTTGTCCGGATAGAGGGACACAGAGATCCATTGAAAGCCATGGACTATATTCCCATTGGTAAAAGACCCCGTGGCCGACCAAGAATGTCGTACCTGGAGTACGTAGACCGTTTGTGCAAGAAACGAAAAAAAACATATTCGCCAAGCCAGAAATCTAGCATACAACAGGGAACATTGGCAATCCTGGCTAAACGCTCCCCTACAGGGTGATGCAAAAGAAGAAGAAGACTATCGCTGTATGGTATACGGTGGTGTGGGGATCTTGAGGTAAAAATAAAATGCTTAATTAATTGCTTTGTTCGATTCATCTTCGGGGTCCCTGGATACACCTCTGTATCCCAATTTTATGACGAGTTGAAGTGGCTTAACCCTTCCAATCGTCGCAAGTATTTCCTTGCGTCATTCCTTTACCAAGTTATCCAATTCCGCTGTTTATCATACCTTTTAAACCTCCTAAAATTCAAATCCTCAGTCCATCCTCGTTGTACATGATCCAGGCTTTAGGTTTATACAGTACGGCCCACCAAACTGCACATTTCGACAGATCCTTTCTCATTCGATCCTCAATCCTATGGAATTCAATCCCTCCTTTCATCCGCCACTCCAACTCTCCTTCCACCTTCAAATCCCGTATATTTGGCTACTTAATAAATATCCAGGCTCAATAGAATTGTAAATAAGTTTTCTTTTCTTCTTATTTAAATATCAGTAATTATTGACTTTTTTATATGTATTTAATTTACTCTAAGACTCTAAAGCCCTTTTTTTACCTTCTGCATATATTATTCTAAAGGAACATGTCCCAGGATAATAAAGAATTTATTTACTATTATTATACGAATTAATTTCAAAAGTTTTTATACAACGTTATTGATTATTATTTTAAGCAGGATATTTCTGACAATTTCGAGAAATTCTAGCTACTGGAGGGGACAAGCTGGAACATTGTATAACTGGAGAACAAGCTTGCAGCCATATGACATTCAGACTAGCAATAACAGACTGGAGAACTGTCAAACAGTTTCAACAACTACCCCCACTCCTCCATGTCTAGCGGGGGTAACTTTCCCCACATTAATGGAGTAACTCCCTTCTACTCAAGTTTATTTTTGAACAATAATCGTCCCAAAATATCTTCCCTCCTTTAACAGTCTGACATCCTGAATTAAATTTAAATTCTTCAATATTGTTAGCATAGTAATATAAGCTCCGCGCAATTTAAATAAGCCAATTGAAAGATTTTTGACATCTATGAAACTTTAGATATTTCTTTCTTTTTTCTCTTTATGTATCTTTCACACCTTCCAGAAGCTATCTGACAATCAGGAAATGTGCTGTACAAATGTGAGATCAGACATCTGGAATCTTCCATGGCGAAGGAGAATGCCCAGTAGCAACCATTCATAGGCTTTGATTTAGCAAAGGAGATGTCCCATCCAGCTTCTTTTAGCCTTCTTCTGACTGGCATTTCAGCTATTGACATACTGTTAATCAGTAAAATGTTTTGTCCGTTAAGTCTACTGTGAAAACGAGAAAAAAGTGTTCGTATATGCTGGTCAACAGTTGTTTTTTGGATTGAAATAATTGCAGTTTTTGTATGTGAGTCTTTTTTGCTGAACCAAAAATCTGTGAAGCGTATTGTATTTGATATTTGAATATGAAATTAATCTCTCTAAAGAACTGTTTTCTAATAAATCTACGAAGGGCTAAAAAGTTAATTATATATAATTATTTATATTGATTTGCAATTGAAGATTTCAATTAAATATAGAATACTTTATAATACACTGATTAATTGCGTACTTTTTTAACTATCGATTATTATAAATTTAAAAAAAAACAGCATTTATTTTATAACTACATTTCCTTAGCAATAAGAATATGAATCGAAGATGGTCTTTTATTTCTTACTTTACTATATATGAGTATAATAATTATGATTTAGTCCATTTTCAATATTGAAGGATCTAATAAAAGATAAATTTTATTAAGTTATAAAAGATATTATTTAGTGTGCCGTTAATATACTTCCTCTAGGAATTTATGGGCGTTTTAAAACGAGCAAATGGCTATTTTATATCTCAATTAAACTTCATATCTCATTCTACAATAAAATTGAATAAAAAAAAAAAAAAAAATAAAAAAAAATATAATATATATATATATATATATATATATATATATATATATATATATATATATATATATATATAATATATGAAACTCTAACTCTATTATCTTTCCGTTTCTTTGCGGGTGTTATAATATAGTTTTAATTTTTTCATCATCCTTTCCATTATGACTTTTACTATCAATTACAATTTGGAATTACTAAAGGTAGTTTTTATTATATATATATATATATATATATATATATATATATATATATATATAATATATATGAAAGTCTAACTCTATTATCTTCCGTTTCTTTGCGGGTGTTATAATATAGTTTTAATTTTTTCATCATCCTTTCCATTATGACTTTTACTATCAATTACAATTTGGAATTACTAAAGGTAGTTATATATATATATATATATATATATATATATATATATATATATAATATATATATATATACATACTTACATTCATATACATAGATACAGTAGTATTAAGTGCAGCTGCTTTTCTAGTTTTGATGTTCTGCTTGTTGATTTCATAATATTTAAAAGAAAATGGAGTTCATACTAATCTGAAGTTCTGCTCTTCACAGAATAAAAAACTATATTTCGGTTTAGACCCAGCAATTATATCTTGCTATACGATGTTTCGAATAACCCTTTTGATTGGAAAGCTTATGTTGAGAATTATTTTTCCAGCCCTGTATTGAAAAAATAGAAATATATTTAGGACATATGATCTAAATATTTTTAGAGAAACTAGGAAACAATTTTTATGTTCATCAGGTCATTGGACATATTAGTAGCATTATTTTATTTTTTTTTTTTTTATTTTTATCTGGTCCGTTTTGATTGTTCTAGATATGTCTGGTATATCCTAAAAAATCATCTGCCATACAAGAAGTTATTGAATATATTTACTCTTAAAGTTGGTACAATAATATTGGCTTGTATTTAGAAACGGATACACTTATATTTATTATTAAAATTATTAAACCTAAAAAAATAATTATTTTCCTGAAACTAATTTAAATGAAAAAAAATTACGAAATCCTTCCACTATATCATTAACTTAATATCATATAAACTTATAATGTATGGTAAAATGGTAGAATTAAATTGGTACAGTATGAAAATTATTCGTTGAATACCCCCCATAACCAAACGAAGTCTAAGAATTTTCTGACATACATTAAAATACTTAAAAAGAAAAATACCCTATATTTTTAAATAAAATGATTAAACTTTAGAGGCGTATGAAGAACTACGGCTCCAAAATAGTATTAGAGACGAGAGATTTTAAAATTTAAAAATGTTTTAAATATTTTTTTAGATCTTGAAAATCTTCTCTGATAATTTTTTGATTTAATGTACTCAGAAATATATTTTTTCTCTTTTCTTAATTTTTTTTTTCAAATGATCATCCCTTAAATATTATTTTTATGATTCCCTTAAAGTTCCCTATAATTCAGAAATCCTTTGACGTATTAAAAACTAAATAATACTACTGTCGATAAATATTTCAAATCTATGCGAATTTCTTTAAAACAGGAGTTTTAATATTTTAGAAGGAACGTTATAAAATACAGAAAGGACCTTCCCCTTTACTTCGAGTCCAAAAACATCGAAATTAGATGAACTGAAGTCAAGATACAGAAATGAAGCGTTATTTCACAGCTTAAATATTTTGATCCCTTTCGTCACTAAAAATAAAATAGTTTTTTTTTTTGCTATAGGACCAGAACTTATTTTCAAAAATTAGTTATATTTTTCGTGATGAATTTTGAAAAAAAAATCTTACATCCCAATATTATATAACATTAATTTTATTTTCCTTTACCATTTACTCGTACACGATTTGAAATTTTCAGGTATTCGAGGTATTAATCCAGTATTGCCAATCGAACTGTGAAGCAATAAAATTCCTACTGTGCAGCCCCCGTGGTCGCACTCGACAGATTTTCAATAAAGAAATTCCTCATTTTTGGATCCAATTTTACGGCAATTTACCTATACCGAGTTAACAATTTGAAGCGTAATTAATTTCTAATTTGTTCTTATACCCTTTATATGGATGCATAGTAAACTTTAAATAAATTCATCTTTAGTATTGAAAACAATAATAATAAAAAAAATGTCAATCATCAATAATAATTGTCATCCTTATACTATTTTTATTTTGATACTACTACTTTTATTTATCTGCATCCGAACTATTTGTTAAGGTGATAGAACATAATTTATTATTCAACAATGATTTTTTTTTTTTTTTTTTTGGAAATAAAAGTAATAATATACAAGTGAATCATTAAAAAATATTTAACATAATTTGAAAAAAAAAACTTATTTAAAGCTTTTCTGATTATTTTACTTCAGCTTTATTTTTTATCGCATTTCAAATCGGCTCTTAAGGCTATAAAAACGACATTTTTTTGTGGACCACATTGTGGTAGATACCTTAACATAATTAAAGGCATTGGAGAGGGATGGTAGTAGATTAGAATTTATATGGCTACCTGGTCACTGTGACATAAAAGGAAACGAGCTAGCTTATACCAAAGCGAAACTAGCTGTCACAGAAGGTATGCTTTTTCCGGGTGCGTCAACGCGGGAAGTAATCGCCCTCATAAAAGAAAAGGCTATAGAACATTGGCAAAAAGTATGGTTTTTATGAGGGAGAATAAACTTAGAGTAGTAGAGCCTTCAGTGAAACCCAACCAAGCAGACCTACGGCTGTGCAGGAAGGAGGAAGTGGTACTGGCTCGACTGAGGATTGGCCACACAAGGCTGACCCACGGCTACCTGATGGCGAGGGGATCACCGCCTCAATGTACCTCCTGTGGGGTTATCCTCTCAGTACTACATATACTGTTGGATTGCTTTCTCTTCGAATCCGAGCGAAGAGGGATTGGTATGGAGACTGAAATCGGGACAATATTACAAAATACCCAGGAGTTAGCCACAAAACTGACGAATTATCTAAAAGATACATCAATATTTTACAAAATAAAAAATAAAATAAAAAAATAAAAAAAAGTTTCCTGTTATTGATTTTTAATATTTTATATATATTTGTGTTTATTTTATTCTTTTCTTATATGTAATTGTCTTATATAATTGTTTGTATCCAACTTAAAATATTGTATTTGTATTATTAGTTTAGAGCTAAAATAACATTTATGGTTGAAAAGCCTTTATGATACAAAATTAATAAATATCGCATTTCAATCCTATTGTATGTACTATAATTTTTTTTTTTTTTAATTTTTTTTTCACCCTCTACCTCGCCTTTGAAGACTATACGGTGTTTCTCGGGCCAGGGGGTGAGGGCTGGGGATAAATGCCTAGATAAAAGCCCCCCAGACGGAGACTCGAACTCGTAATTATTTTGCTTTCAAATTTTGGACCTCTGTGGTTGCTAGGAAATACGCATTCAAAGCAACGCGCTCTAACCTGCCCAGCCACCCCCACCTTTTTTCAAAAAGAATATGTCATCTTATTAAGTTTAATAATTCTTGTATTTTTTTCCTCGAAATCACAAATCCTAAATCCAAATCTACTGACAATTTACCCTCTGATATAAATTAAACATTAGGGGTACTCACTACGTTTGCTATAGCATGCTATTTGTGATATTGTGCTAAAGCCATCAATTTTATACAGGAAATAACTGTAGAAACTCGACGGGTTTAGCAAAATAACACAAATAGCATGCTATAGCAAACGTAGTGAGTACCCCTATTGAACAGCTGAAGCTATCGTCAAGTGTTTGAATTTTTATCTTCTAATTTATCATGTTATACACCAGATATTTACTACTTTTTTTTTTATTTCCAGCTATATTAGGGATACTCACTACGTTTGCTATAGCATGCTATTTGTGTTATTTTGCTAAACCCGTCGAGTTTCTACAGTTATTTCCTGTATAAAATTGATGGCTTTAGCACAATAGCACAAATAGCATGCTATAGCAAACTTAGTGAGTACCCCTATTCTAAAGAGACTAGTCTCAGAATAAATAAAGAATTATTATTATTATTATTGTGTATATCTGTATATACATATATGTATATATACATAAATGCCTGTAAGGAATAACACATGGTAAGAGGGAGGTCACATGGAAATGGCAGAATAGGCAGTTCTGTTTCCAGATAGCTGACTCCTTACATGTGCTTGTACAAGTACGGCGGACTTAACGGTACGGAAGGGGACTTGGCAAAGTTCCCCCATATTCCCAAGGCATTATCAAGTCCCTAGCCTCATTGGGTTTGTTTGAAGCGATAAATTATATTATGAGAACTTCATAGCCGTGAATAATTTATCTCCAGGCCTTACTTAACCCAAGATCGAGTATTATTTGAAATTATTATTTATCATTATTACACAAAAAGTAATGTGTTATTACAATATTTTTTGAAATATACAACTGTAATATTAAATACATTAAACGAATTTGAGGAATACATTACATAATGGTATGACACAGTTGTTGAGTAATTACCCATGGCAGCCCAAAAAAAAAATATATATAAAATAAACAAAATGCTAAACGAGAAGGTCTACTGTTTTTAGACGCGTTGGGGGATTATCAGGATCAGAAGAGGATGCTAGAATAGAAACTTGTGGGTTAGAGTGGGAAAAGAGTTTGACAACGAAGGAGAGGTACCTGGTTCGGACCCGATCACGAACATACGGAACATTAAGGTCTTTGGATGAGTTTATTCGTGACAAATTAGGACGCTTTGAATGTTTTACGTAGGATTCTGGATTGTAAGGATTGGTTACTAATGGATTTCGATGGGTTAGTAAGCACCAAAGCTCAGTCTCATAAGTCCGGATCGGTTTTATAATAGTCATGCTGATGACCTGTTTATAGTCAACTGGAAAGTTTGAGCGTTTGAATTTTATAAATGTTGAGTAGCTGAAAACAGCAAGTAGTTTCTTGTCGTTTCAGATGTGCATAAGAATTCCGTTTGGCGTTAATAAATATAAAGTCCAAAGTATCGGAAGGAGCTGTTTACCAGAAACAAGAACAATATTGTTAATTATATTGCATAAATAATTATTGCCAAAAGAAGCTAATAAGTGATAATTTTAATTTTAATCCATGATTGTAAAATTTTTGTTTATTTATTTAAAATACGTAAAATTAACATAGAAAGTTATATAAAAGAAAAACAAATCATTAAAGGTATTCCAGTATATTTAGTATTTTAAAGACGGGTAAATACCTGAATTAATAAAAAAGAGTAAATATATTCGATCAATAGTTTTAAAATCATTTTCAGCAAAAGTTATACAATAGAAAAAGTATTTTTTAAAAAATCATGATTTCTTTTTATTGATTCATATTTTAAAATTTCCGTATGACTGTAAGTATAAGAGTTTTACGTCGAAAATAATTCACCGATTTTCAATCACCAGTACACTCACTACAACTTTAAGAGGAAGTCATTACTAGAGTGTAAAGAAAGTCGGGAACACTCTCAGTTATGCTGACCTCGCTGGAATAGTTCTTGCGCGGATGAAAGGGCTGGGTCCAGAATTTCCTCCACGTGTTGATAAAAAAGGCACACCTCTTCAGAAAAGTGCCGACTCCTTCAAATCGTCTGATCATAAAAAAAAACGGGAAAAGATCAGGATCTTGTGATTCGTGACGAAGTCTAACTAGAATTTTTTGTCCTAACCCTTCAATCCGCCCTTTCTTTTCCCTAGTTCCAAGTTTATTAAAAGTGTTGAAGGGGACAGAATCTGGTTTAGAAAGAACATATTGAAATTTAAACTATTGATTTATATAAATTCCAATTTCGAATGTTTCGTAGAGTATTCCCTAATTTATCTAGAATAGATTCACCATAGCAGTTGCAAATAATGCAAAATGTCGTATAAGACATGGTATGATTAGTAAACAAAATTATTCCCCGCAATTGAATAAATAATATGATGTTTAAAACAGTAAAATAACACAAGAAGGAGATGATTCCACATGTATCTCACCAATTTTGATGGACTTTTTTTTAATTTTTTTTTATTCAATTCGAAAAGAATCAAATAGTTGGTTTAGTAACATGGTACTGAGAGATTGTTTCGCATCCTGTAAAAATTTCATAGAATAGATATAGTACTTTTTGGAAATCAACGTTTCAATTAAACTGTAGAAATAAAGTCTAACGCTTCTCAGGAGCCCTGTGAGAAAATCGGAAATATTTCTAGCGCAAAACAAATTTTATTTAATTAATTAGGTTTTCGATTATATTTTATATAAACTCCTATGCATAAATAAATAATATTATATTTATTGAAATTTACACCTATATTATAGAGTACGTCATGTAAATTTGAGGATTATATTATATTATAACATGACAGTTTTAGAGTATTCATTTGCAACACTCAAAATAAATAAAAAAATAAAATAAAATAAAAAAAAATAATATATATATATATATATATATATATATATATATATATATATATATATATATATATATATATATATATGAAATGATATTTTGACATATTTGTATTCTCCTCATTTCATTTTATCTAAATTTTCTATTCGATTTTATCTAATGAACACTCAAGTCCTTTGAATACTCGGTTAAGATTTAATATCATTCCAAATCATACTAAAACATTCCATTCCATAACCTTAAAATAATATAATAATAATAATACGCTTACCGAACCCGAAGGTTCGATGCCGATACCACCATATTCCGTCTACACAGACTCGTCCAATGTTCTCCGTTCAAGCCCAAGCCCCCAAGATCAGGTCTTAAAGCAATCCTCCCATCGACGCTTCGGTCTACCATTCGGATGCCTACCAGTCGGATCAGCAAATACCAACTTTCTCGAAATCCGTTCCTCCCCGAGCCCAACAATTTTACTCGCCCATTTAAGTCTCCGCGACGCTACCAACTCAATTATATTCACAGGATACAAGTTCCGCAATTCCGCGTTGGGCAACCTTCTAAACTCCCTAGTGCTCTCATCTCTCTTCGGACCAAATATTTTACGCAGTACCTCATTTTCGAAAACCTTAAGCCGTTGTTCATCCTTCATAGTAAGCGGCTACGTTTCACATTCGTAAAGAACCATAGGAAGAATAATAGTTTTATAAATTCTAACCTTCAAGTTTTTAGATAGAAGCCGTGAGCTAAGCAACTTAGCAACTGAATAATAACACGCATTTCCCAACTTTAACCGGGACTTTATTTCTTCCTGGATTTCATTTTTTCTTGTTATCATTGAGCCTAAATACTTGAATTTCTCTATGTGTTCAAAAGTATGCCCTGATATATCAATATCACCAAGATCGCCACCGTTTCTACTACTAATCATATATTTCGTCTTATCGATATTTATTTCGAGTCCTATTTCTTTACCGTTTTTTTTTTTTTTTTTTTAACACACTTGTATTTAGTTGTATGATTTCCGTGTCTTCATCTAGCAGTACCAAATTATCGGCATACCCCAAAACCGGAATCTTGTCACCCATATTTAAGCCTTTCTCGGTACACATCACCTTTTCTATGACATATTCTAAAGCTATATTAAACAAAACAGGTGAAAGGGAGTCATCCGGTTTCAAACCCGATCGCATCTTAAATCTCTCGAAATAATTATGACCGATTCTAACTTTATGAAATGTTTCCGACAAACACATCTCTACTAGGTTTACTAACTTTCTAGGTATTCCCTGTTCAATCATGATGTTATATAGCTTCTGACGGTCTATTGAATCATAAGCCTTTTTAAAATCGATATAAAGTTGATGGACCACACCGTTGTTTTAACCTTAATATAGTATGACTAAAATGTTCAAAAGACAATTAAAATTTCTAATTCAAAAGGAATCAAATAAGCTGGTTTAATAATTTAATAAACAGATATTTTCGCGCTTCCTTTAAAATTTCCTAGAATCGATATAATACTTTTTGGAAACCAACGTCTCAATTAACAAGAAATCCTGTAGAATATCGGAAAGATTTCGAGTGGAAAACAATCTTTTTAATATCTCTGGTTCTGATGATAGTAGAAAATATGAGTGTTGTGTCAAAATGCCACAATTTATAATTGAAAAAAAAAATATATATGCCATCAAAAAATTTAAGTGTTATGCTTGCTAATTTTCCTAAAAATAATTTTAAAATAGTCAATATAGCTGTTCTAAAAAGGTTTCTTAAAAACTATGATCAAATTTAGATTTCTCGCTACCTAAAACAGCTTATTTTAATTTTGTATCAAAATCCTAGGGCAATAACTTGTTTCCTACAAATTCTTCTAAACTAATTCCCAACATAAAACATTAATATTTTAATGACATTTTTTCTTGTTTCATTTGTAAAAAAAGGACATTCTGGTACCAATCTTATTAATCTACTTTCAGCAGAACCGGAGATACTCTGTAAAATATGTTTTCCACTCGCAACCTTTCTGATTTTTTTTTTTTTTTACAGGACTACTAGAAAGAGTTGGAGGCTTAAGCATTTTTTTTTTTTTTTTTTTTTTTTTGTACACAGTCTAATATTTTAACGTCTATTTTCTTTTAATTCTTTTTTTTTTCTTTTTTATCGAATTCAATGAGACAAATGCGGAATCCTCTCCTTGTTAGTAATATCAGTTTTCGTAGAAACTCATTTTATTTACGATAGAAATTTCTATAAATGATAAAATTATTATTACTTTTTGTTTCATTTTCACTTACTTATTTATATTAAGGAAAAGTATTGTAAAGTGAAAATTTTTAAATTCCTGTTTTTAACGTATGTAAACATTTTACAATCCCCAGATTCCGAATAGCCCAGTTGAGCGAAAAGGTTTATTTGTGTACGTGTCTGGGTTTGTGTGTGATTGTGTGTGCTAGAAACAGAAAGTCGTAGGAAAGTGAAATTTCATATGTAATACAGCCAGAGATATTAAAGCAACCTTTTCATAAAAATCGGCGATAGAGAAGAGCTGATAATACCTTGAATTTTTAATAATTTTGTGATTTTGTTGAATTTGTTGTAATTTGTGTATTGGCTATAAACATCTAAGTGGACGAATAGCAGTAAACTATAAATGTAAAATAATGTGTTGTGTGTTAAAAAGTGTTTTTTAAAAAAGTCTTAATAATGGGGAAAGAACCCCGAAACTTAATAAAACTAAGTAATAAATTGTGAAGAAAAATAAATATATAATAAAAAGAAGTTAAGGAGTGCATATTTGAGTGTGAAGTAGTATAGTAGTTGATATCCAAATTGACTGTATTACTATAGCAAGTTGACTGATATTACTACTACTACAGAAGACAGTCAGAAGATAGGGTTGGTCGATACAAGGTTTAGTAATTAGCTCACAATTTATTTTAGCTTCACCCTTTATCTTTCCTCATTAGTCTAATTGTCTTGATTTTTTTCTTTTATCTTCGTGCCAGTTTGAATTAAAAAAAAAAAAAAAAAAAAAAAAAAAAAAAAAAAAAAAAAAAAAAAAACCTGTTCTTTAGGGAAACTTTATTATTTATCTTTCCAAGTAGATTTTGATTTATTTTTAAGAAATTAGTATTTATTTTATTCCTTTTTAATTTTGATATAGTTGCACTGTATTTTATTTTATTATTTTTTTTTTATACAAAATCAATGTTTATTTGCATAGAATGCATCTGCACAGTTATTAAACATTGATCGGGACATCATTACAATGCGCTACTTATTTACTAAAATTTATTTTGTACATCAATTGTTTTTATTGTTTGTAAAAATTAAAAAAAAATAAAAAAAAGTTAAGAAAAAAAATAAGAGAAATAAAACAAAAAATTACATTATAAAAAAAAAATAAAACGAAATAAAAAAATAGAAATTAAATAAACAAAATTACAGATATCAAAATATTAAGATATGGTTTAGTAATTTAGAAGTTTTAGAACAATATATGTTTAGTTCTCATATGTCTATACATAAAAGTTGATAATTTATTATAGTAGAAGATACGAACTTGAAACGAACTGCACCGAGCTGATAATAGAATGAAACATATTTTATAACAAATTTAGTATATTAGGAAATATGTTAAGAATGGGTTGCCTGAAAATATCCTGGACAGACTATTTTTAATTATTTTAAAAAAAAATCATTTTTAATTAAATGTTGCAACATCATGATAATAAGAAAGCTTTCACCCTGTAATTTAGTATTTGGCATTTGTGTAAAAAATGGTCTTGTAATTTTATATGGGATATCAAACTTTTTAATATTCAATGTTCGATTACGTGCGGCTGCAATGTTGGGTCCTTTATTATTACACAATATACTCAACTCGGATCTCTCTGTCACGCATTTCCACTCACGTTAAAATTTAATCTTTAAAATTCGGCAACCCAGATTAGGACCAAGTTTTTTGCAGGCAACCCTATATCAATGTGTTTGCAATAAAACAACGCTTATATTGATATAATTTTTTTTTTATTATCATGCCGGTGCAGATAACTGATATCGACATACCCGCTTTTACCTGAAAACCGATAGTTTGTCCAGGAAAAGATTAGGCAACCCAACGGCAGCACATTCTTACCTTTGTTAATTTAAGTCAGGGTGAAAGTTTTCTTATTATCATGATGTTGCAACACTTAATTAAAAATAGTCTGTCCAGGATTTTTTTAGGCAACCCATTCTTATCATATTTTCTGATATACTAAATTTGTTATTAATTAATTCATTCTATTATCAGCTCGGTGCAGATCGTTTCAAGTTCGGATCTTAGACTATTATAATCACCAATTTGCACTATCTACAAAGCAACAATATAATGTAATTTTAACAAAAAAAAAAGTGCAAATTATTACAGAACGATTTATTATTTCCAGATAACAATATTAGAGCATAACTGTTTATTTAGGTGTTTATAGGCAAAAAAAAATAGCCTATCACCACTGCTATTTTCAAAACGCTTTATCTCAGACAAAGAGTAACATCAATGAACTATTTTAAATTAAATATAATAAATTACTTAGAAAAAAAATTGTATTTCTTTTAACTTATTAAGAACTTCCTTAAATAGATAATTATTGTAAAGAAAAAGTTTTAAAAAATTGATAGAACATTTATTTAAGAAGTTATGTATTGTTAAGGTTATTTGAAGGTGCAGCTATAAAAAAACAACAACACACTAATGAGATAAACTTAATTTTTGTATGGCGACGTTTCGGCCTACATTGTAAGTCTTCATCGGGGCTTAGAAAAAGAAGATAACCAATACAATTAAAAGATAAATACCCCACTCATTATTTATTTTTTCAAACTCTATTGGTTGTTATCTTATTTTCCTTAGCCCTGATGAAAGCCCACGATGTAGAACAAAACGTTGGCACACAATAAAGTAAGTTCGTCTTATTAATTTTATTTATTTTTTTTTTTTTACCGCACCCTCAAATAACTTCTGCATAAAAAAAAAAAAATATAAAAAAAAAAAAAACAAAAAAAAAAAAACAAATCAACCAAATCAGGAATTCGCAAACAATAAAATATACATTATATATACCTCACCCTTCAAATAAAAGATATATAATAAAGTCACAAAAACATGAAATAGCAAACACCTTTTATATGTTTTTGTATAATTATATTTTAAATAAGTTTATATAACTATCGTTTAGGGGAATATTACAGCCTTTCTACGACATTGCTCAAGTTATATAACAAAATACTTCTATTTGAAAAGTTCTTATGACTAGATTTTAACTGCTTAATATTTTCAAAATTGTTCTCGAAAAGATTAAACATCAACTTCGCAGATATTGTATATTGACTGAATATTTAATTTAAATAAACGAGGCATAAGCCGTGGACTGTATATATCATTATTACTGTATATATATAGAATCTTTATGTATTTATATTTTTTTTAAAAAGTTGGAGGATAAGAAAAAAAATTTAAATAAAAAATAAGTTATCTATACATATCAATTTTTAAATTTTATTTATTATGATTATTATTTTCTATTTTATGTTATTTGACTTAAATTATTATTTTCTGCATATATTGTATGAATGTGGTCTCATATCACTATTACTATTGTTCATTTTGTAACAAATTGTAATGTATCTTAATAAATAAATAATTTTAAAAAAAAATATTATTATGATAATTTGAAAATACTAAAATAGTTGGTGTTTGTGAATTTAGAAGAGTCAACAAAGATTAAAGGTTATTATTTTAGTCAAATAGTTATGAAATAAGTGGTTAATATGTTGTAATAAAAAGAAAGAACCTTTATGTAATAAGTTTATATTAAAAAGAAACAGTGACTAATTTCATTTTATGAAGATTTTGAAAAAACAAATAAGAAATGATTTTAATAATTATAGGCCTATTTTATTGTAAAATATGGAAGGCACATTAAAAAATGAAGAAATAGAATTTCAATGTGGGAAAGGATATATACGTAACTGTAGTATGGTTGTTTTAGATTACTGTTGTAATTTCAATATATATATATATATATATAATATATAATATATATATATATATATATATATATATATATATATAAATTTTAATACGTATTGATGTTTTTAGTTTTTATAAAATTTTAAAAATAAAACGATGAGAAATGTTCTATTATTAATTATATATAAACAAAAAAAAATTATATATATATATATATATATATATATATATATATTATATATATATATATATACATATACACTCTTCGTTTTACTAATTTTAATAAAACATATATTATAAAATCACTATAACATGAAATAGCAAAATCGATTTTTATGATTATGTTTTAAACAACTTTGTATAACTCTCTTTGTGGGAAAATTACAGCCTTTCTTCGCCATTGTTCAAGTTATATAGTAAGATACTTCTATTCGAAAAGTTCTTATGACAAGTTTTATAACTGCTTGACATTTTCAACATTCTCTCAAAGAGATTAAAACTTCCCTTACTGCAATGCACCAGTTTAATCACTAAACGTAAAGATATGTGTGTATGATTGTGTATATTTACATTTTTAATTTTTTTTGTTTTTTGTTCCTTAATTAGTTGTTTTTGTTCGATGTAAGTAGGATTTCAAACATTGATAGTAATGTTAATTTTTTTTCTAATGTAGAATGAATGCCTTAGTATAGAATAAGAGAGAAAAATTTAGTTTAATACTGGATTTTAGACGAACTAAAATCTAGGAAGAGTCAAAACTACAGATTTTAACTTTAACGAGAATGAACTGCCACACTCTTTTTACTTTCACTTACTATATATAGTAAGGGGAAGTATTGCGATCGTGAAAATTTTCGAATTCCCGTTTTCAACGGAAATACACGTTTTAGGGTCCCCTGAGTCCAAATAACCAAGTCCCGCAAAAAGGTCTATGTGTGTGTGGTAACTCCCGGGCAGAAACGGTAAGTCCTATGAAACTGAAATTTCATATTTAAGACAACTATACGCCCGAGACGTGACAAAAATTTTTTTTGATTTTCTCAAAAACGGTTCCGACGATTTTGATTAAACTCGCTATATCGATGTAAAATTTTATGGGCTTTAATATCATGTAGGTTTTATTTAGATAAAAGTGGTCTGACAGGGCTTAAATGCCGATATTTTAAATTTTCTTCCCCTAAAGTACCTTTAATTTTGTAGATTTAATAATAATAACTAGATTATCTTGTTAACGCTGATGAAAAACTGGTAAATATATAAATTGAATAAATTCGATACCCAATTAAAGGAGAAAACAGAAAAAATATTTTTTTAATGCAATTTTTCGTTTTTGAACATAAGAGCAGTAATATACATGTATGATATACCTTTTTTAAGCTTTTAAAAGTTATTTGAGAGTGATGAAAAGAAGATAAAACTTACTGTTTATTTAAGAAAATAATATAATTGATTTTTTAATAAAACACATGTTTCTATATAAATTCAATTTGATTAATTCCTTAATAATTTCACGTATTTTTATCTCTAACTGTATTTGAAAATACTTTCATTGATTTTAAAAATGGAGGTAAGTGAAACTCGTGTGTTGCCCGCACCAGATTTTTAGACCCATGATTGCAATAATAAGAAAAACATTATCCCAAATACTATGTGTTTGGCACCATTTTATGATTTTTCAAAAACGGCATTAAAAGTCTTTATTTTACTCTCTATATCGATTTAATTTTTTATGGTCCTTAATGTTATGTAGTTTCATTCTTGTTAAAATAGTTAAAGGGCTTTTTTGCCGATATTTTAAATTTTCTCTCCTTAAATTACCTTTAATTAATTAGTTGTAGGTTAAAAAAAAAATTACCTTGTCATCTTGTTTGCAGTGATAAGGAACGATTAAATATACAAGTTGAATAAATTCCATTTCCGACTAATAGAAGAGTAGGCGATGTCCATAAGACACTTGTGGAGTCTCGGCTTTTGATAAGAACACGCTCTACAAATTTAACATTCTACGTGATTGAATTGTTTTTGTTTACTGACAAGGGCCTGGCTACTGCTATTTAAAATTAGTCATTTTTTAATATTTCTGAAATAAGTGAGCTTAAAGAACAGATGTACCGCAAGAGATAATTAACAATATTTTGTTTCTTTATGAGTATTCGACTAAATACCTTCTTCTATAAGCTTCAAATGCTATTGTGAGGCGATCGGAGGATATTATTCAGTCCTAACTTTTGTTTATCCAGTTTATTAGGATGGGAATCTTATATGAGGACCTGACTTTGCACAGGCTCTGGACAACCATTTAATGTTCCCCATGAACGACAGCATAGCGAAGGATTTTTCATTTCTGTGTAAAATTCTAGGACAATTTGCAAGATTTTACAGTAAATTTTAACTATTCACTTTTTCACGGATCAAAGTGAACTGCTAGTACCTAGTAATTTTTTATTCATTTCTCTTTCCTCTACTAGACAATTTATGTAATAAAGAGTATCGGTAGAGGTATTTCGCATGAAACGTACGTGACATAGTGTAGTCCAATAAAAATCTAAATATTTACCTAATATTCAGCATTTGAGGGTACTTGCTATTGAAATGACTGTATCAAGGGATCCGCGAAAAATTTGTGTTGAGAACCACTGATATAGTATTTGCTCTCACAATATCACTGGATTTTCTCATCATTGTCCTGAGTTTTCTTTTGGTTCAATATTCGTAAGATATACATATACTTGCCCGTTTCACAAAAGAAGCTTTTGATATATTTTTTTATCTATACACATCATGACGTTTCAGCCTCTAGGGCCATTTCCAAGCATCATGCATATTTATGCACAACAGTCGCGCATAAAATCACCTAGAGGACGACCGATAAATGTTGATTTGACACTGCTAATAATTAGGACGATACTGCTGATGAAGCGGTGAAAGAATATATATATATATATATATATATATATATATATATATATATATATATATATATATATATATATATATATATATATATATATATATATATATTGGGTTGTATCTCATGAAATGTCCGTTTTCAAAGTAAAGGATTTTTATTATAAATACGATATAAAAACAAGATAATTTTATTCGAAGTGTTTACCTTCTTTTTCTACACATTTTTCCCAACGTGACACCAACTTTTTTATTCCCGAACTGAAACACTCTGAGCTTTGAAGTGACACAAAATCTGAAAAGGATTCTCATTCAAACGCACTTTCCACTTGATCATCATTTTAGGTGATAATCTGTTGGAGACAAGTCGGAAGAATATGGTGGGTGCGGAAGAACTTCGTAGCCCAGTTATTTCAATTTTTGCACGATATGTTTTGAAACATGAGCTCTTGCTGCCGCTCAGTGAGATCATGAGGTACCCATGTATCGAGCGTTTTTACTTTCCCAATACACTTTAAATGTCTGGAAACGGTAGATGCACTTGCATTTAGTTGTGCTGAGAATCCTTTAACTGTTTGGTAGGAGTTTCCTTCTACTGTATGTTTGAGGACATCGTTGTCTATTACGGACTTAGGTCTTTCTCGGGACAAGTTGTCCAAGTCGGTATCCCCATAAAAGTGAGTAATTAATTGGGAAGCTGATGTTTAAAATAAAAAGATAGAGGATCAATAACTGTTTACTTTAAATATGTAAACATTCGGAAGAAAACAACAGAGACCTGCAAAATCCTTTGTGTATTCCAGAAACTATAAAAACGGACATTTCATGTGAAACAACCCAATATATATATGCATGATATTTGAAAATGGCTCTAGAGGCTGAAACGTTTTGGTGTGTAAAATAAAAAAAAATAAAAAAAATATATCAAAAGCTTCTTTCGTTAAACGGCCAAATATATATCTTACAAATATCACTAGACATTCACGAGGCACTATGTATAATTATATATAAAAAATATTAATATAAAATCGCAGTGATAGTAGATTGACAGACACCTAGGCTAGCCTATAAGGCGGAGTGATGGGTACAGGATTACTGCTGGAACGCAAACCATCAGAGCTATCGGTGCGCGATAATCTTAATGTAGGGAACCTCCACCCTCCCTTCACTCCGGGCTCACTGCAAAATCCACCTCTCTCTGTAATCAGCACTGCTAAATATCTGCTGCGGTAACCTCTGTAGAAAGAAAGCATGAGCATTATTAAAAAAAAAAAAATTAAGTATAGCGTGATATTTTCAGTCAAGCTGGCATATGTTCATTTTTTACTTTCACTTACTATATATAGTAAGGGAAAGTATTGCGATCGTGAAAATTTTCGAATTCCAGTTTTCAACGGAAATACACGTTTTAGGGTCCCCTGAGTCCAAATAACCAAGTCCCGCAAAAAGGTCTGTGTGTGTGTGTGTGTGGTAACTCCCGGGCGGAAACGGTAAGTCCTATGAAACTGAAATTTCATATTTAAGACAACTATACGCCTGAGACGTGACAAAACTTTTTTCATCAAAATGAGCCTACCAGAAGAGGCACTTTATAACATGCATTTTGCACCTTTTTTCGATTTTCTCAAAATCGGTTCCGACGATTTTGATTAAACTCGCTATATCGATGTAAAGTTTAATGGGCCTTAATATCATGTAGGATTTATTCTGATTAAAATGGTCTGGCAGGGCTTAAATGCCGATATTTTAAATTTTCTCCCTCTAAAGTACCTTTAATTTTGTAGATTCAATAATAATAACTAGTTTATCTTGTTGACGCTGATAAAAAACTGGTAAATATATAAACTGAATATATTCGATACCCAACTAAAGGAGAAAACAGAAAAAATATTTTGTTAATGCAATTTTTCGTTTTTGAACATAAGAGCAGTAATATACAATGTATGATATACCGTTGGAAAGCTAAAGATTTTAGAAAAAATATCATCTCATACACAAGCTTTTAAAAGTTATTGGAGAGTGATGATAAGAAGATAAAACTTACTGATTATTTAAGATAATAATATAATAGATTTTTGAATCAAACACATATTTCTATATAAATTCTATTTGATTAATTCCTTAATAATTTCACGTATTTTTATCTCTAACTGTATTTGAAAATTCTTTCATTGATTTTAAAAACGGAGGTAAGTGAAAGTCGTGTGTTGCCCGCACCAGATTTTTTTTATCTTTAACGCTACCTTGATGGGAGCTGCGTGGTCTTATTTTTATTTAAAAAAATAAATAAAAATACAAAAAAAAAAAAAAAAAAAAAAGCTGCGTGGTCTAGAGGATAGGTCACTAGACTACGCTTCTGTTCGAGATTCGAATCCAGGATGTAGCAGAATAGTAGCATATGAAAATTCTCCAATCCTAAAAAAGGGATTGTTGAATAAGTTCTTTTTCCTACAGTAAAACGGAGGCGTGGATCATATGAATTGAAGGATTTGAAAAATAGGAGATATATATATATATATATATATATATATATATATATATATATATATATATATATCTTTTTTTTTTCTTTATTTTAATTTTTATCAAATATAGATTACAGAATCAGGAGATTCATTAAGCACAATATTACAAAGGTAAGAAGCGATACAGTTTCCCATTCACCTTTATTTTTTACTGAAAATTAAAATAATTCTTGCTGGAAGGGGTTAGTCCCGGTGGCGGTTAGTATGTGAAAGAACTAAATAATTTCGACTATTCATTACTTGCCAACGTTTCGACACCCATTGTGGGTCATCATCAGGGCGATTGAAGTAGTGAGAACCCAACGATGGGGCATTCATATTCATTGTTGGATTCTCACTCCCTTAAAAATCCTGATAATGACCCACAATAGGGGTCGTAACTTTGGCAAACAATAAATTGTTGAAACTATTTAGTTGTTTCATTTAGAGACCGCCACCCTGACTAATTCCTTTCAGTAATTCCTACACCGTCAACTAATTGTATCCACAAATATAAAATAATTCTTCTTGTTATTGTTATCCTTCCCTACCGTTGCTCAGTACTGAGATCCCCTACATTATAGAGCCTGCCCAAGCGCCTCTGTCCAGGTCCACGCCAAGGTGCCCACGCCAGCTCCACCCCATTCTCCTCTATATAACTCTGACGCCACTTTCCCATGCCTTTCTGGGTCTTGCTCTTACCTTTTTTCCATCTATCAAGCATCGAAAACTATTTTGGCCATTCTATCATTCTACATTGTTTTTAAATAGCCAAACCAGCGAAATCTATATTCTTCTAGAATAGAATAGAAAAAAAAAATTATTCTGGGACTAGGTCCCCTAAGAATAACAGTTATGTACAATTTGAATATATAATATGTCTGACCAACAGACAATAAAAACATGATTAATTATTATTTACAATGATTATTAAAATTACAATTAATTACAATGAGGAGTTATATTAATAAAAAATAACAAAGAAATTAATAAAAATATATATCTTCTAAACTGTATCTTATGAGAAAATAAAAATTTTATTTAAACAAAATCAAATTAAAATTTGGGCGGTAAACAGTAATCTTCATTGATTCAATGTAGATTTCTAGATAGGATTGACATCACATTTGCTAATCGTCTATTTGGGATGACAGAAGGTATAGGAAAAGTTGGGATTTGAATGAGGATAAAGAGGCAGCATGGCGGATATGGATTGGTAGAGAATTCCAGAGTGTGGTTGAGCGAACAATGAAGGAACGATCAAAGGTTTTGGTTCAGTGGGTAGAAAGGTAAAGGTCAGAATGTCGCGATCGAGTTTCAAGTGAGTGGACTGAGGATTTAAATTGAAGGAGACTGTAGATGTAGGAAGGATGCTGGGAGTTAATAGTTTGGTAGAGGTATGATCCAAGGAAATATTGTCTGCGGGTTGAGGGGAGGAGCCACTTTAATTCACCGTATAAGTGGGTAACATGAGACCTCCTTGATGTACCGAAGACAAATCTTAAGAAAATGTTCATAATACGCTTTAGTCTGTCTTCAAACACAGCCGGGAGGCCGTCATACACCGCACAACAATAGTCAAAGTGGGGGAAAATAAGTGAGGATACGAGGAGCTTACGAGTGGATTGGGAGAGGAGATGACGAAATCTTCTATAGAATTTTCGAAAGGTTTTATCCCAATATTACCCCTCTTTGTTTTTTCCCTCTATTCTCTTAAAGAACCGCATTTCTATTGCTTAAAGTTGGCTTCAGTGCTTCAGTTTTGGATTCACTTTCATAAATCATTATAGGGATGGATGTGTTTTTATATACAGTCTTCTTGACCTGCTTGGACTTATATTTTTTCCTAATAAGCCTGGTTTTAGGGAGTGGAAACATTTACTGGTTAGTTTTATTCTCTCTCTAATTTCACTATCGATCCAGCCTTTTTCGTTTAAATGGGGACCAAGATATATTCGTAAACAAGTCCCTGACATGTACCAGTTCTTCTCTCTTCAATCGGAGGACTAGGTCAGCCCATTCTTCTTTTCTCGTCATTTTTGTTCTGTTTATTTTCATATTCAGCCACTGTATTTTTTCTTGGAGGACTCGGATATTCCTTCCTTTTATTCCCAAAAACATCAATGGCATCTGCGTACTCTAGGAGAGAGAGCTTAACTGGTCTTAGTTCTCTGTGGCCCAGTGTATAAGGCCTCATCCGCAGTTTAACACCACGATCAACAACAATTAATTAAAGTAGTTATAAATAAATAATATAAACTTATACATAGTTCGGGTGGCGGTCATGAATGTTTTTTGGAAACAATTATTACGAAGCTTTTTTAATCCTCAGTGGGAAATGCCTCCAGCTTAGCGCTCTGACTTAACTTCCTGTGGCTATCTATACGAGCGATGTAGTTGATGGAGAAGCGCTGGGATCTCTTGAGTCATGCTTGCTACTCCGTATGTGGGGGACTAGCCAGGCTCGGAGTTTCCTGGCTGATTTTAAGAACTGTACAAAATTATGCTTGTGCTTCAGATGTTCGATTATTAGTTATTACTTTTTCTCCCAGTATTTATTTCGTTCTATTCAGTACTTGCTATTTCTTTTTTCTCATGAATACGGTGTGAATGAAATCTCTTATCAATCTAACCAATGTCCCACATGGCACAGAATGTATAAAATTATAAACCTCCAGCGAGCATTAAGGGGTACCTGCGTGTAAGATAAATTATACAGAGACTAATAGATGCCTAGTGAGATCATGGATGAGATACCTGCCAGAAATTACAGAGGTACAGTTAGTCCTAATGAAAATGGCACTTATTTGTTGGAGGTGATTTATATTCCGGGAGCACACGCTAGTCAATTAGTAATATTACCCCTTTTCACCCTCCCCCCATTCCAAACTTTCGCCCACCCCTAAACCAGCGGATGTAAATCACTACAATATACTGTCGTTAATGACTACCCTTCGTATCAGATTAAAACTATGCGACACGTCTCTGATTGTAATATATCCTTTAGTAATCCATTTTAATTCAAGCCCAAAAAAAAAGTGTAAGCGTTATTATATGAGATAATAAATCTCAGAATAAAATAAATAATAAAATATAACCTTTACTTCCACGACACATGGAGGGTCTTGTGAAAGATAAATTATTATTATTATATTTTTAATTTATTATATAGTAAAGTGTCATGGCGGCAACTGAAGTTATATCCTAATATAGCTCTCTGTTTATCCTGTGAATTCTCTTAGTATTACCTAATGTTTTTTCCCAACGCTTGTAAACAATGAGTGTTTGTGATTGAGAACACACTGGAACTACATTTGTTAGGTGAGTGCAGTTAATAGACCTAATAACTGTGATTAATAGTGCACGCTAGGAGCTAGATAGGTCTCCACGTGGTAGACGGGTCCTGTCCCGCTTCCTGCTCGGCACTGGCCATCATTAAGCAGTAGCAACTCTCTTATCATCGCTTCGATAGCTCAGTTGTTCCGTGCACTACAACAGCGCTCGGACCCGCCTCTTTTGGTCCCGAGTTCGTAGCCCATAGACAGTAGACTTTTTTTTTTTTTTTTTATTATTTATTTTTTTATTATTATTATTTTTTTTTTATTCTTATAATTGAAGGTTCCGAAAAAATGGCCGCTAGCTCAGTTCTATTTACGTATCGCTCTGTGTTAGTTACCTTTTTATCTGTGTGATACTGCATGAATATCCATCAAACTTTGTAAATCGTGAGTCGTAGCACTATAACATACTTTGATGAACACAAATTGAGAGGTGAGTGCTGTTTAGTTAAATAGGCACCTATAAACTGGTGGCCGTCCCAGGCTGGAGATAACGGCTAGGCTAATCCTCTTCTCTTTATTTACAAGGTCTCGGTCGGAAGTGTTGTCATTTCTGACTTCGTAACCAAGACATTCTTTTTAAAACTTTAAGTTCTCTTCCTCTAAGACTTTTTATTTTTTCTCTAAGACTTTTTTTTTTTTTTTTCTCTAAGACTTTTTTTTTTCTCTCTAAGACTTTATTTTTATTAAATTAGAAATGGTTGTTTATTGTATGTTGTCTATGTATATATTGTAAATAGTTTAGTTTTAAGATCTTTTAGGTTAATTTTCTGTTAATTAGTTTATATAAGTCTCTATAAGTGTATTTTTTTTTTAATTTATTTTATTTTTATTTTTTTTTTAGTGTAGGTCACTATATAATTCAAATAGATCTCTTTATATGTTTATTTTATTTTTCATTTTTTTTTTTCTTATTCTATTGAGTTATGGATCTCGATAGAACATTGTCATGCGATGAATCAGGGGAAGAGACGCCTTTCTCTGAAATAAGCGAATCAGACTCAAAGTATTTAACGCGACGCCAAAAACGCCACAGGAACAATACTGGGTCCGGAGGAAATTCTCCTAACAAAAAAAAAAATAAATCGGCCAAGTCCAAGCAACAGCCAAATACAATACAATCACCACCAAAAACTCGCAGCACCACTGCAGCCAACCAACATGAACCAACAGCGCCATCTACTTCGGCCGCTCCGTCTCCTACTAATGTACCTCCTTCATCTATCGTTAGCCATGCCGCTACAGTCAACACTGCAAATACAGTTCCGGGACCTCAAGGATTTTCCGATCCCGAGCCACCTCCAATATTTGTAACAAATATTAGTAATTTTTTGTCGTTCGGTAAAGAAATCGCCAATCTAATCG
The DNA here is from genome assembly GCA_023052935.1 of Piezodorus guildinii. Lineage (NCBI taxonomy): Eukaryota > Metazoa > Arthropoda > Insecta > Hemiptera > Pentatomidae > Piezodorus > Piezodorus guildinii. Next base: position 70,649,816 of record CM041298.1, read on the forward strand.
GACAACCAAACTTCCAATGTTTCTCCCGATCAAACGACATAAAAATAAACACATACACGAAAGAAAATTACAAGAAACTCGTGAGTTATTTGAGCTCAAAAAACTACGACTTTCATTGTTATCAACTCAAACAAGAAAAATCATATCGCGTGGTTTTACGCGGACTCCATTCATCCACCCCAACTGAAGCCATTAAAGAAGGCCTGGAAGAAATTGGACACCACGTAAGGAACATTTCTTCAGTGACACACCATACACAAAAATACCCCTTGCCACTATTCTTCGTAGACCTCGAACCAGCCCGAAACAATCCAGAAATATTTCAGGTGAGAAGACTGGTCTACTCATCTGTACGATTCGAAGAGCCTAGGGTAAAGACGACAATTGTTCAGTGTACCAAATGCCAAACCTTAGGACACACGAAGTCCTACTGTTATCACCCACCTAGGTGTGTCAAGTGTGCCGGCCCACATGCCTCTGAAACGTGCCAGAAAGCTCGAGATGAGCCAGCTCAGTGTGCTCTTTGCGGTGAAGGTCACCCAGCCAGCTACCGGGGTTGTACAGTCTACAAAACCCATCTTCGACAAAGATCTCACTACATTAATGTAAAAAGAGATGACCAAGAGACACGCACCCAGGGACCAGAGTTGAACAATTTGTCTGCCTTCCCTCAACTTCAGAAGCCTGCAACTACCTTCGCTCAACAGCAGCCTACCACATCTACAGTCAGGGATTCTACTGCTGAAACCAGAAAAACTTTCCCCGACGTCACCACCATAAAGAAGAAACAGACTACTATTCAGGCGCCTCCAAACTCCCAAATCAGGCCTCCAGCCTCCCACCCTAAACCACAAGCTTCCCGTCAACCGATCCTTCCCCATAATCTGTCCTTACGTGTCAAACTACCCCCAGAGCACCCTAACAAAATTCCAGAACTACCTTCTCTTCCTCCTAGTCAACCAAAGCCTCAACCTCCAGTGACCCAGAGGACTGAACACCCTCGTACCCCACGGCGGGCTCAGCACTCAGCCAACACTCCTGATCAAATAAGTTATCCTTCCCACGACGCTTATCCACATCCGTTTTCCAACCCAGATCTATCCAACATTTACTCCATTCTAAATTCCTTTCTCTCAGATCTTAGAGATACCATCCAACCGCTTATCAATCTTCTAACTAGAGTCCTTTCCCAAATCCCATTCAATCTCCCACTATGAGCGTAAAGCCCCTAACTATCCTCTTGTGGAATGCTAATGGCCTGCATAACCATCGTGACGAACTGGACGTATTTCTACACGACAAACACATAGATATAGCACTATTGACAGAAACACACTTCACACGACGATCACATTTTTACATACGTGACTACATCACTTATAGATCAGACCACCCAGACAATACTTCCCATGCCGGGTCATGTATCCTCATTCATAAATCCTTACCTCATTCCTTTATTCCTTCTACTCCTTCTGACGCCATACAATCAACCTCAGTATCCATTTCAACTCGTCCTTTCCATCTTACAATTTCAGCTGTATACTGCCCTCCTGGTAACTCCCTCTCCTATAGTCAACTTGAAACCCTGTTCAGATCCCTAGGACCGCGCTTTATTGCTGGAGGAGACTACAATGCGAAACATCAGCGATGGGGTTGCCGAACATCCAACTCCCGTGGCAATCTCCTTTCTCGAGTCTCCACCACCCATTGTTATACAATCCTTTCGCCAATGAACCCGACATACTGGCCTACATCCCTCAAAAAATGTCCTGATATCCTCGACATATTTGTTTCCTCTCAGATATCTTCTTCCCAATCCACAATCAAATCCCTAAATGACCTGTCATCCGATCATAGTCCGGTTCTGCTTTCCTTGCATTCAAGCCTTGTTCCTAAGCCCACCATTCCCACTCTGATTACAGGACGAGTAGACTGGGACGGATTCAGATATGACTTGGAAAACAAACTTGACTTAAAAATACCACTAAAGACTAAACATGATATTGATAAAGCTGTTGAAAAACTGACTGACTCAATCAGCAGTAGTATACTTGACAACACTACAACCATTAACACTACTAACTCACAGGAGACTATCCTGCCACAGCACATTCGAATCTTATTAAGGGAAAAACGCAGAGCAAGATCGAAGTGGCATAGGACGTGATACCCTTCAGACAAAACTTATTATAACAAACTTACTAACAGACTAAAATCAGAAATCAGAAAAGTTAAAATTCAAAACTTACTCAACTTTACTGAAAAACTAACTATTACAGACAGATCGTTATGGATGAACACAAAAAAGTTACTGAAGTACAAAGAATGTAATCATCCACTCCTAACTGAATCCCATATCTGGACAAGATCTGATGAAGAAAAGGCCCAGATATTCGGTCAGCACCTTTTTAAAACCTTTAATCCACATCCAGATATTCATAATCCCGGTCACATTAAGTTTATAGAAGCAGAACTAGATATCCCACTCCAAATGGTTCTTCCTCCTAAAGCGTTCCATCCTACTGAAATATCTAACATCATCCAGAGTTTACCATCCCGCAAAGCTCCTGGACATGATCTTATAACTTCCCATATTTTAAAACTCCTTCCTCGAAAAGCTATCCTATATCTTACTTACATATATAATTCCGTACTCCGTTCCACATACTTTCCTGCTTCCTGGAAATTATCCATTGTCAAAATGATACCCAAACCTAAGAAACCGCCTGAAAATCCATCTTCTTACCGTCCCATCTCACTTTTACCAATCATGGGTAAAATCTTGGAAAAACTTATACTGAAACGCCTATATCCCATCCTAGATACTAATTCCATAATTCCTGATCACCAGTTTGGATTCAGAACGTCCCACTCCACTATCCAGCAATGTCATCGTGTGGTGGACGTTGTCTCGTCTGCATTAGAGCGCGGGTTGTACTGCACGGGAGCATTCCTCGACGTAGAGCAAGCCTTTGACCGAGTCTGGCACCCGGGATTGCTTTACAAACTCCGCAATTTCCTTCCCCCTACATATTTCCTTATCATCAAGTCCTACCTCACCGACAGATCCTTCAAAGTAAATCATAATAATTCCTATTCATCCATTTTTAATCAGTTTGCTGGTGTTCCTCAAGGCAGTATCCTGGGACCTATTCTTTTCACAGTTTATACAGCTGATATCCCATCCCATCCTAACACTTTCCTTTCTACCTACGCTGATGACACTTGTGTGTTATCAGTCAATACTGATCCAACTATTGCCTCTCAAACTCTCCAATCCCACATCAGAGACCTTGAAGTGTGGTGTCAGAACTGGAGAATTAAAATAAATGCCAACAAATCCAACCAAATTACCTTTACCCTTCGTCGTAAACCTATGACATCTTGCCCTACTGTTTCTTTCAATAATACTCCTCTTGTCCCGGTTGAACAGATCCGATATCTAGGACTGCACCTTGACAAACGTCTCACTTGGAACCCTCATACAAGACTTAAACGACAAGAAACTGCTCGACGTTTTCGACTACTTCAACACTTACTAGACAAACGTTCTAATCTTCCACTTAACTACAAAAGACTCATCTACATGACTATCATAAGGCCGATATGGACTTACGGAGTAGAGCTTTGGGGCTCTACTAAACCATCGAATTCTTCCCGTATCCAATCCCTACAATCCAAAATCCTTCGTAAAATCCTCAATGCTCCTTACTTTGTCACGAATACACTAATCCATAAAGATCTTAATGTTCCGTATGTTGCTGATTTGGCCCGATCTAGATACCATTCCTTTCATGGCAAACTCCATTCCCACCCTAATCCTCTAGTTTCAAACCTTTCTTCCTCTTCGATTCCTGACAATCCTCCGAGGCGTCTGAAAAGGAGATGGCCCCGAGACCTTCTAGTTTAAACCATTTTTAGAGTGCTTCCATTGGGAAGCTTCTCTACATGTGTTTCATGCCTTTATATATTTCATCTAATTTACTAGTTGTATTCCTGTATACAGTTGTAAATACCAATAAATAATAAAAAAAAAAAAAAAAATTCTTATAATTGTATCTTATTATTATTAATATTATTTTGTTACTATTGTAAAGATGTCTTGTTTATTTTCTTTCTTTTTTTTCTCTGTTTAGGTAAATAATTTATAAACTCAAGGAGTTCAACTTTTATTTTTTTTTAAATATATCTATATACATTATAGATATATATTTTTATATTTTGCTCTTAATTTTTTTTTTTTTTCTCTTCTTTTCTCTCTATCCTTTAAAAGAAAATGGGTGAATCTTCGGGAATGGAAACGGACGAAGAGACGGCTTTCTCAGAAGTCAGCGAAACTGACTCCCAATATTTAAAACGTAGAACTCTCCAGAAACGTCAACGTAACATTGTTCCAGGGGGATCTGGAGGATCACCAAATAAAAAAAAAAATAAAAATAGTAAAAAACAAGCCACAGCACCTATCACCCGTAGTAAATCCATAGTCGAATTACCTGGTCCTTCACAAGAAACTACCTCAGCCACACAAATCACACCTACTATTCCTACGAGCAATAAATTTGCAGTCCTCTCAAATATTCAAACCGAAGCCACAAAACCAAGCCATTCAGAGCCTGAACCTCCGCCAATTTTTGTTACTCACATCACGAACTTTGTCGCCTTCGCCAATGAAATATCTCGATTAATCGGACAAACTAATTTCAAATGTTTTTCCCGATTAAAAGACGTAAAAATAAATACGACCACCAAGGAAAACTACAAAAAATTAGTCTCTCACTTGACTTAAAACAAATATGACTTTCACTGCTACCAACTTAAGGAGGATAAGTCGTATAGGGTAGTTCTGAGGGGACTTCACTCTACTACTTCCACTTCAGCCATCAAACAGGACATAGAAGAGCTCGGCCATAATGTTAGGCGGATTACAAATGTACTGCACCCGATAGAAAAATATCCTTTGCCTCTGTTTTTTGTCGACTTAGAACCAGCAGCCAACAATATCGACATCTTTCAAGTCACTAGGCTAGTATATTCATGCATACGTTTCGAAGAGCCGAAGCAAAGAACAGACATTGTACAATGCGCCAAGTGTCAGACCCTTGGCCACACAAAAGCTTATTGTCACCATCAGGACAGATGTATTAAATGTGCTGGACCACATGCGTCCAATACATGCCAGAAACCAAGAGACACTCCAGCAATATGTGCACTATGTGGTGAAGGGCACCCGGCCAATTATAAAGGTTGTGTAGTCTACAAAACCATGCAGCGTCGAAAACATGTAAATAGTACATTTAAATTGCACAATAGCAACGTTCCTCAATACCAAAACCCAGGCCCTTCGGCGAAGAATGATAGAGCTACCTCTGGAAACCAACTGCCCAGCGAAGATCCGCGTCCGACGACCTCCAACATAAAGATCAAAACGTTCTCCAATGCTGCCAGAAAACCAGAAGCTGCACTTAACAGTAATCAACAACTTCAGCCTCAACCATCCCATCATCTTCCTCAGCCTCAACCACTCTATCATCACCCACAGCCTCTACCATTCCATCATCAGCCTCAGAATTCCCTACCACAGTCCCAGACGTCCCAACCCCTTCAAAACACTCCTAGGAAAGAGTTTCCCACCAAAAATTTCCCACGGGATCAGTTACCACCACAGATCAATCCCAAAATCCAATATCCTTCCCAGCCTGCCTCCCAAGTAATTCCACCCCCAGCAGCTCCGTCAAACATTGAACCTCCTCAGCAACCCCGACGGACTGCCCAATTTCTTAATAGACAGCCTAATCCTATAATCAAAGAAGCTTCCAACTACTCCTATCCTTCACAAAATACATCCGAAATTACATCAATCCTTTCATCCTTCCTTTTAGATCTTCAAAATACAATAAGACCTCTTATTACCCTCCTTACCAGACTCCTATCTGAAGTTCCTTTCCATATCCCACAATGAACAACAACTCCCTAGCCATTCTTTTGTGGAATGCAAATGGCCTACTTAACCACCGTGACGAACTTGACCTATTTCTACATGACAATAACATAGATATTGCACTTTTGACTGAAACTCACTTCACTCAACGATCACATTTTTATGTACGTGACTACATTACTTACAGATCGGACCACCCAGACAACACTTCACATGCTGGTTCTTGTATACTTGTTCATAAATCCTTACCACATTCCCTTATTCCTTCTACTCCAACTGACACCATACAATCCACTTCAGTAAACATTACAACCCGTCCTTACCATTTAACGTTCTCAGCTGTATACTGTCCTCCTGGCAATGCCCTTTCATACAACCATCTTGGTTCCTTATTTCGTTCCCTCGGACCGCGCTTTATAGCTGGAGGTGACTACAACGCTAAACACCAACGATGGGGTTGTCGATCATCCAATCCCCGTGGTAATGTCCTTTCTCATGTCTCAAGATCCAACTCTTACTCAATTCTTTCACCCATGAATCCCACATACTGGCCAACATCCCGCAATAAACGTCCAGATATCCTCGATATATTTGTCACGTCTCAGATTTCCTCCTCCCAAGCAATCATCAAGACCTTGGACGACCTTTCATCAGATCATAGTCCAGTTCTGCTTTTATTACATTCAAATTTCGCTCCAATACCTTCCTCTCCTAAACTGATTACAGGAAGAATCAACTGGGACAGATTTCGACATGATTTGGACAATAAATTAGACTTGAAAATTCCTCTCAAGACAACAAATGACATTGACAAAGCAGTAGAAACACTTACAACATCAATACAGACCAGTTTAAAAGATAATACATCAAACAGAACTACAATCAATACAAAACAGACTAACTTGCCACCTCACCTTTGCATGTTATTAAGGGAAAAACGTAGAGCAAGAGTGAAGTGGCATAAGACTAGATACCCATCCGATAAAACTTATTATACTAAACTGACTAACAAACTAAAATCAGAAATAAAAAAATTCAAAATACAAAATTTACTCAATTTTACCGAAAATCTCAACACTACTGACAAAACATTATGGACTACCACTAAGAAGCTACTCAAATTTAAAGACTTCAATCATCCACTCCTTACCGAATCCCAAAGCTGGACAAGATCAGACGAGGAAAAAGCCCAGCTTTTTGGTCAGCACCTTCATAAAAATTTTATTCCACACCCGGATATCCTTAATCCCGATCACCTTGAATGTATTGAAGCAGAACTAACTATTCCTCTCCAAATGTCTCTTCCACCTAAAGCTTTCCATCCTTCTGAAATTTTCAGTATTATTCATAGTCTGCCTTCCCGCAAAGCTCCAGGGCCCGATCTAATCACATCCCAAATTTTAAAACTCCTTTCACGCAAAGCCATCCTATTCCTTACCTACATTTATAATGCTGTACTCCGTACAACATATTTTCCTGACTCCTGGAAATTATCCACTGTAAAAATGATACATAAACCCAAAAAGCCACCAGAATATCCGTCCTCTTACCGCCCCATCTCTCTTTTATGCATCATGGGAAAAATCCTTGAAAAACTCCTCCTAAAACGTATCTATCCCATCCTTGATTCCAATAATATTATCCCCGATCATCAGTTTGGCTTTCGAACATCCCACTCCACTATCCAGCAATGTCATCGTGTGGTGGATGTGGTCTCCTCCGCTTTGGAGCGCGGATTGTACTGCACTGGAGCCTTTCTTGACGTAGAACAGGCCTTTGACCGAGTCTGGCACCCAGGACTGCTTTACAAACTCCGAAAATTCCTTCCTCCAACTTACTTCCTCATCATCCAGTCCTATCTCACTGACAGATCCTTCCAAATAAATCACAAGTGCTCCTATTCATCCCTTTTTGTTCGGTCCGCTGGCGTCCCACAAGGCAGTATCCTCGGACCCATTCTCTTCACAGTCTATACAGCTGACATCCCAACCAATCCTAACACGTTCCTCTCTACGTATGCTGATGACACTTGTGTGTTATCAGTCAATAACGATCCTACTATTGCCTATCAAACCCTACAATCCCACATCAGAGACCTTCAGGTATGGTGTCAGAACTGGAGAATTAAAATAAATTCAGAAAAATCCCACCAAATAACCTTTACCCTCCGTCGTAAACCTATGACATCCTGCCCTACAGTATCCTTTAATAACATTCCGCTCGTTCCAGTTGAACAGATCCGCTACCTAGGGCTTCTACTTGACAAACGTTTAACATGGAATCCGCACACTAGACTGAAACGACAAGAAACTGCTCGTTGCTTTCGATTACTTTAACACTTACTTGACAAACGCTCAAAACTTCCACTTAACTACAAAAGACTCCTCTACATGACTATCATTAGGCCTATATGGACTTACGGAGTTGAGCTTTGGGGCTCTACTAAACCTTCAAATTCTTCCCGGATCCAATCCTTACAATCCAAAATCCTTCGTAAAATCCTCAATGCTCCTTACTTTGTCACAAATAAGCTCATCCATAAAGACCTAAATATTCCATTTGTTGCTGATCTAGCCCGAACCAGATATCGCTCCTTCCATAACAAACTCTTCTCCCACTCTAACCCCCTAGTTTCAATCCTTGCTTCCTCTTCCATTCCTGACAATCCTCCGAGGCGTCTGAAAAGAAGATGGCCACGAGACCTTCTAGTTTAGAAAAGTTACAGGAGTGCTGCCATTGGGTAGTTATTCCTCAAGTCTGTATCACGCTGTTTATCTTTTGTCATCTACACATTTACTTGTTGTATTTTAAAATAAGTTGTAAATTTCAATAAATGATGTTATAAAAAAAAAAAAAATTTATTATATAATTATTATCATACTTTATTTCAACCTCGGAGTCACGCCGTTGAAGTGAGACCCTCCTGGTTGGTTACTCGAAAATGGGAAAATGGGCATCACTTCCTTGCACTTCTGTTGGCCTAGAAATAAAATGAATCTATTATGGCTAATGAACCCAAGTTATAAAAGTACAGTTTTTTTGTTTTTTTTTAATGTTGTAATATAAATCTGGTGAAATGTCCGTTTTTATAGTTTCTGAAATACATAAAGTATTTTGCAGGTCTCTGTTGTTTTCTTCCGAATGTTTACATATTTAAAATAAACAGTCACTAATCCTCTACCTTTGTATTATAAACATTAGCTTCCCAATCAATTACCCACTTTTTAGTATACCTCCAAATATGAACATGGAAACACGCGATTTTCGAGTAATATTTTTGTACGAGTTTAAACTCGGTCATTCAGCATCTGAAGCCGCTATAAATATTTGCAAGGCGTTTGGGGAAGGGAGTGTTAATGAACGGACCATTCGCCGTTGGTTTGCCAAGGTTTCAGCTGGGAATACCGACTTGGAAAACTTGCCTCGAGGAAGACCTCCGTCCGTAATAGACAACGATGTCCTCAAATATACAGTAGAAGGAAACTCCTACCAAACAGTTAAATTACTCTCAGCACAACTAAATGCTAGTCCATCTACCGTTTCCAGACATTTTAAGTGTATTGGGAAAGTAAAAAAGCTCGATACATGGGTACCTCATGATCTCACTGAGCGGCAGCAAGACCCCATATTTCAAAACATACCGTGCAAAGATTGAAAGAACTGGGCTACGAAGTTCTTCCGCACCCACCATATTCAGGAATTAAGACAACTTCGTCAAAGAATAACTTTTTGAAAATGATGATCAAGTGAAAAGTGCGTTTTCAGATTTTGTTTCACTTCAAACCTCAGAGTTTTTCAGTTCGGGGACAAAAAAGTTGGTTCACGTTAGGAAAAAGTGTGTAGAAAAAGAAGGTAAATACTTCGAATAAAATTATCATGTTTTCATATCGTATTTTTAATAAAAATCCTTTACCTTGCAAACGGACATTTCTAGTGACACAACCCAATAGATATAGACTTGTTAAAGTATTTAATAATAATTAAAAAAAATAAATAAACTTTCTAATGTGTATGATTGGATATTATTGTTTTTTTTACTGGTATAAGTTAATACAGTTAAATGTGTAATAGAATCAGTGAGTGACCTGTTTGACTATTATATAATTTGTAAAACTTTACAGATCGGCTCCGGACTGACGGTCTAAAAGACCATAGTTTTACAAATGTTTTTTATATTGATAATATTTGTTTTGTTGTTGCTATGCTTAAAGAAATAAAAAAAACAACAGTTATCTATCTATCTATCTAGTGCTTGGGGTTTGGGATACTTCTCAATTATAAGTTTTATTAAGAGAGGCACTCTACACGAGTCATAAATTGGTTCGGGCTGCCTGAGGATGAGATAGACATGTGTGAGCATGCCAAGTCTCGCCAAAGCAGTTTCCTCGCGGCGATTACTTCGCAATGATGTTTTCCATTACATTTACTCCGCAATTATGTACAAGTTCATAAAGAGTGATGTAAAACTGATAAAACTAACTGATTGCTTTAGAAAATAATAAAATAGATTTTTCAATAAAACACATGTTTTAATGGAAAATCAATTTAATTAATTCATTATTAGTTTTACTAATTTTTTCCCTATCTGTATTAGAACATTCTTTAATCGACGTTAACAACGAAGGTAAGTGAAGGTCGTGGGTAGCTTGTACCATTTTTAGTCCAAGATTTTGTTATCTATATCAGAATAAAGAAATTCTCCTAGGTTACAGCATCTCTTATTTTATAACTACCTCTTTGTGCTATGTGCTTCATATATAACTATGTATAATAAGGGAGGGCCCTTTAATAAGAGGAAACTTAATAACTTGTAAAGAAATTATTATTTTGGTATCCTTAAAGGCATCTTATTATGAAGTTCCTTTGATTCGAGGATCAGAGCCACGGCTTTCCGTATAATTAAGTTAAGCATCTGAGGCATAATTAGCGTTAAAGATGCCGCCGGCAGATACCTCTCTCTTCGCTAGCTATAAGACCCTTCGGTTAGATTTACCCTCTACCTCAACATCTTCTTTCAAAGGAGATACTAATGATCTCTTTTGATACAGAGGATCAGAAAGGATAAACCTTGTCAAAGATTCCAGCTGTCTGGTACGTGGGTTGTATATATACCATATACTTAATGACAATATTGTTGGATAATACAGGTTAGTTCTGGAAGTATCGGAAAAGGATAACGGAGGTTGGATTTCGTCTTAAGTCAATTAAGTTGTTATTATGATCAAGGAATATTTTTGCTTACGATATTCTGTCCTAAGATCTACACAATATTTGTACGTTTATATCTGCTTCTATATGTTTAAATAATATCTAGAGTTTTGTTGGTTAAATGGCTTTTTGTAGAGCTACGGAACAATAAAATATTAAAAACTTTAAATCTCTCTCTCTCTCTCTCTCTATATATATATATATATATATATATATATATATATATATATATATATATAAATCTCGTGTCACGATGTTTGTTCGCAATAAACTCTGAAATTACTGAACCAACTTAGATCAAACTTCGTAAATATCTGTTATTTCGTTCAACTTAAAAGATAGGATAGTTTTTATTACTGTTCTAAATGGTTGAAAAATATATTTTTCTAAAACGTAAAACAAAATTTGTTTAACTGTGGCAACACTGGTTCCCAGTAACCTTCCCATATATTCACATATGTGATTATTAATTCAAATATAAGTGTGTGTTGATTGCTTCTATGCGTTCTTATTTATAAAACATACATTTACATTTTAGTTTCCATTTATAATAAAATACGTATTAGTTGGCGACGAGGATGGGATTAAATATACATTCACTCCATAGTTTCCAGTTATAATAAAACACACATTATTATACGTTTCCAGAAAAATTATAAGTACTCATTTGAATGACTTGCAATGAGTTATGAGTTGCAAAGGAGTTATGATGATATGCAACGGTTATGTTTAAAAGATAAAACGATGTTATTGAATAATTTGGATGTAGCTACTAGGTACTGGTATGTAATTGTAACATTGAGTAAATAAAATTGATATCTGACATGAAATAATAATCTTTTATTTATCATAAACAGAGTAGTTCATTGCTATTCACCTGTATTTCTTTTATATCCTCATTCAACATAGTCAGTCAACATCTTTCGTAATTTGTAGCACTTTTAATTTAAATTATTTTATTTATCAAATTGAATTCACCAAACCGCAAACAAAGATAAAGAAGTGTAGTTTATATTCTATTTTTTCAATGTGTCTCGATATTAGAAACAAGATATTTATAGTTATATTAGATTTTTTTTATTTATTGAGACATATTACAATTTGTTACATAATGAACAGTAGTAATAGTGATGTATAACACATTCATACAATATATACAGAAAATAATGATAGAGTCAAATTACATAAAATCGGAAATAAATAAATTCAAATATATACAAAAAAAAATAACAATTAATAAAAACAATAAAAAACAAATTAAAACAACAACTTGTAGTAGAGATAAATACAAGTTGGGAAATAAATAAAAATCATACAAGCAAACTTAACTATATACAATATATACAATTTGCTAAAGGGACCCTAGACTCGGCTGCTTCCTCCACAAGTGGGGGGAGTGTGAAACCAAATTGCATCAAATAAATCCAAATAGGTAGCATCAAGCTCTAGGGCAAGAAGAATAAAACAAAAATTTAAGTGTGATGGCTATACATTCAAAGCTTTTGTTCGTAACACGTACCTTGGTAATAAGTGGTTTGGTTGAGTGACGAGATAAAAAGAAGAATAATGTGTGGCAACAAAACGTATTATGGTATCTATGTAAACATATATATAAAACATATAGGTCCTCGGATGCTTTCTAATAATGTGAAATCATAATCTGAGGATATCGTCTGATCAGCCACATTATTGTAAATGTATATACATACAGTGACGATCTTTCTATAATAATAAACCAAGAAAAACAATATATATATATATATATATATATATATATATGTGTGTGTGTGTGTGTGTGTGTTTATTTTTTTCAATCCCCATTCTGAATATCCTGCAATTTAAGACTCACCTCTTAGCATTTTTACAATATTCTTTTATTTTTATTTAATTAAATTAAATTAATTAACAATATTACTATGGCCTGATTCGGGAGTTTGAGTTGCTATGGAGGCAGGTGACAGTTGATCTCGCAGCAATTGAATCGAAGGCACTGTTTGGTCGCCGCAGGAAATTGAAAGCCTTCCGATCAAATAACATTTCCTAATTACAAGCTTTAACCCGCCTTTCGACAACCTATGGGAATCCCATTCAATAAATAAATTAAAACAAATAGGTAAAGGAAAATAAATGTTATCATTAATATACTGAGATTTTTAATTTACCAACTATTTGCATTGCCAAAATATAGATGGTGCTACAATAGAGCTGATGTAATCAGAAAATTGAAAATTGATAATACATACGGTATGGTAGAAAAAAAGATATATATTTGATAATTAATTAATGCGTTGCCTTTATTTGTGCAAAAAGATCTACAATGACTTTTTCTCTATTTCTAAAGTTCAAATTTACTTTACTGCAATATATAATAAACTAGACAGCTTTACTATTTACTTAAAATCAACTAAATGCTAAAGTTAATTATATACAGACCACCTAATTTTACAGCTTTTCCCTTAGAAATAGATGGCTCTTACCAAGAATTAAGCTTCTAAAAATTTTAGTAGGGGAGCCCGTTGTCTGATTGGCTAGCGTGCTAGTGTCTCTTCTTTTTTTTTTTTTTTTTTTTTTTTTTCCACCGCTACCTCGCCTTTGAAGGCTATACGGGGATTTCTCGGACCAGGGGGTGAGGGTGGGAGATTATTGCCGAAATGAAAGTCCCCTCCGGTTCCGAGAGTTGAACTCGTAATTTTCGGTTTCAAGGTATTAGTCATCTGGTAGCTAGGCAATGCGTGTTTAAAGTAACACGCGCTAACCATCGCGGCCACCCCGCCCCCAAATGCGCGTTAGTCTCTCATACTAAAGTTGTGAGTTCAAATCCCAGTCCCGGCGGGGCTTTTATAAGGATGTAATTAAATGGGGATTTTTATTTTTTTTTATATATTTTTTTTTTGTTCTCCCCTACCTCGCATTTGAAGGCTATACGGGGGTTTCTCGGACCAGGGGGTGATGGCGGGGGGATTAATGCCGAGATAAAAGTCCCCTCCGGTTCCGAGTTGAATTCATAATTTATTGGTCATCTGGTAGCTAGGCAACGCGTGTTTAAAGCAACGCGCGCTAACCATCTCGGCCACCCCGCCTTCGGATTCACTCACAGCCTTTCCCCGGGTATGTTATGTCCGCCAGCCAAATGGTGGTCTCTCACAAAATTAGGCGTAGGGAGTGATGAACCTACCCTACAAATTGCGCGAAGAAACGCGAGTGGAATCTCCCTTCACGGCCTGTCGCGCCACTGAAATAGAAAATATTAGTAGTAGTATAGATTTTGATCTGGATATAAGATCTATATAGAAAGGAAAAAGTAATTGAATCTTTATTATTTATTTGGGAATACTCCGACTGCAGGACAAGACCTACATGATAATTAAGTCTATTTAATTATATCTTCATATAAGGAATCTAGTCGAAATCGTTAATGAGGTTTTAAAAATATTCAAAATTTATTTATTTTTTTCTAGAAATTTTTTCTCAGTTTTTGAGAAGAAAAAAAATCGTAATAAAGTTGCGAAAAGTGTGGTTTAAATTGGCTGTACTGGTTCGTCGATTTTGTTGAAAAGATGGCTGTAACATCGTAGGCATATAACCTAATATGATAGAAAATTTCATTTTTATACAAATTAACAAATGAATGAATGAATGAAAAAAAGAACTTTATTCTGAGACTTAGTCCCTTGAGAACAATACATATGTAAAAAAAAAAATAATGATTACAGCTGGCCAAAAAACACATACAAAAAACTAATAATATTAATGATTATAATAAATATTTACAATTATTTTAATTGATGAAAAGAGAGAAGAATGAAAAATAAAATTTTAAAAAATGCAATTATATCTAAATGTAATATAAAACTAAACAACCAAAAATCAAAACAAAAAAAAACATTAGAATAATTAAAAATATAAATTAAAATAAACTTTACTGTCATTGATGTTATGAAGTGTAGACATTTCTCACATAACTATAATCGCTGTACTGAAATTAGGTGGCAACTGATTGGGAAGATAGAAGGTGTTTAAAAAGGAGAGATACCAAAGAAGATTGGGAAGGAGCATGACGGATGTGTGATGGGAGAGTATTCCAGAAGAAAGTGGACCGGGCTAAGAAGGACAATTCATATTTTTTGGTTCTATGGGAAGGCTTATAGAGGTCGGAAAGACGAGATCTGGTTTCCTGAGTATGAATTGTGGATTTAAATAGCAGGAGACTATAGATGTAAGAGGGGCGGTGGTAGCGAATGACCTGATAGAGAAAGGTCTTCGAATCGAGCCAATTTGACTCATCATAGAGGTGAGATACATGTGACCGTCTAGAGGTACCGAAGACAAATCTTAAGAAACAGTTCATGACTCGTTTCAATCTGCCCTCAAGCCACCACGAGAGCCAACTATAGTCAAAATGGGCAATAAAAAAAGAGCTTTATTAATAACGAGCTTGACTCTCCACATGCATACATACTAGGTCATTTGGACTTAGATGATCCTAAATCTTGTATTCCGGTTAAAACTGGTATTTTGGAATATTCAATATCTCAATTCTTTCCTTCTATAAATATTTCTTATATAGGGAAGTTAAAGTAAAAATATTACGTATAGTCCATTTGAGTCCTCAAAACAAATCAACAATATATAAATCAGTCATCAGCCCGTTAATCACATCCGCCTCTCCAGTCTGGAGCTCATCCTGCCCGACTAATTTCCAAAAACTCCGGAGAATTCAAAACTTGTCAATGCGGATAATTAATAATTTCCCCGACACACGAAAATATCATCTACGCTCCAAGACTTGCAGTTTCCTACAATCAAACAACTTGCCCATTCACAAACAGCTTCTTACTAATCTCAGTAAAACTCGTCTCCAAAAACCCATTAATAAAAGAAATTGGTAATTACAATAAATTTTCACTAAAATGATAAACCCATAAGAGAACAAAACATGTATTATTAAATTAACTTACTTTCTTATGTTATAAATTTCTTAATTTAATAATATCAAATATATGTATGTATTTTCTATTAATTTTTGTATTTTCAATTATTTCATGTATTTTCAATTATTTCACGTATTTTCAATTATTTCATGTATTTTCAATTATTTCATGTATTTTCAATTATTTCATGTATTTTCAATTATTTCAAGCATCTTCAAATATTTTATGTACTCTCAATTATTTTATGTGTAGTTTTTATGCGTAGGTATTTTGTATAATTTTTCCTGCAATCGCAATATAACCTCAATTTTATTTCACCATATTTTTGCCATTTAGGCTAATGTACTATAATCACAAAAAAACAAATACATTTTCTGATTGTAAGCATGGCTCATCCAAAATCGTTGTTAACATTTTGTCAAAATGTAAATATGTGAATAAAGTTAATTTATTTTATTTTTTAATTATTAAAAATAATTTATTATGTGTTGTAATTGAATTGTTGAAAATGTATAAATGCAATGAAACTTTAATTTATCACAGAAGCTTGATAATGGCCCTAGAGGCTGAAACGTCGCGATGACTGGATTAAATAAATTGTTTTTAAAAAAATATATCCAAGAATTTCTTTTGTAAAACGGCCTAATATTTATCGAACATTTATTTATTTTTTATTTATAACGTATAGTTTCTATGGGAAAATATATTTTCAATGATCTGTGGGTATAAATAACGAATTATTTCAATATTTAAATTTTATCTGTTTTCGTCACACTCTATTGAATTAAGCTGGAGCAGACTATTATTCATCTATATTACTCATCCTATTCCTCGGAATTTGTTTTTAACCTGAAAACACGCCGTTGAATATTATATTTATAAAATATATAATTCTTTGTTGTTGAATATTAAATTCTTCGCTGGATTATTCATGTTTCATCACTAGTAACATTGAGGGACAGATAATATTTTTTAGTTCTTTTTGGAGATTCAATATTATTATTAAAGAATTTTATTAAGATAATCAATAATATATTCTCATTATTAAAAATTCCAACTCCCCTACCTTCCCTTGTCCCCCCTCTATCTAGCTATTAAGAAATTAATGATATCGCAGAAATGGAACCGTTCCTTCATCTTCAGAAGATATTAGATTTAAGATATTTTAATAATTGGTTCTTAATTCCTCCAAAATTTATTATTATTATTTTTTTTAATATACGTATATATCCATGGGTCCCAAGAAAATTTTATCGGAGATTCATATTTTACAGAAAATTCTTTCGATCGGTACAATAGCAAGAAGCCCCTAAATTCAAATTCTTCTCATATAAAATCAATTCTTGCCACGTGGCCATTTTATGAAAAAAAGCTTGGGTTTATCAGAGAGAAAATATTATACATCCAGTCGGCTCAGGTACATTGAATACTCATTGTGCCGATCGATCCATAGTAAATATATTTTTATTCAATTATTTTTCATACTGTCTAAATGAGGCAGTGGTTCATTCATTCATGAAATATTTACAGATTTTTCTGAATTTTTTTTACTGAACATTCTTGATAGTTAAATCTGTACTGTAATTGTAATTATAATAAATACAATAAGTAAATGAGCTAATTAACACTAATGAGCATAAAAATGTCTTATGAAGAAACTACCCAGTGGTAGCACTTCAGTGTAAAATTAATTTACGTTATCGTCTTTTCAATCGCCTCGGAGTGTTGTCAGGAATAAATGGGAATGATAAGATGCGTACAAGAGGATTAGTAGAGGTCAGGAGTTTGGAATAAAAAGAAATATCGGTTTCGGGATAGTTCTGCGTCAAATGGGATATTTAGGTCACTATGGATGATTTTATTCGTAACGGAATAAGGAGTATTTAGGATATCTGATTGTCAGAATTGAATGCGAGAGGAATTAGATGGTTTACTAGAGACCCAAGGCTCGATTCCATATGTCCAGATGGGTCTGATGATAGTAACATAAATAAGCTTTTTGTAATAAATTGAAGTTTTGAACGATTGTCGAGTAAGTGTTGTAGTAATAGGTTTCTACGGGCAGTTGTCTATGAGGATCTGAAAAAAAAGCATAATATTGTATAATATCTCACGCTATATCTCACTCTATAACATAAAAAAATCTGGTGTGCGCATTCAATCACTTCTTTTAATCACTTGTTAAAATCATTAAGGAATTTTTAAATTCGGATTGAGATGAAAAGAGTTAAAGAATTAATTACATTGAGTTCAGATAGGAACATGTGTTTTATTAAATAATCAATATTATTATCATCTGAAACTATCAAATAGTTTTATCTGCTTTTCATCTTTCACCTAAAGCCATTGGCTTTTCAACGGTATATTACGCATCTATATTACTATTTTATGTTAAAAAATCACATTAAAAAAAATAAATAAATCGTTTGCTCTTTTCTTCCTGAGATAAATATATATATCAACTTATATATTTACCCGTTGCTTGAACTTACCTATATGTAAAATATATAATAAGGGACAACTATACGCCTGAGATGTTACAGCAACTTTTTTTTATCAAAATCGATAAGCTAGAAGAGCCACTTTATACAATGCATTATGCATCTTTTTTTGGTTTTTTTCGATTGAAGTAAATTTAATATCATGTAAGTTTTCTTCTGATTGAACTAGTCTGACAGTCCTTAAATGCCGATGGTTTAGTTTTTTTTTCTAAAGTACCTTTAATTTTGTAGATAAAAAAAAAAAAATAACAATATAATCTTGTTATCAACGATAAAGAACAGTAAATATATAAGTTTAACGAATTCGATATGCTACCAAGGGAGAAAAGAAAAAAATAGTTAATATAACTTGCTAAATCGATTTATAATTTAATTGACTTTATTATAATTTATATTTCATCCATATTGAAATAGTCTAGATGGACATAAATGGTAATATTTTAAATTTTCTTTCTCTAAAGTATCTTAAATTTTGTAAATTCGAAGAAACTTACTGCATCATCTCATATACATATAAAACAGATAAATATAGAAGTTAAACGAATTTGATAACCAACTAAAGGAGAGAAGAGAAAAAAATAGTTTATAACGTATTTTTTTGTTTTAATAAGAACAGTAATATTCTAGTATAATATATAATAAGTGTAAGTATGGAATGATGAAAAGCCGATAAAACTAACTGATTATAGATAATAATATAATAGATTATTTGATAAAACATGTTTCTATATGAAATCAAATTAATTAATTGGTTGACTTTTTTTATCTCGAAAATTTTTTTTAATGTATTCTTATTTTCAATTAAAAGTTCTTTGATTGACTTTAACATCAGAGATAAGTGAAAGTCGTGTGTCCTGCCGACCAGATTTTTATCAATGCTAACAAGAAAATACGGTTATGTTATCGAAATTTAAAACAACACTATTTAAGCCCTGTCAGAATATTTATAACAGAATAAAACTATATCATACTGAACTCCGTTAAATTTTACATTGATTTGGTAAGTTTACTTAAAATAATTTGAGGCGTTTTTGAGCCATAAAATGGTACAAGACGCATGGTATAAAGTAGCCCTTTCGATAAACTGATTTCAGTGAAAAACTTGCTGTAACATCTCGGGCTTATAGTTGCATTAAATAAGAAATTTCAGTTTATTACGACTTTTAGTTATTGTGCTAGACTCATCACACTCCTCTTTTCAATTCTAGGTTAATTGGACTCGGGGGAAACGTGTATTTCCGTTGAAAAAAAAAGTATTAGAATATTTTCAATATCGCAATAGTTTCGTTTGCTGTACATTCCATAAAGTAGGTAAGTGAAAGTAAAAACAGTACTATATTTCAATGCAAAAATAAAAAGTAAATTGATATATAAAAAAAACTACTGAATGTTTCCTAAACTTATATAGTACCTATTCCAAACCATTGTATTCATTTTAAGGCCTTTAGGAGTAGCAGAAATATTTTTACTGAAATATGGACTTACGGTTTAGTGACCGCGATTGAATTAAATTGTTAAAGGTGAACCAAATTAGTAATATCCTTGACCTGGGCTCTAAGACTGACGAAAACCTAAAATATTATTTTCAGCGAATTACTACAATTTAAAAATATATAATACATATTTACCATCAGTTGTGCAATTGAATGTAATTCAATGCGGATTCCTTAGACATCGTAGTAGGTAACCACTGGTATATATAAGTAAAATCTTTAGCCCCCATCCTACACACATTTTACACAACCCATCATTTCAAAGTATAATAAATTATCAATAGAAATAATAATCTATACCAATTTCTTGGTTTAAGTGTTTTAATTACCTCACGTTCTAATGACTTTTTATGCGTTAGAAATTTCTTTGTAAATATTTACAGTGAGTGTCAAAAGTATTCGGAATTCATATTTTTTCATTTAATAAGAATACTTCACAACTATGAATTTATATAATTCTTTTTCACTCATAAATCTTTAAAGGAGACCCCCACAAAGAAAAATCACTGACCAGATATCCGAAAAGTTTATTGCTATTAAAAATATCTGATTGATGATATAAAATCACAAGATCATTCAGTGTCAAAAGTATTCGGAAATGTAATATCCTGCTGTTTAATGGTTTCATATGTTAATGTCCTCACTAATCTTCGACATAATTTTATGTTCTAAACAATTATTCGCCCTCATGTAACATACACTCTACCTTGGAAAGAATTCTTTTAAAAATAAGGCCCTAAAATAAAAACGCAAAGATCGAACAACGGCTTCGAATAATTTTTTTAAGATAAATACTTGAAATGGAAAAGAAATTGGTTTAGAATATGTGGATGGGTGAGTAAAGAGTAGATGTTATAATAATAAAATATAAAATAAAAAAAGTGAGCGTCCAAAAATTATTAAATGTTAAAACGGAAAGACTGATAATTCATCAAATAAGAAAACAATACCTAAATGAGTAAACTTTAGCTTATTTAGGTATTTTTTAGAACTTCTGGATACACAATAAGTGTTTCAACTGTTCGCCGCGTCCTAAAAAAATAAGACGAAAAGAAAAACACGGTACAAGAAGAACAGAAAACGTCTTTCGGGGGCAAGGCAACAAGAGAATAGACTGAATGTTTGGACACTTTTTAAGGAGAAGATGATGATTAAAAATGTTTACAGATGACTCTCATACTAACATACATGGTTATTAAGAAAAAATTATGGTTTAGAGGAAACCAAATAAAGAATTTAGTATGCCATAATAAAACACATAGAGCGGTCAGTAATAGTTAGGTCTGTTTTTCTTTGAAAAAGTTTAGTACATTGGATTCATGGACAGAATTTTAGATAGGTTTGTGTATTTTTTGAGAATAAAAAGACAGAATTAAAAGTAAAAGAAAAATGAGGAATAAATAAAATGTTTAACATACCTAAATGTTGCGCTACCATGAATCTGGAAATATACACGCTATCTATTCAAATATAGTTGCTGCAAAATCTTCAAAAAGTTCTCGCAATCCCTCTTCTAAAATTTCTTTCAAATTTAATTAAGTATTTGTGGGTATAAAGTAAAAACGAAAATTAGGAAATAGTATATTCAAAATGAAAATGGCCTCAAGAAACAATAAGTGCTTGAGTGTGATAATATTTCACACCAATCATTAATTAGCAAGATAAAATTCCTAGTAGGCTAAAATGTATAATTATACAAAACGTTTTACTAACTGGATGTTTATTTAATGATAACTGCATTAATATAATTAGGAAACCACGTTATTCCGTAAATGATCGTTCAAAACATTAAAAATAAAATGATTTTTGTCGTAATTTTTGGTTTTAGCTATTGTATACCTTCCTTCTAACATTATAAAGTCGTTAACAACACCTCAAAAACATAAAAAATAAGTTAAAAGCAACTAAATTACGGAATGGTAATGAATTCCGAGTACTTTTGACACTCACTGTAGTTTAGGTAATTTATCGCTCTTAACCCTTCATAATACTTTCCTTTTTATCTACGGTGATGATATTGTTATCATCATTAGAATGACTGCGTTATCGGTCCATAATGGTCCCTTTATTGCCTCCTACAATCTTCAATCACACAGCAAAGGCCTAGAAGTATACTGTCAGAACTAGAGGATGAAAATAAATTCCGTAAACCCAACCAAATAAACTTTACTCTTAATCGTAAACCTCTGACCATATTCCTCAACAGTATTTTTTAATAACATTCAACTAGTTTGTAACATTCAACTTACCCAATACCTAGGACTCCATCTTGACAAACGTCAAATAAACACCAATCTTTGACAAACTTGGAATATTCATAAAAGACTAGAGCGACCAGAAACGGATTGCCGTTTTCACTGTTGAACACGTATGGACAAACGCTTAAAACTTTTCACTTAACTACAAAAATCTCATTTATATTAAAATCATAGAAAATATATAGGCTTACCGAGTAGAGCTATGGGGTTCTATTAAACTATAGAATTCTTTCCATATCGTACAAATCCAATCCTAACAATATAAAATCCTCAACGGTCCATACTTTGTGTCGAATAAACTCATCCATAATGACCATAATGTTTCTTGTGTTGCTGATTTGGCCGAACTAAGATCTATCCCTATCATAAAAAAAAAAAAAAAAAACTCCATCCAACTATTACCCACTAATTTCTATTCTGGCTCCCTCTTCAATTACTAATAATCCTCCGAAGCGACTAAAATAAAATGGCCACGAGAACTACTGGTGTAAAACGATTCATGAAGTATTGGGTTGTTTCATATGAAATGTCCGTTTTTATAGTTTCTGAAATACATAAAGGATTTTGCAGGTATCTGTTGTTTTCTTCCGAATGTTTAAATATTTAAATTAAACAGTTACTAATCCTCTACCTTTGTATTATAAACATTAGCTTCCCAATCAATTACTTACTTTTTAGTATACCTCCAAAAATAAACATGGAAACACGCGATTTTCGAGTAATATTTTTGTACGAGTTTAAACTCGGCCATTCAGCAGCTGAGGCCGCTAGAAATATTTACAAGACGTTTGAGGAAGGGAGTGTTAATGAACGGACCATTCGCCGTGGGTTTACTAAGTTTTCAGCTGGGGATACCGACTTGGAAAACTTGCCCCGAGGAAGACCTCCGTCCGTAATAGACAACGATGTCCTCAAACATACAGTAGAAGGAAACCCCTACCAAACAGTTAAAGGACTCTCAGCACAACTAAATGGAAGTCCATCTACCGTTCCCAGACATTTAAAGTGTATTGGGAAGGTAATAAAGCTCGATACATGGGTACCTCATGATCTCATTGAGCGGCAGCAAGGCCCCATGTTTCAAAACATACCGTGCGAAAATTGAAAGAGCTGGGCTACGAAGTTCATTCGCACCCACCATATTCTCCCGAATGTCTCCAACAGATTACCACCTGTTGAGGAATTTAGACAACTTCGTCAAAGGAAAACTTTTTGAAAATGATGATCAAGTGAAAAGTGCTTTTTCAGATTTTGTTTCACTTCAAAGCTCAGAGTTTTTCAGTTCGGGGATAAAAAAGTTGGTGTCACGTTGGGAAAAATGTGTAGAAAAAGAAGGTAAATACTTCGAATATTATCTTGTTTTCATATCGTATTTTTAATAAAAATCCATTACGTTGAAAACGGACATTTCATGTGACACAACCCAATATAACCAAGGGGTAATTTTTTTTTTTTTAAATCGATATAATGCTTTGTTTTATATTCAACTCAAATTTACTATATGTAGTAACTAGCTACTCGCCCTTGCTTCGCACGGGTGCAATTTTAATGTGTTGTAATTTATGTTTAAAAAACTTCAGTTTGACCAATTAAAAAGTTTATTACTATGGGATTATGAGTTCATCGTAAGAAAAAGAGCACTTAGAAAGAACATATTATGTTTATTATATAACGTCTATTAATTCTTATATTTAATTATCGCTAGAAATTATAAACCTAAAATCAAAAGTTGGTTTAGTTTATTTGATTGCAATGGATTTTACTTATAAACCTTCAGGTTTAATCAAAGCCCTTAATGATGGTGAAAACCGTATCAAAATCCGTCCAGTGGCTTAGAAGTGGTTAACGGAAACCAAAATCCCGTCATCATTTTATATATATAGAGATACGAGTACAGTTTTAAATTACAATAGAATACAAAAAAAAAATCTTATCGCTAAATGGAAAGTAAAATGTACAATATTTCTTTCCCCGCTATCGATTTAGTTGGAAAATAACTAGAAAGGATAAAGGGGTGGGGACGATGTCTTTCAAGAGTTATAAAAATGTTATAAAAAGGGAATTGGGGGCAGGGTTTCAGTAATGGGATAGAACGACTGATTATATTTCTACCGCCGCCTCTGTTCTCATTTTCACCAACTGCCTAGTTTCTTCAATCAGGCCTTCTCATATAAAATCAATTCTTTCCACGTGCCCATTTTATGACAAAAGGCTTGGGTGTATCAGAGAGAAAGTATTATACACTCAGCCAGCCCAGATACATTGAATAATCATTTTGCCGATCAATCCATAATGAATATATTTTTATTCAGTTATTTTGCATATTGTCTAAATGAGGCAGTGGTTCATTTATTCATAAAATATTTAAAGAAAAAATAAAAATCAGGAGTCATAAGGACTGCCAATAGAAGTGAAAACTTTTTTTAAAATTCACGATTTGCCCAGGAACTTCGTTGGAAATAAGAGAACTTTTATAAAAGTAGAGTCATTTAATTGTAAACCGTCATCACCTTTTAGAGATATGTCATCTTGAATTATGTAGACTATATGAGATGGTGGTATACAAAGCACATATTTTTTTTATGCACCTGTCATTTGTATCATGGAAAATCGGGTATTTAGGAATATGCTTTATACCTGTTTCAAAAGATTGATCTGTCTATAAATAATTCAATTTTTTTTTCTTTGTCGTTGACTTTTTTGCCTTTGTTGGTATTGACGACCCTCAATTTTCTCTTCATTTGGAATTTCGGTCATATAATTCAAATTATTCCCTGTTTCAGAAGATTGATCCATCCATGAACAATTAAAATGTCTTTTTTTTTTTTTTTTTTTTTTATATCAATACGTGTTTTTTTATTTATTTATTTTATTTTATTTTTTATTTATTTATTTATTTTATTTTATTTTAAGTTCACGGAAATTGATATCTATATCCTATCTCTAGATTACAGGTATACACAGACTGCTGCGCAGGCGCCAGTCTAGAGCATGTTAGTAACGCCAACCGTCACCAAGGTAACGAAATCCAAGCTTTTACCTCTGCCAAAAACCGCATAACACGCCTTGAGAAGTTTTCACTTTAATAATGTACTCAAATTTTAAGTATAAAAAATAGAAAGAAAGAAAATATACGTTGGAAAAGAATTAAATGAACACATTGACATACCTAGTACTCCTATTTACAACAGAATATACATTAAAGCATAACTAGATAATCTATACTAATATTATAATTCTGAAGAGTTTGTTGGTTTGAACGCGCTAATCTCAGAAACTACTGGTTCGAATTGACTTGGTTCGGATACTCCATTTAAGGCTATAGAGTATATGACATCATCCTGCGACCAATAGGAGTGAAGAATCAGAGGAAAATCCGGAAAAAAACGGGGAAAATTAACCTCGCATTCCAATGATTCCAAATTATTTACCTTTTAATTTAAACAAATAATTCAATTACCCGCTAATTTATCTTTTGCCGTAACAATTAATAAATCACATAGGTAAACATTTAAACACATAGGAATCGATTTAAGTCAAGATAGGATTGCGACGAATATCAGTAAGTTCTTCTGCCACAAGAAAATAAAACTAAAAATGTCATTTACGCAGAAGTACTTTAAAATATATTCTTTTAGAAACTTCTTAATAGCGATCATAATGACAGAAATTGACGCAAACGAAGTCGCGAGCAACAGCTAGTATAAATATATTTTTCAATTTATTAAAACAATTTGAATATTTAATATTATTGTTTTTTATTCATTTAACGTCACTTTTATGCTACTGTGGTGGTTTTGAATATTGCCTACCCAGGCATAATTAGGAAACAAGTCTTTAACGAGTAGCTGACATCGCAAAGACAATTTTATGTCCCCTCCGAAGGAAAGCATAAACAAAAATTATTTAATCACTTTAAAAATCCTAGGGCCATCTAATATTTTTCAATTAAAAATAAAACAATTCCGATACAAGGTGTGTAAAAACAAAACAAAACAAAAAAACATTATGTAATGAAGAGACAAAATATCTCATACAAGGAAATAAGCAATATAAATAAATCTCATAATAATAATTATCTTGGCTTTATCAGTGTTTCCTCGCGCGGATCTCATTACCGCGTATGGGGAGCGTCCCACGGGTGGCGGATGTGGGGATGGTCGGTGGAATTTCCTCGGAAGCTCCTCCCGGCTAAGTCCGATGGACTCTCTGACCAACAATGGGAGCGGCCCTCCAGGCTTGCTGGAGGGTGTGACATTGTGTGATGTTGTCCTTGTGTGATGTTGTCGGAAACATTCCATAAAGTTAGAATCGGTCATAATTACTCCGAGAGATTTGAGGTGCGGGTTTGAAACAGGGTGACTCCCTTTCATATAGCTTTAGAATATGTCATAGAAAAGGTGATGTGTACCGAGAAAGGCTTAAATATGGGTGACAAGATTCCGGTTTTGGGGTATGCCGATGATCTGGTACTGCTAGGTGAAGACACGGAAACCATACAACTAAATACAAGTGTGTTAATAAAAACCGGTAAAGAAATAGGACTCGAATTAAATACCGATAAGACGAAATATATGATTAGTAGCAGAAACGGTGTCGATCTTGGTGATATTGATGTATCAGGTCATACTTTTGAACACGTAGAGAAATTCAAGTATTTAGGTTCAATTATAACTAGAAAAAATGCAATTCAGGAAGAAATAAAGTCCCGGTTAAAGGTGGGAAATGCGTGTTATTATTCAGTTGATACGTTACTTAGTTCGCGGCTTCTATCTAAAAACTTAAAGATTAGAATTTATAAAACTATTATTCTTCCAACGGTTCTTTACGGATATGAAATGTGGCCGCTTACTTTGAAGGATGAACAACGGCTTAGGGTTTTCGAAAATAAGGTATTGCGTAAAATATTTGGTCCGAAGAGAGATGAGGCCACTGGGGAGTTTAGAAGGTTGCACAACGCGGAATTGCGGAACTTGTATCCTGTGAATATAATTGAGCTGATTGCATCGCGGAGACTCAAATGGGCGAGTAAAGTTGTTGGGCTCGATGACGAGCGGATTCCGAGAAAGTTGGTATTTGCTGATCCGACTGGTAGGCGTCCGAAAGGTAGGTCGAAGCTGGAGATGGGAGGATTGCGTTAAGGCTGATCTCGGGGGCTTGGGCTTGAATGGTGAACATTGGACGAGTCTGTGTAGGCGGAATTTGGTGGTATCGGCATCGAACCTTCGGGTTCGCTAAGCCTATTATTATTATTATTTTTATCAGTGTTTAAATAATGCTGGAAAATATAGAGAAAACATTCCCCAATTTTTCAAATTGTCGATAGACTACAAAATCAAGAAACTTTTATCTTAAAAAGAAGAATAAATAAATAAACTCTTTTAGACTAGTTTAGTACATAAATTTTGAGAGAAAACAATCGAGTTTTTAATATAGGAAATAGAATGTTTGTGGATTTGATGACGATGAGGTATCAAACAATAACTTTGTATCTTCACCCACTGAAATGAAATTCGTCCAAAAAAACTCATAACAATTCTCAAGATAGTCATACAGTCAAATGATCTTTAATATTAAGCAATGTGGAGTTTTTGTTGACCGTTGAGAGAAAAGAGAAACAATATGAAAAAAAAAAAAAATTCTTATTGATTATGATCTCTTTTCATCGTCTATTTCTTTCTCCCTCTTTCCATATTCATTTTTTCCGTTATATATCTTGACATATAATTGTTAGTTTAATATTACATTATTTTAAAATTTAAAATTATTTTTTTATTCATATTGTTTCTCTTTTTTAATGACTATGTTCTTTTTATATATTACCTAGGCTCTTAACTATGTTTTTAATATATTACCGTCAAATATCACTTCAAAATTGTTCATATTTAAAATTTTAATTGTTCACATATTGTTCCTTTGTCATTTTTTTATTTGCTTAGTCTCTCTTTATATATTCTTATTGCAAGATTATCCTCTTAATTTTTTTTACTTCCATACTGTACAACTATCATCTTAATTTTGTTTATTTTCATACTTTATAACTGTCATCTTATTATCATTTTACATTTAATTTTATTTATGTTCCCATATTATTATTATATACCTAACGCATTATTAAGTCTATAATTACATTGGTTGTTATCTTGTTTCTTTTAGCCCTAATGAAGGTCCACAATGTAGGCCGAAATGTCGGTACATAATTAGAATAGCACTTATTTTAATGTGTGTTTCTATTTAATGACCGCACTCCCAACCATCTTACTCATTTAATATTAAGCAAGTTTTATCCTCATTGATTTGATTTTGTCTGGGTTCAATGCAGAATTTACAAAAACATTCTACACTTTTTTATAATGGCATATAAACTTTACAAGTCTATAATGTCTAAGCTAATACACCTCTATAAATAAACGGTTAAACTAAATATGAAATAAACAGAAAAGTTTGTCTTAGGTCGCCTCACTTGTATAATAACGTTTTAGACTACTCAAAATATCTTCTGAATTAATTACGTTTATCTTAGGAAGTGGTTAGAGAAAACCTTTTAATCAAAATTGAATTAGGAAGTTTTCTGAACTAAAAATTAAAGTTAAACGGAAAAACATTTTCGTTTTTAGCTGCTTTTTATTGAATGATTTCTCAACTGTTTAGGAACGTCAGTAAAGGTCCTGTTTTAGGAAAATAACTAGATGGTTTGAATAGAAAACAAAAATAAGAAAAGTGTTCAGACACCTAACACACAACTTCTGTAACGTTTTTATTTCAGCCGCCGTTTAAATCCTTGGCCTCGCATCCTATTAGGCACAAAATCGCCATTACCGATGTTTTTTTAATGGTAGTTTACAACTGCTTACGCTTATTTTTGTGAATGACCACCGGTTGTCTGAAGGTAGTAAGTGAAAAGGTGTAAGTAAGTGATTTGTTTAATTTTCAGCTGCGAAAAAGTGCAGGGTGGGACTGGAATTAGAACTCTTAATGTTTGGCTTACTAAACTAGCTGAAATTTTACACAGACACGGGCTTTCGAAAATCGGTGATAGACACTTTTCAAAAGGTTTAAAAAATACATATTTTGGCTTTCTTACCTTCTTCCGCTAAAAATTAGTTTTTCGTTTAAGAATCATGATCGTATCACGTTTTCATGCCTTTTACTCCTCTGAATCATAGAACAAATCATAATTAGCTAATTTCAAATTTTACTATTAGAAAAATAATAAAATCGAAAAAAGG
Organism: Piezodorus guildinii; assembly: GCA_023052935.1. Taxonomy (NCBI): domain Eukaryota; kingdom Metazoa; phylum Arthropoda; class Insecta; order Hemiptera; family Pentatomidae; genus Piezodorus; species Piezodorus guildinii. The sequence continues at coordinate 70,679,374 of CM041298.1, forward strand.
GATTTTAAAAAAAATCTCGAAAAACGTTTGGATTAAAAAGCTACAAATGTAGGTGAATTATTACTTTCACTTACTCTATATAGTAAGAGAAAGTATTGCGATCGTGAAAATTTTCGATTTCCAGTTTTACACATTTTAGGGTTCCCTGAGTCCAAATAACCAAGTCCCACAAAAAGGTCTGTGTGTGGTAACTCCCGGGCGGAAACGATAAGTCCTATGAAAAAAATTTCATATTTAAGTCAAAAATACGCACAAGACGTTAAAAAACCTTTTACATCATACGAGCTTACCAGAAGAGCCACTTTTTACCATGCATTTTGCACCTTTTTTCGATTTTCTCGAAAACGGTTCTTACGATTTTGATTAAACTCGCTATATCGATGTATAATTTAATGGGCTTTAATATCATGTAGGTTTCATTCTGATTAAAATGGTCTGACAGGGCTTAAATGCCGATATTTTAAATTTTCTTTCTCTTAAGTACCTTCAATTTTGTTGATACAATAAAAATAACTATATTATCTTGTTACCACTGATTACAAACAGGTAAATATATAAATTGAATGAATCCGATACCCAACTAAAGGAGAAAAGAGAAAAAATATTTTGTTTATGCAATTTTTCGTTTTTTAACATAAGAGCAGTAATATACATGTATGATATACCGTTGGAAAGCTAAAGATTTCAGAAAACATAATATCTTATACTCAAGCTTTTAAAAGTTAATAGAGAGTGATAAAAAAGAGGATAAAACTAACTGATTATTTTAGATAATAATATAATAGATTTTTCAATAAAACACATGTTTCTATAGAAATTCAATTTAATTAAATCTTTAATAGTTTCACGTATTTTTATCTTTAACTATTTTTGAAAATTCTTTCATTGATTTGAAAAATGGAGGTAAGTGAAAGTCGTTTGTTGCCCGCACCAGTTTTTTTTATTCGACACCAAACTGATTCCCCAAGTTTGAATAAAAAAAGGTTCGGGGGCAGATTTAACATCCTAACCCGGCTATAGCCTTAATTTACAGATAAAGTTGTATTAGAATTAGACACTATAGGGGTTAGGTTTACTACAAAATGTTACTAATTTTGTGCATTCAGAGACTACAAAGTTCAGAACCTTAGCCCCCTTGAAGAAGAGTTGGTAAAAAACCTATCAAAAACAATCAATTCAACAGAAAATTACAGGACTTTAAATAAACGATATTATCTTGATCCCCTCAAACAGTATCGACCATTAAATATACATCAAGTAAAGGATATACTTAAATGAAAAATCTTTCTAAGTATCCACGCAGTAAAAGATAAGAGAGTTCCAAAAAGAGGTAATAAGCTCTGAACTTCACCTGTGGGGAAATTGCTCAACTTGCACCGATAAAGAACTCGAAGTACACTCAGCAGATGCTGAGGCACTGAGAAAAGTTTTTAAAGATATTGTTATCGAAATAGAGAAAATTGCAAAGCCTAGCGATTATATCCGTAGGGATCAGTTATCGGAAATACTGCAAGGGATTATTAAGAAATAGCTTTTAATTCATTCTACTACCTTTTTAACGATACTTACAAATAGCAGAGCTGTTACAAACTCTTCTTTATGGAAGTTGAAAAGTTTTTTTTTTTTTTTATCGAAGGAACACGAACAAGGAAGTAGACACTCACTACTTTGGAAAATAAAACCGCACATACCTTCTTCTTATTTTATAATTCCTCAATATTTCTTTCTTGAGAGGTAATTTTACGTTTACTTACCTGTATATAGAATATAGTAAGGGAAAGTATCGTCAAAATATTCGAATCCGAGTTTTTACCGGAAATACACGTCTTATGGTCCCCCGAGTTCAAAAAACCAAGTCCCGTAAAAAGATTTCTGTGTGTATGCGTGGTAAGTCTTTTTTGTTGTTAGCGTTGATGAAAACCAACTGAATATATAAGTTGAACTAATTCAATATACATATATAGAACAAAAGAGAAAAAATATTTTTTTATACAAGCTTTGTGTTTTTTAACATTAAAACAGTAATATAGATGTATAATTTACCATAGGAAGCTATAGATTTTAGAAAAAAAAAACTTATACACAAAGTTGTAATGAATTAATGGGGAGTGATGAAAGGCTGATACTAACTGATTGTTTCAGTAATAATACAATAGATTAATTTAACCACATATTTTTATAGAAACGTAATGCAATTGGGATCACGTGTAGCTGGGTGGCTAGCATAACAGCATCCTACACCAAAGGTCACGGGTTCAAACCGGCAAGTGGTCCTAGAATTTTTTAATGGAAGTAAATAATCCTTAGTTATGCCGTCCTTCGGAGGGGACGTTAAAAGGTGGTCCCGAACCTGTGCGAAGTCAGGTACTCGTTTAAGATCCCTATCCTAATAAAACCTGGATAGGCAAAATTTAGGACTCCCACTGTAGCATCATCCGATTTGCCACAATAGCATAAAGTGACGTTAAATAAATAAACAAATAAACGTAATGCAATTAATTCTTAAAATTTCTTTTCACTCTCTAAATATATTTAAAAAATCTTAATACCATTTTAACAACGAATGTAAGTGAAAGTTGTGTGTCGCACGCAAAAGATTTACGTTTCACTATTTTTGAAAATTCTTTCATTGATTTGAAAAATGGAGGTAAGTCAAAGTCGTGTGTTGCCCGCACCAGATTTTTTTATCTCTAACTGTATTTTAAAATTCTTTCATTGATTTGAAAAATGGAGGTAAGTGAAAGTCGCGTGTTGCCCGCACCAGATTTTTTACTTTCGCTTACTATTTTATCTCTAACTGTATTTTAAAATTCTTTCTTTGATTTTAAAAATGGAGGAAAGTGAAAGTCCTGTGTTGCCCGCACCAGATTTTTTTCCCAGATATGCTAATATAGCTTTTATTCCCTTGAAAAATCATATGTTTTACTGAATTGGAAAATTAAATTAAAAGGTAATAAACAATTAATTAACAATAAATAACAAATAAACAAATAATAAACAATTAAAAGGTACTTATTTAGGTGTGAAAATTGAAAGTGCCGTACCTTCAATAACCTACCAACGATATCTCGGACAATATCTGAATAAATGATTAATTTCGGACATACATAAGAAATTAAAATGACAAAATTAACAAGCCCCAACAAGTTTTTACACCACTTAGATTACAGATCATCACTAAAGTTACAAAACAAACGATTATTTACACCAATCTTCTCAGACCTATCTGGACATACGGAGCGGAGTTTCGGGGTTCCGCAAAACACGTATACACAAGCAACTCAATCCAAAATTGTTAACGCACTATAATATGTTACGAACCAGGCGTCACACGACATATAATAAACAAAGATATAACAAATTTCACTCGCCAACACGTAACCATCCAAATAAGTTCGTTTCTTCACTTTCCTCATCCCTGATCCCAGGCCTGGCCCAGAGAAGAAAAAAAAAGATGGCTGAGAGAGCTACTAAATTAACTTTCATAACTACGAAATTCTTTCGAGGAACCTCATCACGAAAAAAATGTCCGATATTTAGCTGTTTCACTAGATAGTGCATACGCATTTCGATTTTTCATAATTCTTCTTTTTAAGAGATCTAACATTTCTTACTGATGAACCAACTGTTAAGGATTACCATTTTTAGATCCTTTATAAAGTTTATTAGTGTAACTAGAATAAAAACAAGTATCGACGTTCTTGCATCGGGAAGAGAGTTTTCTATATTAAAAAGTGTCCTTTTTAGTGTAGTAATCCTAGTTACCAGTGATTATTTCGATTCGTATCCTTTTAAAAGGAGAATCGAGTCAAAAATGGAGGTTCTCTTCCATTTTGAACCGTATCCTGGTTACAATAAACGTCCATTGTTAAGAATCCTTTAAACGAGATTGGCGGCTTTAACTTAGAATAAAAAAGACAAAAATTAAAACAGTCCTTAAATATGAAAATCGGGCATATCCTTTGAAATAGCAAATTAGTCCTTTTCGGGCGTAGCCCGCCTGACCCACCCTAATATAGACAGTTAGACTTAAGTTATTTCGGACCGCTTCTTGCATCGGGAAGAGAGTTTTTATATTAAAAAGTGTCCTTTTTAGTGTGGTAATCCTAGTTACCAGTGAATTATTTCGATTCGTATCCTTTTAAAAGGAGAATCGAGTCAAAAATGGAGGTTCTCTTCCATTTTGAACCGTATCCTGGTTACAATAAAACGTCCATTGTTAAGGAATCCTTTAACGAGAATGGCGCTTTAACTTAGAATAAAAAAGACAAAAATTAAAACAGTCCTTAAAATATGAAAATCGGGCATATCCTTTGAAATAGCAAATAGTCCTTTTCGGCGTAGCCGCGACCCCTAATATAGACAGTTAATTAAGTATTCGGACCGCTACTTGCATCGAGAGAGTTTTAATAAAAGTGTCTTTTTAGTTGTATCCTAGTTACCATGAATTAATTCATTCGTCCTTTAAAGAGAACGTGTAAATGTGTTTCTCCATTTAACTATCCGTAATAAAAGTCATGTTGGATCCTTTCACAAGAATGACACTTTAACTAGAATGAAAAACAACTAACAGTCCTTAAATATAAAATCACTTAACAAACCTATTGCAACTCTTATATCCAAATGTATCTAAATCTTTCGAGTTATTTTTGTGTATTCTCTCAGTGGAAGTAATATTCCGTTACAACTAAGATCGATGTAGACCTTCCGTGCCTCGTTCATAAATTATTCTCCGAAAAGCTTTTTGTCGAACATGGACCGCATATTTCGCTTCGATTGTCGGATTTCTGTTGTGGTATTTGCTTCATTTATTATTCCAGATTCAGTCAACACATCACCACAATGTTGACGTTCTCAAATCACAGCTTTCACATTGCGGTCTGAGTAACTTCTTGCCTAACCCCAAGTCCAAACTCATTATCATCAGGTAAACCCCTAATGAATCATGAAAACAACGCAGCTGTTTTCGATATAATTTTAGCACCATTTGTTTTGTTTGTTGTTTTGACTATGAGGAGAGGGAAACTGGAGGGTAATATTAATGCTTATATTACGTTAAAATGGGGTGAATAAGAACACTTTATGGTATCTTGAGGAAGATAACAAATTTGTTTTTAATCTTAATTAATTGAACAATAAATACAATCTTAGTTCTACATACCCTCTATTACATATTTAGTGAGTGCGTGTTTTTGAATTGTAGTTTAAAAAAAATAAAATAAAATAATACTGTTTCAATTCATCCTACAGTAGAAAATGTAATTGTTTCCATTTAGAATAAATAAAAAAGAAACTTTATTCTGACACAATGTCCCTTAAGAATAACATTACTGAACAAAATAATAATTTATATCTGACCTAAAACAATATATAACTACATTTCAATAACAAAAGAAAGAAGAAAAAAATAAAATAAAAGGTCATAGTGACAGCTCTATGTACATATTCTAGAAATAAATAAATAAGAATTAACGTAAAATATATCTATTACATCTCATTTAAGTAGATACACAAATCACCTCACATAAATTAGCATAATAAAAATTAACTTACATTGGACTGGAGGGAATGGAACTATTAAAAGAGGAGGAATTTAAACGATGATATGGAAGGAGCATGTCGGATGTTTGAAGGCACAGTATTCCATAAGAAAGTGGAACGGGCTAAAAAGGAGCAACCTTTTTTTTGGGGGTTATGTGGAAAGGAGTTTGGAGGTTGGACAGACGGGATCTTGTTTGCTGGTGATGGGTTGAGGATTTAAATAACAGAAGGCTGTAGACATAAAATGGATGGTGGGATTTAATGATTTGATAAAGGAATGATTAAAGGAAATAATGTCTTCGAAAGGTTGGAGATTCCACAACTCGTCGTAGAGGTGGGATACATGCGACCGTCTCGAGGTACCGAACACGAATCTTAAAAAGCAATTCATTATCCTTCTCAATCTGTCTATGTTCCCATTTACAACATGCGGGGTGAATGAGAACAGTTTAAAATGCTTATTAAATTACTTTTTTTATTTGAGCTATTTTAAAAATAGAAATTAGGTCAGTTATATTCTAAAAAAGTTCACTTTATTCACTTATATTCTAAAAAAAGTTCAGTTTATATTATAGAAGTTAGGTCTCTTACATTCTTAATCAGTTCTAAAACATCACTCTTCTCTAGGAAGAAGAAGAAATGTCAGTAAATGGTGTATGCACTTAGAATATTGATAAATGAAACAGACCCCTAGAATCTGGAAGATTTAGAAGATCCGATTCGCTCTTCCAACTTCAATGTAACTTCACTCGGGCTAAAATAAGCGTCCTCTTGAGTTGGGACAGACCTATAAGGTAGCTTGATTCCGCTATAGCTGTATTTCCATTTACCCGACACTCTAGAAAATGTGGATACTATAATCTAAGATATACGTTACTAAGAAACAGTTTTAAATAAGATATTAAGCAAGGAATATTATGCATAATGAAAACTTGAAGAACAATAACGGATATTAAACAAGCAATTTTTTTTATTTAAACATATTTATTGATATTTGCAACTGTATAAAAATACATAAAGTGAATGTGATGGACATAATGTAAACTGACATGAAATACATGAAGAGACACCACCCACCACAGCACTCTAAAAATATTCTAAACTAGAAGGTCTCGGGGCCATCTTCTATTGAGAAATTTCAGGAATTGGAGAGGAAGAAAGAATTGATACCAGTGGATTAGAGTGGAAATGGAGTTTTTCATGGAATGAATGATACCTGGCTCGGGCTAAATCAGCAACATATAGTACATTAAGTTCTTTATGGATAAGTTTATTAGTGACAAAATATGTGTATAAACAAAATTTTGCGAAGGATTTTGGATTGTAAGGATTGGATACGAGAGGAATTCAATGGTTGTGTAGACCGCCATACCTCTACTCCGTAAGTCCATATTAGTCTTATGATAGTCATGTAGATGAGCCTTTTGTGGTTAAGAGGAAGCTTTGACCTTTTGTCCAGTAAGTGTTGAAGTAGCCGAAAACGGCGAGAATAAGCAATATAGATAACAATTTCATACTTACAAGTAAAGTTTTTTGGAAAAGAAAAATTCCTGAGAAACTGGTGCAGTTTTTCAAAGGTTGAACTAATAATTTAAAAGATCTACCAACAGAACAAAACCATATAACCGTATTATTTACAGGATGGCCAACCAATAACACCAAAAATTAATTCCTTTACGGTAGAGTAAGTGGCTTTCACAAACAAAAAATTGCATTAAAAATATATTTTTTTCAGTTTTCTCCTTTAGTTGGATATCGAATTCATTCATTTATACATTTACCTGTTTTTTATCAGTGGCAACAAGATAATATAGTTATTTTTATAGAATCAACAAAATTAAAGGTACTTTAGAAAAAGAAAATTTTAAATATCGGCATTTAAGCCCTGTCAGACCATTTTAATCAGAATGAAACCTACATGATATTAAATCCCATTAAATTATACATCGATATAGCGAGTTTAATCAAAATCGGCAGAACCGTTTTTGAGAAAATCGAAAAAAGGTGCAAAATGCATACTATACAGTGGCTCTTCTGGTAAGCTCATTTTGATGAAAAAGGTTTTTTTAACGTCTCAGGCGTATATTTGTCTTAAATATGAAACTTCAGTTCCATAGGACTTACCGTTTCCGCCCGGTAGTTACCACACACACACACACACAGACCTTTTTGCGGGACTTGGTTATTTGGACTCAGGAGACCATAAAAAGTGTATTTCCGTTGAAAACTGGAATTCGAAAACTATCACGATCACAATACTTTTTCTTACTATATATAATAAGTGAAAGTAAAAAATTACCTATGTATATAGAAATAAATTTTGTTATTAGATTATTTTTTTAACTTTTATTCTTCATCAATCCGCATTTTCGCAAAATCATTTTCTATCTGACTGGAAAAAACAACAGATAATAGACAGGCATATTCTTGATCTATTGTTTTTCCTTTTCAGGAAGAAATGCAAAAGAAACTTTTAATTTTATACGTGTTTTGGCATGCTTTTATATGTTGTATAACCTCAATATAAACTCCTAATTCAAAAAAATGCAGGTGTCAGTGTTTTCGTTTTGTGTGTTCCAAGTTGTACGTGCAAGAAGTGCCTACCGCCCTTATATAAACATTGTTAGTGAAAAAACGTAGAAATTGTTATATTTTAGATATTTTATGGCGTTTCTCCGCTCCATGATCATCTTATACTGCCTTGTGGCCGGGATAACCTCATTTAAGGTAACACATTCAATACTGTTTTTATTCTTATCAATATATTGATATAGTTTCTTACATAGCCCAGATTTATTAAACTTAAAGATGTCGAAGTTCATTTCCATTTAAAGAGAAACATTTACCGTAATACTGATACTCAACCATATTTAACTATAAAATCTCCAATCAAATTCACCACTCAACTACGTATTTCCAGTAAATATGTTATCAAAATAACAGTCAATAACCAAACTCTTTTAATTAAACCCTATAACCAGTGCACTTTTTGCAATTATAAGTTATCTAAAGACATTTTTCATTTACTAGTACTATGGCCGATGTATCATAATTACATAAAACATTACATAAATACCTGACATAAAAAACTTCAATAGTTAACAACTCACCATGTTATTGTCCATACCTAATACCGAATCTATAAGAAACATCAATTTATGTTTAACTAACATTCTAAGAATAGGAGACTTTATCATCGAAGTTTGACCTTGAATCTGTATTATTATTGACTATTTAATAAAGCTTGAAAATTATTGGGTTGATGCATAATTAATGCAGGTTTTTAGTAGGTATTGTAAATACGCCATATCTTTACTTTAACCATATATATTTAATCAAAATAATTTCCATCTGAATCAATGCACTTTTTCCAACGTTCAACAAGCTTTCTTATTCCACCAGAAAAAATATCCGAATCCCGGGACTCAATGCAATCACGAAAAGAATTTTCAATTTCGTCCTGGTTTTGAAAATTTTTCTCCCTCAAAAAGTTGTCCAGATGCCTGAAAAAGTGGAAGTCTGTAGGAGAGAGGTCAGGTGAATAAGGCGGATGTTGGAGAACTTCGTAGCCCAACTCGTGCAGTCGTCGAAGCGTTGGTTTGTGCAACGTGTGGTCTGGCGTTATCGTGGAGCAGGATCGGCCCCTTCCGATTCATCAATGCTGGGCAAAGATGTTGCAATTTTTGATTCATGCTGTCAATTTCTTGACAGTACTTGTCAGCAGTTATAGTCTCACCTCGATTGAGAAAGCTGTAGTGAATAACACCAGCATTATACCACCAAACTGTGACCATAACCTTTTTTGGGTGCAGGTTGGGCTTCGGGAAAGGTTTTGGTTGTTCATCTTTGCCCAGCCATTGGCTAGAACGCCTTCTGTTGTCGTATTAGATCCATTTTTCATCGCACGTCACAATGCGATCGAGAAATGGATCATTTTTATTGCGTGTCACAAGCATGGAGCAGATTTCAAAGCGGCGATTTTTTTGGTGGTCGTTTAATTGGTGTGGCACCCACTTGGCCAACTTTTTTACCTTACCAATTGCTTCCAAGTGGCGTACAACTGTGGATTGGTTCACACCGAGTTCCGCCGCCATTTCTCGTGTGGTTTTGGTTGGGTCTTCTTCCACTTTTGACCTCAGCTGGTCGTTGTTCAGAGCAAGATGACGGCCCCGACCTTCCTTGTCTTCGAGGTCGAAATCTCCTCTGCGAAACTTCTGGAACCAACGCTGCACCGTGCACTCATTAATAGCCCCCTGACCCCACACTTCATTAATATTACGAGCCGTTTGCGCAGCGCTGCGCCCTAATTTAAATTCGTAAAAATAAATTTGACGAAAATCGCACTTTGACATTTTCGATTCAAGACCTTTGAACACACTGAACAAAACGATTTTACTAAACAAATTCATGGTGAAAGAGAGGGTATTAGATAAGGTTTGTTTTGGTATAATAATGATCAATGTTAGGATTAGCTTTGTTTACACAATTGGAATTAAGATATTGCAATAGAGGAAACCTGCATTAATTTCGCATCAGCCCGATATAAAATATATTTTATTGAATTACATATTTTTCCTCTCTTTATTACTCCTATCTTTACTTTAACGATTATATAACTATTTCTCTATTACTCTTTTTTTGTTACAATTATCTATATATGAAATATAAAGTAAGTATTAGGATTGTGAAAATTTTCGAATTCGAGTTTTTTACTTCTCCTGAGTCCAATTGACAAAGTACTGCGCACAGACCTTTTATGCGTGTGTACTAGTACGAAAACGATATGTTGTATAAATTTCATATTTAAGAAGCGTACATGCTAGAGATGTTACAACGTTTTCATAAAAACCGGCAAAACAGAAGAGCTACTTTATACCATGCATTTTACACGTTTTTACGATTTTCTCAAAAAGCGGCTCTAACTATTTTGATTAAACTTGCTATATCGTTATAAAATATAATGAACTTCAATATTACGTATGTTTCTTTATGATTAAAATAGTCTGACGGGGCATAAATGCCGAATTTCGAATTTATTTTTTCTAAGATACTCAATACCTTGTGTATGCGGATGAGCTCCAAATTTAACTCTCCGTCCCTCCGTCGGACATAATATCAACAGAAAAGCTCCAGGATGATTTAAATCGAATTAGTTGCTGGGCAGCTGACTACAAGCTAGGAGACTTTATCGTCGAAGTTTGACCTTGAATCTGTGATTATATTTACTATTTAAATATACCTTAAAATTTATAAAATATATTTTATAAAATTAATATATTTTATTGAATGGGGAGCATGTGGCTGAGTTTCTAGCGCGCTAGTCTTTCATGCTACAGGTTCTGAGTTCGAATCCCACTCGAAAAATTAAGCTAAAGTTTAATGCAAAGAAAATTAAAGCGATTGTAATAGGTTCCTATCCACTCCTCAAAACCCTTATCCTAATCCCAACACGGTTTTTAAATAATAAACCTATAAAATTCCAAGTGGTCAAAAACCTTTGATTAATCCTCGAACAATTCTTTTCCTAGGAAAACCACATTTCTGAAATTTCTCGACTCAAAATTTCCATCTTAAAACTCATAAATTATCATCGTCACCTTCTTCCATTTGAAACCTGTAGGCTATTGGTTAGTTCACTAATACTCCGCACTTTGACTACTGCTTTGCAGTGTATGGCGGTGTCTCTGGGAATCTTGAAGCAAAACTAAAACGATTATTTAACTGCCTGATACGTTTTATCTTTGAGATATCGAGGGACACCTCTGTAACCCGAGTCTACGATGAGTTAAAGCGGCTTTACTCTTCCTACCGTATAAAGTACTTACTGCCATCCTTTCTCTTCCAAGTTCTCCGATCCTAACGTCTATCATACATCTCGGATATATTTTTATTTAAATGCTCCGTCCTCTCCCGCAACTCTCTTTCGCGGCCAGTAGTCCTGTAAATAACGCCTTATCAAACCGCAGCTTTTGAGAGATCTTTCCTAATCCGATCCTCGTCGTCCGTATAGAATTCCATTCCTTCTTATATCCGTCATTCTAATACTTTTCCGACCTTCAAATACCGTTTGTTTAAACACTTCCTGTCTGTCCAAATTTTAAACGGATTTGGGAATTTCAATGAAAATCAATAATTATAGCATAGAGAAACGATTATTTTTTATACTTTGTTTTGTACCGTATGTAAATATTTATGTATTTTATTTCACACATTTTGATAAGCATTGTAAATTTATTTAGCACGATATATATGAACATATTTTAAATTTTTTTTTATTCTTGTCTAGTTTGTTTTGTTCTTTTTTTAATTTATTATAAGAAGCTACCTATTAATTTATTACTATTATTAATTTTCTTTGTTATTTTTCTTGTTTTTGTTAGTGTTTTTACTCCAAGAAACTGAAGTTCAAGTTTAATTTTTCTGTAATATTATTCTGAAGGGACTTTTCCCAGAATAATAAATAATGTATTATTAATATTTCTAGTAAATATGATATCAATATAACCGTAAATAACCAAACTCTTTTAATTGAACCGCATAACCAGTGCACTTTATGCAATTATAAATTATCTGAAGACCTTTTTCATTTACTGGTACGATTTATCATGATTATATAAAATATTACTTACTTACCTGACATAAAAAACTTCAATAGTTAACAACTCACCAAGGTATTGTCCATATCAAATAACCAATCTATAAGAATTATATATTTATAGTTAACTAACATTCTAAGAATAGGAGACTTTATCATCAAAGGTTGACCTTGAATCTGCAATTTATATATATTTAAATTACATATTTTTTCTTCTCTTTACTACTCCTTTTTTTTACTTTAATTACAATAAAACTATTACTCTATTATTCTTTTTTTTCCCACTTACTTATATATGGAAAGTATGAGATCATCTAATGTTTACGAATTCGGGTTTCTTACGTCTCCTGATTCCAAGTCTGATGACCAAGTACTGCACACAGACCTTTTATGTGTGTGTGTGGTAATTCTAGCTCGAAAACGACATGTTGTATAAAATTGATATTTTATATTTAAGGAGCGCACCTGCTAGAAATGTTACTTTTTCGTACAAATCGGCAAACTAGAAGAGCTACTTTATATTATGCAGTTTGCACTTTTTTACGATCGTCTCAAAAATGGCTCCAACTATTTGAAATATACTTGCTATATCGTTGTAAAATATAATGAAATATGTGTTATAAAATAATTTATTTTATTTATTTACAATCGTTTTTGTTTGACTTTAATGTTATTTGCTATCTGCAAAAAAAAAAAAAAATTGCAATAAGCAAATATGATGACTTCCGAAAGTCGGTTAAAGCAAGGCATCTCTAGGCCACCGCCTCAAAAGTCGTCGGGGTGGGTTGTACGGGTTCGTGTGAGATTTAAGTGTTTGGGCCGATGGGTTCATGTTGTAAGTCAGTTTGTCATGAAATCTTTTAAAATATTCTGTGGCTGTGTCTAAAACTGTGAGTATGTCCAAGTCCTTGTGAAGTAATTCGTTGGTTACATAAAACGGTGCATCCACGATTTTTCGCAATATTTTCGATTGAAGGGTTTGAATTATTTGGATGTTAGAATATTTGGCAGATCCCCATAGCTCTATCCCGTATGTCCATAATGGTTTGATCAGTACTTTGTAAATAGTAAGTTTGGTGTTCACTGATAATTTGGATCGTTTGTCAAGCAGACGGGATAGTAGTCCATATTGTCTGTTGAGTTGTCTTTTAAGTCTAATGTGGGTCCTCCATGTCAGTCTTTTGTCTAAGTACAGTCCCAAATATCGTACTTCCTCTGATGTCGGAATGGGTTTATCCTCAAAATAGACTGCTGGACAATCCCCTTGATTGAGCGTGAAAACGATAAATAGACTCTTTGATTGGTTCATTTTCACTTTTCATAAAATAATAAAATATAATATATCGTTCTAAAACATCATGTAGGTTTAATTATGTTTGAAATAGTCTGACATGGCACAAATGGCCGTATTTTGAATTTTCTTTCTCTAAGGTACTTAAAAATCTGTAGATTCCAATTAATTGAGCATAAACATTTTATTAGTATTGATATCAACACGGCTAAAATACAAGATGAACGAATTTGATAACCAACTAGAGGAATAAAATAGGAAACATATTTTTTTTTTCCAAGACTCAGATTAGTAATATAAACAAAAATATACCGTAAGAAAGCTGAAGAATTAAAAAAAAAAATATTTTCTCTTATTTATTTTTAAAAATGCAAAATAGAGTGTGTATGTGTCTTATTATTGGGTTGATGCAAAATTAATGCAGGTTTTTAGTAGGTATTGTAAATACGCCATATCTTTACTTTAACCATATATATTTAATCAAAATAATTTCCATCTGAATCAATGCACTTTTGCCAACGTTCAACAAGCTTTCTTATTCCACCAGAAAAAAAATCCAAATCCCTGGACTCAATGAAATCACGAAAAGAATTTTCAATGTCGTCCTGGTTTTGAAAATTTTTCTCCCTCAAAAAGTTGTCCAGATGCCTGAAAAAGTGGAAGTCTGTAGGAGAGAGGTCAGGTGAATAAGGCGGATGTTGGAGAAACTTCGTAGCCCAACTCGTGCAGTCGTCGAAGCGTTGGTTGTGCAACGTGTGGTCTGGCGTTATCGTGGAGCAGGATCAGCCCCTTCCGATTCATCAATGCTGGGCAAAGACGTTGCAATTTTTGAGTTCCGAGTTCCGCCGCCATTTCTCGTGTGGTTTTGGTTGGGTCTTCTTCCACTTTTGACCTCAGCTGGTCGTTGTCCAGAGCAAGATGACGGCCCCGACCTTCCTTGTCTTCGAGGTCGAAATCTCCTCTGCGAAACTTCTGGAACGAACGCTGCACCGTGCACTCATTAATAGCCCCCTGACCCCACACTTCATTAATATTACGAGCCGTTTGCGCAGCGCTGCGCCCTAATTTAAATTCGTAAAAATAAATTTGACGAAAATCGCACTTTGACATTTTCGATTCAAGACCTTTGAACACACTGAACAAAACGATTTTACTAAACAAATTCATGGTGAAAGAGAGGGTATTAGATAAGGATTGTTTTGGTATAATAATGATCCATGTTAGGATTAGCTTTGTTTACACAATTGGAATTAAGATATTGCAATAGAGGAAACCTGCATTAATTTTGCATCAACCCAATATTATTACCTGAATACCTGTTATGAGAATCGAAAATACCTGTTTATTTTATTTTCCATTTTAAAATAAATCGTAGATACACATGTCACTTGAACCTTTGTATATTTATTAATTTTTATATCTTTTTTTTTTGTTACTTTTATATACCTTTCTTCAAACATTTTATTATGATTTTCTTAGTTAGTTATGTAAGTTTATTGTGATAGTTTATAACTTTGTATTATAATCAATGACTAAATGTATTCATATGAATGATCTTCTTAAGACAAATAAATAAATATTGCTATTGTATCAACTTATTTTTTTAGTTGGTGAATTTTATGGGTTACTTGAATTTTTATTAGTGTACTCAGTAATTTGTTGAGAATCATTACGTCATTAGGAGGTCTTGCACGAGTTATATTGTTATAAATGGTATATTGGTATTATAAATGGTAAAGGGGTGTTGGTTTTTTTTTGGTTTTTGATTTATCTATCGGCACAAAACATCTTATTCATCAGTGCCAGATACACTCAGTATAAGATACACTTAGATACATAATATCTAACTCACTATAAGATACACGTTTTTGAAAACAAACAATTATGGTTTTAGTTGAAATATTAAAAAATAATATTAATTAAAATAAATAATGAACTAATATAACAAATAATAATAATACACAATAAACGAATACATTATGAACAAATAATAATACATAATAGACAATAATGATATACATAATATGTAATGTATCCATAATACATGAATACATACGTACAGATAATACATAATAAACAAATAATACACTCCTAAATAGTGCCGGATACGCTTATTTTAGAAAATGAATTTAGAACAAATAACTTTTTTTTTCCTTTTTTTTGGAATATTAAATAATAAAATTAATTAAAACAGATAATAAAAAAAATAATAATCTATAATAAAAATAAATATGACAGCGTTAGTAAAAAATAAACATATATCAAGTTATATTAGTAGACGATATTTATGAAAAAATAAATTAAAGGGGTGTTGTAATACACCAAAGAATAACTTGACTTTCTTTGGACCAAATTCACTACCTCATCTTCTTTTCCCGTAAATTTTCCATGAACCCACTTATCCCTCTAATCTTCCTTCTTACATTTAACATTATTTTTTAATGTTAGCTAAGCGTTTTTTCTTAATATCTTCGAGAATGTATTTATTTCCTTCTCTCTTTTTTCTTTCTGCTTCATTACTTACCATATCGATTCTGGATATTGCTATCTCCAATGACCCATTATATTCTTTTTTTTTTTTTTTTTTTTTTTAGGTTACCTTTTACAGTCAGGGTTTAATGTCTAAAGGTTATGGCCTTAAGTCTTATTGCTGGGTATTAAACTTTTTATATTATTTATTTGAGATTTTAATGTGATATTTATGTTTCATAATATTCATTTTAGCTTGGATATCACTTGTTTTGTTTATGCAATATTTTTTTATTTAATAGATACAAATGACCTTAGGATTTTAGTTACTTGGGCCTATATGGTCACCAGTGGTGTAGTGGCTAGCATTACAACGTTCTAAACCCGTGGTCACGATTTAGAGCCGAGTAGGTGATCCCCGGATGAAAAATCCTTAGTTGAGCCACTTTTCGGGGAGGGGCATAAGAAGGTGATACCGAGTCTGTGCGATGTCAGGTTTTCGTTAAAAATCCCTATTATAATTAAAAAAAGATGGGCAAAATGTAGGACTCCCACTGTAGCATAGTCAGATTAGCCTCAGCAGCATAAAGTTAATTGATTAAATAAACAAACTATAAACTACAGTAGCGATGAAGGAAAACACAACGGTGACACAATAATAATAAAAAAATACAATGATTATAAACAATACTATAACATTATTTTTATCTAAAATACAATGTAATGACTATACAACACTGTTGAATAAAAAATCTGGTGCGGGCAACACACGACTTTCACTTACCTCCGTTTTTAGAATCGATTAAAGAATTTTCAAATACAGTAAGAGATAAAAATGAGTGAAACCATTAAAGAATTACTGAAATCGATTTTTTATAGAAACATATGTTTTATCAAAAAATCTATTTTATTATTATCTAAAATAATCAGTTAGTTTTATGGGCTTTTTATCACTCTTTATTCAATTTTGCAAGCTTGTGTATAAGATAATATATATTCTAAAGTCTTTCTCTTTCAAACGGTATATATAACATCTATAATACTATTGTTGTGTTCAAAAACACAAAAAGTGCATAAAAAACTGTGTATGCAGTTTTCTCCTTTATTTGTTTAGCAAATTCGCTCAACGTGCATATTTAGCTGTTAACTATCAATGGTAACAAGATAATATAAATATTTTTGTAGAATCTACAAAATTAAAGGTACTTTAGAGGAAGAAAATTTAAAATTTCCACTTTAAGCCCCATGAAACTATTTCAATCATAATAAAACCTACATAATATTAAAGCTGATTAAATTTTACATCAATATAGCGGGTTTAATTAAAATCGTTAAAGCCGTTTTTAAGAAAATCGTAAAAAGGTGGTAAATGCATAGGATGAAGTAGGACTTTCGGCCAGCCGATTTTAGTGAAAAAGTTGCTGTAACATCTCGGGCGTATAGTTGTCTTAAATATGAAATTTCAGTTCATTTCATTAGAATAACCACACACAGACAAACGGACACACAGACCTTTTTGCGAGACTTGGTTATTTGGATTCAGGAGACCCTAAAATGTGTATTTCCGTTGAAAACTGGAATTTGAAAATGTTCAAGATCGCAATACTCTCTCTTACTACATATAATAAGTGAAAGTAAAAAGTTACCTATGTCTATGTACATAGAGGTACATTTTGGTGCGTAAAAAAATGTAAAATAAAATCTGGTGCGGGCAACACACGACTTTCACTTACCTCCGTTTTTAAAATCAATGAAAGAATTTTCAAATACAGTTAGAGATAAAAAAAAATCTGGTGCGGGCAACACACGACTTACTCTTATCTCCGTTTTTAAAACCGATTAAAGAATTTTTAAGTACATAGTAAGAGATAAAAATGAGTGAAACCATTAAAGCATTAATTAAATGGAATTTCTATAGAAACATGTGTTTTATTAAAAAAATCTATTATATAATTATCTAAAATAATCAGTTAGTTTTATCGGCTTTTCATCACTCTCTATTAACTTTTAAAAGCTTGTGTATGAGATCATATTTTTTCTAAAATCTCAAGCTTTCCAACGGTACATCACACATGTATATTACTGTTCTTATGTTCAAAAACGAAAAGATGCGTTAAAAAATATTGTTTCAGTTTTCTCCTTTAGTTGAGTATCAAATTCTCTCAATTTATATATTTATCTTTTCTTCATCAGTGGTAACAAGATAGTACAGTTATTTTTATAGAATCAACAAAATTAAAGGTAATTTAGAAGAAGAAAATTTAAAATATCGCCATTTAAGCCCTGTCAGACCATTTTAATCCTAATGAAACCTATATCATTTAGGTTAAAGCCCATTAAATTTTACATCGATATAGCGAGTTTAATCAAAATCGTCGGAACCGTTTTTGAGAAAATCTAAAAAAGGTGCAAAATGCATGGTATAAAGTGGATCTTCTGGTAAGCTCATTTTGATGAAAAAGGTTTTGTACTGTCTCGGGCGTATATTTGTCTTAAATATGAAATTTTAGTTTCATAGGACTTACCGTTTCCGCCCGGGAGTTACCATACACACACACACACACACACACCACACACACCACACACACACACACACACACACACACACAGACCTTTTTGCGGGACTTGGTTATTTAGACTCAGGGGACCCTAAAACGTGTATTTCCGTTGAAAACTGAAATTCGAAAATTTTCACGTTCGCAATAGTTCCCCTTATATATATAGTAAGTGAAAGTAAAAAGTAGTGAAGTATAACTGCATCCTCCAATGCTGTATTAATTTATTTGTTTTGACGGGTCTTTTTTAGTATGCTTTGAAACCATCAATAAAGTATCTTTAAATAAACAAACAAATAAAACAATAAATTGTTATATACTTTAATTTAATAGATGAAACGTATTTTTATGCTTATCAAAATATTGATCAATGAAGGGATTTTCATCTCTCGTAGAAACATCCATATTAATATTTTATAGGAAACTTGAGTAAAACTAATAAATAAATTTGTTTTTCCTCTATAGCAAATTAGTTTTCTATTCCTATGTAATTTTATTTATTTTAGATATCTACTAAAATATGAAAAAAGAACTTGATAAAAAAGAGAGAGAAAAGAAAAAAAAGAGATTTCTAAAGTTCCTCAAAAAGTATAGATGGCCAAACTGGAAAAAGACAACCAAGAGGGTGAATAATTGTTTATTCTTAATTCGAATTTAAATTTTCAATTCATATTGAAACTGATTAAATTCATAGCGCGATTCTATCGCTTAAAACAAATCACGTTTATTATATTTTATATAATACACGTACTATGTGACACAGTTCCTCCTTTGCTCGAATGCAGTTCGAATGTGTGACATTTATGTTTAAAAATTTACTTCTAGGCAGATTTAGATTTTATCGCAGAAAACGAAAAATATAAAAAACTCTTAAAAAGAGACTTAAGAGTAGGAATATATTCAACTTTCACGGTTAACAATTTTTTTTTTTTAACATAATTTATTGAAATTTACAACTGTACTAAAAAAATACAACAAGTAAATATGATATAAGAAAAATGTCATGAAAAAGACTTGTAGAAGAACTACCCAATGGTAGCACTCCTGTAGCCTCGGAGGATTGTCAGGAAATTAAAGAGGAAGATAGAATTCAAACTAGAGGATTAGAGTTGGAATGGAGTTTGTCATGAAAGGAATGGTATCTAGATCGGGCCAAATCAGCAACATACAGAACATTAAGGTCTTTGTGGATCAGTTTATTAGTTACAAAATAAGGAGCATTGAGGATTTTACGAAGGATCTTGGATTGTAGGGATTGGATGCGGGAAGAATTTGATGGTTTAGTAGAGCCCCAAAGATCTACTCCGTAAGTCCATATCGGCCTTATGATAGTCATGTAGATCAGTCTTTTGTGGTTAAGTGGAAGATTAGAACGTTTGTCTAGTATGTGTTGAAGTAGTCGAAAACGTCGTGCAGTTTCTTGTCGTTTCAGTCTTGTATGAGGTTCATGGTTAACATAATATAAAAAAAGTCAAATGGGTAAAAAATATGACAAAAAAATTATACCTTCTTCCGCCACCTGATTAATGTTGTATATAAACATATATATATTGTTACGGACAACTAGGGGTGAAAAATAAGCTACTCTTAATTTACAAAATACAAATATTTATTAAAACCTTATTTAACTACTTAAAGTCTCTACAAATAAAGTCTCTAGATATTCCTAACAGCTAAACTACGTGTACTTACATGAATTTATACAATCTACTAGAATTATTCTAAAACATACAACAATAAATTATAACCTGCACTTATTTCCCACCTACCGGTTATCACAAGACTGTTTACAACACTGTCCCCAATCGTTCATTATCACGATTCTCTAACACATCATCTGGAGCATGATTATGACTGGCTCTCTCAGGTGTTGTTTACCTATATATATATATATATATATATATATATAGGCGAATAGGTCGTTCTAGGCACTTGGAAAATTTTCCAGGTCCCAGAAGCCTCTAGCCAAAGCTGGACCCCTCTAGGCTGCTGGGGTTTACCCGTGGTTTACCTGACATTGTTCTTCTGACCGTAATATATATATATATATATATATATATATATATATATATATATATATATATATATATATATATATATATATTTATATGCGTGTGTGTGTGTGAATCATTGGTTCAGAGGTTCCTATTTTATTCGGTTTCTTGTTGCTGTTTTTTTTTTTTCAGATAAACCATGTAAAATACACACACACACACACACACACATATATATATATATACATGTGTTATATATATATATATATATATATATACATAGTTTATCTGAAAAAAAAGAAAGAAAAAACAACAACAACAAGAAACCAAATAAAATAGGAACCTGTGAATCATGGTTCAGAGGTTCGTATTGTATTCGGTTTCTTGTTGTTTTTTTTGTAGATAAACTATGTAAAATACACACACACACAAATACATATATATATATATATAATATATATATATATATATATATATATATATATATATATATATATATATTTATTGCTTGATCAGTTCTTGACTGTTGATAATTTACGTTTGTGTTGTTCTTAGGTTTCAGTCAATGAATAAACAATTTTATCTATGCGACGTTTCGAGAATTTATTGTTCTCATAATCATGCCTTAACAGTGGAAAAACAAAAAAACAGAACATTAATATTATTATACAATAATTAATATATGATGTTATTGTTAGAGATACAAAAAATAGTACATTGAATTATATCTCTAACAATAACATCATATATTAATTATTGTATAATAATATTAATGTTCTGTTTTTTTGTTTTTCCACTGTTAAGGCATGATTATGAGAACAATAAATTCTCGAAACGTCGCATAGATAAAATTGTTTATTCATTGACTGAAACCTAAGAACAACACAAAAATATATATATATTCAAAGAATTTAGTTTCCATGAAAATCTCGTTTAGTTCAGTGAAACATCTGTTTTCATTAAATAATCTTTAAGTGGAACAATGTCAGTTTTTGGATTTATAACAGGTTTCTATTTCTTTTAACAACTTATCCACTATTTAGTAAGTAATTTTTAGTATCTGTTTCTAAAATCTTGCGTTCTGTATGGAAGAATAGAGCATGTATAATACTGTACGGTGGCAACATTGCATCCCATAACCTCCGTTATTACGAACATAACAAATAATGTATGTTAATAAGTTTATATAGTTATAACGATATTCTGTTACCTTTTACAACTTATTTTATTATATTTAACTTTTCCAAAGCTAGCGCTTTTCAACGGTATATTGTACGTCTATATCACTACTCATATTTCGGGAACAATTTGTTGATGCCTTGATTACAGAAAATTTTATTTTACCATCTAAACCAAAACTTGATTGAGATATATTTTAATTATAAATCTTTAGTAAAGAATGCGGTAAATTATAGTGAAAAACGTATCAAAATCCGTCGGATGTCTTGCAAAATGTTTGTGGAAACCAAGATTCGCATCAAGAATCATTTAATCACAATTATCGCCTTAAGAATCATTTAATAATTAAATCCCATCTATAAAGAGATTTTTGAAAATTGTCATTAGACGTCGGTATGTTTTTATTATAAAATTTATACAATGTTAATTGATATAATTTTTGAAAGCTCTTATTAAGGTTAATCATTTTCAACTAAAAACGATTAAATAACATAATTCATTATTCCATTTAATAACATAGAAAACAAATTATTATATCCCAAAAAATGTTTTTCAAAAATTGTTTATTAAACTTTACAACTTACATGACATGAGACAGACTTGTAGAACTACCCAACGGTAGCACTCCTGTTCCCGAAAGGTAAAAAAAAATTATTAAATAAATAAAGTAAATATAATATAAAAATAATACATTAACATGACAAAAAAAAAACATGAATATATTCAACAAAAGTATAACGTATATATAACGTAAAATGAATTGAACTAAAGATAACATGTACCAGATGCCAAACAGAATAATAATATAGATAATGAAAAGTAAATATAAAGTATAAAGTATATTATTACCAAGAAATATGAAAATTTAATACATTGAATAAATAAACAATGTAGATTATGTTATATACACAATTATAAGCAGTAATATAGTCATAGAAAATAAAATAAAAATAAATATAGGAATATAGGAAGGTGGTGTCTGACCTCCTTTAAAGTAGATAAGATTCCTATTTTGCAGTTGATATTTGTTATTTTTATTTTATATCATTTTACCTTCAATATTCTTGTTAACTTTTTTTTCCATGTCTCATTAACTTTTTTAATATTCTTTATTGGATATTTTAGTTTTACTTGCCAATATATATAAAATATAGTAAGGAAAATTATTAAAATCGTAAAGATTTTTTTTTTCTAGAAGCGTCTATACTTGAGATATTATATTAACATTTTAATCAAAATCAGTGCACCAATAGAGCCAGTTTATACCATGCATTTTGCACCTTTTTGCTATCAAAACAGCTCTTAATGATTTTGATTAAGTTCGATATAAGGATGTAAAATTTAATGTGCTTTAATGTTATCTGGGTTTTATTCTAATTGAAATGATATGGTTAGGGGTTTATTTTCTTTTTATAGCGTACGTTTTATTTTTAATAAAAAAACTAAACATATCATCTAATTGCCATTGAAAGTTTTTCATAGCATTTAGTTTTAGTTTATGAGATTTCTTCAGGCTCTCTATTCGGTCCGGTTCTTTTTGAATATTGCCTATAATTGTGATACTAATGACTAAACCATCATCGTATAAGTAGTGTAAGAAGTAATCTATAGAATTGGGAATGTCATTGATATAAGAATTAAAAAGGAGAAGAGATATGCTTGTGCCGTGTGCGCACCGGCCGAAAGGGCAAGGAAAAAGATACAGGATTAATTAGTAACATGAACTTACGGACTTGTGAGTCGGATATACACTAACGGTCAAAAGTTTAAGACCTCCCATGACTTACATAAATTAATCTGTTACAATTTTAACTTTCACATACTTATATATGAAATATGTTGTAAGGGAAAGATTTTCGAATTCCAGTTTTCAACGGAAATACATGTTTTAGGGTCCCCTGTGTGTGTGATAATTCTAGCAAAAAAAACAAAAACGAAAAGACGTATGAAAATGAAATTTAATATTTATTACTACCTCTTGCCTATTCTGGGCAAAATTCTCGAAAAACTTCTCCTCAAACGTTTATACCCAATCCTCGTATCCAACCACGTGATTCCTGACCACCAGTTTGGATTTCGGACATCCCATTCCTGTTACTGCATCACAAATCCTACAGAACCATCTATCAGCCATTGAAGAATGGTGTCAAAACTGGAGAATCAAAATAAATCCTAATAAATCCCATCAAATCACCTTCACTTCAAATGATACTTCCTGCCCCACCGTATCCTTTAACAATATCCTACTTACTCCTGTTGAACAGATTCGGTACTTAGGACTCCACCTCGACAAACGCCTAACATGGAATCCTCATACTAGACTGAAACGACAGGAAACTGCTCGTAGATACAGATTACTACAACACTTACTTGACAAACGCTCAAAACTTCCTACTTACTACAAAAAACTCATTTATATCACAATTATCAGGCCTATTTTGGACCTATGGCATTGAGCTATGGGGGTCTACTAAACCATCGAATTCCTCTCGCATCCAATCCTTGCAGTCCGAAATCCTTCGTAAAATCCTCAATGCTCCTTACTTTGTTACTAATAAAATCATCCATAAAGACCTAAATATCGCATTAGTTGAAGACTTGGCCCGTTACAGATATACCTCTTTTCATTCCAAACTCCCTGCCCACTCAAACCGCTTATCCGTGACCTCTCCTCCATATCTATTCCCGACAACCCGAGGCGCCTTAAAAGAAGATGGCCAAGAGACCTTCTAACATAAGACATTTGAGTGCTACCAATGGGTAGTTTCTTCTCAGGACTACCATGTGTACTAATCATATATAACGCCTATTTACTTGTTGTATTTATTTAATACAGTTGTAAATTTCTTTAAATAAAAAAAAAAAAAAAAATATATAATATATATATATATATATATATATATATATATATATATATATATTTATTACTATTTTAAGCCTGAATGAAATGTTACAGCAATTTTTTCTCAAAAGTGACGATTTTGATTAAACCCGATATATTGATGTGAATTTAATGGGTTTTAATATCATATAGGCTTTTATTTTAACTGAAATAGTATGATAGGGCTTAAATGCCGATATTTTAAATTGTCTTTGTCTAAAGTATCTTTTAATATTATGTATTCGAAAAAATTGACAATATCATCATGTTAGCATTGATGAATAACGGCTAAATAAACAAGTTGAATAAATTTGATAATGAACTAAAGGTGAAATAAGAAAATTATTTTTAATGTTATTTTAGATCTTTCGAAGATAAGAACTGTAATATAGACGTACAATATACTGATAATATAAAACATGTGTTTCCAATGGATTTAAATATATTCCTTTAAACGTTTTCGACTCTATTTATTAGTTCTTAAATTTATTTTCAAAACCGAGGTAAGTGAAAGTCGTGTGTTGCTCGCACCAGATTTTTTTTGCGGCAATTCGGCACTCGATTTTGTTCTCTTCGCGTATTAAGTGGGTTCCACTGCGCAATTCAACATAAAATTCATTCTTTTTAACCATTCTTTAATGGGAAAAAAAAAAGCAGAAATTACTTATGCAGTGAACTTCTTACAACTTTTGCAGTCGAGAAATCAATAAAGCAAACTAAGGATAAGATTTATTTTCGCAATTTCCCTTAGGAGATTACTAGACTGTAAATAAAACTCCAGACACGAAAATCACATTATTTAACATTATTTATTTTTATCGCGTTAGGTATCTCAATAATATTCAAATTCAAACGAATTATTTCTTGTTATTTAAAATAATCACAAACCTTTTTTACACCTAATTAACAAATTTGTTTATAAATAAAAATAATAAGATACCTATATATTATCTAGGTATTACTATGAATATATAGTATATAGGTAATGTCTAGATAATCATGCATTGTTAATGTAAACCATTTGTGGTCTCAATTTTTGACCAGCCGTGTACATTCCCAAAATGTTAAACTTTCCAAAAATATTTTATTTCTATATTACTTATGTAACAATATGACCTAAGTTCATGATCTATTCTTCTAATATAATATAATAATTTTACAGTATTGAGGTAACATGTTAAATAACAGATGAACAATGATAAAATGATCTTAATATGATATAAAAGAAAAAAAAATCCTTCTTTTTTTTTTATTTTCTGTAATTGGAATGACAAACATTGTCGACAACTGAGACATTGATTTCCAAAAGATACCATATCCGCTATAGAAAATTTTACAGGAAACACAAAAATCTGTCATTTATTTAATTTTAGAACAATTTACCGATACTTCTTTCTTTATTAAAATCTAAAGTTGATTTTTTACTGTGTTTCCAACTTATTTTTCCTAATAATTGTACTTTTCCCATAACTTAGTAACAATATAATGTGGGTATAATACTTTTTGGAATGAAACGTAAATATTGTACTTTATGGAAAAAATAAAAAGGGATATAGTACGTTTTGGAACAATATAACGCGGGATAATTTGGGAACAAAATACCTTCCTCATACATTATCGTATAAATTATCGTAAACTAACGTATTTATAATGTTGATTACTGAGTTATTTATAAATATATTATTAATATATATATATATATATATATATATATATATATATATATATATATATTATATATATATATATATATATATAATTATCCCTCTGAGAAATATCTTTCCTTGTTAGTTAATTGCATTTGATTGTCTATTTCTCATAAAGAAAGCAGATATTCAGAGGATCTTTTATTTATTTAAGGCACTATAATAAGGTAGTATGTAATTATGAAGTTTTTATTTAACCTTTATTTACTTTTTCTGTGAATTTAGCAAATGTATTTATATTATTAACTACGTGGAAACGATATTTTGTTATAGACACTGATAAATAAATAACTTTTGAGCTTTTATATTACATGTTTCGAAAAAAAAAAATGTTTATATCAGGGTAGATCAGGAACGATTTTTCTTCTAATACGTATATAGTAAGGTCAGGGAATGCTGATTCTAACCATTTTCTAAGTAAAATACCACTATTCTGTAAAAATTTAAGTTTCTGAAAATTTTTAAACCAAATTTATGCGGCTGCAAGAGCAAATACTATGAAAAACAGTAATTTAATTAACCTACAAGATCCAAAGTGACGCTACTAAGATGTTTAAAATAACCTAAAAACTAATTATTAGTTTAAAACCCTTGATAAAAATAATAACGGTAGTTCACGACGTACTAAATGAACCAATAAAAATGCATAAAATAAAGAAAACCAATGGTAATATATTAGAAAGAAAGTAAGAAAAGTAAATTTTATCCTGGGATATTCAGTCCCCTAAGATTAATAGTAAATTAGAAAAACTGAGTCTAGTGCCTGGCACAAAAATAAAAAACATAACAAAAATACAGGAATAAAAAAACAACTTGAGGTTATCCTTATATTATTCATAAAAGTAGTAAATTATTTTTACTACATACAACTACTACTTACATTAATTATAAAAGTAGTAAATACAACGATAATAGTATATATATGTTTATATAATAATGAACATATTATGTGCATGTAAAGATATAATAATAAACATATGTGCATGTAGAGATATAATAATTGTACTTCTCACTGTTATCATAAAATCAATAGAAAGAAAAAAAAATTGTTAAATTTAAATCCGAAAAGAAGATGGCCTCGAGACCTTCTAGTTTAGAATATTTTTAGAGTGCTGCCGATGGGTATATCTATTTTCTTTTAGCCTATTTACTAGATATGTTGTACAAAACTGTAGTAAATATAAATGAATAATTTTTAAAAAAGTATCTTTTGGAATGAACTGCAATTTTTAAACACGTTATTACAGGATTTTTTGGTAAAATTTGATGACGGATTCAGATAAAACCAAACAATTAGAATACAAATATGTCAAAATATCAATTTAGGAAAAAATGTCCTTTATTTTTTATTATTAAGGTTTATTGAAATGAACAGCACATGGTTCCAGCAATTCGCAACATAACGTTTAACTTGAATGAGCATGTTCACAGGTACGAAAAAGTTGGGGAATTCAGTCCCATGCCTTGTCCCTGACGTAGGAATGCCGCGTCACTATTTATTTCTATATAGCACTTGGACGTTAGTAGTATAAAAGAGTGAGATAAGGGAGGTGTAGCAGCTGCCCCCCGGACCCTCCCATTGTGGCCCCACCTCCGTTGGGTATTAGCATACTCTTAGCAGTTGGGTATGTAGATGAGTGTGCCATCAGTATGCCCATTTTCCGGAATGGCTCCAGTATTGTTCCCTCGGCCTTTTAAAGGGATTTTTCACTGTTTTTTCCGCTTCTTTTTCTCGGAAAATGATTAGCTTTTTCAAAATAAGGCTCATCATAGCATAGCTTCATTTCCATAATGACGGAGGCAGCTTCGTGTGCTAAAAAAACTGGCATTACTTCCTTATTCATAGTAAACAATGAGAATTTATGAGTGAGAGATTATTTGTAATATATGAAATTAGGAGGAAAGTGTGGAAACATGATAATCATTTAATTTTTTTTTTTCCTGATAATGTTGTGAAAGAACATAGTATTGTATACATTAATAATAAACTTTGTTAAAACATCTGTTTATATTGCATTTATAAACACTTTGATTTAATAAAGGTACTATATCCACTTTAGACAATTTTAGAAGAAACGCAGAAATTTGACATTTAATTGTTAAACGACCAATTTACTTGATTTTTTCTTTTTTTTTTTTGTGTTGCGCTTTGGGGCTTTACTAAACCATCAAACTCTTCCCGTATCCAATCCTTACAACCAAAATCCTTAACGCTCCTTACTTGGTCGCGAATAGAACCATCCACAATGACCTTAATGTTCCATATGCTGCTGATTTGGCCCGTACCAAGTATCACTCCCTCCATGGAAAACTCCACTCCTACTGTGATCCATTAGTTTCAATCCTTGCTTCCTCTTCAATTCCTAAAATTCACCGAGGCGTCTGAAAAGAAGATGGCGAGAATCGAGACCTTCTTGTTTATACTCACCACTAAGGAGTGCTGCCAATGGGCTGTTTCTTTTCGTATTTATGTCATTGTTTGTTTGTTTGTTTGGGCTTTAAGGCGTAAAACTTCAAGGTCATCAACGCCTGTGCATCTTTAATCTTTTATCGCTAAGGTAATATTAAAAAAGGAACGGTATAAATAGAAGTAAAATATAAAGAAAAATAGTAAAATGAAATAATTGTCATAAATTTAATAAAAATACATAAATGTTAATAAAGATTTCTGAAGAAATGAAAAAAAAAAAAATAAAAAAAAAATAAAAAAAAAATATAATATATATATATATATATATATATATATATATATATATATATATATATATATATATATAAAGAAAAATATCACTATTAATCACTGCAGATATATAATGCTTATTACGATAAGTGTTAAATTTTATTTGAAATGTTATTTATTTTTAAAAAATTAAGTATTTTTGATATTTTGGCTATATCATCACCTAGACTAATTGAAATGTCTGAATTAAGTCCCAATGTAGTCAAACTCGAAATGTAAAAGGGGCATTCTTGAAAAATATGTTTGACCGTTAGCATATTATTGCAGTGTTGGCATTTTGGGGGTGGCTGTTTGCTGATGAGTAGGCATGGGTTAGATTCGTATGTCCTATTCTAAGCCTAGCAATAATTACTTCCTCTCTACGGTTGGATCGATTAGATGTGGTCCAAGGTTTTACAGATTTTTTAATAATTTTGAGTTTGCTTGGTGGGCTATCATTCCACATGGATTGCCAGCTGGCTGCTACTTCCTTCTTGAGGGGAAGACTTATTTCCTGCGGCGTTAAGATGGCGGTACCTCGGCCCGGGAGAGCAAGTGCCTGTTTAGCTGCTGCGTCAGCGAGCTCGTTACCTTTAATTCCGATGTGGCTCGGCACCCATATAAAGTATACCGATTTTCCCAGATTTTCAAGCGTATTTAGGTAATTACGGATCTTGTGGATGATGGGGTGGGTAGGGTACAGATTTTTTAGACCGTTTAATGAACTCAAAGAATCCGTGATTATTGCTATTGTCGTTGAGGGAATTGACATCGAAAAGTGGAGAGCTGAAGCTATGGCATGCAATTCTGCGGTAAATATGCTACATAATTTATGGAGTTTTAATTTGTGGGTTGAATTTTGTGTAACAAAAGAAGCTGCTGTGGATTCGTTTGATTTAGATCCATCGGTGTAAATAAGAAAGGGTTCCGGTAGATTCTGGAGGAGGAACGAGAATTTAGTTTTGTACTCAGAGGGTGAAGTATTGTTTTTTGACAATCGAGATAAATGTATCCACGTTTTTGGAGGTTTGTGTGTCCATGGAGGATTGTTAGTTTTTTGTTTATGTAATGGAATTTGTTTAAGAGATGTGATAGCTGAATGGATTCTCTCAGCTAAGGGGAGGGTTGAATTGGTTTTTTTTTCAAAGATTTTGGAAAATTTCGGTTTAAAAATGTATTTATGAGTTGGGTTGTCGTTTTGAGGAAGGAGTTTGGAGACATAATTTATAGCTAATTTTTTCCTTCTAAATAAAAGGGGGGTTATTCCTGCTTCTGAACACAGACTTAGACTAGGACTAGTTCGAAACGCCCCCGTTGCAATACGGATCCAAGAATGGTGGACGGCATCTAGCTTAATAAGAATACGATCACGAGCAGAACCATAAATATAACATCCATAGTCTAGTTTAGACTCCACTAAAGACTGTCCTAGTTTTAGTAAAGTAAGTCTATCTGCGCCCCAGGAAGTTCCGCTCAGGAAACGTAAAATATTTAAGTTTTTTGTAGTATTTTGTTTTAATTTAGAAATGTGAGGTTCCCAAGTCAGTCTTCGGTCGAAAGTCATCCCTAAGAATTTTTGGCTAGTGGTATATGGGATCAAGGAATTATCTAAATAGAGCTCGGGAGAAGCAGGTGTATTTCTTTTTCTGCTGAAATGAAGACATTTTGATTTTTCAGAGGAGAATTGTAGACCAGTGGAACGAGACCAATTGCACATTCTGTTAATGGCTTCTTGTAATTTAAGATTTATGATGCCAATGCTATCAGACCAACAAATAATAGCTAAATCGTCCGCGAATAACAGTGGTTTTACACCTCTTGGTAATTTGAGTCCCAATTCATTAATTGCAAGACAGAATAAAGTTGGACTGAGAACGCATCCCTGTGGAACCCCGCTGACTTGTCCATGTTCTTCAGATACATCACTGCCTATTTGAACTCTGAATTTTCGATTTGCGAGAAATTGTTTGATGTACTGGAACATTTGACCTCTGATACCGACAGATGATACTTTTTTTAGAATTAATGCGTGATTTATACTGTCGAAGGCCTTCTTCATATCGAAAAATACTGCTATCATCTGTTGGTCAGAGACGAAGGTATATTGGACTTCAGCCTCCAATGTTATCAGATGGTCAACCGTAGATCTACCCTTGCGGAATCCGGATTGGAATGGCTGGATTAAATTCTTGTTCTCAATATACCACATCAATCTTCTGTTCACCATTCTTTCCAGGATTTTACTTAAACAGCTTGTGAGAAATATGGGACGATAGCTATTTGGTACTCTTCTATCTTGTCCATTTTTTAGAATTGGGACTACAAGAGAGTCACGCCAGGTGTTTGGAAAGTGTCCAGTAGACCAGATACGGTTGAAATACTAAAGTAGCCAATTCAGAGTGTCTATGGATAGATGTTTTATCATGTCATAATGGATATTATCAGGTCCTGGAGTTGTTCCTCGAACGGTTTTTAGGACATCTTTGAACTCCCACATTGAAAAAGAAATATTATAGTCTGAGGTCTCAGTATTATATAAATTTTCAAACTGCATTTCGTCGAAATTGGCATTACTTCCGTTGGAATAATATATACTTGAGAAAAAGTCAGCGAATGAATTTGAAACTAGTCGAGGGTCATCGGAAAGCTGTCCATTTATTGTAATCGTGTAGCGAGAGAGAGAGGGATTTTTCGTAAATTTACGGATTTTGTTCCATACGTCGGAAGACGAAGTAGTGGTATTTATGGAACTTATAAATTTCTTCCAAGACTCTATTTTGCACTGATTAAATATTCTTCTGCATTTCGCCCGCTGTTTTTTATATTCTATCAGGTTTTCCGACGTCATAAATTTTTTGAATTTTTTATAGGCCTTACGCCGGTCTTTAATGGCTGTTTTACAAACATCATTAAACCATGGAACAAGCGGTCTTCTTGGTTGTCCAGAGGTCATTGGTATTGATGCTTTAGCTGCTTCTAATATGGTTCTTGTAATTATTTTACAGCCTTCGTTAATGCTCAAATCTGAGGGAGAATGTTGAGGTGGAGAAGCCAAAGAGGTAAAGAGGGTCAAATCGGCTCTATTTAGCACCCATCTTGGTTTTACACGAGTGGGAGTCATGTTTTTAAATTTTATGAGTAGTGGGAAGTGGTCACTACTGTACAAATCAGGCAGTACTGTCCAGTCTACTATACCATACAATGCGGAATTGCAAAGCGAGAGGTCCAAGGCAGAATAGGTTCCGTAACTAGAGCTGAGAAAGGTAGGTTCACCAGTATTAAGTAGAAGAAGGTTGGAGATGTCTAAGAAATTTTCGATAATTTTCTCCCGCAAATTAATGTTTTGTGAACCCCATAGAGGATTATGTCCATTAAGGTCACCAATAAGAAGGACTGGTGGAGGAAGTTGGTTGTAAATGTCTAGGAGGTGTTGTGTATCTATTGTGCGGTCTTGTGGCAGGTAAATGTTACAGATGGTAAAGGGAAAGCCTCGATGGACTCGGACTGCTACAGTTTGAAGATGGGAGGTGATGTCAATAGGTTCTGAGTATATGGATTTGTGTACTGCTATTAGAACTCCGTGGTGGCTATGATTTGGATTGGGACTATCTTTTCTGTATATCTCGAAATCTTTTATTGTGATTTTATCCGAATTTGAAAGATGAGTCTCTTGAAGAGCTAAGCAAAAGGGATCTGTATCGCGTATTAGTACTTTTAAGTCATTGAAATGAATTTTCAAACCGTTACAGTTCCATTGAAGTAATGACATAATGAAAAAATAATAATAAAAAATATTGATCTATATAAAAAAGTACTAATTTAAATAAACGATAAATAAGTTGAATACTTTATTGATAAATATGAATAAAAATTGATAAATGTTTAAGATTTTTTATTTGGTGATTTTTTTCTTGACGCTCCTTTTCTAGATTTCTGAATTTCGTATTCCTCTTCCAGATCCATTTCATTACTGGGTATTGAACCGATCAATGGAACCGATTCAGGGTTGGGTGTTGGGGAGGGAGATGTAGAAGAAGGGTTGGGAAGAGAAGGGAGAAGAGTGGGGGTAGGAAAAGAAGAGGAAGAAGTGGGGAGAAGAAGAGAAGAGGAAGGAGTGGAGAGAGGAAGTGAAGAGGAAGGAGTGGTGAGAGGAAGGGAGAGAGCAGAGGAAGTAGAGGGTTGAGAAGTGGGAGAGGTAAGAGAGGAGAGGGGGAGGGAAGAAGGGGTAGGGGGGCTGGAGCGGGCCCTCTGGCTGGCTCCTGTTGTAGGTGAAGGTGGGGTGTTGGTTGTGGGCTGTGTCTGTGTGCTCTGGCCACGGCTAATCTTAATTTCGTTTGTTTTATTTGATATCACTGCAGCTGGGCTGGGGTTACTATTCTCTGTTTGTTTAGTGTTTTCTGAAAAATAGTATATAATATTGGCCTGGATGGCAACATCTTTTTTTTTCAATATTTTTATTTTTGGTTATATCCGCAAAACTTTTACTGAATTGAATCGGATTTCTTTCCTTATATATTTTCCTAGCTTCTAACAAAGATACTTTATTATTAATTTGTATTGCTTTTACTTCTTTTTGGAATTTGAATACAGGACAGGATCGATCTAGAGCATTATGTGAACCGTTACAGTTTATACACCTAGCTGGTTTATCACACCTAGTATTTTCTCCATGCCTAGCCTCACCACATTGAATACATACCGATTCTTTTTTGCATTGGGCCGTCGGATGAGAAAAACCAAGGCAATTAAAACACCTTGATGGATTGGGTATGTAAGGCACGACCCTAACTGCCTCATAGCCAATCTGTAATGTCTCTGGAGGTTTCGGGGTTGGGAAGGTTACAATGTAATTATGTGTTAAAATTACGTTTCCATGGTTTTTTGACCTTATTCTAACTATATCATTAATTACTGGTTTCAGTTCTTTTTTTATTTCTTCCATTTCCATATACTGAAAGTCGT
The DNA here is from genome assembly GCA_023052935.1 of Piezodorus guildinii. NCBI lineage: Eukaryota > Metazoa > Arthropoda > Insecta > Hemiptera > Pentatomidae > Piezodorus > Piezodorus guildinii. Next base: position 70,713,266 of record CM041298.1, read on the forward strand.
AACATCGAATAACACCCTTGCTGTAATTGAGTGTATTATGGGGTGTTATCTCAACAGGAAACTGATTGCCAAAGCTTGTATATGACAATAGTTTATTGGATTGTTGTGCATTTACTGTTTGGATTAGTAAAGTACCATCTTTTATCTTTTTTACATTTTTAACATTCCCCACCAAATTTGTGATAACCTTATGGATGAAAAAGGGAGAGATCTTTTTAAAATCATCTTGGTCAGTTCTTTTCACTATAAATAAGTTGGAACGATATTTTCAACCCTTTGAGGAATAACTTTATCGGGGGGAAACTTGATTCGACCCCGAGCCCATTTTCTTTTTTTATTTAGGGGGCTAGAGAGATCAGGAGGGTCGGGGGGCTCTCCCATAATTAGTATACGTCCTTAAAGTGAGTTAATATAAAACTTAGATTTAACAACTATAAAAAAAAAAATACAAAAAATTATAAGTATAATAAATAAGGCAGAAAGGTTATCTGTTAAACTGTGGAGATCTAGCAGCAACCGCCTCCGCTGAAGTCTTAATGGGTTCTTCACTCTTGAGAACTTATTTCGACAAAGTGTTAAACAAAAAGCACAGAATTACACTGAATAATATCTAATTTAAAACTAGGAAGTTTTTTCACCATGTATACACAATGCTGGTAACAGCTGTTCTCGTATTTATGTCATGTGTTTCATCATTAAACAGCATATTCACTTGTTTTATTTTATACAGTTGTAAATTTTAATAAAAATATATATATTTTTCCTTTTTATATCTATATTCACGCCTGTCAGAATGTATCTGACAATCAGCAAATGTGCTGTACAAATTGAGATTAGGCATATTTAAGAAGATTTTTTTTTTTTTTTTCTAAATCTAGAGTTGATATTTTAATGTGTATTTTTCCTTTTGTGTAGCTTATTTTTTTCAAATGATTCTACTCATATCGTAACTTTTTAACAATTTAATATGCATATTTTACTTTTTGGAATGGATATAATACTTTTTGGAAGAATATAACGCACGATAAATTAGTAATAGTCACAAAAATCTTCCCCGTATACCGATGACTAACGTCTTTATAATATTAATTATTAAGTTGTGTATGTTTATTTTTCCTCTCTCTGGTTTTACTTCTCATATTTAGCAAGGTCAGGGAATACCAATTTTAACCATTTTCAGGATTAAATAACATTATTATATTTAAATGTGAGTTTCTTAACATTTTCAATCCAAATTTGCCTTCTAGAAGATATACTATAGAAAAATAATTTAATTGACAAACTACAAGAACCAACTAAGTTGTTTAAAATAGCCAAAAAATGTATTATTAAATTAAAACCATTGTTCAAAATAATAGCGGTGATTCTAGACGTGCTAAATGAACCAATAAAAATGCACACAATGAATTATGGGTTATATACTACGGGGTTAGGTGCTTCTGCTCTACAGTAGGAAATATAGTACCTTTTGGAAGGAAAGGTTATCTGTTATTTATTTACAGGGGATATGGTACGTTTGGGAAGCAAATATTTTTACTACCTTTAAAAATGAAATAAAATGTGGATTTAGTACCTTTTGGAATAAACTGCAATTTTCAAATACGTTTTTAAAGGATTTTTATTTATTTATTTTTATAAAATATGATGACGGATTTGGAAAAAACTGAACCATTAGAACAAATATATGTCAAAATAATAGCAATGTCAAAATTACGAAAAAAATGTTCTTTAGTATCTTCTGGAAATCAATAATTTCCAAAAGGTAAGGTAAAAATTATTGTAAATATTTTACGATATTAATATTTTGACATATTTCTATTCTCATTAATTAGTTTATTGGCTTACACAGTAACTCCGATGGCAATACCTAGGAACCTACCTTTATTAATCCTTTACCGCTTTAAGTTAAGTAATTGATTGTTCTATTATTAAATAATAATTAACGTGTCTATTATTAAATAATCGCATCAGATTCAATTAAAGGTAATTCTGATTTTTTTTTTTTGCAATTTAAAAAAAAAAAAACATTGTGGTCTAACTTGTTACACACATCCTTGGACAGGGAGTAACACAGTATTTTACCAGATAACCACGCCGGTATGGGGGTCTGGGATACACAGAAATACACTTAATCTCCCCTGATCCCTTGAGCCAGCCCGGGTTTTAATGACACCTAATAAAGCATTGTTGCCCTTCTTGGGTCTTATCATTTAATGCCTTTCCGCCCAGACGACGGAGGAAATTGCGATAGCCCCGTTAAAGTAACTATAAAATGTTATTGTCCCAACGGTTTTAAATGTGTAATTCTAGTTTTTTATATATCTATTAATATTAGTTATAGGTATATTAAGTTATATAACACCTTCCTCAATCGCGTCGAGCAGCAGGGGCAGATAGATAAATAATTTATTTTTATTTATATATGTACGTATTTTTATGTACTTTCAGGCACTATTAACTTCTAGCTTCTAAGGAATCGATTTTTTGACAAAAACACTGGATTAAATGCTGTAGGTCATTAAATTCTGCAAGAATTGAGACGTTGATTTCCAAAAGGTACTAAAGGACATTTTTTACGAAATTGATTTTTTTACATATTTGTATTCTCATCATTTAGTTTTATCTAAATATCTATTTTATGTTATCTAATGAATTCTCAAGTCCTTAAAAAACGCGATTTAGAAATGCGGTCATTTTCTAAAAGTACTAATTACGCATTTATTTTCGTTCCAAATCATTCTAAAAAACTTCATTTCATAACTTTAATATGATGTTATAATTATAGTAAAAAAATAATTCTAAATTTTAAGGCAAAAAGACCCAAATTAGCTGGTTTAATAATATAGTAATGAGAGATTTTCGCGCTTCCTGTAAAATTTCCTAGAATGGATATAGTACCTTTTGGAAATCAACGTCTCAATTGGCTATAAGCAATTGAATCTAGCGCCTTAGACTCCGAAATAACTAAGTTGAGGCCCTAAATATAAGGTTTTGGTTTATTTTTTTTTCAATAATGGACCTTTGTAACTAACCAAGATAATAAATAAAATTGTACCTCCATAAAATTGTGGGGCTTATTCAAGGGATGTTTCAAGTTACGTAGAAACGCCACACAGTTGAAAATATGACCGATTCAGGTGGACGAAATTCTGAAACTAGTCTATATCTAACCTTTTTTGCCCCAGATTATGGAAAAAATATGAAAAATAATTAATTTGTTGACACGATTGGCAAGCGCACAGTGGTCAAACATCAAATCTATTTGCTAAAATCTAAAACTTCCCTACATTTTACGTTTGAAGGAATAGGAGAAAAATAATACAAAAAATCGAATTATGCCTTAGAGTTCCTAAAATCTAATAATATATGTATTATATATTATTTAGGAAACTCTTTTAATTAAAGAATGTACAATTTTGATTCGGAGTGTTGTGTCTGAAAAAAATTATGTATCACTCAAAACGCAAAAAAAACAAAAAATTCTTTGTAAAATTTAAAGACTAGAAGGATTTATGAAACAAATCCTTGGGATAACTTGGAGGCTATATAGTTTTCGTTATTTAATAGGGGCATACATTTACAAATAGCTAAATTAACTCTAGAGGTAGATTGCAATGTATATTCAATAACGAGTATGGACTTAAAACGTCTTACCTGTCTCAGCAATGTCCATTGTTAAATAAAATGCAAAAGTGCTTTGCTCTAAATACACCTTGAACACGATTAGGAACATCGGATAAAGATAGGCTTTGGGTATACTTACTTAAATAAACATCGAAGTTCTACCGCTGAGTAGTTTCTTCATAAGCCTTTCACGTCTTTTATTATAATTCATCACTTTTACTTATTGTATTTATGTTAATATGCAGTTGTAATATTCAATAAAATATAAATTAAAAACTATTCCTTGATTAGCCTCATTGCTAATGAGTTTGCTTGCTCTGTTTCAGCTTCGGAAGCCGGTCTCGACGCTGTCGATCCCCGGAGCGATGAAGGGCGGGGGCGGGGCGGAGGAGGCGGGGATCGCCCTGGTCGGGGTGCACTCGGAGTACCCCCGCTACACGGAGGAGCGGGCCCTCGGGGGCGGCCTCATCTGCAAGGGCCAGGGGTCCACCTCCGCCCTCAACGGCTCCAAGCACAAGCCCAACGTCGGCTACCGCCTCGGTAGAAGGAAGGCGCTCTTCGAGAAGAGGAAGAGGATCAGCGACTACGCCCTCGTCATGGGCATGTTCGGCATCATCATAATGGTCATTGAGAACGAGCTGTCCAGCGCCGGCATCTACACTAAGGTCAGTAATCATCATAACACATTATTATCATCATTATTTAGTAACCCGTTTACAGGTCTTGGTCTCCTACAACAATATCCTACTGTCACGTTCTTGAGCCGACACTATCCAGCTCCTTATTCTTCTTCCTAGTTCTTCCTGTTAGATATTCGTTCTTTTGGCATTCAATTAAATCGTTAGTCCTTCTAAGGTCCTCCAGAGTCTATTTTAAATCAAGGCGACCAGTTACTGTTTATCATCAAATTAGGGGATTCGCCCCTTCTTCGCACGGTTGCTATTTGAATGAGGTGTGATCTATATTTAAAAACTCTGGTGCGCGCAACAAACGACTTTCACTTACCTCGGTTGTTAAAATCAATTTAAGAATTTTTAAATACATGTAGAGATAAAAAGAAATTGTTAAAGAAATGATTAAATTGAATTTCTATAGAAACATGTGTATTATTCAATAATCTATTATATTCTTATCCACAACAATCAGTTAGTGTTTGGAGTAATCACCTCCAACTCAATGTCAAGATAATCACAACTAGGGGCTCTGCTTCCTTTACATGCCGCCAGGTGGCAGCACGGTCAACATGAATTTCACTTATCAAGAACTTCAATTAACTGTTAGTTTTATCGGCTTTTCATCACTCTCCATTACCCATTACAATTCCGTGTATCAGATAATATTTTTTCTGAAATCTTTAGCTATCCAACGATATATTATACATCTATATCACTATTCTTGTGTTCAAAAACAAAAAAAATGCATAAAGAAATATGTTTGCACTTTTCTGCTTAAGTTGCTTATCAAATTCGCTCAACTTTGATATTTAGCCGTCCTTCATCAGTGCCATTAAGATGATATAGTTAATCTTTTGTAATGTATAAAATTAAAGGTAGTTTAGAGAAGAAAATATCGGCATTTAAGTCCTGTCAGACTATTTCAATCAGAATTAAACTTACATGATATTAAAACCTATTAAATGTTACATCGATACAGCGAGTTAAATCAAAATCGTTGGAGCCGTGTTTGAGAAAATCGTAAAAAGATGTTAAATGCATGGGGTAAATTAGAAATTCCGGTCAGCCGATTTTAGTGAAAAAGTTACTGTAACATCTCGGGCGTGTAGTTGTCTTAGATATTAAATTTCAGTTTCGTACGACTTATGGTTTTTGCACCTAAAACGTGTATTTCCGTCGGAAACTGAAATTCGAAAATTTTCACTATCGCAATACTTTCCCTTACTATATATAGTAAGTGAAAGTGAAAAACTCTGTCTATATATATATATATATATATATATATATATATATATATATATTACACTAAAGAATCAATAAAAATAAGTAAAAACTCTAGAAGACTTGAGTGGAGAATCTGGCCAATGCTAAAACTTCAATAGTTTACACGAGGTCTCGGGGTCACTGCCGTTTCAACCTTCTAAGAGGGGGGAGTAAGGATATGTAAAGCTGAGGGATTGGGCTAGAGGATTGGGGTGATGGATAAGATTCTAATGAAATTTGGGGAATTTTGATGGAATAAGGTCTAGAATAAATGATATATTTAGGTCGCGGTGTAAAATATGGTTGGTGAGATAATAAGGAGCATTAGCGTTCGAAAGGACTTTGGATTGAAAAGATTGATTGCGTTTGATATTAAAAAAATTTAGCATTCTCCCACAGTTGAAGTCTATAGGTCCAGATAGGTTTCATTACTGTCTCGTAACTGCAATTCGTTTTCAATATAAAGTGTAGATTTTCTGTTTAAGAGTCTGTGTAATTCATAAAAATAAGTTTATTGGCTTACAACAACTTTACCTTAACTGATTTAATTTTGTTTTGTAATACATTAGAAAATATCTTACTTTTTTTTTTTTTTTAAGATATAGGTGTCTTACCTAAATTTTAAAATTGTGTTATGGACACAATATAGTAAGACAAAGGAACAGGATCAAACATTAATTTCAACAAATATTTGCAGATATGGCTATTTTTTTTTTCTAGTTTAAATTCATATTTAGTTTTTAATTGTCTTTGTATTAAATTAAAATAAATATTTCATTATACTGCATTTTTGTTTACATAATCATATGTTAATTAAATCGATTATTTCAGAGTATTCATTTGGGGACAAAAAGTAACTGACAGCCTCAATGTAAAATGTAAAAAAGACTGCTCCAGGGTCTTGCAGAACTTGACTTAAAATGATTCCATCTCAGCCAAATACTCCTCCTAGCTTCTTCAAAAAAGGCACAGTTCTGAAGGACACACTCAGCAATTTTCTCTTCCATATCACCAGTACACGTTAACTTCCATATTTTAAACTTCCTGTAAAGATGATAATTTAGCTTGTTGTGGTCGGTCCTGTGCTGAATATCCTTTCTGTTTATTTTGTGGCAGTGTTTATCTCATGATGCTCCATCATAGTCTTATCGCTGCCTTATTTACAGTTTTTGGCTTGTGCAGTGAATGATGACTATATATCTGTTGTCAGAGGTTTTCAGCTTTTGCCGATTCTACAGTGAGCGGGAATCCATTGCAGAATCAAAATTTTGCTAATCAGGTTAAGCTGATATATCGGTGATACTAGATGATAGCATCTTTTCCCCCACTTTGTTTTTGTTTTGATGTAGGTATCCGTCAAGAACACTATTTTTTGGACTTCTGATTTGCCAGTGTATGGATTATAGCCTCCTGCTCAGCCTGTTATTAACAATTGGGATTTTGCCTGTGAGAATCGACTCTTTAATGAAAGCTATATTTCAGAGGTCAGTATACTTCCCTTGCTAGTTATCCCTGGTGTAATACTGACAATACTAGGATGTGATGATTTCCTCCAAGAGGAAAAACAACGTAGTGAAATCTACACTAGTAGTCTCTATGTATATTAATCCTTACTCTAACTAAGGTTGTTGGTTCTGTGGATAGTGGATAGAAGAACTAAATATGGACAAAGGAGGACAAAAGTTGTGGAAGTAATCCAAGGTAGAGGATATAAATAAATATAATCCAGCTCCAAACTTCCAGCACCTGCTAGAACATCTAACCATCTTTGCTTTGGTTTTCCTTTAAATCTTGTTCCATGGATTGGCTGTGTAAGCAATATTTTAGGTATTTCTCCATCTGCCATCCTAGCAGTATGCACTGCATATCTAAAGCGCCTTAACTTAATTGCTATGACATCAGCTTCTCCGTAAGCATAGATCCTGGTTTATGCCCATGTTTTTTTCTTCTACGCGTATCTGTAATTGTTGTCCTCAGTCTATTTCTTACTTTTTTGCTTAATTTTCTTTGCTATAAGAGCCATTATAATTTGTTTACTATTTTTCCGAATGCATGCCTATCTTGGTAGTCTTACTTTTTAATACATTTTTACTTTCACTTACTATATATAGTAAGGGAAAGTATTGCGATCGTGAAGATTTTCGAATTCCAGTTTTCAACGGAAATACACATTTTAGGGTCCCCTGAGTCCAAATAACCAAGTCCCGCAAAAAGGTCTGTGTGTGTGTGTGGTAACTCCCGGGCGGAAACGAAAAGTCCTATGAAACTGAAATTTCATATTTAAGACAAATATACGCCCGAGACGTTACAAAACCTTTTTCACCAAAATGAGCTTACCAGAAGAGCCACTTTACACCATGCATTCTGCACCTTTTTTCGATTTTCTCAAAAACGGTTACGACGATTTTGATTAAACTCGGTATATCGATGTAAAATTTAATGGGCTTTAATGTCATCTAGGTTTCATTCGGATTAAAATGATTTGACAGGGCTTTTATGCCGATATTTTAATTTTAATTAATTTTCTTTTTCTAAAGTACCCTTAATTTTGTTGATTCTATAAAAATAACTATATTATCTTGTTATCACTGATGAAAAACAGCTAAATATACAAGTTGAGCAAATTTGAAAAGTTACTAAAGGAAAAAACCAAAAAAAAATATTTTTTTAATGGATTTTTTTGTTTTTGAACATAATATCAGTAAGATACATGTATGATATACCGTTGGAAAGCTAAAGATTTTAGAAAAAAAATATTATCTTATACTTAAGCTTTTAAAATTTAATAGAGAGCGATGAAAAGAAGATAAAACTAACTGATTATTTTAGATAATAATATAACAGATTTTTTAATAAAACACACGTTTCTATATAAATTCAATTTAATTAATTCTTTAATAGTTTCACGTATTTTTATCTCTAACTGTATTTGAAAATTCTTTCATTGATTTTAAAAATCGAGGTAAGTGAAAGTCGTTTGTTGCCCGCACCAGATTTTTTAATATTTGAATACATAATCTTTTTTTATATTGGTATATAATTATGTAAATTAAAACCACAGAAGTCTACTTCCATGTGATAAACTAAGTTATAGCATTATTTTATTTGAATAATGAACCGTTTTTTAAATATATATTTATTTTAAAAAATATATAAGCATTTCCAAGTCAAATTCAACCTTTTCCAAGTCAAATTCAACCTTTTCCAAGTCAAATTCAACCTTTTCCAAGTCAAATTCAACCTTTTCCAAGTCAAATTCAACCTTTTCCATTTCAAATTCAACCTTTTTCGATTCCAATAAAAGAATACAAATCTAATTAACATAATTTTATATATATAATATATATATTTTTTTTTTTTTTTTTTTTTTTTTTTTTTTTTTATGGTTATTTTAATTACACATTATGTTTTTAGCACTTGTGGCTTGTTAAATGTTCCCAGGGGCCTTTTTACATATAATTAGTCACGATTATAATAATAAGTATCACCGATACTTTAATTTTTAGACATTTTCGACGTCTTTCTGAAACTGATCGTTTCTCGCTTCCGGGATATGTCATTTATAGACGAGATCGTAGCAGAGCAGGTGGGGGCGTCATGCTCTTAGTCCGTTCCGATGTCCAGCACCATTTTATACAAGCTCCTGACTTAATGTCTACCGAAGCCATTGCGATTAATACAATTATTAACAATAAATCAACCACTGTAATATCTGTGTACATCCCGCCAAATAAAATAAATATTCCAGACATGACTAAACTATTCAAATTAAATAAACAAGTGATCATCTTTGGAGACCTAAACGCTAAGCACACACAGTGGAACTGTAACAGAACAAATAAAAACGGTAAATTCGTTCTAAACTTCATAGTAAAAAACCTCATTCAACTACACATTCCGCCTGAACCAACCCATATACCGACTCAACGTAATTACAAACCTAGTATTATCGATTTGGCTCTAACGAAAAATATTTACAATTTATCACCTCTTATCTCCTTACCATTTCTAAATTCAGACCATAATCCCGTGATTTTTCGTATTCAATCTCCCCTACCTACAGTTTCAAAAATACTCAAATTTTCGCTCAAAGACGCTGACTGGCAAAAGTTCAGGAAAGAGCTAGATTCCCGAATCAACATAAATCCGACCATAAATGATTCGAAAGAAATCGACACTACTCTAATTGATTTTTATAAACATATCAAATTATCCATGTCGTTATCCATTCCACAACATTATCTCCATCCACATTATCATAATGATTTACCCTACCGACTCAGAGCCCTAATATACATTAAAAATAGATTAAAAAGATACTTCCAACGTAATAATAACCCAAAAACCAAATTAGTCTATAATAAACTAAATAGTTATATTAAAACACGTCTTAATAATTGGAAAAACGAAAACTGGGCTACGGTTTTAAAATCCTGTCAGCCAGGGGATAATAAAATGTGGAAAATTCACAAGAATTTAACTAAGCAGTCTCTGAAAATTCCTCCTTTAAAAAATAATGACGGCTATGCATATCTGGACAGAGATAAAGCTCAACTATTAGCCAAGCATTTCCAAACAACTCCCTCAATTACTTCTCTCTTTGGATCAAATCACCACAACCGAAAAATTCAGAAATCCGTCCGCGATTATTTAAAATCACCTCTTACTGTTAATTTCTCATCTATCTCTCCAAAAGAAACCGGAAAAATCATTAAAGGTCTAAAACCTAAAAAATCCCCAGGCGATGATAGCATTCCCTCCCTAGTAATCAAAAATTTAAGCCGAAAATCTATTTATTTTTTAACCAAAATATTTAATTCCATATTAAGATTTAGTTACTTCCCCATAGTCTGGAAAACTTCCAAAACTATAGTTATAAAAAAACCAAATAAAGACCATAGTAATGTTTCGAACTACAGACCTATAAGTCTACTAAATATACTATCCAAAATTCTAGAAACACTAATACTCAAACGAATTAACAAGCATATTAGACTAAATAATTTACTAATAGATGAACAATTTGGTTTTAGGGAACATCACTCCACCGTTGACCAATTGGCACGACTCACTGACTTCATCACTAAAGCCTTTAACGAACGCAAACATACCGGTATGCTCCTTCTGGACCTAGAAAAAGCATTTGATACTGTGTGGCACTCCGGACTCATATACAAATTAATCTCATATAATTTTCCGCCATACCTGATTCACATTATTCACTCATATTTATCAAATAGACAGTTTTATATTCAAGTTGGCAAATCTACTTCCGATACTCTCCCTATCTCGGTGGGTCTTCCCCAAGGCTCTTGTTTATCTCCAATTCTTTTTAATTTGTTCATTTCCGACCTACCGACCAACCCATTTGTGACGAGGTCTTTATACGCCGATGACACTGCATTGTATACTTCATCATATCGTATTGATACTGTAGTAAATCGCTTACAACAATACTTTAAACAATTTAACAAGTATTGCAACAAATGGAAATTGAAAATTAATCCCACCAAATCTGAAGCAATCCTGTTCACTAAACGTCGCTCAAAAATAAACCACCAAATTAAGTTAAATTCAGCTCTCATCCCATGGTCAAAATCTGTACAGTACTTAGGCCTTACTTTAGACAAATCACTTACTTTCACCGACCACATCAACAGAAAAATTGACAAGGCGAAAAAAATAATATACAAAATGTTTCCTTACTTTAATAGAAAATCCCGTTTGAGTACTCAAAACAAATTAACAATATATAAATCAGTCATTCGCCCGTTAATCACATATGCCTCTCCAGTCTGGAGCTCATCCTGCTCGACTAACTTCCATAAACTCGAGAGAATTCAAAACTTGTCAATGCGGATAATTAATAATTTCCCCCGATACACGAAAATATCATCAATGCTCCAAGACTTGCAGCTTCCTACAATCAAACAACTTGTCCATTCACAAACAGCTTCTTACTTCAGTAAAACTCCAGTCTCTAAAAACCCATTAATAAAAGAAATCGGTAATTACAATAAATTTTCACTAAAACGATATACTCATAAAAGAACAAAACATGTATTATTAAATTAACTTACTTTCTTATGTTATAAATTTTATAATCTTCAATCATATTATGTATTTTCTATTAATTTATGTATTTTCAATTATTTCATGTATTTTCAATTATTTTATGTATTTTCAATTATTTCATGTATCTTTAAATATTTTATGTATTCTCAATTATTTTATGTGTAGTTTTTATGCGTAGGTTTTTTGTATAATTTTTCCTACAATCGCAAAGTAACCTCAATTTTTCACCATATGTTTGCCATTAGGCTAATGTACTATAATCACAAAAAAACAAAAATATTTTCTGATTGTAAGGATGACTCATCCAAAATCATTGTTAACATTTTGTCCAAATGTAAATATGTGAATAAAGTTTATTTTTATTTTTATTTTTATTTTATTTTATTAGACATTTTCGATACAAGGTCTGGTGGTCGGATTAGCGGGGTCCGTTTTATTTTAGTTTTATAATCGCGGGCGAAAATATTATCGATAGAGGTTTATTTTAACTTTTTCGTATTTATTAGATAGTAGGATCAATAGATGCGTTCACAAAAGTTCGTTACCCGATTATACTATTAATTTTAATCGCGCTCGCTCAAGTAAAGGTTTATTTTAACTTTTTCGTATTTATTGGATACAAGGCTCAGTAGCTGCGTTCCCAAAGGTTCGTTACCGATTACACTATTAATTTAATTGCGCTCGCTCAAATATGGGTTTATGATATCTTTTTTGTATTTATTGGATACAAGGCTCAGTAGCTCGGTTCCCAAAGGTTCGTTACCGATTACACTATTAATTTTAATTGCGCTCGCTCAAATATGGGTTTATTATAACTTTTTCGTATTTATTGGATACAAGGCTCAGTATCTCGGTTCCCAAAGGTTCGTTACCGATTACACTATTAATTTTAATCGCACTCGCTCAAATATGGGTTTATTGTAACTTTTTCATATTTATTGAATACAAGGCTCAGTATATCCGTTCCCAAAGGTTCGGTACCGATTACACAATTAATTTTAATCGCGCTCGTTCAAATATATCTTTATTATAACTTTTTCGTAATTATTAGATACTAGGCTCAGTATCTTGGTTCCCAAAGGCGCGTTACCGATTATACTGTTAATTTTTATCGCGCTCGCTCAAATTTCTGTATTTGTGTTTTGGGGTGTTTTGTTAGTGAATGTGTTAATGTTTATTTAGTCAGTTGGTCTAATGTATGTCTATTACTTGCTTTTTGTAACTTTTCATCTATTGGGTTACCGCTAATCCTTTTTATCAGGAAAGTAAGTTATCTATTTGGTTAATATTTTGGAGTTTAATAATCAGCTAAACAGAACGATTTTATACGTCCGTTTTTTTTTTTATAAACCTCTACTTGAGTTAGCGCAATTAAAATTAATAGTATAATCTGTAACCACTCCTTGGTTACGCAGCGACTGAGCCTGGCATGCAATAAATACGGACAAGTTAAAATAAAACCACTTCTTGAGCGAGCGCGATTTAAATTAATATTATTATCGGTAACGAACCCCCCGCAATACAGTAATTGAGCCTAATAGCGAATAAATACGTAAAAGTTATAATAAACCCATATTTGAGAGAGCGCACGAATAATTAATCGAATGGTCGGGATAGAATCCCCCGTAACGCAACTGCTAAGTAACTACTGAGCCTAGTATCAAATAAATACGAAAAAGTTATAATAAACCCATATTTGAGCGAACGCGATTAAAATTAATAGTGTAATCGGTAACGAACCTTTGGGAACGCAGCTACTGAGCCTAGTATCAAATAAATACGAAAAAGTTATAATAAACCCATATTTGAGCGAACGCGATTAAAATTAATAGTGTAATCGGTAACGAACCTTTGGGAACGCAGCTACTGAGCCTAGTATCAAATAAATACGAAAAAGTTATAATAAACCCATATTTGAGCGAGCGCAATTAAAATTAATTGTGTAATCGGTAACGAACCTTTGGGAACCGAGATACTGAGCCTTGTATCCAATAAATACGAAAAAGTTATAATAAAGCCATATTTGAGCGAGTGCAATTAAAATTAATAGTGTAATCGGTAACTAACCTTTGGGAACCGAGCTACTGAGCCTTGTATCCAATAAATACGAAAAAGTTATAATAAACCCATATTTGAGCGAGCGCGATTAAAATTAATAGTGTAGTCGGTAACGAACCTTTGGGAACCGAGATACTGAGCCTTGTATCCAATAAATACGAAAAAGTTATAATAAAGCTATATTTGAGCGAGCGCAATTAAAATTAATAGTGTAATCGGTAACGAACCTTTGGGAACCGAGCTACTGAGCCTTGTATCCAATAAATACGAAAAAGTTAAAATAAACCTTTACTTAAGCGAGCGCGATTAAAATTAATAGTATAATCGGTAACGAACTTTTGTGAACGCATCTATTGATCCTACTATCTAATAAATATGAAAAAGTTAAAATAAACCTCTATTGATAATATTTTCGCCCGCGATTATAAAACTAAAATAAAAACGGACCCCCGCTAATCCGACTACCAGATCTTGTATCGAAAATGTCTATAAATTAAAGTATCGGTTATACTTATTATTATATTCGTGACTAATTATATGTAAAAAGGCCCCTGGGAACATTTAACAAGCCACAAGTGCTAAAAACATAATGTGTAATTAAAATACCCATAAAAACATAAAATTATGTTAATTAGATTTTTATTCTTTTATTGAAATCGAAAAAGGTTGAATTTGAAATGGAAAAGGTAGAATTTGACTTGGAAAAAGTTGAATTTGACTTGGAAAAGGTTGAATTTGACTTGGAAAAGGTTGAATTTGACTTGGAAATGCTATATATATTATTTATGTTTTTCCACTCTATCAAAATTTATAAGATTTTCTATGGATGATTGTTAAGTGTTTTGAACAATATAATTTCCCAGGTAATTCTTCCTGTCAATACGCATTTGGGACATTGCAATAACAAGTTTGATGAACCATTAATAATAAAAGTATTCATTAAAAGAATCTGGTATGATATAATATATTTCAATGAATTATTTTAAAAAAAATATTCATTTCTTGACAGAGGTGTCTTGACTAGTTCTGATAAAAACCTATAATGTAATTCGAATCATTGACAATCCTTAGTTTGTATTTTTTAACATTTCGAAAGTATTATTAGCAGTTTGTACACTGACCAGATAGGGTTTGTCATCAAGTCTTGAGGGTTATTTGTAATGTAAATAAATTAGCAGTTTTTTATTTTCAAAAGATTTTACAAGTGGAAGCAAGCTTCTTAATTTATACATGTTTTGGTATTAATAATTAAATTCTAATAAATAGTCTTACGTGCGTCGGAGCAAGTAAATAGACGATTAAGATTTTTTATTAAATACTAATGCTTACTTTATTAATTTTACATTTAACGGGATATTTTTTATCCTAATTCTCTTGCTGTATTTGCGTTGGATCGGAGGTTGAAGCCTCAATTTTTCTTAACATATTCAGAGTCACGCTCCTTCAAAAAACTCGGATGAACCCCAAGAACGTCAGAAATGGAAAACGGGAGTTCCACAAACAGAAAACCAGAAGTGATTCCGTGAGTAAAGAAAGAATAGAAAAAAAAATTTTTTACGCATTCCGACACAAAGAGCAAATTTTCCCAGACAAAGTTGAACCTATTATACTTTTGAAACAGAACTTTCTTCAACATCCGGGCGTATATCTCGCGTTAGAATATAAGTTTTTCCCGCGTTTTGCCTGTTGAGGAAAGTTTTGATAAACGCAGTTGTGAACTGTTTCTGGGTAAATGTTGCCACGGGCTGAAGCTATTTGCTGAGACTGGGAGTAGGAAAGGAGCACGTGTGTACACTAAACTGTTTTCCTTTCATTAGAGCCACTATATTCTGGATAGGTTTTGTAAAAGCGGGATCACGAGATTTAAACATATGTCAATACTTTCAAACGGTATAAGATATACGGTAAATTCTTTTATGGGTTGATAGTTTAGTCATTACTCTTTCGATTGTTTAAGATGTATGACAATCATAAATGATGAAGTCATCAAACAAAATATTTTCTGGATTAAAGATATAAGAGAACTGGCTGAAAAACATAATATTTCTATTGACATTAAACATGACAACAAATATAACTGGGCTCTAATCTTACAGCAATTTAGGAATCTCTGACAGGTATTTATAGATCTAAATGTTTACAAAGGGCTATAGTCTCAAAAAAAATGTTTGTATATAAAAATTTAGACTATGATTATGGGACACAATATTTATTTGATACCAAATTGAGTTTTAATGGGGCGAAATGGATATTTAAAGTTAGATGTGAATTAGTATACCTCAACTATAATAGATTTTGGTCAAATGACAATGTGATTTGCTCTCTTTGTAATAGAAAAGAAGTAGAAAATACGTTTCATTTCCTCGCCACATGCCCTATTTTATCTGAAATTAGAATAAGGTGTTTCGGAAAGAATTATTTAAACACCGATGAAGTAATAAACTATCTTAATGGACAGAACTGGATGGCTGCATATAAATATTGTAAAATAGCATGGCCCTACAGATATAAACTTATAAAAGAATTTAACTATATTTAAAAATTATAATATATTAATATATATAAAATTGTTTATTATTATTGTTTGGTTGTTTTGAGTCTGATAATGATATAGTTGAATAAGTGAGTGATTTGTTTTACTGTTATTGTGTAGTGTATCGTATATGAATATAGTTACTGTTATATAAATTATAAAATTGAACAGGTCGGCTCCGGACTAGACGGTTTAAAAGACCATAGTTCTATTAATGTTTTTTTTATATGTTATATTTTTGTTGTAATATGCTGAAAGAAAAAATAAAAAAACAGTTATCTATCTATCTATCTAAATTCTTTTATGGACCTTTTAGTACAACAGTGTTTGCGTGATGTATTGAGAGGTATTATTAAGTCCTATGAAACTGAAATCTCACATTTAAGACTTTATATGCCAGAGATGTTACAAAAACTTTTTCATCAAAATTAGCTAACCAGAAGATCCACTTTATACAATGCGTTTGGCACCTTTTTTTCGACATTCTCAAAAACCATTGATTTTAATTAAACTCGCTATATCGATGTAATATTTAATGAATGAGCTTTAATATGATGTAGGTTTCATTGTGATTGAAATATTCTGATCGGTCTTAAATGCCGATATTTTAAATTTTCTAGATTCGAAAAAACCAACCAATCTATTTTGTTTGGTTAAATTTGAAAATCAACTGAAAAATTAAAGAGCAAAAGTATTTTTTGTTTTTTTCGAGATAAGAACTGTGATACGTATTTGAAAATAATATAACGTTGGAAAGCTTATGATTTTGAAAAAATATTATCTTATACAAAAAGTTGTAAAATGCAATGGAGAATGATGAAAAGCGGATAACATTAACTGATTGTAATAGATTCCAATTTTATATTGTCAAATTATTCAATTTAAAACATTTAGTTCCAATGAAACCAAAAAACATTCTTTACACCTTTTTGAACTCTACTTATTAGTTGTTAAATTGGGTTAAGTAAAATCACACAATCAAAACCACATCCAAAGTAAGTTGCTCACACCAAATTTAATATTTTTTTATTTATCGTAATTTGCTCCCGTTTGGAGATCTATGTAGGATTGGGCTACTTAGAAATGGTATACGTTTATTTGAATTCTAATATAATTTCATATCCTCACATAATAACTACCATTAATTCATAGAATAACCCCAATTAATTAGCAAATTTCAATAAAAAATCAGTAAATAGAGCAGGGTAAAACAATAATATATTGTATTTTATTTACACACTTTTTATAAGTATTGTAAATTTATTTTAATTAGCTCTGTATATATGAATATATATATATAACTTAAATTCAGCCTGAAGAAATAGATTAAAAAAAAGGGAAATTGGGAGGAGTAATGACACGCACGCTTGCTATATAACAACTGATTTATTCTATCTTTTAATCCTCTATTTATACATTCTCATATGTTTATGTTTACAAAGAATAGGATTAGATCTATATTAGTCGTTATCTCAACTTAACTCCCCCCTGCCAGTTTACAAACACTTCTCGTAAACTCAACAAGGGGAAAACATCAAATAACAAGAAAAACTACAAAAAGAAAACAAAAGCTCATAATTGACATTTCTGTGATCTTACAAACTAGAAACCTTACACATAGGAAACTTACACACTAGAGAAAATCGAAAACAGAAAATATAACACACTTGAAAACTGAAAACAAATAAAACACTCACTGGAGGTCCTGAAAAACAAAAAGAAAAGTACTCGCAAAAAGAACATACAAAACGCTGCAATAAAAAAAAAACCCAAAAAATATACAACCGGCCGAAGGGCCGTCCCTCACTGGAAGTTTCAATTGTTCGATATGCACCGTCCGCCTCTTCCGTGGATCCGCCAAGCTCTGAAGCGTGACAACATTATGCTCGCGAATAACCACCACCCGAAACGGACCCTCATACCGAGCAACCTCCTTACTTCTATTCGAACCGATCCTCCGGTAAACAATAGACCCGATGCGAAGATCCCCCATCCGATCACGAACGCGAAGGTTGTCCTTGCTTACACGGCGACTCTTCTCCGCCACCAACTTCCCGCGCACCTTCCACCAAACCTTGACCAGAGCCGCGCGGTTACTCACCAGCACGTCGGATAAGGCACCCTCCGCCGCCGTGTCCCCGTAATCCCTGCGCCTGTTCCGTAATCCGAAGAGGATTTCAAACGGCGAGAATCCCGTCGCCGCATGGATGGAGTGGTTATACGCCGCCACCGCCCGAGGCATTGCGACGTGTGGTTCTAACCCCTGGTCGACCTGATATACACGAAGATCATCGCCGAGAGTACTGTGCAGCCTCTCGATGCCACCCCGACTCTTAGGATGCCCCGGGGTATTAATATGCCACGTGATATCTAGCGCCTTCATTGCCGCCCGAACCTGACCATTGTCGAACTCCCGACCTCCGTCCGAGGATATCCGATCCGGCACTCCATAAAACTGGAACCACGAGCGGAGGGCCCCAAGAATTGCCTCCGAAGATCGGTCCGACACGAGAGAAGCCATGGCAACCTTGCTAAAAAGGTCTAACACGGTAACCCATTTGTGTCCCCGCCACGTAAACGTATCCACCTGCAAATCGCACAATGGCGTATCAGAGGTGGCGTAACCTCCTGCAGACCTCGCGGAGGATGGCGATCATATTTCGTGACCTGACAAACCTCGCATGACCCGACAACCTCCGCGATGGTACGGCGCATACCCCACCAAAAGTATCTTCGCCGCAATGCCTGTAGAGTTTCGGGTTCGCCACGATGATTGGTCTTCCCCTGGTGGTACGCCAGTGTCACCCCCGTTGCCTTTCCGAGTTCGAGACCGTCTCGACCGCCAGCGTACAGCGCACGAACGTCCTATCGATCCCGATCCGCTCCCGAGTCCACAGCCGCTTAATTTTCTCCCAGATAGTCGCGTTCCCAACGTACAGGAAATAAGTCTTCTCGGGCTTAGACGCGTCCTGGAGTGCCCTACAAATTTGGTCGTCACGCACGCCAGGGTTTGACCAGATGGTAGTGATGCGGGATTTGCCATACCTCGTATATTCTAGCTTTAAGAGGCCCGAAGTTCGAGTCTTCCACACGATCTGGCGCCGCTTGTCGTTGATGATTTCTTCCCGCTCCTCCAAATCCACCGTGCGCTCATCGGACGGGCTCGCCCGCGCGTCAGACACATCAGCACTGCCAGAGTCAGGGGTTCCGCGCCCTGCTTCGCCCTCAGGCGTCCACTCACGAAGGAACTGTCGAACAACCCCGGATGGCTCGCCCTCCTCATCCTCGATCGCGTTAACCACCAGCGCCCGCGACAGCCAGTCCGCAACGACGTTTTCTCGGCCCGGCTTATACACAACCTCCATGTTGTATTGGCTCAGGAACTCCTTCCACCGGGTCACGCGCGCGGAGGATTCTTTAAGGGTACCGACCCATTGCAGAGGCCTATGGTCGGTGTGTACTTTAAATTTGCGCCCAAACACGTAAGGACGAAAATGTTCGATAGCCCAGACGATACCAAGTAGTTCTCGCTCCAACGCGCTGTATCTGCTCTCGGCCTCGGTTAGACGCCTACTCGCATAAGCTACGGGACGTTCCCCTTCTGGGCCCTCTTGGGACAGAACCGCCCCACAGCGCATACTCACTCGCGTCGGTGGTGATGGAAAACGGCCGGGTAAAATCGGGAAATGCCAGGATAGGTTCCTCCTGCAACCGCGCCATGCACTGGCGAATATTCTCCTCCATAGCCGGTGTCACCACAACGATCTGACCCTTCTTGAGAAGATTATTAAGAGGAACTAAATATCGCGCCATATCCGGAACGAACCGTCTATAATAGTTGAGGGTCCCTAGCAACCGACGAACCCCCTTAACATCCCGCGGGATCGCCATGTTCCTGATGGCCGCCACCTTCTGCACATCCGGTTCACGCCCTCCCGAGATATAGTGTGGCCTAAAAAATTTATCTCCGTCTTACCCAACAGCGACTTTTCCCCCGAAAGCTTGAGCCCAAATTGCCTAATACGATCGAACACGCTGCGGAGATGATCTATATGTTCCTCTTCGGATCTACTGAAGATCAGGAGATCGTCCATATAGACCTGGCAAACAGCCTCGTCAATCCCCCTAAGAAACTCGTCCATCAGACGTTGAAATGTGATGGGTGCGTTTTTCAAACCGAACGGCATCCGCGTGAACTCGTAATGCCCGCGCTCGAATGAAAATGCCGTCTTATGTTGGTCTCTAGGGTGCATTCGAATTTGGTGGTATCCGGCCTTCAAGTCTAAAGTACTAAACACCTTCGCCCCACTGAGACGGTCCAGAATGTCCTCAAACCGCGGTATGGGATACTTCTCATCGACGGTGTTTTCGTTTAGTTTCCTGAAGTCGACCACAACCCTATATTTCTCCGGCCCCCCGTCGCCTGCGCTCTTCTTCTTGACCGCCCAGAGAGGACTGTTATAAGGGGACGTACTGTCGACGATTATGCCCTGACGTTTGAGCTCATCCAATTCTGCCCGTATGTGTCGACGCAATGCCTGCGGATATCGACGTTCTTTGACGTAGGTCACCCGCTCCTGTTTCAATGGGATTTCGTGGGTTGTTTTCCCGGTGACCCCCAATATACCTCCCTCCTGGAAGAAGATATCCCTGTATTCCCGGTAAAGGGTTTTCCTCCAATCCTCCGCCTGGTTGATTGCGTCTATTTGGCCTAACCCATCCCTCTGTGCCCTTTTACCCTTGTAGGACTTGCTCCCTATCCTGATAAACCAGCGGCCGCCCTTATTTCTTATCCTAGTTCCCAATTTCTCCAACAAATCACAGCCAACGATCCCTCCATACTCGCGCGGCATACTCTCCACCACATGGACTACCAATTTCTCACTCTCTATTCCCCACCGACTGAGCTCGACCTCTACTTCCCCTTCCACTCTACATGGGCCGCCCAGCGTAATTAATCTACATTGGCAATCCTTGGGTATCCTCTTTTCTTTACACAATAACTCTACAATTTTCTTAGACATTACTGTATGGGAGCTACCTGTGTCCACAAAACACCACACTCCCCTCGCGACCCTTATTATAGGCAACCTACCGCACAACCCTCTAATGTTATTTACTACTGCGCGGTTGCCTCTCTGCCCACACTCACCTCAGTCGTCATGCCGTCTTCTGCTCCCGGCTGTGGCTCCTCGACGTACTCCACTCCTCCTCACGCTCCTTACGTCTTCCCCTCTGCTGTCTCCCGGTTCGCTCCTGTCCTCCTCCGTCTCCGATGAGTCAGTAGAATGTGCTGAATCCAATGTGGATCTGGGATTCCTCCACACTCTTTGAGCATTAACTTCCATGGGCTCTCCTCTGCCCATGTCTCTATTTCTACTCATGTACGGACACTGCCGGGCAATGTGTCCTTCCGTTCCGCACTCAAAACATCGAGTACGCGGACACTGAGCCACTAAAAGGCCTACTTTTCCGCACCCGTGGCACTTTCGGTCTTCTTTGCGGAAGCTCTTCTTCTCCCTTCCTTGTCTCCTGTCTCTAGGGATCCCTCTCTCCCTCCCGTAAGCCTCAGGCATCTTCTTCCTCCAATTTTCCGGTTTATTTCTATGGAGCTCCGTCCTCCTGTAGGGCACCTTTGTCCATTCCATTTCAACTTCCCCGTATCTGGACTCCTCCTCTCTCGCACTCGCGTCCACCATCTCCTGAGCGCATTCAACGAAGGTCCTATCTCGGGGAAGGCCCTCTTTCCTTCCTGTTTCTCTCGCCAATTGGACTTTTAAAATAGTCGAGAGAAAGCCCATCCTGCCTTCCACCTCTTCTGTGCAGTGCGCTTCTCTCAACTTTTCGTAGTCCGGTTGTAGCTAGCCAGTAATATCCCAGCATACTGGCCACTCGCCTGGTGCGGTCGCTTTGTCTCTCGGAACATCTGAAATATGTCCTCTTCAGGAGCCCACCTGCCTCCACCAAAAGCCTTCTTCAGCCTGTCCTTAATGACGACCCACGGCGTGTCCTCATCTGCTTGGATTAGATTTAAAATCTGTCTGCGGACTCGGCATACCAGGGCTGCCCGAAGCGATACGGCATCCTGTGAGTCCATCAGCCTTTCCTCTAATTTAGCCTCTATACTCGCCATGATTCTATCTCCTCCCTTTAAAAAATGATTAAGATCACCAACCTCGCCGTCAAATCGTTCAAGTTCCGAGATGGCCTTCCTTATGTCCTGCGCCGTTGCTGTCCAGACTTTGACCCACTCCAGAGTGGTTGCGTGGGCCCCTGCCAGGGTCTGCGCCGGTAGTGGGGGCATCTCTGGGGGTACCACCTGCTGTGCCGCCTGAGGTAATACCACGTCTTCTGGTACTGTGAGAACTGCTGGTCTCAAAAAACCTTCGGCCATGATTCCAAGTTCAATACAGACAAAACGACGGACGTGAAGAAAAATAGAAAAAAAATTAAAATAGAGAAACGCAGAAAAAATAAAATAAAATAACACAGTTTACTTCTCACACTTAAAACAAAGTTCCCGGGTTTCGGCACCACTTGAATTCAGCCGGAAGAAATAGATTAAAAAAAAGGGAAATTGGGAGGAGTAATGACACGCACGCTTGCTATATAACAACTGATTTATTCTATCTTTTAATCCTCTATTTATACATTCTCATATGTTTATGTTTACAAAGAATAGGATTAGATCTATATTAGTCGTTATCTCAACTTAACTATATATATATATATATATATATATATATATATATATATATATATATATATATAATTTACATTTTTTTTTTTTTTATCTAGTTTATTTTATATGTTTTTACTTTCACTTACTATATATTTCCGAATTCCAGTTTTCAACGGAAATACACATTTTAGGGTCTCCTGAGTCCAAATAACCAAGTCCAGCAGAAAGGACTGTGTGTCAGTGTGTGGTAACTCCCGGGCGGAAACAATAAGTCCTATGAAACTGAAATTTCATATTTAAGACAAATATACGCCCGAGTCGTTACAAAACCTTTTTTTATCAAAATGAGCTTACCAGAAAAGCCACTTTATACCATACATTTTGCACCTTATTTCGATTTTCTCAAAAACGGTTCAGACGATTTTGATTAAACTCGCTATATCGATGTAAAATTTAATGGGCTTTAATATCATGTAGGTTATATTTTGATTAAAATGGTGTGACAGGGCTTAAATCCTGATATATTCCTTCTCTAAAGTACCTTTAATTTTGTTGATTCTATAAAAATAATTATATTATCTTGTTACAACTGATGAAAAACAGGTAAATATATAAATTGAATGAATTCGATACCCAACTAAAGGAGAAAACAGAAAAAATATTTGTTTAATGCAATTTTCGTTTTTGAATATAAGAACAGTAATATACATGTATGATATACCGTTGGAAAGTTTTAAAATTTAATAGAGCCCATAAAACTAAACTGATTGTTTTAGATAATAATATAATAGATTTTTTAATAAAACACATGTTTCTATAGAATTTCAATTTAATTAATTCTTTAATAGTTTCACGTATTTTTATCTCTGACTATTTGAAAATTGTTTCATTGATTTTAAAAATGAAGGTATGTGAAAGTCGTGTGTTGCCCGCACCAGATTTTTTAAATTATTATTATTAGAAGCTACCTGTTAATTTATCACTACTATTAATTTTATTTCTTATTTCTGTTGTGTTTCATTGTTTGTTTTGTATGAGATACTTCTGTTCCAATTTAATTTGTCTGTGATATTATTGTGAAGGGACTTGTCCCAACATAAATAAAAAATTTATTATTATTAATATGGGGCTATTGAACTGATATGTTTGCAATGTCATAAATTTAATATATCCCGCCAGAGAGTTTATATCGAAACCTTTCTCTACTGTTCAAAAAGATGAAACTTTTTTTTTAGAACCGAATGTAGTAACTTGCTGGGGCTGTAAAACAATTCAGCAGATAAGGGGTTCCCCAGGGATCAATATTTTAACTCATAGCTTACCTCCCACTCCGCTTTCCGATAAGGAAGTAGAACGTGTGCTAGGAATAAAAGGAAAAGGGTATAAGGATTTATGAGGAGTGTTGGAACAAAAGGAGATAAGTTGGAAGGATGCGGCCATGAAGGGATGGGATCCATTATGCAGGTCTAGGAGGAGGGACATAAGATATTTAAAAGGTAGCTGCCCCCATCTGCCCTTATTACAAAGCCCCCTTCATAAGTAGTAAATGCCTTAATTAGTTCAGCCCTTACAAAAGGGCCCTTTTCAATTTCCCCGATAGTCCGGAAATATTTGCAAGGGCAAACTTTATCTTTGGGAAATTAGGTATAAAAATTAAAATTGAAAAAAAAGCGAGTTTTGAGAAGGGAAAACTCGACCTTATTGAGATTAAAAAGAGTTTGTTTTTTTTTTAGTAATTTTTTATATCATAACAGTACTGAGAAAACTTGACCTCAACTGACAAACTTTGTAAAGAGAGTAATGCTTAATTTTATTTACAAATGTATTGGGTTACGCACAGCACACTAATCAATCGAAAGGGCATATTCTATTTTTACTACCCAGTACTTAGATAGGGAAAGTATTGCGATTGTGATTGTTTTGTTAGCATTCCCAGCATGTGGTGATATTACCAACAAAACTCTTTGAAGTGGTTACGATAGTTTTGGGTGATAGTGGACTGTATGTAAAGGAAAGACTATTGTACAGAATATTGTTACGATAGTTTTGGGTGATAGTGGACTGTATGTAAAGGAAAGACTATTGTACAGAATATTGTTACGATAGTTTTGGGTGATAGTGGACTGTATGTAAAGGAAAGACTATTGTACAGAATATTGTTACGATAGTTTTGGGTGATAGTGGACTGTA
The DNA here is from genome assembly GCA_023052935.1 of Piezodorus guildinii. Taxonomy (NCBI): domain Eukaryota; kingdom Metazoa; phylum Arthropoda; class Insecta; order Hemiptera; family Pentatomidae; genus Piezodorus; species Piezodorus guildinii. The sequence goes on from CM041298.1 coordinate 70,738,365, forward strand.
TGTAAAGGAAAGACTATTGTACAGAATATTGTTACGATAGTTTTGGGTGATAGTGGACTGTATGTAAAGGAAAGACTATTGTACAGAATATTGTTACGATAGTTTTGGGTGATAGTGGACTGTATGTAAAGGAAAGACTATTGTACAGAATATTGTTACGATAGTTTTGGGTGATAGTGGACTGTATGTAAAGGAAAGACTATTGTACAGAATATTGTTACGATAGTTTTGGGTGATAGTGGACTGTATGTAAAGGAAAGACTATTGTACAGAATATTGTTACGATAGTTTTGGGTGATAGTGGACTGTATGTAAAGGAAAGACTATTGTACAGAATATTGTTACGATAGTTTTGGGTGATAGTGGACTGTATGTAAAGGAAAGACTATTGTACAGAATATTGTTACGATAGTTTTGGGTGATAGTGGACTGTATGTAAAGGAAAGACTATTGTACAGAATATTGTTACGATAGTTTTGGGTGATAGTGGACTGTATGTAAAGGAAAGACTATTGTACAGAATATTGTTACGATAGTTTTGGGTGATAGTGGACTGTATGTAAAGGAAAGACTATTGTACAGAATATTGTTACGATAGTTTTGGGTGATAGTGGACTGTATGTAAAGGAAAGACTATTGTACAGAATATTGTTACGATAGTTTTGGGTGATAGTGGACTGTATGTAAAGGAAAGACTATTGTACAGAATATTGTTACGATAGTTTTGGGTGATAGTGGACTGTATGTAAAGGAAAGACTATTGTACAGAATATTGTTACGATAGTTTTGGGTGATAGTGGACTGTATGTAAAGGAAAGACTATTGTACAGAATATTGTTACGATAGTTTTGGGTGATAGTGGACTGTATGTAAAGGAAAGACTATTGTACAGAATATTGTTACGATAGTTTTGGGTGATAGTGGACTGTATGTAAAGGAAAGACTATTGTACAGAATATTGTTACGATAGTTTTGGGTGATAGTGGACTGTATGTAAAGGAAAGACTATTGTACAGAATATTGTTACGATAGTTTTGGGTGATAGTGGACTGTATGTAAAGGAAAGACTATTGTACAGAATATTGTTACGATAGTTTTGGGTGATAGTGGACTGTATGTAAAGGAAAGACTATTGTACAGAATATTGTTACGATAGTTTTGGTGATAGTGGACTGTATGTAAAGGAAAGACTATTGTACAGAATATTGTTACGATAGTTTTGGTGATAGTGGACTGTATGTAAAGGAAAGACTATTGTACAGAATATTGTTACGATAGTTTTGGGTGATAGTGGACTGTATGTAAAGGAAAGACTATTGTACAGAATATTGTTACGATAGTTTTGGGTGATAGTGGACTGTATGTAAAGGAAAGACTATTGTACAGAATATTGTTACGATAGTTTTGGGTGATAGTGGACTGTATGTAAAGGAAAGACTATTGTACAGAATATTGTTACGATAGTTTTGGGTGATAGTGGACTGTATGTAAAGGAAAGACTATTGTACAGAATATTGTTACGATAGTTTTGGGTGATAGTGGACTGTATGTAAAGGAAAGACTATTGTACAGAATATTGTTACGATAGTTTTGGGTGATAGTGGACTGTATGTAAAGGAAAGACTATTGTACAGAATATTGTTACGATAGTTTTGGGTGATAGTGGACTGTATGTAAAGGAAAGACTATTGTACAGAATATTGTTACGATAGTTTTGGGTGATAGTGGACTGTATGTAAAGGAAAGACTATTGTACAGAATATTGTTACGATAGTTTTGGGTGATAGTGGACTGTATGTAAAGGAAAGACTATTGTACAGAATATTGTTACGATAAGAAATTTTAATAAACTATGGTTATAATATCTATGACATACTGACTGCTGGGTGGACAATTTATGAATTGCTAATTCTCTTTCTTCTTTCTCCCTCTCCTTCTCTACATCTCCTCTGCCATGGCAACGACTGCTATCTACTCCTGCATAATTTTCTGATGACACTTACAATAAAAAAAACTGTCCATGTGCCCAATACGGATTTATTAGATCTGCACTCAACTTGCAAAGCGGGGCCTGTTTTATCTATTTTTCTTTAGTTCCCTTGTTCTACAAGAGATGTCAGCACTTCCGTAATGGGTCTTAATCACTTTACTAAACAGTGAAAATATTCTTATTCGACTTTTCATCGAAAATATACGTATAATGATTCTCTGAGTCCGAATTCCCATGTCTTGTCTAATCCATTCAAAATGTTCTGTGTATTTGTGGCATTTCTATTACGAAAACGCTAAAACTATCCCTCAGATATTTATTACATTAACGTTTTTAACAAAATCTCTGAAACCGGTATTTTGAAACTTATGATTTTCTAGAAAACATTCCTTAAGAATTTAATCTATACTAATATTATAAAGCTGAAGAGTTTGTTTGAACGCGCTAATCTCAGAAACTACTGGTTCGAATTGAAATAAAATTCATAAAATTCGTTTTGTGTTGGATACTCCATTTATCGAGGAAGGTTATAGGCTATATAACATCACGCTGCGACCAATAGGACTGAAGAATCAGTCGAAAATCTGGGGGAAAACGGGGAAAATTTGGGAGAAAAAAAAACTTCGCTTCCCAATGATTCCAAATGATTTAACTTTTATTTTTAAATAATTCAATTTCCCGTTAATTTATATTTTTCCATTTAAACACGTAGGAATCGATTTACGTCGAGATCAGGTTGCGAAGAAAATCAGTACTACTGGTTCGAATTGAAAAATTCTTTTTGTGTTGGATAGTCCATTTATCGAGGAAGGTTATAGGCTATATAACATCACGCTGCGACCAATAGGACCGAAGAATCAGTCGAAAATCTGGGGGAAAACGGGGAAAATTTGGGAGAAAAAAAAACTTCGCTTCCCAATGATTCCAAATGATTTAACTTTTATTTTTAAATAATTCAATTTCCCGTTAATTTATATTTTTCCATTTAAACACGTAGGAATCGATTTACGTCGAGATCAGGTTGCGAAGAAAATCAGTACTACTGGTTCGAATTGAAAAATTCTTTTTGTGTTGGATAGTCCATTTATCGAGGAAGGTTATAGGCTATATAACATCACGCTGCGACCAATAGGACCGAAGAATCAGTCGAAAATCTGGGGGAAAACGGGGAAAATTTGGGAGAAAAAAAAACTTCGCTTCCCAATGATTCCAAATGATTTAACTTTTATTTTTAAATAATTCAATTTCCCGTTAATTTATATTTTTCCATTTAAACACGTAGGAATCGATTTACGTCGAGATCAGGTTGCGAAGAAAATCAGTACTACTGGTTCGAATTGAAAAATTCTTTTTGTGTTGGATAGTCCATTTATCGAGGAAGGTTATAGGCTATATAACATCACGCTGCGACCAATAGGACCGAAGAATCAGTCGAAAATCTGGGGGAAAACGGGGAAAATTTGGGAGAAAAAAAAACTTCGCTTCCCAATGATTCCAAATGATTTAACTTTTATTTTTAAATAATTCAATTTCCCGTTAATTTATATTTTTCCATTTAAACACGTAGGAATCGATTTACGTCGAGATCAGGTTGCGAAGAAAATCAGTACTACTGGTTCGAATTGAAAAATTCTTTTTGTGTTGGATAGTCCATTTATCGAGGAAGGTTATAGGCTATATAACATCACGCTGCGACCAATAGGACCGAAGAATCAGTCAAAAATCTGGGGAAAAAACGGGGAAAATTTGGGAGAAAAAAAAACCTCGCTTCCCAATGATTCCAAATGATTTAACTTTTATTTTTGAATAATTCAATTTCCCGTTAATTTATATTTTTCCATTTAAACACGTAGGAATAGATTTACGTCGAGATCGGGTTGCGGAGAAAATCATTATGTTCTTCTGCCTCAAGAAAATAAAACTAAAAATGTCATTTACGCGGGAGTACTTTAAAATATATTCTTTTAAAAACTTCTTAATAGCAATCATAATAACAGAAATTGATGCAGACGAAGTCGCTTTAGAATATATCAAAGAAAAAGTGACATGTACTAAGAAGGTTTAAATTTGGGTGATAAAATTCCGGTTCTGGGATACGCCTATGATTTGGTACTGCTAAAGGAAGACACGGAAACTAAACAACTAAATACAAGTCCATTAATAAAAACCGGTAAAGAAATAGGACTCGAAATAAATACCGAAAAGACAAAATATATGATTTGTAGCAGAGACGGTGGCGATCATAGTGATATTGATATATCAGGGTATACTTTTGAACACGTAGAGAAATTTAAGTGTTTAGGTTCAATGATAACGAAAAAAAAATCCAGGAGGAAATAAAGTCCTGGTTAAACGCGGGAAATGCGTGTTATAATTCAGTTGCGAAATTACTTAGCTTCTGTCTTAACTTAACGGTTAGAATTTATAAAACTGTTATTCTTCCGACGGTGAAACGTGGCCGCTTACTTTGAAGGACGGACAACGGCTAAAGGTTTTAAAAAATAAGGTACTAAAATATTTGGTCCGAAGAGAGATGTGGCTACTGGGGAGTATAGACACAACGCGGAAATATTTATATCAATCTATATTATTATCGATATTGTTAAGTCGTGTTTTATTTCAAGAGTCATTTTCAACTTTAATCGTTATTACCTTGAAGCATATACATTTATAAATTTAAATAAATTGAAAAAATTACTATTTCTTAGATTTATTCGAGTATAATAATCATAACTATTATTTTAAGCATATTTAGGACTTTTATTAGCTGTATGTCTATATTTATAAAAGAAAGTACCACTCAATTTTCTGTTATCTAGAAAATTACTATGGTTGTGAGGTTAAAATTTTTCCAGGAGGTTTGTCTTACCGCCTAGATGTGCAATAAGGCAGGATTTGAAAATCTTCGTCCAAAAAGTGGTTGAACAACCTAAACGTAAAATTGTCTTAATCTGATATGTATCAGCAAAGGTAGAAAGATTTTATAACAAATATATTTAAGCATATTACTGTTGTTATCTGTTCGTTTAACGTCACTTTTATACTACTATGGTTAATCGTATGATGACTAATTTTTTCCTCTCCAAGTTTAGTTTAGAGTAAAGATCTTTAACGAGTTCATGGAATCGCAAAGGCTTGGGACCACCATTTTACGTCCCCTTCGAAGGAGGGCATAACTAAAGTTGTTTTTTACTCTCATTAAAAAATCTTAAGGGCACCTGGCTGGTCACTACATACAGGTGACCGACCCTTTTAAGCATATTGCGTTTCATATCTGTTTCGAGTGTAGGTTCCTATGAAAATATTTTCAATTGTTATTTATTTTTTAAAAATGGTTTGTGACAATTATTTTTACATATTAAATGATTATGGGTATAACCACTTCTACTGGTTTGCTATTGTAAATTTGACAGGAAGAAGTCATGATCGGGCTTTAAATGATAAAGAGTAGCTGATAGCTGATATTTATTATAGCCAATCTCACCATAAACGCACATAAATTAATACGAAATGCAATATTCGCGAGCAAAGCTGCGTGACACAGCTAGTTCAAATATATTTTTACTTTCACTTAACTATATATGAAATATATATTAAGAGAAAGTATTGCGTATCGTGAAAATTTTCGTATTTCAGTTTTCAACGGAAATACACGTTTTAGGGTCCCCTGAGTACAAATGACCAAGTCTGACAAAAAGGTCTCTGTGTGTGGTAAGTTTAGCGCGAAAAAGAAAAGTTGTGTGAAATTTAAATTTTATATTTAAGATAACTCTACGCCAGAGATGTTACAGCAACTTTATAATCGAAACTGGCTATATATAAAAAATGAGTTAACTTCACGTATCGCATCCCTCAGACTTTCTCCTACGTGGTGTTAAATTGGTTAAAGAAATTTCTTGGTGGAAAAAATATCAGGTGGAAAGAAAGCTGCATTAATAACTCTATTTTGGTATAACGTAAAACTTTAAGTCGCTCACCTGTAAAATGAAAATTTTGACTTAACCACCTATTCACGACCGCCACATATGTAATAGATTATTTGATAAAACACATGTTTCTATTGAACTGTATATAAGTAATTCTTTGACAATTTATATTCGTCTCTAAATGTGTTTGGAAATTGAGACGTTGATTTCCAAAAGGTACTAAAGGACATTTTTTACGAAATTGATTTTTTTACATATTTGTATTCTCATTATTTAGTTTTATCTAAATATTTTATTTGATGTTATCTAATGAATTCTCAAGTCCTTAAAAAACGCGATTTATAAATGCGGTCATTTTCTAAAAGTACTAATTACGCATTTATTTTCGTTCCAAATCATTCTGAAAAAAATCATTTCATAACTTTAATATGATGTTATTATTTTAGTAAAAAAATAATTCTAAATTTTAAGGCAAAAAGATCCAAATTAGCTTGTTTAATAATATAGTAATGAGAGATTTTCGCGCTTCCTGTAAAATTTCCTGGAATGGATATAGTACCTTTTGGAAATTAACGTCTCAATTCTTAAATTGACATAAATGACGGAGGTAAGTGAAAGTCATGTGGTGTGGACGCACCAAAATAAGAAAAACTAAAACGTTTTAACTCGTATTTTGGTGGAAATAGGTTGTAATGATGTTTACGACCAAGTTAACCGATTTCACGCTGCTAAGATATCTTATTCCTTAATGTTTTACACCCTTAAAACTTAAGAATGAAATTTTAGTTACTACGTTGGCGGACAGATTTTTTTTATTATCGCCCTTCCTTTGGTTCGAAAATAAATTATGTACATGAGATGAAACATGGCTAGATAACGGACTGCTGACGGGAATAAAAGATATAACATCAAGGGACTTCTAAAGCCTTATATCTATAGAGCGCTTAGGTTCTGACATGTAAACAAAGATAAAACTTAATATATGGCAGTTATCGGATTGCTAATATCCCATAGCGGAATAATTACTTCAATAAAGCTATATAACTTATGATAAGCCTTGAAAGATGGGTCTTAATTTTTCTCCCAGAAATATATTATTATATAGAAATAGAAGAAGAAAAACCTTTATTCTGGGACTAAGTCCTTTAAGAATAACATAAAATTTAACATAGTAAAATATTCACATCTGGCCAAGATACAAAATTAATGAGAAAAAAAAATAAAATAGATTTAACATAAGTAAAAAGAAAATAAATAAATAAAAATAATTGCTCGTAGGTATCGATTACTACAACACTTACTCGACAAACGCTCAAAACTCTCTATTTACTACAAAAAACTCATTTATATAACCATTATAAGGCCTATTTGGACCTACGGGATTGAGTTATGGGGGTCCACTAAACCATACAATTCCTCTCGCATCCAATCCCTGTAATCCAAGATCCTTCGAAAAATCCTTAATTTACTAATAAAATTATCCATAAAGACCTAAATATCCCATTAGTTGAAGACTTAGCCCGATCCAGATATACATTCTTCCATTCCAAACTTCCTGCCCACTCAAACCCACTTATCCGTGACCTCTCCTCAACTTCTATTCCTGACAATCCACCGAGGCGACTTAATAGAATATTCCCAAGAGACCTCTTACCATAAATTGGACATTGGAGTTCTACCAATGGGTAGTTTCTTCACAGAACAATAATGTGTCTTAATCTCAAATCAATCCAATTTACTTATTGTATTGAATCAATAGAGTTGTAAATTTCTTTAAATAAACACTTTTGTTAAACTAAAAGGAAACGAAAAAAACAAAACAACAACAACAAAGGGATTGTTATTTCCACTTACTTAAGTAATTGTAAGAAACTAAAAGTATTGACTATCTAACAGTACGATTTTTATTGTCAGCTAGCGTCGTTATGGGAAGTGAGAATATATTGAAACGAAAGGTATTTGAAAGTGGAGAGAGAGGTTGCTGGACGGATGTTTGTTGGGAGAGAATTCCAAAAACTGGTGGAGCAGGATAGAAAATAACGTTCATTTGTTTTAGTTCTGTGGGAAGGGATATAAAGGTCGGAATGTCGGGATCTAGTTTCTTGTGAACGGATTGAGGGTTTAAACTGCAGGAGATCGTATATATAGGGAGGGTGCTGGGAGTTGATGGTTTGGTAAAGGAATGTTCCGAGGAAATGTTGTCTACGGGTTTGAGGGAAAAGCCACTTTAACTTGTCGTAAAGATGGGGCACGTGAGACCGCCTCGAGATGCCAAAGACAAAATGTGGGGGAAAATCAGTTAGGAAACGAGGAGCTTACGATTGGACTGTGGAAGAAGATGGCGGGAACGATTAAATAACTTGAGAGTACTAATTGACCGTCGGGAAATTTAGGCTATGTGTTGTTTCCTAGATAGGGTCTGGTCAATGAAAATACCCAAGTTTTTTACGCAGGAACTGAAAATGATGAGTTGTTCATTTAGGAGTAATGTATATTTATATATATATATAATATATATATATATATATATATATATATATATATATATATAATGTTTGAAGAATGCAGTGATTTCACAATGAAAAGATACGTACATATTTATATATATGAAATTATTACATATCTACATACAATTTGAGAAAATATGGTGTCTGGCTTAGACTTGTGTGGATATTATAAACTTTTAAAGAACACTAAAACTAAGATGCTAAGAATAGTTCAAAGAAAGGTAGTGAGGAATTACTGTGGTCCTAAAATCAAGACTTTTTTACTTTTCACTAATCTAGATATGAAATATATAATGAGGGAAAGTATTGCGATAGTATATATTTTCGAATTCCAATTATCACTAGAAATACACTTTTTAGGGTCCCCTGAGTCTAAAAGACCTGTGTGTGTGTGTGTAAGGTCTAGCACAAAAACTAAGTGTCCGACGAAACTGAATTTTCGTATTTAAGACGACTATACGCCCGATATGTTAGAGCTACTTTTTTTATCGGAATCAGCTAACAAGAAGAGTCACTTTATTCTATGCGTTTTGCTCCTTTTTACGATTTTCTCAAAAACAGCTTTAACGATGTTGATTAAATTTAATGGATGTAAAACTTAATGGGCTTTAATATCATGTAGTTTTCATTCTGATTTGAATAGTCTGTCAGGACTGAAATGCCGGTATTTTAATTTTGTATTACCTCTAAAGTACTTTTATTTTTTTTGGATTTCATAAAATTAGGCACATCCTCTAATTAGCATTGATAAATAACGGCTATATTTTTTATGCAATCGTGGTGTTTTTGAGCATAAAAATAGTAATTTAGATTAATAACCCTTGGAAAGCTGAATATAGAAACAAATATAAAACTAACTGATTGTTGTAGATAAAAATATAATAGATTATTTAATAAATCTTATTTTTCTATTGAATTTGAATTTAATTAATATTTTTATCTCTAAATGTATTTAAAAATTCTTAAATTGATTTTAACAATGGAGGTAAGTGAAAGGTAATTTACGCGTACCAGATTTTTTTTATTGGTACGTGGTTTATGACAGTTTTTATTACTTTTGTTATTGATAAGTATTGTTAGTTGTTTGTTGTTTATTCGTTTAACGTCACTTTATGCTACTATGGCTAATCGGACGATGCTACAGTGGGAGTCCTAAATTTTGCCTATCCAGGTTTTTTTAGGATAGGGATCTTTAACGAGTACCTGATATCGCACAGGCTCGGGACCACCTTTTAACGTCCCCTCCGAAGGACGGCATAACTAAGGATTTTTTACTCCCATTAAAAAATCCTAGGGCCACCCGCAGGTTTGAAGTATTGTTAGTATCACTTTATTAAATTTGAATAACACGATTTTGAACCGCTAATTTTTTAGTTTACGATTTTTATATTTATTATTTATAATTTTTTCACTTTTCCTCTGAAGCTGTTTTTTTATAATGTATTATTTTGAGGCTTGAGTATGAGAACAATATATTCTCGAAACGAAGCCTAAGTAAAATTGAGGCATTGATTTCCAAAAGGTACTAGAAGACATAATTTACGAAATTCATGTTTTGAAATATATGTATAATCCCTATTTTTGTTTCATCTTAATCTTCTATTTTTTTTTTTACTTAACACTTTATTCACACCTATAAAAAAAATTAATACAATAAAATAAAAACAATACAATGTGCTGAAATCTAGGGATATATGGCTGGGGCAGGCATGAAGGGAGACAGCACCCAGTGGTGCATCCTCCTAACATTAAGCCGGTGAGGAGGTCCTTCATCCAACTCCTTTTCATCCTACGCCGAGTTATGTCTGGTATTTCAGTTGTAGCCATGTTTCTCAAGAGTTTGTTTATGTGTCCATTTAGTTTGTAGTGAAATCGTTTTTTAAGTCAATTAATGTTGTAGTAGGAATACGTAATGAAGGGTATCGTTTAGTTATAGAATGAGACTTAACTTATAAATAATATACAGTAATTATTAATAACTTCCTTTTCTATACCTGAGGGTGTCACCCATAAACCTAGAAAGGACAGACCAAGTACCGACAAAGAACACATACCTGTACTTAGGACACAGAACCCAACATCTGGAAGTACTTCCTTTGTTGTTGCCGCTTCCTGCCTCTTCCTCATCCCCTCTACCTTGCTATATATACCTTTTGATCCTCAAAACTCATCACTCTAGTTGTAACATTTACTTGTGTCACACTCATAGAAGGAGACCTCGGAATGTACACTTGTAGTCACCCTAACTCCTCAGCACAGTTTATTGTATTCTGAATATATATTGTATTCTGATAATAAAAGCAGTATTTTAATATCTTCACTGTGTGTGATTCATTAACTGGCGCCCGAGACAGGCACTGCAAGCATCAAATTAGATTTTGAATGACTTCGCAGTTTTCGAGAGGACGAAGATACTTCTGAAGAAGGATCTACAAGAAGATAGACACCAAGTAAGAAGATCATCTCGCACCCTCCTTCAGTCAAGACAATACTCACCCGAGATGTCCTGCTGAACCTCACTGGACTTCACTGCTCAACAGGTATCTAGGAGGAATGTTAAGAACTAACGCAGTAAGATTTTAAAATTATTTATTTTATATGTTTGTTTATGTGCTGTTTAATTGTGATAACATTTAAAATGTATGACATTTTATTAATACTAATATAAGCTGTATAAAAATCACATCAAATTTTTTTATAATCAGATAATGATTGTTACTGAGCACAATTTAAGTAAAATTTAAATTATAGTAGACATAAGTAAGATTTTAATATCTAAAAAAAATAAAAATATGGAATCGTTACTTTTTCGAAACTCAGACTTTGAGCATATACCTATGCCGTACTTTGATGGTAAACCGCATACTTTGTTTAATTTCATAAATAACGTAAAAGAAATTAAAGACACTTTTTGTGCAGAAAATAATCCATTTAGAATCGTTAATGAATTCAGGATATGTAAGATGGCCAAATGTCACCTTCCTAAAACAGTCGCGCATGAAATTAAGTTTTATGATTTAAACAATATTGACGATCTGTTAAATATTCTAATACGTAAATTTAAAGATCATAACCCAACCGAGACAAATTTTAATAAACCTTTTCCTCCAGAACATTTGTTGTCCAATGACGCTGACGAACAGCCAAAGGTAAAATCCGGAATTCCAAATAATAAATTTGAACAATTACCTAAAATTAATATTCAAGAAAAGAAAATAGCCTTTGAAACATTACCGCTAAAACCAGATTTAAACTTATTAAAACCGGCTGATGTAAATAAAAAATTATTTGTGGTCGAATCCAGTAGTTTAAAACAGTTTATAATGAAAAATACGGAGTCCATGAAATCTTATCAAGAAAATAGTTCAATAACCACAATTGAAACTCATTTAGTTCCAAATACAGACTTAATAAATATTTCCCAATCTGAAGATAAACTTAATTATAAAGCAGAATCTATTTTAAATGATAAATCACTTGAAAGCCCGAATTTCAAACAAAATTCATCTAATGTTAGTAAACTTCAAACACAAAAACTAAAAATAAAGAAATTTACAAAACCTGAGGAACCCGGGAGTATTAGTGAGATTAATGTTAGAGAAATTAGGCCATTAAATAATAATAAAATAAAAGATGTATCATTTATTATAGTAAATCAAAAAAAGAACTATTTTAAAGTTAATCCGGAGCAGTTGTTAAAATATTCTTTGTTTAGGGAAAAAACTAAACTAACAGAAAAGAAAGTTACCTTTGGTGATATTGACAAAATTTTAAAAAGTAGAGTAAAAGATGAAATTCAAAATATTTCTAAATGGCCCAAGGGCAAGGATGAAATTTGCCTCTGGATGCTTAAACCTGATGAAAATTCTACTACCTATCTGGCGGGTCGAGGTGTGAAAAAAAAAAAAAATAATAATAAAGTAAAATAAATAAAATAAAAAAAAAAAAAAAAGAAAAAAAAAAGGAGATAAATAATAGTAACAATAATCAGGTACTGTTAATAAATTAAATAAAAATATTCATAATAGTGTATTGTTTATTATATTGATGGTTACACTTAATGTTAATATTCATTGTCAATTTTTTACACTAATTTGAAATGTTATTTTTAGAACTATATATATGTAATAATAACTTTATAAGATAAAAGAAAAAAAAAAAAAAAAAAAAATGTTTATATAAAAATGTTTATAGAAAACGTTTTATAGATTGTAATAAAAAACAACATAGTTCATGCTTTTGTTTAATTTAGTGTTATGGTTATGTTTTTAATTATTTATAGATAATAATGAGAAATTTTAGTTTTATATAATTGTACTTATAAGTTTCAAGACTATTAACAATGTATAAATTTTTATAGGAATAATGTAATGACGATTGGTAAAACTAATTAATTATTGTATGTAACATCAATTATTGTAATTAAGTTTTTTTTTTAAAGTTTTTATTGTATACATTTATATTCTTAAGAATTATTGTAAACTTTGGAAAAATGTCACTGTTCCCATTCCTGTAGAATCCTTTCCTACAATACACTTTCCTATCCAGAACAAATAGGACAAACTCCATCTACTATATTATAACAATATTAACTGACAAACTTAAACATTGCACTCAAGGGGCTTCGTGCTTAAGGGGGAGAGTAGTTATAGAATGAGACTTAACTTATAAATAATATACAGTAATTATTAATAACTTCCTTTTCTATACCTGAGGGTGTCACCCATAAACCTAGAAAGGACAGACCAAGTACCGACAAAGAACACATACCTGTACTTAGGACACAGAACCCAACATCTGGAAGTACTTCCTTTGTTGTTGCCGCTTCCTGCCTCTTCCTCATCCCCTCTACCTTGCTATATATACCTTTTGATCCTCAAAACTCATCACTCTAGTTGTAACATTTACTTGTGTCACACTCATAGAAGGAGACCTCGGAATGTACACTTGTAGTCACCCTAACTCCTCAGCACAGTTTATTGTATTCTGAATATATATTGTATTCTGATAATAAAAGCAGTATTTTAATATCTTCACTGTGTGTGATTCATTAACTGTTTGAAACATATCGTAAGGTCGTCGCCAATCTTAAAAATTGTGATTTAAATGTTTGTATTTTTCTTATGTGTGTTTTTTTGGCAGGTCCGTATATTTGGCAAGCATAAGTTGATATTGGTTTTAATAAATAAGAGTATGCATTAAGTTTCTGTCTGATGGATACTTTAGAACTTCTGTGTAGTATCGAATATATAAGTCTTATTCGAAAGTTCAGCGTTTTACGTTTTGTCTTGACGTGTGGGCCCCATGTCAACCTCTTGTCAAAAATAAGTCCAAGGTACGTTACTGTATTTGAATGTGGTATCCGGTGATTGTCTATATAAACTAGAGGGACGGTTCCGCGTTAAATCTTTTATTTGATTTTATCTAATGAACATTCAAATCACTGAGCCCAAGACTATAAATCTGGTTTTTATTAACAATTAACGATATTGTTAATTAACGTAAAGGTTATAGAAAACGTCTTTATCCGTATTGAAGATTCCTATCAAGATAATACGGGTTCTTTTTAGTGTCGTCATTCAGTCAGAATCGACCCCTTCCTTTGATAAAAGGTGATGGTTAATTTTATCTTCCTCCGTGTGGATCGAACCCTAACCGTTTAGAATGATAGAAATTAGGTTCCACTTTGAGTTAACAATAGTCCATTTTTATATTGTGGTAATAAAGTATCGATTATTGGTTCAGGCGCTGATTCCTGGCACTATCGAGGTCCTTGTCCGCTCCAATAACTGAACAAACAATATAATTGAATTGTTTAGAAAAATAATATTAACATAATTAATATTTTACAAAAATGGAAACATCTCTTTAATAAAATGATACAGGAGGAGAAGACAACAGATGTAAGCACCGTTGTCCTTAGATGGCCCAAACGAAAAAAAAAATCTGGTGCGGGCAACACACGACTTTCACTTGCCGCCGTTGTTAAAGTTGATTAAAGAATTTTCAAATACAGTTAAAGATAAAAATGAGTGAAATTATTAAATAATTAATTAAATTGAATTTCTATCGAAACATGTTGCATTTAAAAATAGTTTACCTGTGTTTTATCTTTGATAACAATATATTTTTTTTTTTAGTATCTACGAAATTCAGACCGTCAGACTATTTCAATCAGCAAGAAACCTACATCATATTAAAGCCCATGAAATTTAACATCGGAATTTCTTCACTCTATATTAACTATTACACTCTAGTGAATAAAATATTTTTTCTGAATTTTTTTCAACGGTATATTACTGTTCTTATGTTCAAAAACGAAATATTTCTATTAAAAAAAATATTTTTGCAATTTTCTCCTTTAGTTGTTTTTTAAATTCGCACAACTTACATATTTGGCTAGTATTTATCCAATGCTAACAAGATAATATGGTTATTTTAATAGAATTTACAAAATTAAAATATCGACATTTAAGCCCTGTCAGACTATTTTAATCAGAATGAAACCTAGATGACGTTAAAGCCTATTAAATTTTACATCGATATAGCGAGTTTAATCAAAATCGTCAGAACTGTTTTTGAGAAAATCGAAAAAAAGTGCAAAATGCATCGTATAAAGTGGCTCTTCTGGTAAGCTCATTTTGATGAAAAAGTTTTTGTAACGTCTCGGGCGTATATTTGTCTTAAATATGAAATTTCAGTTTCATAGGACTTACCGTTTCCACCCGGGAGTTACCACACACGGACACACTTTAACAGACACACACACAGACCTTTTTGCGGGACTTGGTTATTTGGTCTCAGGGGACCCTAAAACGTGTATTTCCGTTGAAAACTGGAATTCGAAAGTTTTCACGATCGCAATACTTTCCCTTACTATATATAGTAAGTGAAAGTAAAAATCTTAAAAGTAGAAATAATTAATAACAATGCTAGTTTATGGATTTATTAAAACTTTTCAGTTATTTAAAATTTAACTTACGATTTGGTGCGTAATTTTGTTTCTAAAACCATGCGTACTGTATGGAAGAATACAACTTGCACGATATGGGATATACCTGGATGCTTAGTATATGGGGAGCTCTAAGTCGAAAACGAGATGAGGCTAAAAAGTTTAATTAATAGGTTTATAGGATTTATGTACTGCGTCTTACTGGTATTCTGGTCACAGGTGGCTCTATCCCGAACCCCGAAGAAAATACATACTTGGCATTTTCCTATTCCGATTTTTTGGATCCAGAAAACCTTCCTATATCTTTTACCTCCTTACTCACACTCTTTCATGCACACCCTAAACACATGATCTATACTATTTCACCATCTCAACTATCTATACTTACTAACCGATCTATACTTAACCTCTCATAGAACTGTCTCCTTTGAATTGAAGTCTATATAATCCGTGCTACCATAGTCTGGAACTCTACCGATCTCCCTCCGTAAAGTGTCATCCCTAACCAATTTCAAACACCAATTATTTATCCACCTCAAAAATCAGTCTTCCGCATATGTGTGGTAAATCTTCACTTTCATAATACATAACTATACTCATTCTGTTATCATATGTTTTTATTTGTATCTTTTATTTATATTAACTTTATAAAATTTACTATTTGACCAAGTAATTATGTATTAAATGAAAGGGGGTCAAGGCAGTATCCTAGGACCCATTCATTACACAGTTTATACACCTGATATCCCGTCCCATCCTAACACTTTCCTTTCTACCTATGCTGATGACACTTGATTGTTATCAGTCAATACTTATCCAACTATTGTCTCTCAACTCTCCAATCCCATATCAGAGACCTTGAGGTATGGTGTTAGAATGGAGAATTAAAATAAATGCCAACAAATCCAACCAAATTACCTTTACTTTTCGTCTTAAAGCAATGACATCCTGCCCTACTGTCTCCTTCAATAATACTCCTCTTGTCCCAGTTGAACAGATCCGATATCTAGGACTGCACCTTGACAAACGCCTTACTTGGAACCCTCATACAAGACTGAAACAACAAGAAACTGTACGGCGTATTCGACTACTTCAACACTTACTATACAAACGTTCTAATCTCCCACTTAACTACAAAAGACTCATCTACATGACTATCATAAGGCCGATGTGGAATTACGGAGTAAAGGACTCTACTAAACCATCAAATTCTTCCCGTATCCAATCCTTACAATCCAAAATCCTTCGTAAAATCCTCAATGCTCCTTACTTTGTCACGAATAAACTCATCCATAGAGACCTCAATGTTCCGTATGTTGCTGATTTGGCCCGATCTAGACACCATTCCTTTCATGACAAACTCCATTCCCATCCTATTCCTCTAGTTCCTATCCTTTCTTTCTCTCAAATTCCTGACAATCATCCGAGGCGTCTGAAAAGGAGATGGCCCCGAGACCTTCTAGTTTAAAATATTTTTGAGTGGTCTCATTGGGAAGCTTCTCTAGATGCGTTTCATTCGTTTTTATATTTCACTCAAATTTACTTGTTGTATTGCATTTTACAGTTGTAAATTCCAATGAATAAATTTTTAAAAAAATGAAAGGGGACGAATTGTACTTCCTTTGTTCACTGTATATCATTTTTAGGGGACTATAAAATGTTGCGTAACCGCAAAATAAGCGATGTTGGGCTAGCAGGCACTCGTTCAGGTTGTTAATATTTATTTTGTATCGTTTTAGTCATATTTGTTCTAGGAAGTTTCGCTGTTCTGGCACGATTCTTGTATTGCATTGAAAAAGGACAAAATGGAAAAATCATCTTTGACATTGGATTTCCGTTTGGCTGTTTGCTTATCGAGGATGAAGGGGACAGATATGCTAAAGCAGACCGAGCGGTTGGTAGCAACAGCCGACACTCCAACGCTGAGTGCACTCAGTGCCCGGATGCTCTCCTTGTGTTTGCTCGTGGATTGTCCGCTCCTCGTCGCACTCAAGTGCACTTTTCTTCATCCCATTCATTCCCGCAATTAGTCTAAATCTTTGTAAATATGCCACTTATACAATGGATCCATTTCAAAATGATCCGCGTCTATGAATGACTTGAAAGCCACTATAAACGTCTGACATTTTTCTTCTGAAGTAATGATCCTTATGTTTTATTATTTTAAATAACGAACCATCCTTATTGATGAAAGAAGTAAAAATTAGGTTCATTTAAAATTTGCGATTTCACATTTCAATCCAAACATGGGAAATATGAATGATCTGTTCAATTATTTTGTCAATATTTTAGTACCGTCACAAAGGACATTCCAAAAGTATTCTTTATACTAAGCATTCCTGTCACCTTTTTGGTGACCTTGATATTTTTGAATCTGTGCACTGCGAGATATATATTTTTTTTATTCTTAATGTGTATTGAATTTTACAACTGTATTAGTTAATACATAAAGTAAATTAGCTAACACAATACATGAAAAAGACATGAAGAGAAAACGCCCATTGGCACCACTCCACTGGGTAATCTAAACTTGAAGGTCTCGAGGCCATCTTCTCTTAGACGCCTCGGAGGATTGTCAGGAATGCAAGAGGAAACTAGTGGATTAGAGTAGGAGTAAGTTTTCATGGAAGGATTGATACCTGGTTCGGGCCAAATCAGCAACATATAGAATATTAAGGTCTTTACGGATGAGTTTATTCGTGACAAAGTAAGGAGTATAGAGGATTTTTCGAAGGATTTTGGATTGTAAGGATTGAATACGGGAAGAATTTGATGCTTTAGTAGAGCTCCAGAGCACAACTCCGTGAGAGATAAATAAAAAATAAACTAATGCAATAGTGTAAAGAAAATCTTAACATCCTTTCCCTGCTGAATAAGGTCCGAGTTTATTGGGTGCCTGATCACTCAAGCATTCTAGCCAATAAGAGAGCCGATAGCCTCTCAAGGCTGAAATACCCTATACACTAGAGCCTGTTCGTGGAGTAAGTCTTAGCAATGTTGAAAAAAGTGTGATAAAGGCGGCTCCTGGCAATAGAACCAGGCTCTACTGAAGGGATAATGGAAAGCAGCATCCTTCTAATAAGTTCTTGGAAGCACCCTACAAAGAGAGATGCTGCAATCCTCTCTGAATGAACAGCATAACACTGAGGAGAGAGACAGAATTATATAGTGAACACTGTAAGCTTAATAAGCACCTCCACATAGACTTGCAGATGCTGCAAGAAGAGGGATAAAACAGCTTTCACGTGATATGTAGTTGAGAAGAAAAATCTAGAATGCAGTTTTACCACTTTGCTAATGAGCATATTTTATATCCTAAGCTGTATGAGCTGATCATTCCTTACGGTTTAGTCAAATTCTCATGGCATTGATCAAAAGGGGAATTCATCCACAGCCACATCACGGGGAGGTGTTGACCGTTAGCCAAGTGGAGGCCTCTCACAATAGTGTTGACTGTATCCTTTGAGGAATGTACGTGAATGGTTTGTGGTCTCTTAGAGGACTTAATCGCACGTCCAAGTTCTAAACTGAGTGTCTCGCCCACTAAACGTTTTTTAAATTTATTAGTTATCATGATTCATAATCTTTTATTCTTAACAAATCAATATTTTGTTAGATAATAAAAGATAATTTTGGGACAGGGTCTCTTAAACGTTATTTTTAGGAATAACAGATATATACAATTAATAAATACAATGTTTGTGACCAAAAGCTCAAAGGAACATAATTCATTCTTACTTAAACTGGTGTGAGAAAAAATGATATAAAATAAAACAAAAAAGAGAAATAAATAAATAACTTCTATAAATAATAAATCTGTTCAACAAATCTAAAAATAAATTAATTTGTCATATGAAAAATTTTAACTATAAAAATAAATTTCCTTTAATCAATGTTTGGTAGTTGATTTGAAATATCAGAATTGTTTAGCCTCTGTTTCAGAAGACAGTAGGTATTGGAATAGATGGGATTTGAATAATGAAAGCAAAGGCGAAAATTCCAGAGGGTAATAGAGCAGAAAAGAAAGAAATTATCAAATGTTTTAGTTTTATGTTAGAAATATGAAGTTTAGTATGGCGCGATCTTGAAAGCAGATTTGGATTGATTAAAAACTATATATACATGGTCTTTAGTTGAGAGATAATATAATTTCCTATTACATAGGAAAATATTATAATTTTATTTATCTATTGGGACTAGAATATTTAAAACGTAAAAGAGCTAGATAGATTAGGTCATTATCAATCATTATATAATCCTTATCAAAAGCATTTTTTTTTTTTCGAACGAGGAAGCTATTATAGAACATAAATCCAAAACCGTGAGAGAAAGTATTATCCGTCCCGGAGGACCCGGCCTGTTGACGTATGTATATTAGCAACTGAATATGCATGCGAGGCACCGCAGCGGCGTAGCCATTGAATTAGTTCAGATTTACTTTAAACTCGTCTTTGAATTCTCGCTCATGTCGTGTGTCATAAAACTAATTCTATTTTATCTGATAGCATATTCGTTTCCTGAGCATGAATGGTATAACTTTTAGAACTCCCATGCGGTATGCTAGTCAAATCGGAAACCTTGTTAAACTTGACGAACTGACTTGTCGTCTTTGTGAAACTACAAACTATCAATAGATAGTGGCCTATAGAAATATTTAGCATTTTGTCTGTATTAAAAAAATAAATATAGCTCGTATCAAACTTTGCCTTATTACAAAATATAAATAGAAAGTGCGCCGTAAGAAAAGCTCACGAAAGAATATATCCCCTAGAAACGGCCCATTATAAATCACTCTTTTAAGAGTAAAATTATTAATATGTTTATAAAGACATTTTATATTAATTCATGTTTAATATAATCAAACGGAAGATATTTGACTAGTAAGTAGGCAACGACAATAAAAAGAAGCTGATGGAAAAGCCACGTTAATACAAATCATGTATTATTTTTATAAACATATATTATGGGGATCCTGTGTTTGTTTAGCACGCTAGTCTACCTTCAATTTATTTATTTTTTTCTTCACTCCTACTTCTCCTTTGACCCGTATACGGAGGATCCATCGGCCAGAAGGTGAGAGCGGGGAAAAATGCTGAGTTAAAAGCCCCCTGGAGCCTATTTCTTTTTTTAAATTCTAAAGCATTTAATTAAATAGAGATTCACTTGCATCTCTCCTTAGGTATATAAGGCCCGTCAGCCAACTGGTAGCCACTCGTAAAAATAGGCGTAGGGACTGATGACCCTACACTATAAAATTCTCTCAAGAATCGTTAGGTATAATCGACAGCCACGCCACCGAAAATAATATAACTACAAGTTGTAATACATCACTTGGATCTTGATATATTTATTTTATATATATATATATATACTGTGTGTGTGTGTGTGTGTGTGTATTTATGGTGAGAGTAAATATAATACATATAACTTCGCTTATATAACTTCGATCAGTTACTCTTTTAACTATTTTTATGCGAAATGGATTAAGTTATTACTTAGTGTCGGATCACAACTTTATTCATTGAAATGTCAAGCTGCTGGGCAGAAGAGGTAGGCATATCCACAATCATTCAATAAGGTTCAGTTGTTAAAAATAATTGTTGAATACTATCACCCCTCGTTTGCATCGCAAATGTGAATTTATGTGAAGCTTTATAAACACATCAAAAATAGAAAAAAAAAAAGCACTTAAACAGAAATTTTTCCTAAGCCCTATTGCCCATTTATTACAATAAATAGTTACTTTCGATAAAAATTTCAGTTTCACAACTAAATATATACAACAATTTTTGAGATACAGCAATGTCTACCTAAGTGATTTTTAAATAGTTACTTCATATTCACTATGTATTATTCATATGAAATATATAGTAAGGAAAGTATGGCGATCTTAGGAATTTTGTGATACCAAATTTTTTACTAAAATACACGTTTTAGGGGTTCTCTGATTCAAAATGACCAAGTCCCTTAAAAAGTCTGTGCGTGTGTGTGTATAGTAATGCGAACGAAAGAACGAAAAGTCGCAGTAAACTGAAATTTCAAATTTTAAGACAACTTTATACCCGAGATGTTACAGTATCTTGCGAACCGGCGAGCAGGAAGAGTCACTTTATCCATTTTGCACTTTTTTACGATCTAATGAAAAACGGATCTAACGATTTGATTAAACTCGCTAAATCTATGTGAAATTTATTGGGCTTTCTTTTTCTAAAGTATCTTTAATTTTGTAGATTTGAAAAAATTAAACATAACATCTTATTAGGATTGATAAATAACGGCTAAATATTCATGTTGAACTAATTTCATAACTAAATAAACGTCAAAAGAGCAAACATATTTTCTTAGGATTTTTTTTTTCCGAACTCAAGAATAGTAACACAGATATATAATATGCCTTTGAAATAATATACAACGATTTTAGAGAAAATATTATCTAATATAAAAAGCGGTAAAACTTAATTCAGTCAGATGAAAAGAGCTAAACATGTAGTAATTATTGTAGTTAATATTTACTTTTGTTAGGTTATTGAGATAAACAGTTCTTTATTAAGTAATATTACAATCAGTCCAATTAGGACATTATTAATAGTGATAAAGTACAACATTCATGCTACTTATGATATATGCAAAACAATAAATTTATATAATAATAATACAATATACATATATACAAAACAATATTAATAAAAATATTATACAAAAAAAATCAATAACAATATTATACAAAACAAAATCAATAAAAATATATAGAAAAGTCACTCATACCTATGTACAATTCTCAAGCTTAAAGCACGTGAGTGGAGAATCTAGCCAATGCTAGAACTCCATTATACATGTTACAATAGATCTCGAGGCCACTGCCGTTTCAACCTTCTAGGGGGATGGTAAGGCTGTGTGGAGCTGGATAAGGATTGAGCTAGTGGATTAGGGTGATGGATAAGGTTTTATGGAATTTAGAGAATTTTGATGTTATAAGGTCTAAAATAAATGGAATATTTAGGTCGCAGTGTAAGGTAAGGTTGGTGACACAATAAGGAGCATTGACTATCGCTCTGAGGACTTTGCATTGTAAGGATTGAATGCGTTTGATGTTAGAAAATTTGGCGGTCCCCCACAGTTCAAATCCGTGGGTCCAGATAGGTTTCAGTTCTGTCTTGTATATTAGGAGTTTGTTTTCTATGCATAGTTTAGAATTTCTGTTCAGTAGTCTGTACAATTGGCCAAATCGTCGATTAAGTTCTTGTCGTTTAAGTCTAGTATGTGGGTTTCAAGTTAGCCTTTGGTCTAGAAGGAATGTTAGGTTATTAAACAGATATTTCCATCGGAACTCAATTTAATTCTTTAACGTATTTTTAAATCTAATTTTATTGAAAAGTTTTTAAATTGAATTTCATAACGAAGGTAAGTGGAAATCGAGAGTTGTCCGCACTAGATTTTTTATTTTAATATAAAAAACCAATAAAGCAAAATACAAAATAAGCTTAGAAATATATGACGCAGTGCTATAGTATATTATTTATATAATAGGGGTACTCACTACGTTTGCTATAGCATGCTATTTGTGCTATTGTGCTAAACCCATCAATTTTATACAGGAAATAAATGTAGAAACTCGACGGGTTTAGCAAAATAACACAAATAGCATCCTATAGCAAACGTAGTGAGTACCCCTATAATATCAACTTTTCTTCCTATCTGTAAAGTTGTATTTCAGTTTAAAATCCAAATAATAAGTGGAAGGGAAATACTAATGAACTCTGATCTAAAACATGAAAGGGAAAAAGCTCTGTTGGAAAATCATCTCTGCAAAAGGGATTTTTTTTTTTTATCGTCCCTAACGAAGTCTTCTCAACCCAACTCGATTAAAAATGTTGGTCGAACTGCCCGAAATCGAACTTGCATTAACTTGTAAAAATTGTCCTGAACTCTGAGTTAAATCTAAAAGTTAAAGCGATTCGATAATTTTTTATCGTTTTATCTTTTGTAATTACCGTTACTCAAAGCATCAATGATTATATTTCCTAGAGTTGGTACACTTAAAGAAAAACACCATTCGCTCTCTTTCTTCCAGTTATCTTATAGCAATCATACAAATATTCTTTCTTAATATATTTTTTATAAACTATAATTTTTTGTATTTTTTTTTTGTTTATTGATGAATAAGGATTCGTGTTTTAATAAATTACACTGTTAATAGTGGATATAATGAGGTGATCGTTTGACAACCACTAGAAAGAATTAGTCCTGATGGCGGTCAGTAAATAAAACAACTAAATAATTTTAACTATTTATTGTTTGCTAACTTTTGACTACCATTGTAGGTCATCATCAGGGCTAAAAAGATACAATTACAATAACATTAAATACAATATTATATAAATTATTGAGCTAGAGAATGTCTGTATTAAAACATAAACAAAGAAATCAATTAATTAAATTACAATAGCTTTAGTATAAAAATTAAAGGGCTATACAGAACAAATTATGGCTAATGATAATGTACCTAGTTTCCCCATTTGCCCACGATACGGTCGTATCTTCACTCTAGTCCATATTTTAATGTTTTCTATCTCATGTGGATATTGATACTTGTACATTATATTTAGCCATAATTTGTTCTGTATATCGATTTTATTATTATATTATAACTATTGTAATTTAATTAATTGATTTCATTACATAAATATTTCTTTTTTTAAGTTTTAATACCGACATTCTCTGGCTCAATAGTTTATATAATATGGTATTTAATGTTAGTGTAATTGTATTTCTTTTGTGTGTTTTAGCCCTCATAATGACCCAAAATGGGGGTCGAAACGTTAGCAAACAATAAATAGTTGAAACTATATAGTTGTTTCAATTACTGACTGCCACCCGGACTAATTCCTTCCAGTTACACTGTTAACAATTGTGAGAGGCGTCATTTGGTCAATATTTGCCGAAATGAAGTAACGTAGTATAAAATTAAATAAATAAGATATAAAATTAATATTTGGTATCCGACGTGTTGCTTATAATCGTTAACCCTATATCTCAGTTATTTGTATTCTCTGGCTTAACTTGATTGTATTTCTATTTAGGATGCCTTCGAAGCGACTGAATTTAAAACGAAATGAAATGAAAAACAATTTTAATCTGGGACCAATTCCCCTTAGAACAAGATCGATGAAAACAAAAAATTGCCTACGGTCCAGTTACTTTTAAATAAATAACAACAACAAGTTTAATACATATATATCTTTGCATACTTATATACACTTGGAGCACGCACTTATATATACACATATTTATAATAAAGATACCTATATTTACAATGGAACGGAAGATTGAGATTCAAGTAGGTAATGAAAGAGTTGATATTTGAAAAAAAGACAGAGACACGGTTTTACGGATAGAGATAGGCAAGGAATTCCAAAATAATGAGGAGCGAACGAGAAAGGATTTGTGAAAGGATGCAGTTCTATGTGATGGGGTATAAATATTGATTGATTGGATTCTGGTGTTTAACGAATGTCATATCAAAGCGGAGGGTGAGGAGTTCAGTTATGTAGGAAGGTTTTCTATTTTTTAAGGTTTAGAATAGGTAAGAACCATGGAAATATTGCCGTCGAACGTAAGCCACTTTACCTCAGTATAATACCCAGAAATATGGTCACGTCAACGGACTCCAAAAATAAATCTTGTAAAAGATTTATTAGACGTTTCAATTTTGTTTCCAGTTCATCGGTGATTCCTCCATTCACCAGGCAACTGAAGTCAAAATTGGCAAAGATAACAGATGTAACAAGTAGCAGACGGGTTTTCAAAGGTAAGGATTCACGGAATCTATATAGCTGTTCAATTTGGTGTTTTACTGTAAATAAAATGCATTAGAGAAGGATTATATAAATGTGTGGTGTTAGGTCATGCTATGGTTTACTCTTTTTGAAAGAAAGATTTGACTTCTAAGATTCCATGGGTAGTTATAAACTATAATAACACAAGATTGTTTTATTCTAATTATTCAGTAAGAAATAATTAGTTTTTTAACCTACTGAACTATATGGAATATCATAAAATAAACTATTTATTGAAAATCTTCATGCCTACCACTGCCATGTTTATGACAGATAAACAAAATCGGTTTTTGTATGATTATTTTCGGGTAAAAATAAGATTATAGAGATAAAAAAGAAAATTTAATTTGGAAAGGTTAGTGAATGTTGTAAGGTATGCGCTGTCTGTATTTAAGAAACTGAAGAAGGGTTAATGCAATATTTTATAATTTTAATGTTAATATGGGACCATGAGGTATGGTGTCAGAATTAGAGAATATAATCAATTCCAACAAATTCCACCAAATTATCTCTACCCATCGTCGTAAACCTTTGACATCCTATCCTACATTATCCTTTAATAATATTCCGCTCGTTCCAGTTGAACAGATTCGCTATCTAGGACTTGACAAACGTCTAACATAGAATCCGCACACAAGACTGGAACGACAAGAAACTGCAATTCACTTTCGCTTACTTCAACACGTACTGGAAATACGCTCTAACCTTCCACTTAACTACAAAAGGCTCATCTTTATCATCATCATAAGGTCTATCTGGACTTACTAAAGCATCAAATGCTTCCCGTAGTCAATCCAAAATCCTTCGAAAAATCCTCAACGCTCCATACTTTGTCACGAATAAACCCATCCATAAAGACCTTAATTTCCCATATGTTACTGATTTCCCCAAACCAGGTGTCAATGCTTCCATGACAAACTCCACTCCTACTCTAACTCACTAGTTTCAATCTTTGCTTCCTCTTACATTCCGGACAATCCCCCGAGGCGTCGGAAAAGAAGATCGAGACCTTCTAGTTTAGATTACCAATAAGAGTGCTGCCAATGGGCATTTTCTCTTCATGTCTTTTTCATGTATTTCCTCTGTTAGCTAATTTACTTGATGTATTAACTAATACAATTTTAAATTTCAATGAATAATAATGAACAAAAAAATATTTTATATAAATATATAATAAAGCCTTTGCCAGTAAAAGTACAAAAGCCGTTTACCTAACCCCTTGGAACATCCGCCAACCACCCTTTACCAAGAACCTGTAGTGTGGCAGCCGACTAGGGTATTTAGGTGGTAAAGAGATAAAATTATTATCATAAAGGTTCGTGACTCCGTGTTAAGATATTAGAAATAATACCATATGTCCTGATAAGTCCTTCGGGGGGTCGCTGAACAACCAGAGAGGATTCAAGCCTGATGCTGGGGAATAAAATACTGAGAAGGGACGCCTAAGATGAAATCCACCTTCAGCAGCCAGCTAAGGTACCCTTTTTTTCAAAATATTGTTTAACAGCGTCGAAATATTGCTTTTTATAGGCTTTGCGTAAATAGAATTTATATGTATTAGGAAATGTTTGAAAAATAATAACGTTATTTATTAAATAGGCGAAGTTGGGCTGGTTCAGGATGCAGTCAATATAACACACAATTAACCATAAACTTAATTTATTGGAGCCGACGTTTCGGCCTAAATTATGGCCCTTCTTCAGGACAAATATTTACAGAATGAAAAATGTGAAACATTGTAAAGTTAAAAAATAATTTTAACTGTTCGAGAAAAAGAGTTACAAATCTATGACGTACAAAATGTCCACACTTTTATAAGAAGCGAAACATTATAATATAAAATATAGTTAATCAAACTTTCATATTTAAAATTGACATCTTATGAAAGTATGGACATTTTGTACGTCATAATTTGTAACTTCATTTTGTAAAAATATTTAAAATTGGTAATTTAAAAATTTTAATTTTCTATTATCTAATTATTCACCTTTTATTAAAAATTCTTTTCTCCCCTTTTGTTTTCAATTATTATTCTATTTATCAATTGTCATAACTACTATTTCACTTTGTTTGTTATTATCAGTATAATTTATTTTCTTATAATCTTTATATATTGTATTCTACTACTGGTTTTTATCTTTGTTTTTTTTGTTTTTTTATTGCCCTGAAGAAGGCTTATAATTTAGGCTGAAACGTCGGCACCATTAAATTAAGTTTTTTTTTTTATTGTGTGTTCTATTGACTGCACCCTGAACACACTTCTCCCATATATACACACAGTCAACCATTCTCACTTTATGGTCATTTAGTAAAACATGTTTGTTATTTAATATTTCTCTGCGTATCACGTAGTACTATGGTGAGATTGATGAAAACGACTCACATGGAAATTAATTCCAATGGTTTCAAAGAATATAGTTAATCATTCCATTAATTATATAAATTGATGCAATTTTTGGAGCTATCGCGTCTCTAAAAAAGCCGTCAGGTCAAAATGTAGCAGCGGATCATTTTTTTTTTTTTAAACACCTTTTTCTCTAACCGTCCATGATAAAGTTAGTTGAGGCAGGTGCGATACGCGGCGACATTAGCAATTTAATCGCTGGTCATCATGTGGTGATTATCAGGGGTTGATATGAGCCTCGGTAATAGAGCATTGATTGCTGAACTCTCGTTACGCAAATGAGTACACTGATTGAGCTCCAGCGATTTGAGGTCTTTTGATCTTGGACCTGTATCAGGAATGTTTGAACTTTCAGGATTATTGCCTACACAATAGCAGTTTCACGATGGAAATTTCCCTTTTGGGCTAGTGATTCGGTTGTATAGATTATAGTAGTAATATTATACTATAGCATTATTGTAGTAGTAACATAAATTAGAGAAATAAAAAATGGTGGGAGCATCGCTGAAATATTGGATTATTGCATTTAATAGTTAAATAGGGGAAGTCTCCTGTCCTTTAGTGGCAAGAACAGCTTTTTTTGCCCAACGTCGCGGCTCCCAACCCGGAAGATGACCAAGGATTTTTCTTATGGTGGTTCTTATGGATATGGTGTCCTACAGTGGGGACGTTAAATGGTGGTCTTTAGTAATATCAAGTACTCCTTAAATATTCCTATCCTAATTAATCCTAGATTGATAAAATTTAGAATTTCCATTATATCACCTCTCGATTAGCAACATCATAAGGTGACGTTTTTTTTTTAAATTTATCTATTGGAATTTACAACTGTATACAGGAATACAACAAGTGAATTAGATGAAATATATAAAGGCATGAAACACATGTATAGAAGCTTCCCAATGAAAGCACTCTAAAAATGTTCTAAACTAGAAGGTCTCGGGCCATCTCCTTTTCAGACGCCTCGGATGATTGTCAGGAATTGAAGAGGAAGAAATGATTGAAACTAGAGGATTAGGGTGGGAATGGAGTTTGCCATGAAAGGAATTATATCTAGATCGGGCCAAATCAGCCACATACGGAACATTAAGATCTTTATAGATTAGTGTATTCGTGACAAAGTAAGGAGCATTGAGGATTTTACGAAGGATTTCGGATTGTAGGGATTGGATACGGGAAGAATTTGATAGTTTAGTAGAGTCCCAAAGTTCTACTCCGTAAGTCCATATCGGCCTTATGATAGTCATGTAGATGAGTCTTTTGTAGTTAATTGGAAGATTAGAACGTTTGTCTAATAAGTGTTGAAGTAGTCGAAAACGTCGAGCAGTTTCTTGTCGTTTAAGTCTTGTATGAGGGTTCCAAGTGAGACGTTTGTCAAGGTGCAGTCCTAGATATCGGATCTGTTCAACCAGAGCAAGAGGAGTATTATTGAAGGAGATATGTAGGTCAGGATGTCATAGGTTTACGACGAAGGGTAAAGGTAATTTGGTTGGATTTGTTGCCATTTATTTTAATTCTCCAGTTCTGACACCACACTTCGAGGTCTCTGATGTGGGATTGGAGAGTTTGAGAGGCAATAATTGGATCAGTAATGACTGATAACACACAAGTGTGACCAGCGTAGGTAGAAAGGAAAGTGTTAGGATGGGATGGGATATCAGCTGTATAAACTGTGAAAAAAATAGGTCCTGGGATACTGCGTTGAGGAACACCAGCAAACTGACTAAAAATTGGATGAATAGGAATTATTATGATTTACTTTGAAGGATCTGTCAGTGAGGTAGGACTTGATAATAAGGAAGTATGTAGGGGAAGGAAATTGCGGAGTTTGTGAAGCAATCCCGGGTGCCAGAAAGGTGACGTTAAAATAATAAAAAACATCCATCAAAAGTAGGTAAAAATTCTCATAGAAATGGAATGTAGTTCTCATAAAAATTTAGTAGAACATATACTTTACCGCTTTTCCTTTTTCAATAAGATGTTTTATTTTTTTTAAACAATATTATTTTAACGCTTAATAATATTTCTCATATTTTATCTTTTATTTGATTATAATATTCTTTCATAGTTCATAATTTTATATTTCTTACTGTTTATAAGTCATTAATATTAAGCAGCAATAACTGATCGAACAACTCAACACACCTTCTTCTTCTTCCAGTGGCGTGACATGCAGTGTAGGCCATTGAGCAATTAAACTCCGATCCAATTAAAGAATTTTTAAACGAGAGAAATTATAAAAGAATTATTTACATTGGATTTTAACAGAAACATGTATTTTAATAAATAATAATAATAGGCTTACCGAATCCAAAGGTTCGATGCCGATACCACCAAACTCCGCCTGCAGAGATGTTCACTGTTCAAGCCCACGCCCCCGAGATCAACCTTACCGCGATCCCCCCATCGACGTTTCGGCCTACCTTACGGACGCCTACCAGTCGGATAAGCGAATACCAACTTTCTCGGAATCCGATCCTCACCAAGCCCAACAACTTTTACTCGCCCATTTGAGTCTCCGCGATGCTATCAACTCAATTATATTCACAGGGAACAAGCTCCGCAATTCCGCGTTGTGCAACCTTCTAAGGTCCCCAACCTCAATCAGCTTTTCATCACTCTCTGTTAAGTTTTACAGTAGTATGTATAAGATCATATTTTTTCTAAAATCAGTAGCATTCCAACGGTATATTATACATGTATATTACTGCTCTTAAGTTAAAAAAAAAAAAAAAATAAAAATTGCATTTAACAATTTTTTTTTAAGTCTTCTCCTTTAGTTGGATATCGAATTCGTTTAACTTATATATTCAAAGTATTTTCAAATGTCTCAAGACTAATTAAAGTCAACATAACGATGTGATTAACATAATAATAATAACTTTCAACGACCCAGATCTACTTATTCAGACCTACCCATGACAACTCCAGTGGGGGTTCAACAAGCGGTCTATTTTGGCAACAGTAGCTACTGTTTGAACTTTTGTAAATATATCATAATTAGAGCCTAAACCTTGACTCATTAAGTCCGGATAGGTGAATACTCCCAGCGAAAGTGGTATTCTGAAATAATTATTAAAAATAACTTTATTCTGGGACTATGTCCCTTAAGAATAACAATTTCCTGCAGCAAATATATACTTCAATAATGGTCGGTGAAATAATTTTCTTCTTCAGGTATCTGATCACGGATGACTGCGATGGCATCAAATATATTACGGGATCATATTGTCCTTGAATCACATCCAATGTTTAATAATCATTGGACTTTCTATTGATTATTATCTGCTTCGATGATTGAAGCTTGGTTAATTGTCACATTTGATGGTGGTTGGGAGCATGCCTTTGAACTAGCTCATAGGTTGGTAGGTTTAATCAGACTCCGTACCGATGTATCCCCATTGAGTGCAATTAATAACGTTACAATCAGAATTTAACAATTTTGTTTTATAACAAAATTTAATTTAATTTTTAAACCTCATTATTTTAGTAGATTGGCATTTGAGAAATCTGGTGTGCACCAAAAAATAATTAGAAGGGAAACATTGAGTTTTCTTAAAAACAATCAGTTTAGACGCAATTATCTAAAAATATTAATTATTATTTACAACAAATATTTGGTTTTATCAGATTTTCCTTACTATTTTTACCTTAAATGCTTTAAATTTCCACATGCATCTCTCTCTCTATATATATCTAGTTAGTCTTTTGTCCAGAAGGAAGCCAAGATACCGGACTGTGTCGGAGAAAGGAAGCGGAACGGAGTTAAAGAGAACTGGAGGGCAGGATTGTCTTCGAAGGGTAAAGGTGACATGTCTGCATTTGGATTGATTTACTTTGATTCTCCAGTTGTTACACCAGTCTTCAATTTGAGAAAGGTGTGTTTGGAGGCCTGTAGATGCGATTTCGGGATCTAAGTGAGAGGATAGGATAGCTGTGTCATCAGCGTACGTTGCTAGGAAGGTATTAGAGCAAAGAGGAATATCAGCCGTGTATATATTGTAGAGGATAGGACCAAGGACACTACCCTGAGGAACACCGGATTCGACTGGATAATAATTGGAATATTCTGCACCACAACGAACTCGGAAGGAGCGGTTTGATAGATAGGATTGGAGGACTAGGTATAAGGATAGGGGTAAATGGTTTTTGAGCTTAAAGAGCAATCCCGGGTGCCACACCCGGTCAAATGCTTGCGTTATGTCCAGAAATGCACCCGAGCAGTACTCCTTGTTCTCAAGGGCAGAGGAAATATGGTCAACGACTCGGAGCCCTTGCTGAACGGTTGAATGCTGGGAACGGAATCCAAACTGATGGGAAGGAATAGTGTGGGATTCTAATAACGGTAATATTCGTTTGAGGAGGATTTTTTCAAAGATTTTTGAAAGGATTGGGAGTAGGCTGATAGGTCTATATGATGTCGTAGTGTTAGGAGGTTTACCTGGTTTTAGGAAGAGAATTATTGTGGAATGTTTCCATAAGAGAGGAAAATGAGTAGTGCGTAGAATGGAGTTGTAAATATATGTAAGAAATATAACGGCTTTAGATGGAAGCTGTCTGAGAATCTGAGGAGTGAGGAGATCGTATCCAGGAGATTTACGGAGTGCAAGTTTTCGGAGATGATATTTGACCTCAGAGGGATTAACTGCTTTAGGAGGTAATGAAAGCGGGATTGGAGACTGAAGGAACTGTTCCACTACTGCAGTGTGGTTTGGATTGGATTCTGGATGAGGTGTGAAGACTTGGGAAACGTGTTTGGCAAGTTCCTCGGTTTTGTCTTCATCAGACGCAGCCCAGGAACCATTACTACGACGGAGGGGATGGGAAATATGGTGGGATTTTAGAATTTTCTTGGTGACATTCCACAGGGAATTGTCACAAGCGGAAAGAGAAGAAAGGAAGGAACTAAAGGATTGGGAACGGAAGGTCGCCAACTCCCTCTTTAATTGTCTACAATAAAAGTTATAGGAGCGGCGATCTGTGGGGTGACGGGTATGTTGCTATAAGGATCTGGATCGGCGTTTGGTGCGGATGAGGTCTATGAGGTGTTGTGGTAAATGATTTTGGTTATGACTTATCTGGGAGTGCTTGGGAGAGGAGGCAGTCCAAACAGCTTGTTGAATAGCGATGGTGAAGGAGTTTACGGCATCGTCAAGGTCATCTGGAGTTTTGAGTTTCACTCTGAGGTCAATATCACTGGTCAGGATTTGGCGAAAAAGGAAAAAGACCAGTTTACTGGTCCTCTGATAAATGGCGGTGGGGTGGGTTTAGGAATAGGAATTAGGGATACTTTAAGGAGCAATGGACTATGGTCAGAGGACAGTTCATCAAGGCGAGTCACCGACATGTTTAGGGAGCCTAATCCGCTGTGAATGAAGAAGTCAAGGATGTCAGGATTACGGTTAGGATCAGTTGGCCAGTAGGTAGGGGAGTCAGGAGGCAGGAGGTTGAAACGTCTAGAGCTGAGTGCAGACTGTAAATTCCGCCCACGACAATTCGTAGATCTGCAACCCCATTGTTGGTTCTTAGCATTCATGTCTGCAACCAGAATGAAGTGGTTTCCTAAGGCATTGAGGAAGGATTCGAATAGAATGTTGGAGATGGAATGTTTAGGAGGGCAGTACGCTGATGCGAGGGTGATCGGAAAAGAAAAAGTCTTGATTACTATGGCGGTGGATTGTAGGAAATCATAGGAGGGAACTGGGAGTATATGGTGGGAGAGGGACTGGTGCACAATGACAGCAGTACCGGCATGGGCTTTTCCGTCTGGGTGGTCTGTACGGTATGTTACGTATTGCGGTATTTTAAAGAACTGTTTAGTGATTAGTCTAGTTTCAGTAATAAGTGCTACATCTACGTTTTTGTCTTGCAATAAAGCTGTAAGTTCGTTAGTGTGATTTCTAACACCATTCGCATTCCAAAGGAGAATGGACAAGGAGTTAGGTGTAGTCATTTAAGGATTTTTTAAGGAAGTGATTAAATTTGATACGAGATTAGTAAGTAGTGATATTAGAGGCATAACAAGAGATTTGATTTCAGTGATGAAGGATGTCATCAAACTTGTAAGGTCTGTGACATTTGATGGAGGAGGAATATGAGAAATTTGATGCGGATGAGGTTTTTGAGGGTTGGGTGAATTTTGAGGAATAGGTGGTTGTGGAAGGGGTTCAGGATTTTGAGGTATGCGTTGTTCCGGCAGGGCCTCTTTGTTCTGGTTCCCACCTCCAAGTAGATGGGCAAATGTTACATTGGAATCAATTGTTTTTGAAGGTTGTCTTCTGCTTCTGATCGGTTCAGCTGTTTCATCCAGATTCTGAGGTTATTGGTATCTGCTTTTGAGGTTCTTGTAGATTTGACATCCCTTGTAGTTAGCCGGGTGGTCCTCTAGGCACAGAGCACATACAGCGGGTGTTGATCTTAATCGTGTACATTCTTCTGATTTATGTTGCTCACCGCATTTCACACAGCGTGGTGTGTGGTGACAGTAAGTTCTCGTATGACCATATGCCTGACAATTATGGCACTGAACTATTTCTTTCTTAGTGTAAGGTTTCTCAACTCTTACACTAGTATAGTACAACCTATTGAGGTCGTAAATTTTTTCAACTCCTGCTGATGGTTCCAAGTCCACGAAGAATAGAGGCAGTGGAATTTTATCTTTTAGGACATTGGTCACTTGCCGCACTTTATAGCCTATCTCCGTCAGTTCTTCTTTGATAGCTGTAACTGGTGTCGAAGGGTGTAGGTTTCTAATTACAACCCTTAAAGCTCTCTCCTGGCGCAACTGATAGGTATGAAAATCAGCTTTGGTCTCAGTCAGATATTTCACTATTTTTCTGTAGCTTTCGGCGGTAGTTGGGGATATTTTAGTATCACTGGTTCTACTTATACAAGAATAACTATTAGGATCAGTTACTTTGTTTAATTGCGCACACATCAGTTGAAAATTTTTAATATTTTTAACAAATATTGGTGGAGGTAGTGGTTCCCTGGGTATAGGAGAAGATTCCATGGTTTCTTTTTCATTTTGGAGGATCTGGAATGGATTCGGTGTAAAAAACGGCGATTCATCAGTTAATTCTTGTGATGATGTGCTAGGCTGTGGTTCAGATCCTAAAGAGGTAGCTGAAGCGGTCGCTGGTGGAATCATTTTTTATTATTTTCACGGCGAGGTCTCTGTTTTGTAGGAGACGAGTTTGAACCTGCAGATCTAGATCTTTTACTTGTAGCTTTTGAGGACATAACTTGATGGAAATATCTCATTGATTAAAAAAAAAATAAATAAAAAAAAAATAAAATAAAATAATAAATAAATAATGAGATGAGAATGAGAAGGAAAGATAATAAAAGAAAGATTAGCTAAAGAAAAGCAAGCCCGAGCTTGCCGAGCTAGCGGCAATCAGCTGATCAGTGACCCTCCTTTCACTTTTCGCGATTCTACAAAGTAAATTATAACTTTGCTTACCGATATTTCTCCAATATTCACTGCTGTGGTTTTCTTGAAGTCTAGTGATGTTTTCCAGACTGAACTCAAGCGAATTCCTACTGAAAAGAGCAAAAATCTGAGAGACGAAGTAACGTATGACTGTTATCATCGAGCGCATCAGCTGTTCTCGAAATGAAATTAAAAAAAAAAAAAATTTATTCTGGGATTAAGTCCCCTTAGAATAATGAACAATGAACAGAGAGAAATCCTTATAGTCTGGTAACTTTAAGAAAATATGAATAAAAAAAATATATATATGAAAAATATGAATATAAAAGAAAAAATATGTATACACGTAAAGGATCAAATATTCATTATATCTGTAAATCTTTGTAAATTTATACTATATATATATATATATATATATATATATATATATATATATATATATATATGTTCTACATTGCAACGGAAGATTGAGATGGAAGAGTTGATGTTTGAAGGAAGAGAGAGAGGTGGCTTTACGAATAGATATAGGCAGTGATTTCCAGAAGAATGAGGAACGAACGAGAAGGGATGCAGTTTTATATGGAGTATAAATAATGATTGATTGGGTTCTAGTATTTAACGAATGGATATCAGATCGGAGAGTGAGGAGCTCTATTATGTAGGAAGGTTTTATATTTTTTAGAGTTTGGAATAATTAGGAACCAACGAAATATTGTCGTCGAACAGAAGGATAGAGCGATTTTAAGATTGTATAATAACCAGAAATACTATCACGTCTACGGTCTCCGAAAATTAATCTGATAAAACAATTCATAAGTCGTTTTAACTTTATTTCTAGTTCATCAGTTAGTCCCCCGTACACCAGGCAGCCGTAGTCAAAGTATGGGAAGATAATAGAGGAAAGAAGTAGTTGATGGGTATTTAAAGGTAAGGATTCGCGGAATCTATAGAGCTGTTTGAGCACGGAAATGTATTTTCGGGATATTTCGGATACATGGTTATTCCATGATACGTTTTGGTTAAAGATTTTTAAG
Source organism: Piezodorus guildinii (assembly GCA_023052935.1). Classification (NCBI taxonomy): domain Eukaryota; kingdom Metazoa; phylum Arthropoda; class Insecta; order Hemiptera; family Pentatomidae; genus Piezodorus; species Piezodorus guildinii. The sequence goes on from CM041298.1 coordinate 70,774,449, forward strand.
AGTTTTCTGGATGGGAATAGGGAGTTTATTAAGAAAGAGCAACTGGTAGTATGGAAGGGAGTTCAAGGTTGGTTTGGAGCCGATGGAGGATTGCTTTAGTTTTACCTGAGAATGGGATTTTGGTTTCTGCTAACTCCTTCCACAAGACGGATTTTGACACGGTTTTTACCATCGTTTAGAGCATTCTTTCCTACAGGTTAAATTCCTGCAAATAAAATGCAATGCAATTTAGCTTTTTTAACCGAACAAAATTAATTCTCAACAAAAAAGTCATAAAAAAATTATTCTTGAAGTCTAAGTAGTAACACAGGCGTATAATATACTGTTGGAAAGCGCGAAAATTTAGAACATTAATATGAAATAAAATAAATCGTAGGAGTTAGAGTTAATATAAAGTTATTGGAATCCCGAAAACTCATGAACTCGCTATCTCTCTCTCTCTCCATATAATGAAATGAAATGAAAAAATAATTTTTATTCTGGGACAGCTAGTCCCCTAAGAATAATATAAATGTACATTAAAGTATTAATCTTCTGGCTATTACGTCTACAAAATATACATCATACAACAAATTATACTGCATATTATGAATAAAGAAAAATAAAATAAAAAAGATGCATACATACACTTAAACACACGCATATATATGTACAAGGTAATATTGCAACCTTATAATTGATAAGAGAAATAAAATGAACTGAAACATTGAATAATAAAAATAAAATAAAATAAATAAATAATCAAAACTTATAAAGCCGCGGTAGACTGATATTCAAGGAGATGGATAAATAGTTTATGCTTGAAGGAAGTTAAGGATTGGGATGTACGAATAGGCATGGGTAAGGAATTCCAAAATGAAGTAGCACGAATAACGAAAGATCTCTTGAAGGAAGTAGTTCTGTAGGAGGGAATGAACAGGTTCAGGGACTGGGATCTGTGTTGATAGAATGGACAGAGGAGAGTGGAGTGAACATGTTATAGATATAGAGGGTTTTTTTTGGTTCTGAAGGATTTATAAAGATGGGTCCCAAGGAAGTATTGCCGTCGGAATTTCGGATAAAGCCACTTCAACTCGGCATACCAGGTGGAGACCTCGAATCCAACTAGGAATTCCGAAGATGAATCTAATGAAGCAGTTCATTAGTCTCTTCAGCCTCATCTCAAGCGTCTCTGACAGTCCGCCAAACACCAGGCAGCCATAATCGAAGTGGGGGAAGATAAAAGAGGAAACTAGAAGCTGGCGGATTTTAAGAGGTATTTGATCACGGAATCTGAGGAACTGTTTGAGAATGGCTATGGATTTTCTGGAAATTTGAGAGATATGATTATTCCAGGATAGGTTTTGGTCAAGGAATATACCTAGGTTTTTAACAGATGTGTGGAAGATGATGGGTCTATGGTTGAGGTAGAGTAGTGGGTGACAGGTTATATACATAATGATAACGCGATTTCGGTATCCCCTAATCCTTCTAAACCACAAGCCGGATTTTGATACGGTTTTCACCATAATTAAGAGTATTCTTTCCTGCAAGTTTATGAGTAAAATACAATTCAATTTAGCTTTTCATTGACCGAGAAAAATTAATTTTTTACAACCGAGTCATTAAAACATTATCCCTGAAGTATAAGTAGTAACATAGGCGTATAATATAAACTTATAAACTTAATAAAATAGGAACGTATCTTATTTCTACAGTTTTTTAATACATACATAACAATCAAGTTTCTTTATTTAGGAAAATTATATTTTCCGTTATCTCTCCTTCACTTTAAAGTAACCAATAAATAAACTTAACCAATCGCACTTTTCGTTACGGTAAACTAAACATTTTAAAGCGATAAACTCTAATTCGTTTAAAGAGCTTTTTTAAACATAAATAATATCTTATTAAAATTTCACCCGTGCAAAGAAGGGGCGGGCCCGCTGGTTATAAATCTATATTAATTTTCTTATGTTCGGAAAGTATATTAAATTAAAAATATATATTTTCTCTTATCTTATTAGCTATACAATTCTTTCATTTAGCCGTTTATTTAAAAAATATTAAGTAACTTTTGTCAATTTTTTACTTTTTTTTGTTTGTTAATATTAAGTACTTCAGGTACCTTTCATAAATGATTATAACAGTGGTAATTAAGAAAAAATAATGTTTACAACAATAAACATTTGACACTATTTTTAGTAATTATTTATTGACCTCCTATCGTTTATCCTCAATAACTTTTTTTCTTATAACTATGTAAGGGAAGCGTGTGAGAATCCTCAGAGCTACGTTGTAGCGAAAAAACCAGCATCCCAATAAATTGGAGGTCGCATTCGGACTTCTTGATAAATTGGGCCCCCTTCTCAATTTATCAAGTCGTCTAAACAGCCCTTAAGATGTATTCTGTGGGACTGCTACATATAAATTTTAACAAGCCCCGACTAGATTGTAGCCGTATCACTTCGGGGTCGTTGAGGCTGTTACACATCAGCTCACTCCACCGGCACGCCCTCGTTATACAAAAATCGAAAAACTCAAACTTGTATCCCCTCCTGAATCGGAGGATACGTTTGCTGAGTTACCACACCCTTGTTAACCGAGGCTGGAGATCCGAGGCAATTTTCCAGCCGACGAGCGGCGCGCTATTTGCGGAGAGGAGCCGGGACATATTGCAATATGTTGGCGAGCAAACAAGGTCCTTGGAGGCGAGTGGGTCCTTAGTTAGTGCAGCTCCACTAGGGGTCGTGCCTTTGGTCATTAGCCCGGTCGCTAATAAACAACAAACAACATCACATCTTTTATTCAAGATGTAGCGTCCCGGCTCTCTTTCAGATAATATAGTTAACACTTTTTTATTTATTTATTGAGGTAATGCGCTTTTTTTTTTTTTTTTATACGAAAAAGGTATCCATGTGCTATACATAATTTATAATAGGAAGAATTAATTAAAAGTTAGTCTAGTTTGGGGAGTGCCGTGTCCTAGTGGATAGAAAATTAGGCTACTGTTCCCCGGGGCCCATGTTCGAATCCTGGCTGTGGCAGAATCATTTATTTTTATATTACATCCGTGGTGCGTCCCTGGGGTATGGAGACCATTCTGGGGCACACCCAGCCCCTATTAGTAACCAAAATTGTCGGAAAAAAAGAAGGCTGATCGTGATATAATAATCACCTCCTTGCACGGACGTTTTTCCGTGAAACAGTACAGTTCATTTATACTGGTACTTGTTTTGTATAGGTACAGGTTATTTATTTATTTTTTTTTATTCTAGTTTTACTAGACTGCAAAACAAGATTTATGTAATAAATGAGCTATTAAATGCTTTTTTTTTATTTATTATAGTGATATTTACAACTGTATGAACAAAAAAAAATACATAAAGTAAATGTGATAACTGACATATGAATATGATATACGGGTGAAAAGAAACTTACCCAGTGGTAACACTCCAGAGTTTATTTGAATCAGTAAGTCTCGAGGCCATCGTCCCAATAAAGTTATATTTGAAAAAGGCTATAAAATTACATTGAGTTTCGATGGAGGGCTGTTTCAAATTAAATATCCTAACAATAAAAATTATTATCTACAATAATCACTTAAGTTCATGTGATTTTCGTCTTCCCGCATTACTTTTTATGACTGCGTTTTTAAGATAACATTTTGGTTTTTAATCTTTAGGTATTCAACGGTATATAATTCTTAACACATTTTTTAAAACAATTTTTGGTCAATGTAACTGATAATAATGAAGTCATTCGTCATATGTTTTCTAGGTATCCTGAAACCATAAAATTTGAAAACTCTCAGGTTTTTATTTTTTTTTATTTTTTTATGTTCCATTACGAAAGTTTATATTTGAAAATAATAATCCAAAAAGTTTAATAATGACGGGAATCAATTTTTGATGAATACGATGGCAATAACAACAACAGTGACTTTTACGGTACAAACTCATCTCGCATGCATTGGACATTTGAGGAAAAAAGCATTTTCCTGACTAACAGGACAACACTCTTTGTGAGGATTGGAATACAGGCAGGGCGGGGGATGGTGGAGGCAGGGAGGGATTTTTTGCGCTCGAGCGAGTTGAAATGGCATAGTGCGCGATTCCCTGCTTGTCAATCTGTGAACATTTTCACGGAGCATTAGACCTCCACTCATTGTTCCTGTTCAGTTCGCCAAGTCTACCTTCGCTTCTCAGAATGCCTATCGAACCATCCTTCCTGTCCTTCTATCCATTGTATCAAAATGTATCTACCATCTATTAAACAATCGTTGATGGTTGCTGACCTGTAGGTGACCCATTCTAGTGGGTGCGGATGTGGGCGTGTAGCCAAGAAAAAAAAATCTGGTGCGGGCAGCACACGACTTTCACATACCTAGAATTTCATAATAAATTTAAAAAAAATTAAATATACTTCAATTTGAAAAATATTTGAAGGTGATTTCAATTAAAAGTGTATTCATTTTCGTTGGAAACATATGATTTAGATTAAATTATATTAAATTGTTAATTAGTTATAATTTTATTTTCTATTCGTCACTTTACATCACCTTTTACACCTCTGTGTATTAAATAATAAATATTTTTTCTAAAATCTTTCTCTTTCCAATGGAATATTATACGTCTATCTTACTATCCTTATTATCAGTAAGCCAAAAATTACGTTAAAAAATAATTGTGCTCTTTTATCCTTTAGTTGGTCATCAAATTCGTCCAACTTGTATATTTAGTCATTCTTCGTCAATTTCATTAAGATGGTATAGTTAATCTTTTGGAATGTACAAAATTAAAGGTAGTTCAGAAAAAGAAAATTTAAAATATCGACATTTATGCCCTGTCAGACTATCAACTTGTATATTTACCCGCATTTGATCAATACTTACATGAAGATATGGTAATTTTTCTCGAAACTACAAAATTAAAGATACTTTAATTAAAGAAGAAAATTTAAAATATCAGCATTTATGCCCTGTCAGACTATTTCAATCAGAATGAAACCTACTTTATATTAAAGCCCATTAAATTTTAATCAAAATCGTTAGTGCCGTTTTTGAGAAAATCGTAAAAAAGTGCAAAATGCATAGTATAAAATGGATCTTCTTGTTAACAAATTTTGATGAAAAAGTTGCTGTTACATCTCGGGTATACAGTTTTCTTAAATATGAAATTTCTGTTTCGTACGACTTACTGTTTTTGCGCTAGATTTACCACACACACACACACACACACACACACACACACACACACACAACTACCTTTTTTCGGGACTATATTTCTTATATAGGTGAAAGTAAAAAAGTCAAGTGCACGCATCACGGAACTTCTATTCTCTTTTCTTCTTGTATCAATTAACTATCAACGCATACATCTTGATTAAAAATCGCAGTAAATTATTATACAATGGTTTATAATTTCCATGCCGAAGGACGGCATAACTAAGGATTTTTTACTCCAATTAAAAGAATTAAATTAGAGACGCTTTAACTTGTTCTCAAGTACCACAGGGAGACCACCGTACACCGCGCAGTAGTAGTCGAAGTGGGGGAAAATGAGAGACGAAACGAGGAGCTTACGCGTGGATTGTGGAACAAGGTATTTGGAGCGATGAAAAAACTTCAGGGTACTTATAGATCTACGGGAAATTTGGGCTATATGAGGTTTCCAGGATAGGGTTTGGTCTATAGTAATTCCTAAATTTTTGACAGAGAAGCTCAATGTAATGGGGTGATTGTTCAGAAATAAGGTTGGGAAGATGATATTGGATGGTTATTTTGGTATTTAGCGGTGACTTAAATATTTGTTTGTATATGAATTTTCAAAATCCGATCAAATTTTTTACAAGGAATGCTATACACTATAAACAACACACAAAAAAAATAACTCAAGCATGAGACTTTTTTCTAACCTTCCTTTTATAGCGTGAAAAAAGTTTCACTTGATGTAAATGTTCGTGAATTTGTCTAACCATTTTCTGGGCTACTTTGGTAATGTGCCCTTTTTGAGATATTTCCGTGTTAACATCGCGGAAAACGAATATTTGCCAATTTTAAAATTTCTAATAGAAAAAAGGATTAAGTCCTCAAGATGGAAATTTGTACAAGCAGAAATATGACTAAGCTGTAAAGGAAAAAAGAATCAAAGATGAGTCTCTTTCTTTATATACTTTTATCTCGCTAAATGTCTCATTTATTATTTACTTTCGAGATTTTTTTTATCAACTTTCTTGTCCATTTCCTTATCGCATCTTTAGTTTTTATTTTAACTTAATATTTATAAAATTACAAGAGTTAGAAAGATTTTACCAACACATGTTTTTAACCACAAAATTGACTTAAAACAGCTGCAACACTAAAAGTATTCACCGGAAAAATATTTTATTTACCATTTTATATTCATGAAAAAATAGAGAATAAATGGTAAAAAATATGGTGCGAGCAACACACGACTTTCACTTACCTCCATTTTTAAAATAAATTAAAGAATTTTCAAATACAGTTAGATATAAAATTGAGTGAAATCATTAATAAATTAATTAAATGGGATTTCTATAAAAAACATGTGTTTTATTAAAAAATCGATTACCTTATTATCTAAAATAATCACTTGTATCAATTGATTGTGTATGAGATGATATTTTTTCTAAAATCTTAGCTTTCCAACGGTATATCATACATGTATATTACTGCTCTTATGTTCAAAAACGAAAAGATGTGTTAAAAAATATTTTTTCTGTTTTCTCCTTTAGTTGAGTATCAAATTTTCTCAATTTATATATTTACCTGTTTTTCATCAGCGCTAACAAGATAATCTAGTTATTATTATTGAATCTACAAAATTAAAGGTACTTTAGGGGAAGACAATTTAAAATATCGGCATTTAAGCCCTGTCAGACCATTTTTATCCAAATAAAACCTACATGATATTAAAGCCCATTAAATTTTACATCGATATAGCGAGTTTAATCAAAATCGTCGGATCCGTTTTCGAGAAAATCTAAAAAAGGTGCAAAATGCATGGTATAAAGTGCCTCTTCTGATAAGCTCATTTTGATGAAAAAAGTTTTCTCACGTCTCGGGCGTATAGTTGTCTTAAATATGAAATTTCAGTTTAATAGGACTTACTGTATCCGCCCAGGAGTTACCACACACACACACACACACAAAGACTTGGTTATTTGGACTCAGGGGACCCTAAAACGTGTATTTCCGTTGAAAACTGGAATTCGAAAATTTTCACGATCGCAATACTTCCCCTTACTATATATAGTAAGTGAAAGTAAAAAGTCATGAAAATCAAAAATGTTGAGCGGCAAAATTAATGAAAATGGGACGGTTTTAAATGAATATACCTTTATTTCGGAATAGTTTTATATCAACAATATTAAGAATATTCTTTCTTACTGCTTTTCAATCAGTTCAGTTAGTATTAATAAATTTTAAGACAGACAGAGTTATACGTGATCTACGTCCAGTAACATTAGACCCCTATATAAAGGTTAATTATAGAAAACTAGCTGTGTCACGCAGCTTTGCTCGCGAATATTGCATTTCGTATTAATTTATGTGCGTTTATGGTGAGATTGGCTATAATAAATATCAACTATCAGCTGCTCATCGTTATCATTTAAAGCCCGATCTTGACTTCTTCCTGTCAAATTTACAATAGCAAACCAGTAGATGTCGTTATACCCATAATTACTTAATATGTAAAAATAATCGTCACAAACCATTTTTATAAAATAAATAACAATTGAATATATTTTCATAGGAACCTACACTCGAAACAGATATGAAACGCAATATGCTTAAATGAGTCGGTCACCTGTATGTAGTGACCAGCCAGGTGCCCTTAAGATTTTTTAATGAGAGTAAAAAACAACCTTAGTTATGCCCTCCTTCGAAGGGGACGTAAAATGGTGGTCCCAAGCCTTTGCGACTCCAGGAACTCGTTAAAGATCTCTACCCTAACTAAACTTGACGAGGAAAAAATTAGTCACCATACGATTAACCATAGTAGTACAAAAGTGACGTTAAACGAACAGATAACAACAGTAATATGCTTAAATATATTTGTTATAAAATCTTTGTACCTTTGCTGATACATATCAGATTAAGATAATTTTACGTTTAGGTTGTTCAACCACTTTTTGGGCGAAGATTTTCAAATCCTGCCTTATTGCACATCTAGGCTGTAAGACGAACCTCCAGGAAAAATTTTATCCTCACAACCATAGTGATTTTTTAGATACCAGAAAATTGAGTGGTACTTTCTTTTATAAATATAGACATACAGCTAATAAAAGTCCTAAATATGCTTAAAATAATAGTTCTGATTATTATACTCGAATAAATCAAAAGAAATAGTAATTTTTTTAAATTTATAAATGTATATGCTTCAAGGTAATAACAATTAAAGTTGAAAATGACTCTTGAAATAAATCATGACTTAACAATATAAATTGATATAAATATATCCGCGTTGTGTAACCTTCTATACTCCCTAGTAGCCTCATCTCTCTTCGGACCAAATATTTTAGTACCTTATTTTCTAAAACCTTAAGCCGTTGTCCGTCCTTCAAAGTAAAAGGCCATGTTTCACCGTCGGAAGAATAACAGTTTAATCAATTCTAACCGGTAAGTTTTTAGACAGAAGCTAAATAATTTCGCAAATGAATTATAACACGCATTTCCCGCGTTTAACCAGGACTTTATTTCCTTCTGGATTTTTTTTTCGTTATCATTGAACCTAAATACTTAAATTTCTCTACGTGTTCAAAAGTATACCCTGATATATCAATATCACTATGATCGCCACCGTCTCTGCTACAAATCATATATTTTGTCTTTTAGGTATTTATTTCGAGTCCTATTTCTTAACGGTTTTTATTAACGGACTTGTATTTAGTTTTTTAGTTTCCGTGTCTTCCTTTAGCAGTACCAAATCATCGGCGTATCCCAGAACCGGAATTTTATCACCCAAATTTAAACCTTCTTAGTACATGTCACTTTTTCTTTGATATATTCTAAAGCGACTTCGTCTGCATCAATTTCTGTTATTATGATTGCTATTAAGAAGTTATTAAAAGAATATATTTTAAAGTACTTCCGCGTAAATGACATTTTTAGTTTTATTTTCTTGTGGCATACTGATTTTCTCCGCAACCCGATCTCGACGTAAATCTATTCCTACGTGTTTAAATGGAAAAATATAGATTAACGGGAAATTGAACTATTTAAAAATAAAAGGTAAATCGTTTGGAATCATTGGGAAGCGAGTTTTTTTTTTCTCGCAAATTTTTCCTCGTTTTTCCCTAGAATTTTGACTGATTCTTCGGTCCTATTGGTAGCAGCGTGGTGTTATATAGCCTATAACCTTCCTCGATAAATGGACTATCTAACATAAAAAGAATTTTTCAATTAGAACCAGTAGTTTCTGAGATTAGCGCGTTCAAATAAACAAACAAACTCTTCAGTTTAATAATATTAGTATAGATAATAAATCGAAAGCATTAATACTAGACTTCTTTACTATTTCGTTGTCTTGTATTTAAATTTCCATTGAAATAATTCGAATGAAATTCCTGAATCCATAATACTTGATTTGTCTCCATCTTTAAAAATTATAATAACTTATAATTTGGGACTTTGCCATCAATATAGATTAATTTATTTATGACTTATTTAAGGTCTGGAAAACTCCGAATGGATTGACCCTATGGTAATTATTTATTTGTTTTATGATAAGAATAATAATAATATTTCAAACCTCAAATATTGGTTTTTGCATGGGTCGTTTGAGCTTCGGACGAGTTTCTTCATCGTTGGTAGGCTAAAGAGAATTGTAGGGCGAGTATCGGTATTTACGGCCACTGTTTGTGGTCACTGCTTCCCTACTTCCATCAGCTATAAACAAACTGACCGCAAACCTCAGCTTTCCTCTAAAGTACTTTAGTGCAATCCTCTCGTTAGCGCTATATTACAGAGCAAAAAAAAATGTGAGGTTTTAAATTGTAATTTGGTACTGAGAAAGCTCTAAAAAGATTATAAAGCGATTAGTAACCGTCTAGATACTGACTTAGCTCAATTTAAAGATTTAGTGTTCGGACCACAACAAAAAAAAAATACGAAAAAAAAAAATTAAAAAAAAGGGACCACCCATTTACCTATGTCAAACATTTTAATTCTATAACTTGACAGATTTTTATTAATCCCTACAGGTAAAATTTTTATTCTAAAAGATGAAATGCTTGTATTTGACTATACTTGCTTTGTTTTTTCAATCGTGAAAGGAAAATATAGATCTAATCTTATTAAATACAAAACTTGTAGATGACCATAGGGAATAGTTACTTCATCAAAAAATATAATCAAGATAATCTTTTTTTTTTTTTTTTGATATTATTAAAAATTAAAATATTTCCTAGTTCAGAATAAATATTGAAAGTTTGCCACGCTTAAGGTGTAATTGAGTTTTGTATTATTATGGCCTGTAAAAAAAAAAAAAATTGTCTGAATCCAGACAAAACGAAAAAAAATTAAAAATACATATTTCATTTGGAAGAAATATGTAATAACTCAAAGTAAATGTTAAAAAGTGATTCAGGCTTAAAATTTAATTGATTTTTGTATTATTTTGTTACCAATCATGGAAAAACTTTAAAAATACAAAATAAAACGCCTCTACAACTTCTTTGTTCAGGCTCAGACGACCCTAAAACATTTGAAAACTGAAATTTGAGGATTTTCCACGAACATAATACTTTCTTTTATTATTTTTTTCCAATATGGGTTAGTGAAAGCAAAAAGAACGCACATTTTCCTATAATAGAATGAGTTAAAGTTGCTCCTTCCCTCCATCCGCAGACAAATTTCCTAGGATCATACCTTTACCAAACCATCCACTCCCGACTACCCCGCTATATCCATAGACTTCTGAAATTCAAATCGTCAATCCACTCCCACGAAACTAGATCGCACCATTCTGACCTTTACATTGTCTACCCACAGAACAACAACTTTTGATCATTCCTTTCTTGGCTGTTCTGCTACCCTCTAGAATTCCCTTCCTACTCATATCCGCTATGCTTCTTCCCTACCATCATTCAAGTTCCTTTACCTACTATCATCCTAAACAGATGCTCAACGAGCCTGATATTTCAAATCAAATATCAATTTAAAAAGAAAATTTATTATTATTGTTCATATTTTACTCATTTAAAGGATCAATTATCATACATTAGTTTTGTTCAACACATTAATCTATCAGAAGTTATTTATGTTTATTTATTTAACGCCCATTTAGGCTGCTGTGGCTAATCAGACGATGCTACAGTGGGAGTCATAAATTTTGCCTGTCCAGGTTTAATTAGGATAGGGATCTTTAAAGAGTATCTGACATCGCCCAAGCTCGGGACCACCTTTTAACGCTCCCTCCGAAGGACGGCATAACTAAAGTTTTTTTTACTCCTATTAAAAACTCCAAGGGCTACCCGCGGGTTTGACCCGGGACCTTGGGCATAGGAGGCTGTTATGCTAACCACCATGATACAGGTAACAGCAGAAGTTATTTATTTATATTACTCTTTTGTTTTATTGTATACTTTAAACCATTCTTTTCTCCTTATATCATTGTGGATAAGAATTAATTATAATCCTTTATTCTTTCGGCCAGACACATTGTATACCTTAATTTTACATATCAATGGTTATGAAAGGACCTTATCCTAAAATAAAAATGTTTTTCTATTCTATTGTATTCTAAACATCGGACCATCTTCTGTTTAGAAATGGGAGGACGATTTTATGGCGTTTCTCTCTTTTTCACCATCCTTAAATCGCCCTAGACCTTGGATAAGAGGAATGGAATATAAAGTTCTTCTTAGATCCAAGAGAGAGGTGTTGAAATGGCGAAATCACGATTAGTCAGGCCAGTAATGCCATGAAGGAGACAATAAAGGTAGAACCCGGACAGTAGAGTAGGGCATTAATAAACTAGGAAGAGATTTAAAGAAAATAAGGTAACTAGGGGAAGAGTTTAACAAGTGGCCTGGCGGGTCTGGATTCGATTGCATTGTCTCCATTAGGCCGAATGGTGACCATTACTGGAGGATCCTCTATCACCATAAAGCAGTCTAGTAGCTTAGTGCTCAAGCAGTCGACTAGTCGAGTCTACCTCAACGCTTTAGTATTCTACTCCTATGGCGCACTCTATCAGCCGTTTAGAACACTGATGCATTTTTAAATTCGATTCCTTGTCTAGTGATGATTCTTCGTTTATCAGAAAAGGAGGGCTATGAATGAAAGATTCAAGAAAGAAAAGTTAAGTTTAAATAAAAAATACGTTTAATTATTAAAATAAAAGTTTCTTTGTACATCACTTAAATACTAGAGAATATGGTGCGCGCAACACAGGACTTTCCCTCACCTCCTTTGTTGAAATCAATTTCAATTTTTTTTAAATACATTTATAGATGAAAATATATTGTTAAAATATTGATTACTTTAAGTTCCAATAGAAACATGTGTTTTATTAAATAATCTATCGTACTATGATCTACGACAATCAGTTAGTTTTATCGGCCTTTCAACACACTCCATTAACTTTTACACGTTTCTGTTTAAGATAATATTTGTTCTAAAATATTTAGCTTTCTAACGAGATGTTATTCATACATATTAGGGTTCTTATCTTTAAATACAAAATACATAAATAAAACTCCTTGGCTATTTTCTCTTTTAGTTGCTTATCAAATTATATATTTATCCGGGTATAATGTCGGTGAGAGGCATTTAAATCAGATATGTGTATTTACTGATTAGGTGAGCTGAGGAGGCGTCACAACGATAGGATAATTAAGTAATTATGGTGCCCAGGGTAGAGAAATGAGGAACTAAAATAGGCGGTAACATATAAACATATAAATAATAAAATATAAACGGTAACATATAAAATAAAACATATAAGCGGTAACATATAAATATTCAAAATATATATTTATCCGTTTTTCGTCAATGCAAACACGTTGACATAGTTATTTTTACAGAATTTACCAAATTAAAGTTACTTTAGAAGAAGAAAATTTAAAATGTCGGCATTTAATCCCTGTCTTGACTATTTTAATCAGAATAAAATCTTCATAAAATTAAATACCATTAAATATTACATCTATAAAGCGGGTTTAATCAAAGTTGTTCGAGCCGTTTTTGAGAAAATCGTAAACAAGTCCGAAATGCATGATATAAAGTAGTTCTTCTGGTTAGCTGATTTTTATAAAACAAAAATTGATATAACAGATAGATAGTAAGATAGAAAGGTCTTTTTATTTTTCCTAATTTCTGTAAGTAAAAATAAACAACATATAAATTACAAAACATTTTTTTTTATTTCTAAACCTAAAATCAGACGTAGTATATGGCCTATTGACCGTCTATTTTGTTTTTATTGACAAAATTATTGCTTAATCTATCTATAAAATGAATTAATAACAAAATAAGAAACATTATATTTACACTTCGGAAGCTAATGATATATTATAATCAAATTCACTAATAGTTAAATTCTCTTTTAAGCACCATTTTAATTCGGATAGTATCGGACAGGCAGCCAGAAAGTGAAAGAGATCTGCTTCATTTGTATTATACAAACTATATATATATATTGTGGATGTATTTAGTTGACCGTTGAGAATTACTGGAAGGAATTAGTCCGGGTGGCGGTCATTAAATGAAACAACTAAATAGTTTCAACTAGATAGTAATAGTTAATAAAATAAAAATCAATAAAATAGTTGAAACTATTTAGTTGTTTCATTTAATGACCGCCACCCGGACTAATTCCTTCCAGTATATATATATATATATATAATATATATATATATATATATATATATATATATATATATATATACATATATATATATATATATATATATATACTGGAAGGAATTATATAGAATATATATATATTATTTGTTTACTTTAAATGTTTATAATTTGAATTTAAAAAATCACCCCTGATTTTAATAACCCATCTAATCACCTCCAAAGAACATTAGTCAGTAATGTAATTTACTGGGGTAAGAAGTGGGTTGATGTAACATCTCGGGGTATAGTTGTCTTAAATATGAAATTACAGTTTTGTACGACTTAGGTATTTGGACCCTTGAACGTGTATTACCGTTGAGAACTGGAATCCGAGAATTTTCCTATCGCAATACTTACTATATATTTCATATATAGGTAATTGAAAGTAAAAATTGACTGTAAACATGAGACTCCTCTTTCTATTAGAAGGTGGTGTTTACCACCCCGCAACCCCCCAGAGCCGCCCTAAGAAGTGACCCTAATGGCCCCAGACGATAGGAACCGGGTGGGAGCCGGAGCAGCTGGAAGTCACTAACTGCCCCTATTCATCCCACCACTTTCCCACTGCCCTCCTCTTATTGTACGCTATTGGTCCCTCCATAGTGAAGCCAGTCTTCCAAGTTTCGCTTTTGATCTCCTTGTAGAGCACAAGGTCCTTCAGTCCCAGCCTAAGAGGTTCAGACTCCTAGGGTTACATCAAGAGTATCTATAGTAAGCATTAACTCAATCAGTAAAAATGTGTTGCGCGCAACACACGACTTTCACTTATCTTCGTTGTTACAATCAATTTAAGAATTCTTAAATGCATTTAGACATAAAAACAAATTATTAAAGAACTAATTAACTAGAGTTTCAATAGAAACATGTGTTTTGTTATGTAATGTCTTATATTATTATTTTCGACAATCAGTTGAAAAACACAAAAATTATATTAAAAAATTTGTTTTGCTCTTTTCTTCTTTAGTTGGATATCGGATTCGTTTAACTTATATATTTATACGTTTTTTATCAATGCTAAAAAAGTGAATGGTTATTTTTATAAAATCTACAAAATTAAAGTTACTTTAAAGAAAGAAAATTTCAAATATTAGCATTTAAGCTCTGTCAGACTATTTCAATCAGAATGAAACCTACATAATATTAAAGTCCATTAAATTTTACCCCGGCTTTTGATCGAGTTTGGCACCCAGGACTGAAATACAAACTCCGGAAATTCCCCTCTCTTACATACCTCCTAACTATTCATTCTTACCTCTCAGATAGAACTTTCAAAGTCAACCATAACCTTTCATACTCATCCATATTTTCTCAGTCCGCAGGCGGACCTCAGGGTAGCATCTTAGGCCCAATCCTTTATTCCGTTTATACAGCTGACATTCCTATCCATCCTAGCACTGTTCTCACTACTTACGCTGATTACACATGTGTGTTATCCGTAAGTAGTGACCCAACGGTTGCATCAAAATCCCTACAGTCTCACATCCAATCCATTGATGAATGGTGTCATGACTGGAGAATTAAAATCAATCCCAATAAATCCCATCAAATTACCTTTACCCTTCGCCGCAAGCCTATGAATACCTGTCCTACTGTATCCTTTGACAAGATTCCATTAATTCCCGTTGAACAGATCCGCTACCTGGGACTCCATCTAGACAAGCGCCTTACTTGGAATCCTCACACTAGACTAAAACGACAAGAAACTGCCTGCAGATACCGCTTACTACAAAAGACTCATTTACATAACGATTATAAAAATATGAACGATTATATAAAATTCCTCAATGCTCCTTACTTTGTAACTAATAAACTCATCCATAGAGACCTAAATATCCCACTGGTTGCAGATTTGGCCCGCGATAGATACACCTCCTTTAATTCCAAACTACCTGCCCACTCAAACCCGCTTGTCCGTAACCTCCCATCTACATCTATTCCCGGTAATCCTCCGAGACGCCTGAAAAGACGGTGGCCTCGAGACCTGCTCATGAAATAAACTTTGAAGTATTACCACTGGGTAGAGTCTTTACATGTCTATTCATCCCTGTTATTGTAATTCAGCCATTTTACTTATTGTATTTGTAAATACAGTTGTAAAAAACAATAAAATATATTTTAAAAAAAATTATTTTACCCCGATACATTTGCGAGTTTAATCAAAATCGTTAGAGCCGTTATGGAGAAAATCGCAAAAATGCTTTCTATGAAAATACTGTGGTGCATAAAATTGCCAACTAATTTCTGCACAATTGTTGATTCGCAAAATACTCTCAATAACCGCTTAATTTTTTATGTACGCTCCCGTTACTTTGATAAAATACATTCAAATGAGAAAATAAATGGTTAGTGTTTTTACTTATACTTACCTATATATGAAATATAAGGGAAAGTATTGCGATCCTGAAAATTTTCGAATTCGAGTTTTGAATCCCGCAAAAAGGTCTGTGTATGTCCGTGTCCGTATTGGTAAGTCTAGCATAAAAACTGAAATTCGTACAATACTCAAATTTCATATTTAAGACAAAAATACGCCCGAAATGTTACAGCAACTTTTTCATCAAAATCAGCTAACAAGAAGAGCCACTATATACTATGCATTTAGCACTTTTTTACGATTTTATCAAAAACCCTCTAACGATTTTTATTAAAATCCCATATCGGTGTAAAATTTATTGAGCTTTAATATCATGTAAGTTTCATCCCGATTGAAATATTATGACAGGGCTTAAATACCAATATTTTAAATTTCCTTCCTATGAAGTACTTTTAATGTTGTAGATTCTATAAAAATAACCATGTTATCTTGTTACCATAAAAACCGGACAAATATATAATTATAATATTTCTGTGTCTGAAGTACCTTTAATTTTATATTTTTATGACATTGACCATATCATCTGATTAGCATTGTTAGGAACAGCTAAATATACAAGTTGAACGAATTTAATTATCAACTGAATGAAAAAAGAATGTAATTTTGTTTTTTATGAACATAAAAACAGTAATATAGATGTAGAATATATCGTTTAATTAGAGGATGATTATTGAAAAGTTAATGAAGAGCGATAAAAAGCCGATATAATTAAATGATTCTCAGAGATAATAATATAATGGATTACATGTTTAATAAAACATGTTTGATAAAACACATGTTTCTATTGAAATTCAATAGAATTAATGCTTTAACAATTTATTTTTATCTCTAAGTGTATTTAAAAATTCTAAAAAAACTATTTAAATTGATTGTAACAACGAAAGTAACTGAAAGCTGTGCATTGTGCGCACCGATTTTTTTTATTTAACAACCAAAATATTCACTACATATTATTTATAAAGTAGAAAAGCGTTTGTAAGGTACGCTAGTTTATTATATTTTTTTTTAATTAACAATAATTTTATTGAGTAAAATTACATTCTGTCCCAATTCGGACATCCAAAGTAGTGCTGGAAGATATAATATATACTACATTCATACAATATTTACACGGCATAAAATTACAATAAAATATATATACAATAATGAATCAATACAACAAAGTCAAGAAATCACTCATACCTCATGAAATATACACTTACACACACTCATACATACATCACATTGAGTGGAGAATTTAGCCAGTGCTAGAACTCCAATATATTTACAAAAGGTCGCGGGGCCACTGCCGTTTCAACCTTCTTGGTGGGTTGTATGGATGAGTGGAGCTGGATAGGGATTGAGCTAGAGGATTAGGATGATGAATGAGGTTCTGGTGGAATTTGGAAAATTTGGATGAAATTAGGTCTGAAATAAATGGAACATCAAGGTCGTGGTGCAAGGTATAGTTGGAGACATAATAAGAAGCATTTACTATTGTACGGAGGACTTTGGATTGAAAGGATTGAATACGTTTGATGTTAAAACGTTTAGCTGTCCTCCACAGTTCAAGTCCCTAGGTCCAGATAGGCTTCGGTATTGTCTTGTAGATTAATAATTTGTTGTCAACTGTAAGTTCAGATTTTCTGTTGAATTTGAATTATAAAATTATCGTCACGAACAGAGCTCAGTTAAATGAACTAAGGGGGAAAAATAAAAATGAAATGAAGAACGTATCTTCAATTCCGGGTCAAAGCTAATGAAAGCTCTGGAATTATGCAAAGCCCAGGCGGGAAAGAGAATACGACGAAAGAAATACTTAAAATTATTGTTATAATCTGGTTAAATGTTTTATTCATATCCTGAGAGGAGCGGGAAGGGAAATGGGAGGAAAATATAGATGTAAAGAAAATAAATGCGGGACATTTATGAATATGAAATGAAAGTGGCCTAGGGTCGGAATATCGTTCTCTGAGAGGCTGACCTCAAGCGATAGGATGTCCTTTTCAATTTGTTAATAGTATTTTATTGGTAACCCGTTTATCAAAAGATTTAAACAGATAATCACACACACACACACATATATATATATATATATATATATATATATATATATATATATATATATATATATATATATATATATATATATATATATAAGTTTAGTATAACTGTTACAGCAACTTTTCATCAAAGGGGTCAACCTGAAGAACTACTTTATACCATGCGTTTTGCACATTTTAAATTTTTTATCAAAATAGCTCTGACGATTTTCATTATTTAAAGAAATTAACCATTTCACCTGCTTGACATTTAGAAATAACCGATTAAATATAAAAGTTGAATGAATTTGATAACCACCTAAAGAAGAAAATAACAAAATTATTGATTTATTTATCATTATTATTTTTTTGTTGCATAAGAATAGTAACATAAACGTATAATATACCGTTGAAAATATAAAGATTTGAGAATAAATGTTATTTTATATTCAAAGTTCGTTAAAATATTTCTTTCACACATGATCCTAGCCGACTAACCTCTATTTTCCTTCTCATCGACATCGTCGATCGAACATTTTCATCGAGAAACATCGTCCCGTAAAAAAACATTTTCTTTGCGTGCCACATCGTTCTGAATTCCATACCTGCCTCTATACGCAAAGCATTTTCATTCACTTCATTTGAAAACAAATTATTCCTTTACCTTCTGAACTATCAATCTTCCGAATAATTGTAAACAAAAACTATAATAATGGTAATATTCTATCCAAAATGAGTACCGTTACTAATATGTAAACAAATTTTTTTTTTTTATTAGTTAGAAACAAGAAAAAACAACTATAATATTTCTACATACACATATGTTTATCTATATTTATAAAAGAAAGTGCTATTTCAATTAAGTTTCAGGTCATCGCAGTATCTCAAAAGTTACTAGGGTTGTGTAGCTGAAATTTTTCCTGGAGGTTCTTCATACCATTTAGATGTGCCATAAGACTGGGTTTGATAAATTCCTCTTCCAAGTGGTTAAAAAAATTTTTTTTTCCAAAACGTAAAACAAAATTGGTTATCGAATAACTCAAAAACTATATATCCCCTAAAAAATGATTAGTAGTTATTTGAACGATAATCGAATTTCTAACAACCTAGAACCAGAATCGTCTTAATCTGATCAGTAAGAGCAAAGATACTAAAATACTTATAACATATATTTAAGTATATTTCGGTTCATAGCCATGTTTCGTGTGTAGATTTCTATCAGATTCATATGTTACATCGTTGTTGTTTTTCTTAAAGATAATAATGTTTTTTAGAAAGATAATAGAACTTAGTTCTGAATACTAAAAAAAAAAAAAAAAATTCCAGCTTATTCAGTAGGAAGGGTACACCACCTAGTGGAAAAATCTGGTGCGGGCAACACACGACTTTCACTTACCTCGATTTTTAAAATCAATGAAAGAATTTTCAAATACAGTTAGAGATAAAAATACGTGAAACTATTAAGGAATTATTCAAATTAAATTTCTATAGAAACATGTGTTTCATTAAAAAATCTATTATATTATTATCTAAAATAATCAGATAGTTTTATGTTCATTTCATCACTCTTTATTAACTTTTAAAAGCTTGTGTATGAGATGACATTTTTTCTAAAATCTTTAGCTTTCCAACGGTATATCATACATGTATATTACTGCTCTTATGTTCAAAAACGAAAAATTGCATTAAAAAAATATTTTTTCTGTTTTCTCCTTTAGTTGGGTATCGAATTTATTCAATTTATATATTTACTTGTTTTTCATCAGCGTTAATAAGATAATCTAGTTATTATTATTGAATCTACAAAATTAAAGGTACTTTAGAGGAAGAAAATTTAAAATATCGGCATTTAAGCCCTGTCAGACCATTTTTATCCAAATAAAACCTATATGATATTAAAGCCCATTAAATTTTACATCGATATAGCGAGTTTAATCAAAATCGTCGGAATCGTTTTTGAGAAAATCGAAAAAAGGTGAAAAATGCATGGAATAAAGTGCATCTTCTAGTAAGCTCATTTTGATGAAAAAAGTTTTGTCACGTCGCAATACTTCCCCTTACTATATATAGTAAGTGAAAGTAAAAAATACGCATTTATGTTACAAATAAGTTACAATGGCAAAGAATGATGTTTTAAAGCAAAAATGTCAGTATTAGATAATCATGGGTATGGCTACAATATGATGAGACATTTATGAGCGACACACAGTGGGGCAAGTGCGGACAAAATTATATTTTTCGAAATTTTTTATTCTGGTCATCTGGCTCGTGTTTCTGTTGTACATTAGCTACTGCATCTAGATATAGCACACATTTCATCCAGACTAATGTTTAGCCCCATTTATTGAGGCTTAAAGTCAAGATAGTGGATGTTTTGCTTAAATTACACCTAACTTTCAGAGTTTTCTGTGTAACTTGGAAAAATAGTGTAATAATTCTAATGTTTTATTCCAGTTCTAGGATGTTTAAATATGCCACACACATAAGACGAATTGGTCAAAAAAAAATATTTTATCACGTAACCAGACCAAAGTTACGAAGTACCGTAAACATTTTGAGAAGGCGGTGCAACAAAAAAAGCTCCAGCTTTCTCCGGGTCGGGGGAGGTATTTTCTAAAAATAGACATGTTAAAATAAAGATTAGAACAAAAATCATCTGCCTTTATCTGCCTATCCGATCATAGCACCGCAAAGAAAAGAAAGGATTAGAGTACCCCTTTGTTGGTTGCACTATTTTGTTTATCCAATTGCCTCAGATAATAAATGCCCCAATGTCAAAATACTTTTAATTTGAGTTCAGTCTAGTTGCTAACCTTGTCTAGCCATGAGCTCTATCAAAATTAAATACCGCGATTAGTGTGAGTGCTTGTGGGATGGTACAAACTACGACGTATTTCTTCGACGAAATCACTCTGAATTTGACGATAAAAACATTCCTACAATGTTAACAGCTCTAAGTAAGAGTTTTTTGCCTCATTTTAATAAAAAAAAGCAAGCAAGGTAAATCGGGAACGGGCGAGGTTCAGAAAAATATTTAGCGAGTGGATGGAAAATCAATATGTTTTTAAATACCAGACAACGAATTTATAGGATGTGTTGGGAGACCAAGTAAAGACTTTGGTGATTGTGGTGAAAGAAACAAGAGGAGGAAAATACGCATCCTCCAAGCATTTCAACAAAGCTTGATTAACGCAGCTGCGAGATACGAAGACCACGAAAAATCCAAAGCTTGGCGAAAATTCAACAAAAGACTGTTAATGTGAATGTTCTCGAATTTTGTATCTTTCCATTACACGCCAGAATCAAGTGTATGGAATACATCCTTCACATTGCCTGCAACGAAAAATTCGAAAAATGGAGGACTACAAAAGACACGCGAGGTCATGCACGAAAACGAAAAGAAACGTATTCAACATGAGTTTTTTTAGAAATTCGGCATCAAAGTAGACTTCGTTAAACATGGCTACGGATCTTCAAATAATGGCAACACTGTCAGACGATTTTTCAATCATTGCCCAGAATTATTCCGGCTCTTTTCAAAAGAAACAGCTGAGATGGCCATCGAGAAGTATTCATGGTACTATATGCCATCCACGGTGCACAAGATTTTATTGCATGGTATTGAAATAGTACAGAAGTCGATTCGCCCTGTTGGAGTATTGTGGGAAAAGGTACAAGAAAGTATAAATAAGGATTAAAAGACTTTCAGGATCAAAAACTCGCGGAAAATGTTTCGTATATCTACCAACGAAGACGTGTTCCACAAGCTACTGGAGACATCAGACCCTTTTATAACGAATATGAGACCCGAACCAATTAAAAAGCATCTGGAAATCAGTGATGCAGCTGAGCAACTGTTAATATAATTTCCTTTAATTTGAAATCGTAAGTTTCTTTTCAATTCGTGCAAGCTTTGACTTTGAATCTTAAGTTTAATTATTTACGAAATTCTCCAGTCTTTTAAAGTTCCTCGAATTTTTATTTGTAAGTATTATTTAATTTAAAAATACTTGTTTTAACTGATTTTCATAAGTGCAACCTATTCGGAAAATTTCCGAAATTTTTGTCTTGCTAATGGGATTTAATTGTATCATTAGTTATTTAATTTTCTTCAAAATTAAGTCGAATGAGACCAGCCCCAGGTTTTTATGCCAATCCGTTTTCGAGATATTGAATTTTTTCCGCTTTTTGGCCATTCAGCCCACCCCTCTTCCCTATTGTGCGACGCTGTACACGAGTATATTGTACAATACATATACCTAACCTCAGTATTAATGTTGCATCCGATGGTAAGAATCCAAGCAATGTTTAAACGTCATGCGTTATGGTCTATCTTCAGCGCCTTAAACTACTTCTAACCTACACCTTACTAACTCATCAATTTCATTTTTAATGTATTCGAGAGCCACCATTGCGTTAGCATTTGACTTCATGTATTACTAAATGCGGTAGTAAATTTGAATAAATGATAAAAATTACATGGAAACCGGAATATTTTATGTCACTAAGGAAATTTAGTGTAACACCAACAAAAGTCAATTATTTTATATATAGAAAGTCAAATTTAATATATATAATAACTTAAGGCATAATTTTGGGACCTAACATGGGAATACAAATCTGGATTTCGTATTTCTCGAAATTACATCTCTTATAGAGGAGAAGTTAGTTGAGGTTGCAGTCAAATTAACCCAAAATTAAGTAGAAACTTAATTTAATAGTGCCGGCGTTTCTGCCTAAATTTTAGGCCTTCTTCAGGGCTATTGTAGAAGTGCATCTCTAATAAGTAATTGCTTAACCAGATAAGATTTTTTTTTATCGCGGTCTACTGATTTTAAAACTTCGATTACAAAGGTTCACAGACCCTTTACTTAATTTATTCAATTCTACAGCTATCAGCCATATAAGAATGGTGTCAAAACTGGAGAATTAAAATAAATCCTAACAAATCCCATAAAATTACCTTCACTTTACATCGTAAACCTATGACCTCCTGCCCCATCGTATCCTTTAACAATACCCTACTTACTCCTGTTGAACAGATACGGTAAATAGGACAAACACCTACAAGATTCCTAATACAAGACTTAAACGATAGGAAACTGCTCGTAGATACAGATTACTACAACAATTACTCGACAGACGCTCAAAACTTCCTACTTATATAAAAAACTCATTTATAAAACATATCAGGCCATTTGGCAGTTCGGCATTGAGCTATGGGGATCTACTAAACCATCAAACTTCTCTCGCATCCAATCCTTGAAGTCAAAAATCCTTCGTAAAATCCTAAATGCTCCTTACTTTGTTGAAGACAGGTAGTCTTTTCATTCCAAACTCCCTGCCCACTCAAACCCGCTTATCCGTAAAGTCTCCTCCACATCTATTCCCGACAATACACCGAGGCGCTTTAAAAGAAGATGGCCAAGAGACCTTCTAACATAAATTAGACATTGGAGTGGTACCAATGGGTAGTTTGTTCACAGGACTACCATGTGCTCTAACCATATATCAATCCTATTTGTTTTATTTATTTAACGTCACTTTATGCTACTATGGCTAATCGGACGATGCTACAGTGGGAGTCCTAAATTTTGCCTATCCAGGTTTTATTAGGATAGGTATCTTAACGAGTACCTGACATCGCACAGGCTCAGGACCACCTTTTAACGTCCCCTTTCGAAGTGCGGCATAACTGAGGATGTTTTACTCCCATTAAAAAATTCTAGGACCACCTGCGGGTTTGAACCCGTGACCGTTGGCATAGGAGGCTGTTATGCTAACCACCCAGCTACAAGCGATCCCTCAACCTATTTACTTGTTGTATTGATTTCATACAGTTGTAAATTTCTTTAAAAAATAAATAAAATTATACAGCTATAAATGTCTGTAAATTAATTTTTTTTTTAAATTGTCTTAATGTGTTCCGAATTTTATCTTTCAATCACAAACAATTTTTTTTTAATACAATACTAGGAAGACTGAAACCGCAAGGGTGTAAATAGGAAGACATTCGGGAGAAATGCGTAGTAAAGAGGGTAAAGATATAGCGAACTGTATAGAGAGAATAAAAAGTTATTGGCCCAAGGCGAGAACTATCTACTATCTAATGCTAAATTCCCATTTATCGGCGGGTTTATGCCCCATGCCAGGTGTTTGTGCTAGTTCTGCCTCCACCTGCGCCATATCGAACGCTTTAACAGGCCTCGTAATATAGCATCCCTTCTACATGTACAAAAAAAATATGTAAAAAAAAATCTAGCGTGCACAATACACGAATTTCAGTTACCGCCGTTGTTAAAATCAATTATTGAATTTTCAAATACCGTAATAGATGAAATAAGTTTAAAAAGTCTGTTGCGCGCAACACTCGACTTTCACTTACTTTAGTTGTTAACATTAATTTAAGAATTAAAAAAAAAAACTTTGAGATATAAAAATATCAAAGAATCAATCACATAAAGTTTCGATAGAAACATGTGTTTTATTAAATAAATAATCTATTATATTTTTATCTACTAGAATGAGTTATTTTTAACGAATTTTCATTACTCTTCATTGGCTTTTACAAT
The DNA here is from genome assembly GCA_023052935.1 of Piezodorus guildinii. Classification (NCBI taxonomy): domain Eukaryota; kingdom Metazoa; phylum Arthropoda; class Insecta; order Hemiptera; family Pentatomidae; genus Piezodorus; species Piezodorus guildinii. The sequence continues at coordinate 70,799,268 of CM041298.1, forward strand.
TCTGTGTATTAGATAATATTTTTCCGAAATCTTTTGCTAATAACGATATATTATACATCTTTATTATTATCCTTATGTTCAAAAGGATGAAAATTGCATAAACATTTTTTCGCACGTTTCTTTTTGTTTAGTTGTTACTCGAATTCGCTCAACTTGCATATTAAGCCGTCATTTTTCGATGCTAACAAGATAATATGCCTAATTTTATGAAATATAATTAATTAAAGTTACTTTAGAGAAAGAAAATTTAAACTATCGGCATTTAAGCCATGTCAGACTATGTCAATCAGAGTAAAACCTACATCGAATTGAAGCCTATTAAATTCTACATCGATATAGTGAGTCTAATCAAAGTCGTTAGTGCCATTTCAGAGTAAATCGTAAAAAGGTGTAAAGTTCATAATATAAAGTTCAACTTCGGGTCAGCCGATTTTGATGAAAAAGTTGCTGTAACATCTCGGATTAAATATGAAATTTCTGTTTCGTACGACTTTTTGTTTTTTGTACTCTACTTACCACACACACACACACGGACACACAGACTTTTTGCGGGACTTGGTTATTTGTACTCAGGGGACCTTAAAACGTGTATTTTCGTTGAAAACTGAAATTCGAAAATTTTCCCGATCACAATAATTTACCTTATTATATATTTTATATATAGGTAAGTGAAAGTAAAAATCTGGTGCGAGCAACACACCACTTTTACTTACCACGACTATTAAAATCAATTTAAAAACTAGTAAATATACTTCGATTTTAAAAATTAAAATAAAAGTTTATTTTAATAAAACGTATATTCATTTCCGTTGGAAACATATGATTTAGATTAAATAATATAACTATATTAAATTGTTAATCAGTAATAGGTTTATTCCCCATTCGTCACTTTATATTATCTTTAACAACTCTGTGTATCATATAATATTTTTTCTAAAATCGGCCTCTTTCCAACCGTATATTATACGTCTACTGTTCTTAATATCAAAAAACCCAAAATTACGTTAAAAAATCATTTTTCTCTTTTAGTTGGTCATCAAATTCGTCCAACGTGTATATTTAGCCGTCCTTCATCAATGTCATTAAGATGATACGGTTAATCTTTTGCAATGTACAAAATTAAAGGTAGTTCGGTTTCCGGAATAAACTTCTTCCCGATATTACACACTGTCAAACATTCTCAAATCATTATGATTTCTCATTGTTGTGATTCAACTCCAAAAATATTTCTTAAGAAGGCCTAAAATTTATGTCGAAACGTTGGCTCAAATAAATTGAGTTTTCTACTTAATTGTTTTGATGACTGCACCCGGAATTAACCTCTTCCCAATATACGAGTTTATACTTATACAGCGAATTGAAATGGCTCCTACCTTCCATACATCAAATCTCAACATCCTCCATAAATTCACTGTATCCTTCAATTCAAATCCTCAATTCACTTACTTGAAACTAAATTACACCATTCTGACCTGTTCATTCCTATCCATAGAACCAATACTTTTGATAATTCCTTTTATATCCGCTCTGCATCTCTCTGGAATTCCGTACCAAATCATATTCTCCATGGCTCTTTCCTTCTCTTATTCAAATCCCACCTTTTCCAACATCTCCTAAGATCCCAAAAAGACTCAAACTAAAGGTAAAATTAATCCACTATCTTACTTTCAACGTAGAACAGAATTTTTTATTTCATAAAAATCCTAGAGTTATGGATTAATTCATTTATTTTATTTACTTGGCAATTGTTCTTGGGAACGATTTGGAAAAAAACTTGACCAGGATTACAGGGATAACATTAAAAAGTTCTTGAGAAAAGTTAAAGGTCTTAGAGACAAAAGCATTAGAAATGTGAAAAATGAAAATGGAGATTTATTAACCGATACCGCTGGCATTCTAGAGAGATGGGAAAGGCACTATGGCACAATATTTGCAGAACAAAAAGCAAGCCTTGAACAATCGATTCTTAATGCATGTGAACAAGATGATGATCTGGATATTATTTGGGAAGATGAAGTTGAAGTGGCCATAGAGAGGCACAAGCGTGGAAAAGCAGCAGGAAGGGACAACTTATCTCCAGAATTTATTAAGTACGCCCGAAGGGAGATGATTAAGGTACTGAAGAACCTTTTCCAAAAAATTTATGAGGAAAAGAAAATTCCTAAATAATGGGAATATAACTTTATTATACCCATCTATAAGAAGAAAAGCACAAGCGAATGCGCTAACTATAGACCGATATGTCTCTCACAGGTCGTATATAAAATATATACCTCGATTCTGGAAAAGAAGCTGAGACCTTTAGTCGAAGATAGTCGGGAAAACGAGCAAGCAGCTTTCCGCCCTGGACGCCAAACCCAAGACCATTTCTTTGCTTTGAGGATGTTAATAGAGAAAGCCTGGAATCGAAATAAAAACTTATACCTTGCTTTTCTGGACATTAAAGCTGCGTTTGACTCAGTACCTAGAGAAGAAATATGGAACGCCTTAGAGTAAAGAACGTGCCGGAGGGTAAAATAAAATCAACCAAAGGGCATTGTAAGAATTAACGGTCTCGAGTCGAAGAGCTTTCCGATGACAAAATGAGTAAAGCAGGGGGATAGCCTCAGCCCTCTACTCTTCATCATCTTTATGGATGAAATAATTAAGATTTGCAAGAGAAGAACAGCAAGAGCGGTGATTAGTCATTGGAATATGAGAACCATACAGGCACAAGTAATGGTGTATGGCGATGACATAGTCCTTATGATTATTAATGCCAGAAAAAGCAAAATCTTACATGTGGGACGACGGCCCGAACAAATCCACATTATGTGCAACGGCGAGGAGCTAGAGATGGTAAAAGAGTTCTCCTACCTTGGAACTGTGATAAGCGGAAATGGAAAATACAACCTGAAATATCCCACAGGATATGAAAAGCAAATAAGATATACTATTCCATCAGCAACACAGTATTAGGAAAGAGATAGGTAAAAAAGATGTCAAGCTCCATATATTTAAGGCCGTATACATGCCTGTTATGTACTAACGGAGCAGAGAGCTGGCTTGGCCAGACATGTATATATTGAAGCGTATATTTACTGTACGACATTGTTATTCTTAAGGGACATAGTCCCAGAATAAATTTATTTTTAATATATATATATATATATATATATATATATATATATATATATATATATATATATATTGGTTATTTGTACTCAGGGGACCTTAAATTATGTATTTTCGTTGAAAACTGAAATTCGAAAATTTTCCCGATCACAATACTTTACCTCACTATATATTTTATATATAGGTAAGTGAAAGTAAAAATCTGGTGGACTTTTGCACACGACTTTTGCTTACTATATATATATATATATATATATATATATATATATATATATATATATATATATATATATATATATATATTATACACAGTCAACCATTCTCAAATCATTAGAATATTATTATTAATATTTTTTATAAATAAATTCCTTGTTTCACCTTTTGAGTCAGCTATTATTTTTTGCTACCCTCCAATGAAATGTTGGATATGAGCTTTGGCGTTGAGACAGACGCCTTATTACAATACCAGAGGAAGGTGATATTGTGCCGGTGTTCTTGTGGGTTCAACTTATCTTGGTGCGGCTTAACTTAGCTACTTAGACAGAGCCTGCTGTATCTTCATCTCCAACGGTATATGGGACTTAGTCCAGGTCACTGCTTTCATTACAGCGCGTATCGCTACGTCTTGCTTTGTGTTTCCTCAAAAATCTAGTGCGCGCCTCACGCAACATTCACTTACTACATTGCAATTAATTTATATTTAATTTTTAAGAGGTAACTATTTTAAATAAATTTCAAATTTGTATTCTTCCCTTCAAATTTCTCTTTTTCTTTACTATAACAGGTGTTTTTAATTATGTAATAATTTTTCAAAAATCTTTATATTGCCTAAATTTTTTTATTTTACTTGTGATTCTGAGCCTGTGAGATGTCAGACGCTCTTAAGAGATCCCTATTCTAGATAGCCCTGGATAGGTAAAATTTAGGACTCCCACTGTACCATCGTTCGATTAGCCACAATGACATAAAGTGACGATATATAAATAAACATACAAATTAACATAGAGGTTATCTTATAACTATCGAGAAATGTCGATATATAACATAATTTTTAACAATCTATATAACTAATAGATGATGCCACATGGCAGAAATAAAATTGAAAAATTATCCATGAGCTTTTAAGTATAAAAAAATTAAATCCAAAACCTTTAAAAATAAACGAACAAGTTAAACAGGTAAAGTTGATCATAAAATATCATATTAGAACAATAAATCCCAACCAAATGTAGTCGGATATAAAAATAAGTAAAAATATAATAAATTATATAATAAGGAATATAAAATAAAAATCATCAAAAAATGTTTAGAGCTAAAATAAATAGATTAAACATAAATTAAAAGATAGTTATTCGGGTTTATTATAAATAAAAACCTAACAAAAGTAGTTAAATATAAAAACAAATAAATATATGAAAAATAAAATATTAAGAACTATACGATTGTTTGTTTGTTTATTCGTTTAACGTCACTGTTATGCTACTATGGCTAATTGGACGATGCTACAGTGGGAGTCCTAAATTTTTCCTATCCAGGTTTTATAAGGATAGGGATCTTTGACGAGTACCTGACATCGCACAGGCTTGGGGCCACATGTTAACATCTCCTCCGAAGGACGACATAACTTGTGAAATCCTAGGGCCACCCGCAGGTTTTAACCCGCGACCTTTAGCATAGGAAGCTGTTATGCTAGCCATTACGCTATGGGTGACCCTAAGAACTCTCGATATACGTGTAAAATTAAGAACCAATTTTTTTTTTTTTTTTTTCGAAAAATATGGGAATATAAAACGTCACGATTTAATAAATTTTCAGAGTAAATTAAGACATGAAGAATTAAAAAAAAAACTAATGAATAATAAAAGGAAAACTAATAAAAGGTAATCTTACGACTTACAACGATAACACCTGGGCCTATAAATCCATGACGACAAATGCCATTGAAACTGCGTAACCATTAATAGCAGATGGTTTATTGCCTTTGACTCAGGTTCCTGGAACTTATGCATGGAAGTTACGACTCATGCCAACGCGTTACATGATACATTAGCATGGTAAGGGATTGCAATGCACGCAACGGCAGAACGGAAGACATTCATACGTCCCACTTACGATGGCCTCTTTACATAATCAACTTCTTAACTAGTGCTAACTCACGATTCAAACTCGTTAACAGGGGCATATAATCAATTTCAACGTTCATGATTCGTGGAATTATAATTACTTTACCCTTAATTCTAAATGAAAAAAAAAATTAAATAAGGGAGAAGGTTAGAACCGTAAGAATTTTCTTATCCGAGTGTTTACTGGAAACATACCTTAATACTTCATGAGTTAAAAAAAAAAATTACAAAATTATCGATAAGTGCAGCTCAAAAATGAATAGAGACGCATTTAAAATAGGTATATTTTACACGACTTATCAAAAGTGGTTTATGGTTTATTACATCTATTTGGGAAATTACTAATTTTTTTTTTATAAAATAGACTCTAACAATGGCTTTACAAGGAGGCAGGTTTTGTCAAATTATAGATCTTAAATATCGAAAATTCCATATTTCTTCCTCCGAAATAGTATCATTTTGATTAATTTAAATAATTAATCGTCTCTAGTTGCAAGTAGAAAATGTTATATTAATATTATGAAAGAATTTGACTACAGAAAAAATACTTTTTCAGGTTGAATTTTTATCAGACATAACAATAGTAAGCGTTAAGGGTTAAGAATACTAGTGGGAGTGGAAGGGGAGTTACGACATTATAAGTTAATTTTATCAGTTAGGAAATGAATAAGAATAAGCCTTTGTCGGAAAAAAAGTAAAACACCATTTACTTACCTTCTTACCTTTTTAAATTTTGGGAGGTGGGGTGGCCGAGTTAGTTAGCGCGCGTTGTTTAGTAAAAAAACAAAAAAAAAACACGCGTTGCCCAGTTACCAGATGACCAAAACCTTGAAACCAAAAAATTTACGAGTTCGAGTCTCGGTACCAGGTGGGACTTTTATCTCGGCATTAATCCCTCCGCCCTCAACCCCTGGTCCGAGAAACCCCCGTATTGCCTTGAAAGGCGAGGTAGGGATGAAAAAAAAAAAATACCTTCTGTGAACTGTCTCATTTATTATTATATATACAAAATATAACATATTGATATAAAAAAATATACGAAATAGCAAAGTGTAGTTAATATATTTTCGTTATTTATTTGTCCCGGAAAGAAGATTTATTTTTATATTATATATATATATATATATAATATATATATATATATATATTATATAAATAACGGTGAACAATTCAAGGTTCTGGAAGACGTATTTCTAACAACATTGAAGATAACGAAGAGGGAAAATAGCGCATATTTATATGATCTTTTCAGATATTAACTTTTATTTTTATAGTATTTCTTATTTCTTTAAAATCTCTTTTTGTTTTTGTATTAGAAAAAAGATAAAACTGTAAAAAATATGAAGGAAATAAATCATTAAAAGAAAAAAATATTCCCAAAGAAATTGTAGAATGCAGTTCAATAATGAAACCGATTCATTTGGGCAGCACTGTTTTAGAAATAGTTTTCTCTCATAAGGTTTGTTTGTTTAGAAAGCCTGGTGACAGCAGTTAGTAGATAGTGGGATTTTTTCTTTTCGTTCGACGTGTAAAAAACACATATGCTCGGTGTTATTTTCCATTCACATTGGATACACTAAGAAATAAATAGTTCGAATGACATTGTTAGACTGATGGCTTCCACAGGGAAAAAAAAAACTTATTCGGACTTCCTGAAAAAGCAACTTGGTTCATCCATTTACTAAGCCCCTGCAGAACCGAAGCCATATTTTGAACTTGAAGTGAACTTTAGAGGAAATGTGATCCGAACTGACCCTGAAGTCATTTGCCGGCCAACTTCATTAAAATGGCATTTAAGCTCTTGGAACGAAACCAGAACTATAGCGGCGAAGTCCTACTTAATAGAATTACTCTAATCAATTTCTAAATGGCAAATTGCTAAAAATAGTAATTATAAACTCAATTGCGGATTATTATAATTATTAATTACCAAAACATAATGTAAGATTCCAGTAACATAAGGATAATTTATTGCACGGATTCACTCAAGCCAGTTGCTAGTGTATATTTTTTTTTTCACTTACCTATATATAGAATATAGATATAACAAAGTTTTCTATCCTATTCGGAATATTACTAAGTCAAACCTACAATACATCAGATTGAAGCCTATGGAAACGAAAAGTCCTATGAAACTGAAATTTCATATTTAAAACAAATATACACCGAGACGTTATAAAACGTTTTTCATCAAAATGGGCTTACCAGAAAAGCCACTTTGTACCATGCATTTTGCACCATTTTTCAAACTCTTTTTTGTACAAACTCGCTATATCAATGTACAATTTAATAGGCTTTTTAACATCATGTATGTTTCATTCTGATTAAAATAGTCTGGCAGGGCTTAAATGCCGATAGTTTAAATTTTCTTCCTCTAAAGTACAATTAATTTTGTAGATTCTATAAAAATAATAACCATATTAATATCATCTTATACACAAGCTTTTAAAAGGTAATAGAGAGTGATGATAAGCCGATAAAACTAACTGATTATTTTAGATAATAATATAATAGATTTTTTAATAAAACACATGTTTCTATAGAAATTCTATTTAATTAATTCTTTAATGGTTTCACTCATTTTTACTTTCGCTTACTGTACTTGAAAATTCTCGATCGATAATAAATACGTAGGTAAGTGAAAGTCGTGTGTTGTCCGCACCAGTTTTTTTTAATGCTAATAAGTCGATATAGATATTTTATATGGAATCTACATAATGAAAGGTACTTTACTATAAGAAAATTATAAAATTCGGCATTTGAGCCCTTCTAGTTAGCTGATTTTGATGAAAAAGTTGTTGCATCATCTCTGGCGTATACTTGTCTTAAATTTGAAACTTTATTCATATACGGTTTTTCATTTTCTCGCAAGACTTATCACAAACACGTTTTGTGGGACTTGGTCGTTTAAACTCTGTATTTCTGCTGAAAATTCAAATTCGAAATTTTTCACGATAGCAATGTTCTCCCTTGCAATATATTCCATACAGAGGTAAGGAAAAGTATTTAATCAAAAATATTTCATTGTTAGTAATAGTAAGAAACCTCTCAATATAAATTATGAAAGAATTTTTGAAAGAATCAGTCCAGTTATTTTGTATCTTCCTGTGTTTCGAGGATTAGGATTAAAAAAAGGGTTTAAAGTTTTAACAAAACTTAATATGGAACATACATGTGTAGCAACGGATATTAAAATAAATGATTCTTTCAAAGTCGTACATTCACTACATTTTTTCGTTTCCATACAAGTTCATCAAAGCGTATAGTTAGTTCCGTCAGAGTTTCGAGTGTTCACAGTCCGAATCGGAGGCTACATACGGTTTATCAAAAGGCTGGCAAAGAGTAAGCCCATTGGTGCAGAGGATTCAGCTAATGGAAAAGGAAAAGCGGTGGAAAAGAGATATGAAAAGGAAGACTGCCCGGTCCCCGCAAATTGGAGGAGGGTTCTTTTTATTTCACTGGTCACATTCGGAATCTTCAGCTGGATGCCTTTTAAATAAGTTTCCCCTTTTCCGAGAACTTGCAAATATCCCTGGAAGTATCTCTAAAAAAGTTATTCGAGGGGTAAATTATCTTTGAGGAAAAACAAAACAAATTAAAGCATACAATAGAAAACGAGCAACTGCCCATCCGTCTGAATGATTTGTCTGCATGAAAGATTTCTAAATGCTTTATTTCATTAATACTGTCCTCAGTGACGTATCTACAGGTAGAGTATGAGAAAAGCATCTATAATAGAGACTACCTACCGAATTTAAATGACCATTGTGAACGAGAAAAATATTCGGTGTTCGGAAAATATTTTATATCATTTAGGAAATTCTTGAAATTATAGATCGCAAAAATTCTTTGTAATATATAAAGACTAGAAGGATTGATGTTACAAATCCTACAAACAAATCCTTGGGGTAACTTGGGGGTTATATAGTTTTTCGTTATTGAATAGGAGCATACATTTACAAATTTCTAAATTAACTCTACAGGTGAAACCGATGGCAGAAAATGTGGGACGATAGCCAGGTAAGCAAACTGAAGCATATAAAACAAACAGTGAAATCCTGGTCTACATCTAGCCGTAGCAGCCAGAGGGAGGAGGTCGCGTTGGCCCGGCTAAGGATAGGACACTCGCGGCTGACGCACTCTTATCTTTTTGCTAGGCAGCCGGTGCCCCGATGCCAGCACTGTGATGGAACCCTTACCATTCGGCATATTTTTCAAGAATGCCCTTATTATTCATCACACCTGAATAAAATTGGACTAAGCCCGAATATTTCAGCGGTGCTGGGTGATAGAGAGGAAACCATTGAATTAGTTTTTCATTTTCTTAAGGAGCAGTCATTATTATCGAAATTATAAAGACCATTCCTAGTCAGTTAGCATTACTAGTATTAGCTTTTTAAACTATTGTTTTTTTAAATTTATTTTATTATTTATTTATTTTTTTTTATTATTTTTTTTCTTTCTTTCTCTCAATCACTCATTACCTAATAGTTCTTTCTTATAAAGGTTGAATATGCATATAGTGTCTAGGCGTTGATTACCTTAGGGTTTTACGCCTTAAAACCCAAACAAACAAACAAAATCTACAGGTGAGATTGCAACTTATATTCAACAACTATTTTGGAAATATAATGTCTTACCTGTCTTTACAATGTCCATTGTTAAATAAAAGCAAAAAGATATTGCTCTAAATACACCTTGAACACAATAAATGGCCATCGAATAAAGATAATCCCACCCAATCAAAATCGTTAGAGCCGTTTTTAAGGAAATTGTAAAAAGGTGACCAATGCATAGTATAAAGTGGCTCTTCAGGTTTTCCGATCTTTTTATTCGTGGTCCTACGTACCTTGAAACGTAAGACCCCAAATTTTGAGGGGAGCAGAGTATTATTTTTATGGCAATTAGCACCAACCATATGACCAAGAATTCATCAAATCTAAAAAAACAAAAAATCTGGTGCGGGTAACACACGGCTTTCACTTACCTCCATTTTTAAAATCAATGAAAGAATTTTCTAATGTAGTTGGGGATAAAAATACGTGAAACTATTAAAGCATTAATTAAATTTAATTTCTTTAGAGACATGTGTTTTATTAAAAAATCTATTATATTATTATCTAAAATAATCAGTTAGTTTTATCTTATTTTCATCACTCTGTGTTAACTTTTGAAGCTTGTATATGAGATAATATTTTTCTAAAATCTTTAGCTTTCAAACGGTATATCATACATGTATATTACTGTTCCTATGTTCAAAAACGAAAAATTGCATAAAAAATATATTTTTTCTGTTTTCTCCTTTAGCTGGGTATCGAAATCCATTCAATTTATATATTTACCTGTTTTTCATCAGTGGTAACAAGATAATATAGTTATTTTTTTAGAATCAACAAAATTAAAGGTACTTTAAAGAACGAAAATTTAAAATATCGGTATTTGAACCCTGTCAGACCTTTTTAATCAGAATGAAACCTATATGATTTTAAATCCTATTAAATTTTACATCAGTTAAGAAATAACACTTTTATTTAAACTTTGTATATTTATACACAATGAAGATAGACACATAGACTTCTGACTAATATAATGTATTTCAACTTTATCATAACAACATCTTAACCGGAGTGCTCTGGCCCTAGGATTTGGGGGGTACATATATGAAGGAATAGTGGAGGGGATGGAGGAAAGGCGGCAGAGATCAAATGGAGGGACATATGGATCACTTAGCACCCATAATGTCAAAGTACTTCCTGTAGGGGCTTAGGTATGTTTCTTGGGCTAAAGACCCTTCGGAGGTAGAAGGCGGCATCCTTTGTAATAGGAGGCAATATAAATATTACTAATAACAATTAAAATAATCTCTTTATAATTATAATTACTATTGTAATAGCAATTACAATAGATGAGTAAATCTCATTCCATAACTACTCTCCCCTTTAAGCACGAAGCCCCTTGAGTGCAATGTTGAATTATGTTAGTTGAAATTATTTGAATATGTATAACATAGGCTTTTGGAAATTCTGGATAGGAAGGCTCAGAGCAGGAAAAAGGAACAATTACTTTTTAACCTATGCTTACAACAATTCTTAAAATTAAGAAGTTATACAAACAAAACAAATTCAAAATTCTAATACAACTTAATTACAATTATGATAAATTGACAACAGTTAATTATTTTTACTATTTGTACAATACTGTAACAATTGTATGTATAGAAGGTTAGATTTTTGTAGACAATTATATAACATAATAGTTTCTTACCAACACATACAAATAATTAAATACGTAACTAGAAAACTGAATTGAGTAAACGCTTTAAAACAAATAAATATTTAAACACTATACTACAACATGTAGATTATTTATTTTTTTTATGCTGGAATAGGATGTTGTTAATCATGAATTATCATTTACAATTTGTTTGATAGAAGGAGCTGTTTCCAATTTTTAGTTTTTTTAATAATAATATTCGAAAATTTAATTAAATACCTTAAATTGATTATATACAATTAAACTACTATATTTAAAACAATATTCTATAATAGTAATGCTCCAGCTGTATTTTTACATAAATATGATATGTTGAAATATGCCATCATTTCTGAAACGTTATTCGTGAGTACTGAATTCTACTAAATAAATTTTAACGTTACAAAAGTCTTGAACAATTATACTTATTTTCTATATTTGTTTTTATTTTCATGGTTTTATTTTATTATTATCATTATTTTTCTATTTATTATTATTTTATTTTATTTTTTTTTTTTTTAAATAATTATTCAGGTTATATTCCCACTAGTTAGATTGCTATTTTATTTACTTTAGTGTTTATGTTTATAAATACTTTTAAATATTTATTTTATAATTGATATTCAGATACTTATTATAATTTAATACATATTTCATAGCAGTTTACCAATATCGTTTTTTCCCTTATTTTCTCTCCCTTTTTTTTTTTTTTTTTTTTCATTATATTTTTTTTTTTTTCACACCTCGACCCGCCAGATAGGTAGTAGAATTTTCATCAGGTCTAAGCATCCAGAGGCAAATTTCATCCTTGCCCTTGGGCCATCTAGAAATATTTTGAATTTCATCTTTTACTCTACTTTTTAAAATTTTGTCAATATCACCAGAGGTAACTTTCTTTTCTGTTAGTTTAGTTTTTTCCCTAAACAAAGAATATTTTAACAACTGCTCCGGATTAACTTTAAAATTGTTCTTTTTTTGATTTACTATAATAAATGATACATCTTTTATTTTGTTATTATTTAATGGCCTAATTTCTCTAACATTAATCTCACTAATATTCCCGGGTTCCTCAGGTTTTGTAAATTTCTTTATTTTTAGTTTTTGTGTTTGAAGTTTACTAACATTAGATGAATTTTGTTTGAAATTCGGGCTTTCAAGTGATTTATCATTTAAAATAGATTCTGTCTTATAATTAAGTTTATCTTCCGATTGGGAAATATTTAATAAGTCTGTATTTGGAACTAAATGATTTTCAATTGTGGTTATTGAACTATTTTCTTGACAAGATTCCATGGACTCCGTATTTTTCAAATCATTTTCAATTATAAGCTGTTTTAAACTACTGGATTCGACCACAAATAATTCTTTCTTTTCCTCAGACGGTTTTAATAAGTTCAAATCAGGTTCTCCTGTCATCGTTTTTACTATATCTTTGTGATCTATTTGATTTTTTAAAACTGTTTTTAATTCTTTAGTTATTTTATTATTTTTTAAATTCAAATCAACATCCATAGCCAAAATATCTGATTTACAATTCAATATTATATTTTCTTTTTCCGAATCTCTGATTTCTCTATTTGGTTGTTTTTCAAATTCCGTTTTATTAAAAGGATTGTTTAAAATTAGGTTAGTTTCAGCATTAAATTTAATGGTATCCTTTGTACTATTTTCCTCTACCTTACTGTTTTCCTCGATTACTTTATTTAGATCTGGTAAACAAGATTTTTGATTAATGGCATTTTTAATTAGTTTCGGTTGTTCTTCCGTTTTTGACAAATTGTTTTCAAATGTTTTACGGTTTTCTTTACTTTTTGTTTTCGGTAAAAAGGTGGGTCTTAACTTCTTTATTTCTTCGATTCGTTTTTCCAACTGTCTTATTCTTACTTCGAGAGAGTTTTTATTAGTAGGTGGCTCATACTCTGTTTCATATGTTGGTTGTCGATATGGGTTTGAAATAAAATGATTTTTGTAATTATTTTGATGATTATGATATCTTTTATGGTATTGTTGCTCCTGCCTGGCACAAGTGATTTGGGGACTGTAAAATTCGTTTTGGGGATTAGTAAAGGTTCTTTGATAGCAATCAAAATATGAGAATGATGGGTTATCAAATAATAAGTATTCTTCTTTCCGGATGAAGTCCTCTAATTCACCAAATTCATATAAATCATCTATTTTGGTTAACAAATAATTTTTTATGAGCAAAGGCATGTTATTACAAAAATGTTTAATAATTTGGATGTCCAACTGTTTAATTAGAGGTCTAAATTTAACATTTCCGTCTAGTTTATATTTAACAATTATCGAAGTTCTGATTTTACCTAGTCTGCGCAAAAAATCTAAAGGGTGTTCGTTTGGCTGGATATTTGATTTGAATAGTTCGGAAGTCAGTTGGTCAACTGACCTGTGGTCACCAAAAGATTTTTTTAATAACTCTATTAATTGTTCCGTTGTTTTAAATTTATATGAAAATTTTATATATTCGGCATCTCCGGTTAATCTAGCTAATACTTCGTTTAGTAAAAATTTGTCATTATCATATTTAAATAAATTATCATCTGCACATGCAATTTCCTTTGATTCTCTAATAGCATTTATAAAAAATAAAAGTTCTTGGGAATTACCATTGTAATATGGAATAAAATCGTAATCAACTCTAGTTATTCGAAATGATGTCATATTAATGTTTTAAGTCAATACAATTTCAGTAATCTTCAAAAAATCTTAATAGCCTCTTTCTTAGGCAGTAAACAAAGACTTCAACACATTACAAACATTAAAATATATATAGAGTAACTCTTACTTCAGTGATTTCTTCTGTTGAAATCATTCCTCCTGGAGTGAAGTCCAGCGAGGCTCCGCAGGACATCTCGGATGAGCATTTTCTTGTCTGAAGAAGGGTAGCATATGATCTTCATAATTATCTTCAAATAGTCTTCCAGGGTTCTTAATCTGACTGCAGAGTTGATCAAATCACTTCTTGATACTTGCAGTCCCTACTTCGGGCGCCAGTTAACAAATAACACTTTTATTTAAACTTTGTATATTTATACACAATGAAGATAGACACATAGACTTCTGACTAATATAATGTATTTCAACTTTATCATAACAACATCTTGACCGGAGTGCTCTGGCCCTAGGATTTGGGGGGTACATATATGAAGGAATAGTGGAGGGGATGGAGGAAAGGCGGCAGAGATCAAATGGAGGGACATATGGATCACTTAGCACCCATAATGTCAAAGTACTTCCTGTAGGGGCTCAGGTATGTTTCTTGGGCTAAAGACCCTTCGGAGGTAGAAGGCGGCATCCTTTGTAATAGGAGGCAATATAAATATTACTAATAACAATTAAAATAATCTCTTTATAATTATAATTACTATTGTAATAGCAATTACAATAGATGAGTAAATCTCATTCCATAACTATCGATATAGCGAGTTAAATCAATATCGTCGGAACCGTTTTCGAGAAAAATCGAAAAAAAAGTGCAAAATGCAATGTATAAAGTGCCTCTTCTGGTTAGCTCATTTTGATGAAAAAGGTTTTGTAACTTCTCGGACGTATATTTGTCTTAAATATGAAATTTCAGTTTCATAGGACTTTTCGTTTCCGCCCGGGAGTCACCACACACACAGACCTTTTTGCGGGACTTGGTTATTTGGACTCAGGGGACTAAAATGTGTATTTTCGTTGAAAACTGGAATTCGAAAATTTTCACGATCGCAATACTTTCCCTTACTATATATAGTAAGTGAAAGTAAAAATGGATGAACTTTTAGAAAAGCATAAAATATCTTAGGGATCACTTGTAGCTGGGTGGCTAGCGTAACAGCATTCCATGCCAAAGGTCACGGGTTCAAATCCGCAAGTGGTCCTAGGATTTTTTAATGGGGAGTAAAACATCCTTAGTTACGCCGTCCTTCGGAGGGGACGTTAAAAGGTGGTCCTGAGCCTGTGCGATGACAGGTACTCGTTAAAGATCCCTACCCTAATAAAATCCTGGATAAGCAAAATTTAGGACTCCCACTGTAGCATCATCCGATTAGCTATAGTAGCATAAAGTGACGTTAAATAAATAAATAAAATATCTTGATAATGGAGACAGAACCCGAAAAGGATAAAAACAATGTCATAGATAGTGAAGAAAAATATATTAGTAAGAAACGGAAGTTAATGGGTGCTTTTTTGAATGTGAGGTACTAATTTTTTTTTTTTTTTTTTTTCTCGATTACAAAGGTTCATTATTGAAAATAATAAACCAATATGTGAAAAATACGGAACTCCTATTTCATTTTGTTAAGTAGGTATAAGTTTAAAGTTAATATTAAATTTAGGTTTATCTGTATCGAATGCTATACGTCCATTTTGAGTCATTTACACAGATCCCGGAGTCCATAATGTATGAAGAGCGCGGAGTGGTTGGAGTCCAGGCACTGCTAATAAGGAGACCGGCGCTCCCACTTAGAGCTGACTGACGTTGACTGATGACAGTGCACTACCTGCTGATTTCAATCCTAATTCATTGTCCCCGTTTCTTTTTTTCCATCCATCATCGGGTCAGTCGTGTCACCACCTGCTCTCCATCGGAGGAAGTAATCCGGGATAGGGAGATGTCGGAGGATAACGAGCAATGACGAATCTTCATTAATAAAAATCCTTTCATCTTTCGACAAAATTGGTGTATTAGGAAAATCATCAAATGGTATTCACTTGAGGAAAATTATAAAAAACTGTTGTTTTTTTTTCTTTTTACTAACTTTATCATTTGCTTCTTAGATAAACATCCGTCGCCTGTTGCCATCAGGATTTCATCCAAAACTGGTGTCATTATTTTATATATTTGGTACAATTCATACGACAGCAATACTCGGAAATCAATCATCAGCCAGATTTGTAAAGAAATGTAATTTTTTTTTTTTTTTAGCCAATTGCTTAGACTAATAATATATAATACCAAAACTCCATGTATTATGTATTTTTTTACTTAGTTATTTATTAGTTTTTATATAAATTTGTTTTCTAATTCAATTATAGGTCATGTAAAGTAATAATTATTATAATAAAGAACCACTTTGTGAAGAAAGAAAGAAAAAAATCAATATGGTTATGTACAATTATTGTTCATATTATTGTATCAATTCATCAATTATTGTAAATAGTAGTTAATCATGTTCATCTTGTCTGTTGGCCAGACATACAGTATATTTAAACTGTACAAAGCTGTTATTCTAAAGGGACCCAGTCCCAGAATAAAAATTATTTTCTATCTATCTATCTATCTACAATGTTGAATTTAAACTATTTTAAAAATGTAAAAATGAACTCAATTTTTTTTTTTTTTTTTTTTTTTTTTCTTACCCTCTGGTTTTATTTTCGAACAAAATACAAATACAAATATAATATGTATAGCTGTCAGATTTGTCCTTCTGTTACCCGGAGGTATTCTAAAGAGGATTGCTATATGCGCTGGATGCACTAGTAATCTTTCAAGGGCTTCTTCTAAGCCTTTATTTATCCATTGCAAAATGGGAGGGACCATTCTTCAGGGTTTTGGCAATAAATTGAGTTCAGACATAGTCCGAACTCCTTCCCTCGGCGACAACGTCAACGAGAGGTAGTGATCCTTGCCACCTCCCAGGCTTGGGTGGTGGGGTGATATCAGAAAATAATGGATTAGCACAGGCCTTCAGCCCATCAAAAAATTTAATGTGCCTCCGGCTGATATATTCAGGCACTGTTGGCAATACTAATTCCTGATGAAGGATATGGTTTCTGGCCCTCTGTAAGTTGGTACCTCTGACAATCCGCCGAAGGATGGAGTTCTGGAACGTCTGTAATTGTTTGAGAGTGGACTTAAACAGATGCCGCATCAAGGGCGCACCATAGAGCATAGTCGGACGTATTATAGCCTTGTAGATCTGTAGTTTCAGCCTCAGTGAGAGCTGAGGTGACGTGAGTAGATGATTAAGTCTATAGCTCTTTCTCCTGGCCAGTTTGAGTCGTTCCCGTATGTGACTAGATAAGGTGAGGTGCCTATCTAGAGTGACGCCCAGGTAGAGGATTGAATTAGAGACTGGCAGTGTTTCTCCGTTCACTTTAAAATCAGTGGGCAAAGCGCTCTTCCCCTTCTGGAACGACATGACAATAGCATCTGTCTTCTTCGGGTTCACCCTAATGCCAATCTCCTTCAGCTCATCTACAATAGTGGTCGATGCTCCTTGTGCCAGGGTGAGAGCCCTTTTCGGTCTCATACTAGAAGCATAGATGCCAATGTCATCGGCGTAGGCTGCTACCAGTGCCATTGGGTGCTTCATTGAGATCACTTTTGCTGTAAAGATCACAAACAATAGTGGTCCCAATACAGAACCTTGAGGAACCCCACAAATGGTGTCCTTTG
The DNA here is from genome assembly GCA_023052935.1 of Piezodorus guildinii. Taxonomy (NCBI): domain Eukaryota; kingdom Metazoa; phylum Arthropoda; class Insecta; order Hemiptera; family Pentatomidae; genus Piezodorus; species Piezodorus guildinii. The sequence continues at coordinate 70,817,160 of CM041298.1, forward strand.
AAGTTGACAATTTATCGCCTACCCTTACGACGAAGGATCTCCCGCTTAAGTAGCTTCTGATCAATCGGCATAATGAAGCTGGAAAACGATAGTCTTCCAACTGGCGAATTGAACTCAATTTCGCTTTTACCTGTACTTACTTATATAAGAAAAATATATAGTACGGGAAAGTATTGCGATCTTGAAAATTTTCGAAATCTAGTTTTCAACGGAAATACACATTTTATTATTCTCTGAGTAACGAAATCCCGCAAAAAAATCTGCGTGGTTAGTCTAGCACGAAAACGGAATGTGGTATGAAACTGAAATTTATATTTATGAAAACTTTACGCTAAAAAACTTTAAACTTTATTCAAGAAAGCGATTCAATTGTAGAATAAACGTGACTGAAGATGAAGATAAACGTAAAATAGATATTCAAATATATATATATATATATATATATATATATATATATATATATATATATATATATATATATATATATATAATCCAGCATTATAAAGTTAATACCCTGGAGCCCAAGTACGACCTTGAAGAAGCGCCATTACTCAACTAAGTGGCAGTCGAGAGGAGAGCCCTCGACGGGCCCTATCAATATTCCGCTGGTCGAGTGCCACTGATTTTATACATCCATATTTAATGCGGTTGGAGGGTGATGATATCCAGGTACGCCGTCGTTGCGGTTCACCTTTCTTCATCGCCTCTGGGCATTACAGCCGGCATTTATCATCTTGATAGCTCCTCTCGTTAAGGAAATCCTTCTCTTACTAATGTTGTCTAGAAAAACCTCTCCTATTCTGATAGTAGCTCAGCCTAGATAGTTTTTATTATTTTCACTCACTCATGTTTAAGATGACCAAATCCAACACGCGTAACATACCTTATGCCAGCGTTTTTGAAGTTTTATTGAAATTACCAGTAAAAAACGCAATGAACATATTATACAAAACAATATAACTTAAAATGATGATACTATTATTTTTTTTTAAACGCAGAAAATTATTACACAAATAGTTTATTATTTCCAAAAAACAATAAATGGGTACAACTTTAATACAGCTGTTCATAGGCAATTAAGTAATACGAAAATCAATAATACAATGGATCATATTATAACACTACCACTGATTTCAAAACGCAATATCTAAGCTAGTTTTTAACTAATTTCAATGATTCTTTTTTCATTTGGTCGAAAATTTAATTCTCTATAAAAAAACGTTTTGTATTTATTTATTCATTAATAAGAAGTAACTAATTAGAAGGATTTTTTTTATTTGTTATTCGGATTCTACGCATCTTGAAAAGTAAGCTCCCAATTTTTAAGGGGGGAGGGGTTAGTTTTTATTTTTTTTGGTTCATCACAAAGGTTGATTATTGAAAATAATAGATAATTATTCGGGTTCTACACACACACACACACACACATATATATATATATATATATATATATATATATATATATATATATATTATTTATTTATTTATTTATTTATTTATTTTTTTTTTTTTTTTTTTTTTTTTTTTTTTTTTTTTTTTTTTTTTTTTTTTTTTACAAAGACAAACCTTGCAGTATTTCTAGTTTGCGAAAAATATTTTATATGGTTTATCTTGCATAAGAAGGGATTGCAGGAAATCAGATAGCTAGAGAAGATTAGCTCGAATCCTTCAGAAACCATCTCCAAAAAGCCTCAGCGAAAAGGGTTTAATGTTCACCCATGAGCAGCTAAGGAGTGGAAGGGAAGTAATGGTCTAGGACAAGATAAGCAATTATTCCAAGAACCCTCTACTTCTAGAACTAAGCTACTGGAGAGGCTGAAAGGTAAGGACTTCGTCCAAAGACTGGAGAACTGACCTTCTAGATAGAAAATCTTTCCACTGTGTGTTCCAGGAACGTCTTTCAGGTTGTTGCTTTAATTCAGTTGAGCTTTTGATTCCCGTCAACTTGGTTTTCCTCCCTGCTATATTGGTTTGTCTAACCAATCGGTAATTCTATGACTAGTTGTAACTCGCAGCTTCGATCGCTAATATTATTTTTACTTATAAAATAATAGTCGGCCCTCTTCGCTCGACTGCAGTTTGGATGTGGTCTCACATATGTTTAAAAATGCACTGTTTCATCCAATTACAGCTTTTCACAGAAACCAAGAATTGCGAGTTTTATATATATATATATATATATATGGCCGAAATGGCCAATACCCAGTCATACAGCGGTATGTGTGTGTATATGTAGTCAGCCTATCCTAAAAACGATAAATAGTATAAAGTTAGTCAAAATAGGTTACTGCTAACTGGCCCTATTAAGTCAAAATAGGTTACTGCTAACTGGCCCTATTAAGTCAAAATAGGTTACTGCTAACTGGCCCTATTAAGTCAAAATAGGTTACTGCTAACTGGCGCTATTAAGTCAAAATAGGTTACTGCGAACTAGCCCTATTATTTCTGTACTTTTTTTTTTTTTTTTTTTATTTATTGGAATTTACAACTGTATACAGGAATACAACTAGTAAATTAGATGAAATATATAAAGGCATAAAACACATGTAGAGAAGCTTCCCAATGGAAGCACTCTAAAAATGATTTAAACTAGAAGGTCTCGGGGCCATCTCCTTTTCAGACGTCTCGGAGGATTGTCAGGAATCGAAGAGGAAGAAAGGTTTGAAACTAGAGGATTAGGGTGGGAATGGAGTTTGCCATGAAAGGAATGGTATCTAGATCGGGCCAAATCAGCAACATACGGAACATTAAGATCTTTATGGATTAGTGTATTAGTGACAAAGTAAGGACCATTGAGGATTTTACGAAGGATTTTGGATTGTAGGGATTGGATACGGGAAGAATTCGATGGTTTAGTAGAGCCCCAAAGCTCTACTCCGTAAGTCCATATCGGCCTCATGATAGTCATGTAGATGAGTCTTTTGTAGTTAAGTGGAAGATTAGAACGTTTGTCTAGTAAGTGTTGAAGTAATCGAAAACGTCGAGCAGTTTCTTGTCGTTTAAGTCTTGTATGAGGGTTCCAAGTGAGACGTTTGTCAAGGTGCAGTCCTAGATATCGGATCTGTTCAACCGGGACAAGAGGAGTATTATTGAAGGAAACAGTAGGGCAGGATGTCGTAGGTTTACGACGAAGGGTAAAGGTAATTTGGTTGGATTTGTTGGCATTTATTTTAATTCTCCAGTTCTGACACCACACTTCAAGGTCTCTGATGTGGGATTGGAGAGTTTGAGAGGCAATAGTTGGATCAGTATTGACTGATAACACACAAGTGTCATCAGCGTAGGTAGAAAGGAAAGTGTTAGGATGGGATGGGATATCAGCTGTATAAACTGTGAAAAGAATAGGTCCCAGGATACTGCCTTGAGGAACACCAGCAAACTGATTAAAAATGGATGAATAGGAATTATTATGATTTACTTTGAAGGATCTGTCAGTGAGGTAGGACTTGATGATAAGGAAGTATGTAGGGAGAAGGAAATTGCGGAGTTTGTAAAGCAATCCCGGGTGCCAGACTCGGTCAAAGGCTTGTTCTACGTCGAGGAATGCTCCCGTGCAGTACAACCCGCGCTCTAATGCAGACGAGACAACGTCCACCACACGATGACATTGCTGGATAGTGGAGTGGGAGGTTCTGAATCCAAACTGGTGATCAGGAATTATGGAATTAGTATCTAGGATGGGATATAGGCGTTTCAGTATAAGTTTTTCCAAGATTTTAACCATGATTGGTAAAAGTGAGATGGGACGGTAAGAAGATGGATTTTCAGGCGGTTTCTTAGGTTTGGGTATCATTTTGACAATGGATAATTTCCAGGAAGCAGGAATGTATGTGGAACGGAGTACGGAATTATATATGTAAGTAAGATATAGGATAGCTTTTCGAGGAAGGAGTTTTAAAATATGGGAAGTTATAAGATCATGTCCAGGAGCTTTGCGGGATGGTAAACTCTGGATGATGTTAGATATTTCAGTAGGATGGAACGCTTTAGGAGGAAGAACCATTTGGAGTGGGATATCTAGTTCTGCTTCTATAAACTTAATGTGACCGGGATTATAAATATCTGGATGTGGATTAAAGGTTTTAAAAAGGTGCTGACCGAATATCTGGGCCTTTTCTTCATCAGATCTTGTCCAGATATGGGATTCAGTTAGGAGTGGATGATTACATTCTTTGTACTTCAGTAACTTTTTTGTGGTCATCCATAATGATCTGTCTGTAATAGTTAGTTTTTCAGTAAAGTTGAGTAAGTTTTGAATTTTAACTTTTCTGATTTCTGATTTTAGTCTGTTAGTAAGTTTGTTATAATAAGTTTTGTCTGAAGGGTATCTAGTCCTATGCCACTTCGATCTTGCTCTGCGTTTTTCCCTTAATAAGATTCGAATGTGCTGTGGCAGGATAGTCTCCTGTGAGTTAGTAGTGTTAATGGTTGTAGTGTTGTCAAGTATACTACTGCTGATTGAGTCAGTCAGTTTTTCAACAGCTTTATCAATATCATGTTTAGTCTTTAGTGGTATTTTTAAGTCAAGTTTGTTTTCCAAGTCATATCTGAATCCGTCCCAGTCTACTCGTCCTGTAATCAGAGTGGGAATGGTGGGCTTAGGAACAAGGCTTGAATGCAAGGAAAGCAGAACCGGACTATGATCGGATGATAGGTCATTTAGGGATTTGATTGTGGATTGGGAAGAAGATATCTGAGAGGAAACAAATATGTCTAGGATATCAGGACGTTTTTTGAGGGATGTAGGCCAGTATGTCGGGTTCATTGGCGAAAGGATTGTATAACAATGGGTGGTGGAGACTCGAGAAAGGAGATTGCCACGGGAGTTGGATGTTCGGCAACCCCATCGCTGATGTTTCGCATTGTAGTCTCCTCCAGCAATAAAGCGCGGTCCTAGGGATCTGAACAGGGTTTCAAGTTGACTATAGGAAAGGGAGTTACCAGGAGGGCAGTATACAGCTGAAATTGTAAGATGGAAAGGACGAGTTGAAATGGATACTGAGGTTGATTGTATGGCGTCAGATGGAGTAGAAGGAATAAGGAATGAGGTAAGGATTTATGAATGAGGATACATGACCCGGCATGGGAAGTATTGTCTGGGTGGTCTGATCTATAAGTGATGTAGTCACGTATGTAAAAATGTGATCGTCGTGTGAAGTGTGTTTCTGTCAATAGTGCTATATCTATGTGTTTGTCGTGTAGAAATACGTCCAGTTCGTCACGATGGTTATGCAGGCCATTAGCATTCCACAAGAGGATAGTTAGGGGCTTTACGCTCATAGTGGGAGATTGAATGGGATTTGGGAAAGGACTCTAGTTAGAAGATTGATAAGCGGTTGGATGGTATCTCTAAGATCTGAGAGAAAGGAATTTAGAATGGAGTAAATGTTGGATAGATCTGGGTTGGAAAACGGATGTGGATAAGCGTCGTGGGAAGGATAACTTATTTGATCAGGAGTGTTGGCTGAGTGCTGATCCCGCCGTGGGGTACGAGGGTGTTCAGTTCTCTGGGTCACTGGAGGTTGAGGCTTTGGTTGACTAGGAGGAAGGGAAGGTAGTTCTGGAATTTTGTTAGGGTGCTCTGGGGGTAGTTTGACACGTAAGGGCAGATTATGGGGAAGGATCGGTTGACGGGAAGCTTGTGGTTTAGGGTGGGAGGCTGGAGGCCTGATTTGGGAGTTTGGAGGCGCCTGAATAGTAGTCTGTTTCTTCTTTATGCTGGTGACGTCGGGGAAAGTTTTTCTGGTTTCAGCAGTAGAATCCCTGACTGTAGATGTGGTAGGCTGCTGTTGAGCGAAGGTAGTTGCAGGCTTCTGAAGTTGAGGGAAGGCAGACAAATTGTTCAACTCTGGTCCCTGGGTGCGTGTCTCTTGGTCATCTCTTTTTACATTAATGTAGTGAGATCTTTGTCGAAGATGGGTTATGTAGACTGTACAACCCCGGCAGCTGGCTGGGTGACCTTCACCGCAAAGAGCACACTGAGCTGGCTCATCTCGAGCTTTCTGGCACGTTTCAGAGGCATGTGGGCCGGCACACTTGACACACCTAGGTGGGTGATAACAGTAGGACTTCGTGTGTCCTAAGGTTTGGCATTTGGTACACTGAACAATTGTCGTCTTTACCCTAGGCTCTTCGAATCGTACAGATGAGTAGACCAGTCTTCTCACCTGAAATATTTCTGGATTGTTTCTGGCTGGTTCGAGGTCTACGAAGAATAGTGGCAAGGGGTATTTTTGTGTATGGTGTGTCACTGAAGAAATGTTCCTTACGTGGTGTCCAATTTCTTTAATGGCTTCAGTGGGGGTGGATGAATGGAGTCCACGTAAAACCACGCGATATGATTTTTCTTGTTTGAGTTGATAACAATGAAAGTCGTAGTTATTTGAGCTCAAATAACTCACGAGTTTCTTGTAATTTTCTTTCGTGTATGTGTTTATTTTTATGTCGTTTGATCGGGAGAAACATTGGAAGTTTGGTTGTCCGATTAGATTGGCGATTTCTTTACCGAACGACATAAAATTACTAATATTTGTTACAAATATTGGAGGTGGCTCGGGATCGGAAAATCCTTGAGGTCCCGGAACTGTATTTGCAGTGTTGACTGTAGCGGCATGGCTAACGATAGATGAAGGAGGTACATTAGTAGGAGACGGAGCGGCCGAAGTAGATGGCGCTGTTGGTTCATGTTGGTTGGCTGCAGTGGTGCTGCGAGTTTTTGGTGGTGATAGTAATGTATTTGGCTGTTGCTTGGACTTGGCCGATTTATTTTTTTTTTTTGTTAGGAGAATTTCCTCCGGACCCAGTATTGTTCCTGTGGCGTTTTTGGCGTCGCGTTAAATACTTCGAGTCTGATTCGCTTATTTCAGAGAAAGGCGTCTCTTCCCCTGATTCATCGCATGACAATGTTCTATCGAGATCCATAACTCAATAGAATAAGAAAAAAAAATGAAAAATAAAATAAACATATAAAGAGATCTATTTGAATTATATAGTGACCTACACTAAAAAAAAAAATAAAAATAAAATAAATTAATAGAGATATTAAGAGAGATTAATACACTTATAGAGACTTATATAAACTAATTAATAGAAAATCAATCTAAAAGATCTTAGAACTAAACTATTTACAATATATACATAGACAACATACAATAAACAACCATTTCTAATTTAATAAAAATAATGTCTTAGAGAGAAAATAAAAAGTCTAAGAGAAAAAATAAAAAGTCTTTGAGGAAGAGAACTAAAAGTTTTAAAAAGAATGTCTTGGTTACGAAGTCAGAAATGACAACACTTCCGACCGAGACCTTGTAAATAAAGAGAAGAGGATTAGCCTAGCCGTTATCTCCAGCCTGGGACGGCCACCAGTTTATAGGTGCCTATTTAACTAAACAGCACTCACCTCTCAATTTGTGTTCATCAAAGTATGTTATTGTGCTACGACTCACGATTTACAAAGTTTGATGGATATTCATGCAGTATCACACAGATAAAAAGGTAACTAACACAGAGCGATACGTAAATAGAACTGAGCTAGCGGCCATTTTTTTCTTCTGTACTTAATATTGAAAATTTGCATACTTTTAAATACCATTACAATAGAGTAAGAGTTGTTGAAATCTCTCTATATATACAATGATAAGGCGTTTATGGTTTCCGCTAACTCCTTCTAAACCATGGTTTCCGCTAACTCCTTCTAAACCATGGTTTCCGCTAACTCCTTCTAAACCATGGTTTCCGCTAACTCCTTCTAAACGACAAGACAAAATTTGATACGGATTTCACCATCATTTAGGGCATTCTTTTCTGAAGATTTATAAGTAAAAAAAAAATTGAAATTTTGCTTTTCTTTAAATCGGAAAAATTAATTTTCTGTAACAACCAAGTCATCAAAAAATTATTCCTGAAATATAAGTTGTAAGGTAGGCTTACTACCACTCAAGTTATTCCATGGTTCCCGCCACGTTCTCCCACAGTCCACAGTAAGCTTCTTGTATCCTCTTTAATTTTCCCTCAGTTTGATTGATAGGATGTGTGCTATATAGTGGCCACTCGATGATGCTTGAGAATAGGTTGAAGCAGATTATGAACAGTTTTTTTAAGAATCGTTTATGACACTTCAAGGTAGTCTTATGTATCCCGTCTTTATACCGAATCAAAATGGCTTTTTCCCTACACCCGTAGGCAATACTTCCTTGGATCTTTCCCATACGAAACCATCATCTCCCGACATCCTCCATATATCTGTAATTTCCTGCAGTTCAAACCCTCAATTCATCCTCTTGAGACGAGATCCCGTATGTCCAACCTTTAAATCCCTTCACACAGAAAAAAAAAAAAATATTAATGCTCCATTCTGGCCCGTTTGTCTAGTTTCTGGAATTCCAGCCCCCCATCAAACAACCATCTTGCTCCCTCCCTCTCCACATTCGAACACCTTCTATCATCCCAAATATACGCTGCCTGACAATGTAATAGTTTTAGTAAAACTGTAAATAGTATTCAATACTTTTTTCCACAAGTATTTATTTATCATTTTTCAATTTTTTTATTGGGAAAATTTCTTTTGGTTAAATCGTTACAGTAGTTTTTAATATATTTATATTGTGATTAGAAGACTTCGTTTCTTGTTATTGTGGTGTATTATTTTTATTTATGTTTAATTAGTTTATTTTTCATTAATCCTTAGCCAGCTAAAGATCATTTCTTATTTCAAAGCTCATGTTATTCTTAGAAGACTATGTATCAAAATAATGTAAATATTTATTTCTCTTCTTTTTATTTTATATTTAAACTCATTTATTTTTCATTTTGTTTGACACAATTATTTTATGAGGATTGTTTTTATTTTAATTTTTTTTTTGTGTGTATATTCATTCATAATTGGAAATATTGGTTAATTAGGTTGATTTTGTCTGTTGGGCCAGACATGTTGTATATTATAAACTGTACAAACCTGTTATTCTTAAGGGACCCAGTCTCAGAATAAAAATTACTTTCTATTCTATTCTATTCTAAATATATCCATCTATTTAGATAGTTCTTAAATTGATTTTAACAACGATGGCAGGTAAAAGTCATGTGTTGCGCGCACTACATTTTTGATCATGTGATATGCAAAACATTACAGCTTGTTCATTCCAAATTATTCAGGAACGCTGATATCGAGTGGGCTGAAGTTTATATCATTATTGTTTAATATTGTTATTTTCTTCAGGAAACGTTTGAATGACATTTTCAATCACAACGCACAAAAGCTCTTGCGCAAGCTTCTTTTCTTTCCCTTTGTAGAATTGCTCAAAACGTTTTATCGAATTCGAGGAAGGACACACGGTACACATCCATTGTTAGTCTATAGGGTCTCATCCTAAATCGACGGCCAGGGATGGTTGAAAAAAAAAGTTAACGGAAGCCATTTCACAGAACAACGTACTCTAAAAATACACTCCAGCTTAAGTAAAAGTTGGGTTTTAGTCAACCTTTTCCGTCTTTTTTTTTCCCCCTTTCCTTTTTTCAGGTATCGATACAAGCATCTGTATCAAGTACTGACAATATGTTCTTTTTACCAAGTGGTGTTCAGTGTTGGGAAAATCGTTTCGGGAAAAAAAGAGGTTGCTGTTGTACACCCAGCCATTTACTAAGAATTTCAGAAGAGTAATAATTACGCAACGGTTGATTATTAGTGAGTTCATATAAAGAAGTATAATATTCAAAATATAAGGTGCCTCCTTTGACTCCGCTTTTCTTATGACTTTGGGCTCAACTCTAATACAGAATATATTAGCTATAGTTTTGGCAACTTGGATATGTAGGCATTTAAATATTTTTTAAAGAATATTCAAACCGTTTATACTTGTAAATTTAGCGTATTTATAAAATTGGTATAGTAGTTTCGGAGAAATGTCGCTGGCGGCGGACAAACAGTTTTTATTTTTACTTTTTATCACTATATATGCGATCGTGAAAATTTTCGAATTACAGTTTTCAACGGAAAAAACACATTTTAGGGTCCCCTGAGTCCAAATAACCAAGTCCCGCAAAAAAGTCTCTGTGCGATTGTGTGTGTGTGTGGTAACCCCCGGGCGGAAACGGTAAGTCTTATAAAATGAAATTTCATATTTAAGACAAATATACGCACGAGACGTCATAAAACCTTTTTCATCAAAATGAGCTTACCACAATAGCCACTTTATACTATGCATTTTGTACCTTTTTTCGATTTTATCGTATAAGATGTTACAGCAACTTTTTCAATAAAATCGGCTGACCGAATGTCCTACTTTATCCTATGCCTTTAGCACTTTTTTATGATTTTCTCATAAACGGGTCTAACGATTTTGATTAAACTCGCTATATTGATGTAAAATTTAATAGGCTGTAATATCATGTAGTTTTCATTCTGATTAAAATGGTGTGACAGGGTTTAAATGCCGATATTTATATATTTTAGATTCTATAAAAATAACCAAATTATCTTGTTAGCATTGATAAATAACAGCTAAGTATGTAAGTTGTGCGAACTAAAAAACAACTAAAGAAGAAAACTGAAAAAAAAAATTTGTTTAATGCAATTATTTGTTTTGAACATAAGAACAGTAATGTACATGTATAATATACTGTTGGAAAGCTAAAGATTTTAGAAAAAAAATTTATCTAATACAAAAGAGCTTGTAAAAATTAATAAAGAGTAATAAAAAGCCGATAAAACTAAGTGATTATTTTAGATAATAATAAAATAGATTTTTTAACAAAACACATGTTTCTATAGAAATTCCATTTAATTAATTCTTTAATAGTTTCACTAATTTTTATTACTTTCACTTACTATATATAGTAAGGGGAAGTATTGCGATCGTGAAAATTTTCGAATTCCAGTTTTCAACGGAAATATACGTTTTAGGGTCTCCTGAGTCCAAATAACCAATTTTCTCGAAAACGTTTCTGACGATTTTGATTAAACTCGCTATATCGATGTAAAATTTAATGGGCTTTAATATCATGTAGGTTTTATTCTGATTAAAATGGTGTGACAGGGCTTAAATGCCGATATTTTAAATTTTCTTCCTGTAAAGTTCCTTTAATTTTGTTGATTCTATAAAAATAACTATATTATCTTGTTACTACTGATGAAAAACAGGTAAATATATAAATTGAATGAATTCAATATCCAAATAAAGGAGAAAACAGAAAAAATATTTTTTTAATGCAATTTTTCGTTTTTGAACATAAGAACAGTAATATACGTGTAGGATATACCGTTGGATAGCTGAAGCTTTTGAACCTCTATTGAATGGGGCTAAAGATGCAAATAACACTATAATTGCGAACTCTTCTGAGATATTAAATTAATTTAAACAACACTTTGACGGCATATTAAATACGGAAAATAATAATCAATCTCCTCTATCTGAATATCAGAGCGCTGAACCATGGATAGACGAACCGAGTAAAGAGGAAGTCGAAATGGCGATAGAAAAATTAAAACGTTATAAAGCTGCAGGAAATGATAATATCACGAGTGAATTAATCAAGGCGTGTGGAGAAGCGGGCGTTTCCAAAATACATTTTTTAGTTAAAAAGATCTGGGAAAATGAAAAAATACCCGAAGAATGGAAAGAATCAATACTTATTCCGATTCACAAAAAAGGACCGAGGTCGGATTGTAACAACTATCGTGGTATCTCTCTTCTCCCAGTATGCTATAAAATATTCTCGTCAATTCTAACTAGTCGAATCACGGAATACGCTGAGGAAATTATCGGAGATTACCAATATGGTTTTAGGCGGAATCGTTCGACTATTGACCAAATATTTTCCTTACGTCAAATATTACAGAAAAAATTGGAATAAAACGGTGTAGTCCATCAACTTTATATAGATTTTAAAAAGGCTTATGATTCAATAGACCGTCAGAAGCTATGTAACATCATGATTGAACAAGGAATACCTAGAAAGTTAGTAAACCTAGTAGAGATGTGTTTGTCGGAAACATTCCATAAAGTTAGAATCGGTCATAATTACTCCGAGAGATTTGAGGTGCGATCGGGTTTGAAACAGGGTGACTTCCTTTCACCTGTTTTGTTTAATATAGCCTTAGAATATGTCATAGAAAAGGTGATGTGTACCGAGAAAGGCTTAAATATGGGTGACAAGATTCCGGTTTTGGGATATGCAGATGATCTGGTACTGCTAGGTGAAGACACGGAAACCATACAACTAAATACAAGTGTGTTAATAAAAACCGGTAAAGAAATAGGACTCGAATTAAATACCGATAAGACGAAATATATGATTAGTAGCAGAAACGGTGGCGATTTTGGTGATATTGATGTATCAGGTCATACTTTTGAACACGTAGAGAAATTCAAGTATTTAGGTTCAATTATAACTAGAAAAAATGAAATCCAGGAAGGAATAAAGTCCCGGTTAAAGGTGGGAAATGTGTGTTATTATTCAGTTGCTAAGTTACTTAGTTCGCGGCTTCTATCTAAAAACTTAAATGTTAGAATTTATAAAACTATTATTCTTCCAACGGTTCTTTACGGATGTAAAACGTGGCCGCTTACTTTGAAGGATGAACAACGGCTTAAGGTCTTCGAAAATAAGGTATTGCGTAAAATATTTGGTCCGAAGAGAGATGAGGCCACTGGGGAGTTTAGAAGGTTGCACAACGCGGAATTGCGGAACTTGTATCCTGTGAATAGATTTGAGCTGATTGCATCGCGGAGACTCAAATGGGCGAGTAAAGTTGTTGGGCTCGATGACGAGCGGATTCCGAGAAAGTTGGTATTTGCTGATCCGACTGGTAGGCGTCCGAAAGGTAGGCCGAAGCGTAGATGGGAGGATTGCGTTAAGGCTGATCTCGGGAGCTTGGGCTTGATTGGTGAACATTGGACGAGTCTGTGTAGGCAGAATTTGGAGGTATCGGCATCAAACCTTCGGGTTCGCTAAGCCTATTATTATTATTATTATTATTATTATTATAAACAAGCTTATAAAAGTTTATAGAGAGTGATGAAAAGCCGATAAAACTAACTGATTATTATAGATAATAATATAATAGATTTTTTAATAAAACAAATGTTTATTTAGAAATTCCATTTAATTAATTATTTAATGTTTTCATTCATTTTTATCTCTTACTGTACTTGAAAATTCTTTAATCGATTTTAAAAACAGAGATAAGTGAAAGTCATGTGTTGCCCGCACCAGATTTTCTCTTACTGCATTTGATAATTATTTAATTTATTTTATCAACGGGGGTAAAGGAAAGTCGTGTGTTGCCCGCACCAGATTTTTTTTATTCGTTATTCCGGTTCTACCCTCATACTAGACTGAAACGACAAGAAACTGCATGACGTTTTCGACTACTTCAACACTTACTAGACAAACGTTCTAATCTTCCATTTAATTACAAAAGACTCATCTACGTGACTATCATAAGGCCGATACGGACTTACGGAGTAGAGCTCTGGGGCTCTGCTAAACCATCGAATTCTTCCCGTATCCAATCCTTACAATCCAAAAACCTTCGTAAAATCCTCAATGCTCCTTACTTTGTCACGAATAAACTCATCCATAAAGACCTTAATGTTGCGTATGTTGATGATTTGGCCCTATCTAGATACCATTCCTCTCATGACAAACTCCATTTCCACCCTATTCTAGTTTAGACTCTTAGAATGCTGCCAAAGGGTAGTGCCTCTGCATGTATTTCATGTTATTTTCTTAATTTTCATCACATTTACTTGATGTGGGTATATCTTTATACAGTTGTTGTAGGGGAAGGGGCGGTGTTAAAATATTTACCACTATCCTTCTTCCCTATAATAGATGCTGGTTCAAAATTGGTATAAGTTTACTTATAATTAAAGTGATTAAAAGAAAAAAAAGGCGAAAATTATTGTTATACACTTTTAATATAATAAAGATAACATAAATTGATATTCCTAATTATTAACAAAAGTAAAGAAAATAAATATTTTAGAAACTGATAAAATTAATTAAACTAATAAAATTATAGAAAAAAATTAAACACTAAAAATTAATATATAAAAAAAAAAATGTCTATACACTACGATTTGTACACCTGTTGGCTCCCTCGCTGCTACGTGTAAGAAAAGGTCGGCGTGCCGATATATTGGAGGCCGGGCCCAGTTGGGTTGGCTTCAATGTAAATGGTTGCAGTAACCAAAAATGTGCACTATGATGAGGTCTTGCTGGGGCGGAGACTGGGCGAGAAGAGAGATAAGCGGCTGAGGCGAGCGTGGAGGGGACGCTAATACTACTGCTTGTTTACATTTATGGTATTATAGCTGTACACAGTTGTATTGCTGTTCAAATAATTCTCTTATATAAAAAAAAATATATATATATATATATATATAAAATTTTAAAAGATGAGCTTGAACAGTTGTAGATATCAATAAATATGTTACAAAATAAAACTTGGATGTGTAGGCAATTAAATTATGTTTTTAAAGAATGTTCAAACCGTTTATACCTGTAACTTAAGCGGATTCAAAAAAATTAGTCCAGTAGCTTCGGAAAAATGTCGCGGACGGCTGACAAACAGATTTTTTTTATTCGTTATTCCGGTTCTACGTACCTTGAAGCCTAAGCCCTCATATTTTGCGGGAGGAGGAGTAATTTTTTTGGTGGATTACGAAGGTTCGTTATTGAAAATAATAAACCAAAAATGATTAATTAAGTTACTTTTATGAATTAGTCAAAACCGAGATTCCTTATTTTTATGTGGCATTTCGCTTCCTAAAAATGGTATAGGTAGAAAATCATTTCGTCATTAAAAGATTTTTTTTATTATCTAAAATTACCTAAAAGTGCTGCACAGAAGGTTAACATAATTTTCAATGTGTATGAAGATGATGCCTAAGGAGAAAGCACGTAAGTGGTTTGCTCAGTTCAGAACCGAAGATTTTGACTCAGAAGACGCAGTCAAAATCCCAGGTCTTTGGTTGTTATTCAACTGTTTAAGATGACCAAATCCAACACGCGTAACACACCTTATGCAAGTGTTTTTTTCAAGTTTTATTGAAATTACCAGTAAAAAACGCAATGAACATATTATACAAAACAATATAACTTAAAATGATGATAGTTTTATTTTTTTTTTAAACGCAGAAAATTATTACACAAATGGTTTATTATTTCCAAAAAAAAATATTTGGGTATAACTTTAATACAGCTGTTCATAGGCAATTACGAAAATCAATAATACAATGGATCATATTATAACACTACCACTGATTTCAACGCAATATCTAAGCTAGTTTTTAACTAATTTCAATGATTCTTTTTTCATTTGGTCGAAAATTTAATTCTCTATAAAAAATGTTTTGTATTTATTTATTCATTAATAAGAAGTAACTAATTAGAAGGATTTTTTTTGTTATTCTGACTCTACACATCTTGAAAAGTAAGCTCCCAATTTTTAAGGGGGGAGGGGTTAGTTGTTTTTTTTTTTTTGTCCATCACAAAGCTTGATTATTGAAAATAATAAACCAAAATTTACTATTTCTTGAGTGGAATCCTTGCTTGCCAATCCTTCCTCTGTTTAAGAAAGGACGGAGGACAAACAGATTTTTTTTTATTCGTTATTCGGGTTCTACACACACACACACACACATATATTATTTTTTTATTTTTTTTTTTTTTGATCGATTACAAAGGATCATTATTACATCGCTAGGGAGATAATTAAGAATAATTCAAACCTTGCAGTATTTCTAGTTTGCGAAAAATCTTTTATATGCTTTTTCTTGCATAAGAAGGGATTGCAGGAAATCAGATAGCTAGAGAAGATTCGCTCGAATCCTTCAGAAACCATCTCCAAAAAGCCTCAGCGAATAGGGTTTAATGTTCACCCATGAGCAGCTAAGGAGTGGAAGGGAAGTAATGGTCTAGGACAAGATAAGCAATTATTCCAAGAACCCTTTACTTCTAGAACCAAGCTACTGGAGAGGCTGAAAGGTAAGGACTTCGTCCAAAGACAGGATAACTGACCTTCTTGCTAGAAAATCGTTCCACTGTGTGTTCCAGGAACGTCTTTCAGGTTGTTGCTTTAATTCAGTTGAGCTTTTGATTCCCGTCAACTTGGTTTTCCTCCCTGCTATATTGGTTTGTCTAACCAATCGGTAATTCTATGACTAGTTGTAACTCGCAGCTTCCCTCGCTAATATTATTTTTACTTATAAAATAATAGTCGGCCCTCTTCGCTCGACTGCAGTTTGGATGTGGTCTCACATATGTTTAAAAATGCACTGTTTCACCCAATTATAGCTTTTCACAGAAACCAAGAATTGCGAGTTTTATATATATATATATATATATATATTATATATATATATATATATATATATATATATATATATATATATATAAAAAAGATAGAAAAATACTTAAGAGCAGAAATATTCAATACTAACTTTCAAGGATAACCTTACATTTAAAAGAATCAAATTGGTTAAACAATATACCAACAATATTGTGACTCCTTATAAGAGAAATGTCATACTGTGTTTATGGAAAACAAAACAAAAAAAGGACAACCTATTTCATTTGTTTAGTTTTAGTTTTATTTTTCAAATGAACTATTTAAAACACATATAATCAGTTTAATTTAATTTTTTCCCTTCGTAAAATCGTTAATTCTCCTTACTTTGTAAGAATACACTAATCGATAAAAACCTT
Source organism: Piezodorus guildinii (assembly GCA_023052935.1). NCBI lineage: Eukaryota > Metazoa > Arthropoda > Insecta > Hemiptera > Pentatomidae > Piezodorus > Piezodorus guildinii. The sequence continues at coordinate 70,833,870 of CM041298.1, forward strand.
AATGTTTCGTATGTTGCTGATTTAGCCCGATCTAGATACCATTCCTTTCATGGACAACTCCATTCCCACCCTAATCCTCTAGTTTCATTCCTTTCTTCCTCTTCGAGTCCTGACAATCCTCCGAGGCGTCTGAAAAGGAGATGGCCCCGACACCTTCTAGTTTAGAACATTTTTAGAGTGCGTTCAAGGGGAAGCTTCTCTACACGTGTTTCATGCCTTTATATATTTCATTTAATTTACTTGTTGTATTCCTGTATACAGTTGTAAATTCCAATAAATAAATAGAAAAAAAAAATAGTTTTCATACAAATTCTATTTATTTTACAGTGAAAGGTCTGTTTCCGTGACATAATTAATAACAGTGTTAGTTTATAGATTCATAACAGCTTACCATTTATTTTAACAACTTAGTTATGATTTGGTACGTAATATTCTTTCTAAAATATTTTTTACTGAATGAAAGAATATAACTTGTCAGATACTGTACGACGGTGGCAACCTTCAACTATTATAGCCTCCCTCTTTACCAATGACCTATGTTCATAAGTTTATGGGCTTACAAAAACTTTATCCTAACTTGTACGATTTCATTTATTGCCTATTAACTGTTTTAAAATCTTCCGCTCTTCGCAATATATTATACTTCTATCTTACTGCTCATATTTCAGAAATAAGTTTTTAATGACTTCGTTACAGACAATTTATTTTTCCCTCCTAAAAAAAAACCTGAATTCCAATGTATTTATTTATAAACTTCAGGAAAGAACAGCCTAAATGATAATAAAAGCCGTATTTTGCAACGCAAAGTATAGTTAGATACTTAAAAGGTCTTAAATTTATGCTAACAATGGAAGTAACTGAAAATGATGTGTTATGTCAATAAAGAGAAATCTTCACGATTAGATTATAATTTTCAAATCAGTACGTTAAATGTCCGAGAAAATAATTAATAAAATAAAAATTGCTGGTCATCAGCTATCTAAAAAAAAAATACAAGAAAGTTGTAAAGATTTCGTTTTTAATTATCCAACTACCTAAACCCAAAAAACCGCTAGAACATCCTTCTTCCTACCGTCCTATCTCTCTTTTTTGAGGTGTTCCTCAAGGCAGTATCCTAGAACCCTTGCATTACACAGTCTATACAGCTGATATCGCAACCCATCCTAACACATTCCTTTCAACCTATGCCGATGACACTTGCGTGCTATCTGTTATTAACGATCCTAGTATTGCCTCTCAAACCCTCCAATCCCACACCAGAGACCTTAAAGTATGGTGTCAGAATTAGAGAATTAAAATCAACTCCAATAAATTCCATCAGATTACCTTTACCCTTCGTCGTAAACCTATGACATCCTGCCCTACAGTGTCCTTTGATGATATCCCGCTTGTCCCTGTTGAACAGATCCGTTATGTAGGCCTCCTGCTTGACAAACGTCTTACATGGAATCCGCATACAAGACTGAAAAGACGAGAAACTGCTCGCCGATTTCGGTTACTTCAACATTTACTTGACAGACGCTCAAACCTTTCACTTAACTACAAAAGACTCATTTACATAACAATCATAAGGCCTATCTGGACTTACGGAGTTGAGCTTTGGGGCTCTACTAAACCATCAAACTCTTCCCGTATCCAATCCTTACAATCCAAAATCCTTCGCATAATCCTTAACGCTCCTTACTTTGTCATCAATAAAATCATCCACAAAGACCTTATTGTTCTATGTGTTGCTGATTTGGCCTGTACCAGGTATCAATCCTTCCATTAAAAACTCCACTCCCACTCTAATCCACTAGTTTCAATCCTTCCACTTCAATTACTGACAATCCGCCGAGGCATCTGAAAAGAAGATGGCCTCGAGACCTTCTTGTGTAGATTCACTACTAGAGTGCTGCCAATGGGCAGTTTCTCTTCATGTTTTTCTTCATGTGTTTTATCATTGTAGCATATTAACTTGATGTATGAATATAAAGTTGTAAATTTCAATAAATAAATTAAAAAAATCTACTACTACAAAAAATAATTATTTGAAAAGTAAAGTTATAATCTTATGTTCTTTTGAGCATAATAACCAAGGTTAAACTAAATCGTATAAATAAAACATATAGTTTTTAATCAATTTTAAAATACTGGTTTTATCTACAACCAATTGCGACTCAACACCATTATTTTTAAAAACTAACAATTGAACGTGTTCCAGTTGCAACACAAAAGTTCACAAAACATAGATTTGAAGTATTTTTTGGTTTAAATCCCTTATATATTTAGTATATCTTCTTGTAATCTAGTCAGCTTAAGTCCATTTTACTTTCATGTGGATAGAAATTTGAACCTTTGACTTTCACTTACTCATATATAATATATATATATATAATATATATATATATATATATATATATATATATATATTATATATATAAAGGGAAAGTATTTTAGATCAAGAAAATTATCGACTTCTCGTTTTCAACGAAAATACGCGCTATAGGGTCTCTTGAGTCCAAATAACCAAGTCGCACAAAAAGGTCTGTGTGTCCGTTTGATAAATCTATCGCGAAAACGAAAAGTCTTACGAAACTGAAATTGTATATTTATTACGTTTATGAGCCCGAGATGTTACGACAACTTTTTCATTGAAATCGACGAACCTGAAGAGCCACTTAACTCATTTTTAAGAGTTTCTCAAAAACGATTCTAAGGATTTTGGTACATTAAATTTTATTTATCTATATAAGTTTTAATGGACTTTATTATCTAATAGGCTTCATTCTAATTTAAATAGTCTGATAGAGCTTAAATGCTAATATTAAAATTTTTCTTCTTCTTGAGTATCTTAAATTTTATAGATAAAAAAAAATCATCATATAAGCATTGTCGAAAAATGGCTAAATATGCAAGTTGAACGAATTTGATAATAAACTAAAGGAGAAATAAGCCAAATTATTGTTTAATTTAATTTTTTTTTTCGAAGATAAGAACAGTAAAATAGATGTATAATATACCGTTGGAAAACTAAAGATTTTAGGAAAAATATTATGTTATTAACACAGTTTTAAAAAGTAAAGGAAAGTGATAAAACACGGATAAAACTAACTGATTGTTATAGATAAAAATTATATACCATTATATTATTTAACCAAAAGCATGTATTTTCAACGGAACTAAATATATTTCTTTAAAGATTTTTGAGCTCTATTTATTAGTTCTTAAATTGATTTTAACAACCGAGGTAAGTGAAAGTCGTGTGTTGTCTGCACCATATTGTTTTTCAAATGATTACTTTTAATTTTTCAAATGTATAGTTTTTGAGTAATTATAAAACCAATTTCTTACAAAATGTTATATAATTATATTTTATTTCAACTCTTTAGAAGATGAAAATTTAAAAACGCAGACTTGTTGCACATCTAGGATGCAACTCCTGATTATTCCTTTGCTAATTTAGGATGGGAATGATTAGAAAAAAAAAATCCATTAAAAATCTCAAGACCAGAGAACGAAAAAAAAAAGTAAAAGAAAAAAATTGAGATATTTTCCTGTGATGAAATACAGCTTTAATTAAGTGAGATGGAAACAGTTGGCAGTCTCTTTAGTCTGCCGTCACCCGTTGTCTCAGTTGATATTAAGTTCATTTAATTAACAGGCATCGACTACAAAGATTTTTTTTTTTCAAAAATCTAGGTTATAGACCTCGATTGTGCTGTAGTAACATTTTACCTGAATTGTTTTGCTATATTTACAAATTAATTTTCATAATCAACCTACTAATTATCATAGATGTAAGCAAGCATTTGGTTATTACTAACAGATTTTCCATACAATATTAAAAGAAGTTACCTTAAGATACTCTAGTCGGCTGGCGAAGATGGAATTTGCTCAAGCGTCTCTACTCGTCCCCAGCATTTCTCCGTCCTTTGGCAGACTTCTCTCGGATTTTCCACTCTCCTGTCTCTGGAATACCACTGTTGATAGAACACGACTGCCTTTTCTGCTTCAAAAACACTAAATTTTGGAAATTTCCGATCTCTTACTGGTGATCATGAGTGGCTTATATGGGAAGTGCCCGAAGTCTGCGGTCCAGCCTTTTCCACCCTTAATACTCTTGACAGCTAATGACTGGGGTCTAGGAATTTTCCTGATGTATCGTGGGGGGTGCAAGGTAGGTAGGTGACGACATTTGCTTTTAAGCTTTACTTTTGCCGACAAAGGCTTATTAATATTTACCTGATTAATATAATAATAATTTAATAATGAATTTAGAGCACTCAGTTTCCTTAATACATAAATAAAATATCATTTATGTACAAATGTTCAGATTTCCAACGTTTGTTATACATCAATATTAATAATAATAAAAATAACTTTATTCTATGACTATGTCCTTTAATAATAAAAATTTCGTACAGTAAATATACCCTTCTATATATACATGTCTCGCCGAGAGAAAAATAAAGTGAATCTTTATTTATAAATGTGTAAAATATATTAAAAAACTAGGTTTATATAGATATATACAAAATATATGGAATATAAACAAACGAAAAAAATCTGCTTAAAAAAAATAGTGCTGAACAATTTCCAAATAAACAGAATAAATGAATTATTCCATAACTCTAGGATTTCAATAAAATAAATAATTTTTTTGAAAGTAGGATAGTAGATTTACAATTTTACATTTAGTGTGCGTCTCTTTTGGATGCTAGAAGGTAGTGGAAAATTTGAATGAGAGAAGGGAAAAAGCATGGCGAATATGATTAGGTAGGGTATTCCAGATAGATGCAGAGCAGATATAAAAGGAATTATCATAAGATTTAGTTTTATAGGTGGAATGCAAGGGTCTAAATTACGTGATCTGTTGTTTACTATTCTTATATTTAAAAAAAAATAAGTCTGCTCTTTTCTTTATTAGTCAGTTATCAAATTCCTTAAACTTGTATATTTAGCCGTTTTTTATCAACGATAACAAGGTGAAATGGTTAATTAACAAGATGATTCAAGTACTGTCAGAGAAAAATCAACAGATTGATTCCAACTAAATTGGATATAGCCAGCCAATTAAAATCGAGCCTCTTTGTATTACATGATAAAATTTTGCAAAATAGATAGCATAAAACGGCTCCTCTGGTTTGACATTGTTATGCTAGCCACTACGCTATGGGTGACCCCATATCTCTGGTTTGCAAATTTTGTTTATTGTAACATCTCATACATAAACGCTTTTAAAATATGAATTTTCAGTTTTAAACAACTTGTAATTTTTGAGATAGATTTATCACCTGCAATCAGACCATTTTGTGTGACTTTATTAATGGAGGATTTTATTTGTAACAAAGTATGGAGCATTAAGGATTTTTCGAAGGATCTTAGATTGAAGGGGTTGGATGCGAGAGGAATTTGATGGTTTATTGGACCCCTATAACTGAATCCCGTAGGTCCAAATAGGCCTTAGAATGGTTATATAAATGAGTTTTTTTGTAGTAAGTAGGAGGTTTTAAGCGTTTGAACTCAGTGAAACATAAACTTGTATTTCCGATTAAAGCTCTTATTCGCAAACTTTTACGACCGCAATACTTTCCCTTACTTTAGATTTTATTCGATACTTACAATTGGCTTAATTCGATCGGCTGTTATTACATTTAAAATAAAAAACCTGCATATGGTCTAAAAATTATTTTTGTCGTTATACATCGATTTTGGTACTCGGTTTGTTTATTTAATGTGGATAAAAAAATACTTTTTTTTTAAAAATATAATTAGTAGGTTGGTTATAAAAATTGATTATGATAAGTAAATTTCTTCTATAGTCAATTTTTAACTGTATATTTTATGTAAAGCAAAAAAAAAAGTTAGCTCTATGTTATATCTCCTAAGAAAAATGAAAAAATCGTGTATTTTTTTCTTATAATTTTGATATTATTTTATATGAATAAGAAGTTTTATAAAAAATTTAATTGTCTTTTTTTTTTTATTTACTTAAACAAATTTACAACTGTATTGATTCAATACAACAAGTAAATGGGATTGATATGAGATTAAGACACATGATTGTCTTGTGAAGATACTACCCATTGGTAGAATTCCAATGTCCAACTTATGGTAAGAGATCTCTTGGCTATATTCGTTTAACTTTCTTTTAACTTCGGGGGATTGTCAGGAATGGATGTTGAGGAGAGGTCACGGATAAGCGGGTTTGAGTGGGCAGGAAGTTTGGAATGGAAGGATGTACATCTGGATCGGGCTAAGTCTTCAACTAATGGGATATTTAGGTCTTTATGGATAATTTTATTTGTAACAAAGTATGGAGTATTAAGGATTTTTCGAAGGATCTTGGATTGCAGGGATTGGATGCGAGAGAAATTTTATGGTTTATTGGACCCCTGTAACTGAATCTCGTAGGTCCAAATAGGCCTTAGAATGGGTATATAAATGAGTTTTTTGTAATAAATTGAAAGTTTTAAGCATTTGCTGAGTAAATATCCGAGCAAATGCCTAGTAATCGGTATCTACGTGCAGTTTCCTATCGTTTCAGTCTAAGATGAGGGTTCCATGTGAGGCGTTTGTCTAGGTTCAGTTCTAAGTACCGGATATGTTCAACAGGAGTAAGTAAGATATTGTTAAAAGTTACGGTGGGGCAGGAAGTCATAGGTTTACGACGTAGAGTGAAGGTTATTTGATAGGATTTTTTTTTAATTCTCCAGTTCTGACACCACTCTTCGATGGATGATAGATGGTTTTGTAGGATTCGGTATGCAACAACAGTATCTTTATTCACAGATAACAAACGTGTATCATCGGCGTAGGTGGTAAGGACTGTGTTTGGTTGGATGGGAATATCAGCTGTATACACTGTATAAAGGATCGGACCCAGGATACTACCTTGAGGTACACCGGCTGATTGGATGAATACTAATGAGTAGGGGAGATTATGTTGAACTTGGAAGGTTCTATCAGTTTGGTAAGAGCGAATTGATAGGGAATACGTTGGGGAGAGGAATTAGCGAAGTTTTGTAAAGCAGTCCTGGATGCTAAATCATATATTTAACTTGGAAAAGTGGTTTCAATAATGGAAAATCAAAATCAATTACACCAAATGAGCCAGGTGAGTTTTTCCCTTCCCACCTGTGGACATCGACAACAAATCGGCCTTCAGAAACCTACGTGCGATACCTCGGATTATATCTGGGTAAAAGGTTAACATGGAACATGCATACGAAATTAACTAAAAAGATGTATCAAACCAAACTTCATTCACACCTATTAGATTACAGACCATCACTAAATCTACGAAACAAGCGACCAATATACAATATTCTACTAAGAGATCAATCTGGTCATACGGAGCAGATCTTTGGGTTTCCTTAAAACACGTATAACAATAAGAATATCTTTATTCCATCCTTAACAAGGCAATAAGCCTATCCCTTGGGCAGTACAAGTCTGGTATAAAATTTAAACAAAATTTCCTCTTCTTGATTGATGCTATTTATATACTGTTTACATTATAGAACGTACTATATACATACAGTAAAACATTTCCTGCCTGGTTCAAACTAAAATTTATATGCAAGTATTTAATGATAGAATTTTTGTCACATTATTCCACATTTGCCTCTTTCTGGCCACTGTAGCCCAACTATCCCCCACTACTTGCACTAGTTCGTCCACCCACCTCGTCAGTAGTCTTCCTCGCCATATATTTTCGTTCCCTTGGAACCCACTCGGTAGCGATTTTGGACCATCTTCTGGGATCCAGCCTAGCCACATGAACTCCTCACCTTCATTTCAATATCTGTGATTCGTTTGGTAAACTTTTGAGGTTGACTATTGTGGTGATATAGTCAGCACTTGCTTTGATTATTAATGTTTATAATCATATGTTTTAATTAATAACATTTAGTATAGTTATTATAACCTCAATGTATACGTGTATTTTCGCTTAATAAAGCCTTATTTCTCAAGGTTAAATGTTTTCATTTAATATTATAGTGGATTACCCAATATTACAATTTATTAAGCGAAAATTAATTTGATGAAATGGACAAGTTTCTGAAGCCTGACCGTCTCGATATCGACCCGTCTTCACCAGATGCAGACAAACACTGGAACCACTGGTATGCTACCTTTATTAATTTCCTAGCGGCCGATGACAAACTTACAGATGGGAAAAAGCGACAATTATTAATTAACTTCGTTTCACCTAACGTTTATCCATATTTTAGTGAATGTACAACTTTTGACTCATCCATCTCAACTCTTAAAAATCTTTATGTAAAACCGAAAAATATTATATTTGCAAGACATTCTCTAGCGACACGAAAACAACGTAGTGACGAGACTATCGATACATACCTACAAGCACTTCAACTTTTGAGCAAAAGACTGCCAATTTGATGCGGTTACAGCCGAACAAAATCGCAAAGATTGTGTAAGAGATGCCTTTATTAGCGGTCTCACTTCAACTAGTATACGTCAAAGGCTCTTAGAAAACAACATTCTTTCTTTAGACGACGCATACAAACAGGCATTAGCCCTTGAGATAGCACAGAAACACTCTCAAACCTACTTCTCTCCTCCTCCTAACTTGAACGCGGCATCGGTATCTAACCTTGATCCTGTAGAATATCAACCCCAGATACAGCAATCTTCTTATACAGCTTCTCTTTCTAAGTCTTTAGACAAAAAATGTTATTTTTGTGGTGGTACCCCACTCCACTCCAGGTCATTTTGTCCTGCTAGAGAGGCCACTTGCAAGGGTTGTGGCAAAACAGGGCATTTTAAAAGGGTTTGTAAATCCAAATCCAAATTATCAACTACATCTGCCTGTACTGATCTCATAGCAACTGTATTATCTGCAGCCTCTCCACCCTGTGTGCGTAAAGCTGTTGAAATTGTTAAGGTTAATGGAAATCCCTGTCATGCACTGATCGATACAGGTAGCTCCCTTAGCTTCATAAACTACAATGTGGTCTTAAAACACAAACTTCATCTTGTTCCTCAAGATGGACAAGTTTCCATGGCTTCAACTACCCTCACCTCCACGATCATTGGATCTTGCTCTGCACATCTTCAAATTAACAACCACACATACGCTAACGTAAACTTGTCCGTTATGAAAGACTTATGTTCAGATTTAATTTTGGGCCACGACATTTTGAAACATCATTCCTCTGTCGAGTTGAAGTTCGGGGGCCCAAGAGAACCGCTAAGGATTTGTAGCTTGGCAATTTGCTGCCATAGCTCCAGTATCTTTGTTTTCATCACTCACAGAAGGATGGAAACCAGTTGCCACTAAATCAAGACAACACTCTTATTCTTCTGATGATATTGAATTTATTCAGACTGAAACGGATCGCATGCTAAAAGAAGGGATAATTGAACCGAGTAGATCACCTTGGAGAGCCCAAGCTCTCGTTGTATCGAGTACCAATCATAAAAAGAGAATGGTAATCGATTATTCTCAAACTATTAACCGTTTCACGCTCCTCGACGCTTACCCTCTTCCTCGTATCGAAAATATTGTACACAAGGTCTCACAATATTCGTTGTTTAGCAGTGTTGACCTCAGGAGTGCATACCACAAGTTCCCATAAAGGCGGATGAGAAGCCCTTTACCGCTTTTCAGGCAAACGATCAATTATATCAATTTACGAGAATCCCCTTTGGAGTTACCAACGGAGTAGCCGCGTTCCAAAGGGTGATGGATGATATAATTCGAACAGAGAACTTAACTGGTACTTTCGCTTATCTCGACGATGTGACGATTTGCGGAAACAGTATTGAAGAGCACGACAGAAACTTATCAAAATTCCTAAATGCTGCTAAGAAATATAATCTAGCACTTAACGAAGATAAATGTCGCTTCCGTTCTTCCTCTATTAAAATCCTCGGCTGCGAAATTTCAGAAAAATCTATCAAACCTGATCCAGATCGAATTTCAGCTTTAAGAAATCTGCCTATACCGAGAGACAGTGCTTCTTTAAAAAGGGTGCTGGGTTTATTCTCGCATTATTCGAAATGGGTTAAGAACTATTCCGAAAAGATAAGGCCATTGGTTCAGTCCCGATCATTCCCAATTAGTCAGAGTGCCGTTGCGACCTTTGAACTTTTAAAAAATAACATAGCGGAATCTGTTGTATCGGCGATTGACGAAACTATTCCCTTTACAGTAGAAACGGACGCCTCTGAATTCGCTATCTCAGCAACGCTTTCGCAACTTGGCCGTCCTGTGGCTTTTTTTTCCCGCACTCTTTCACGAACTGAGCAAAAACACCCTATTATAGAGAAGGAAGCTTACGCGGTAGTGGAGGCTCTGAGAAAATGGAGACAGTTCCTAATCTCAAGACATTTCCGCCTGATAACGGACCAGAAAAGTGTATCGTTCATGTTTGATAACCATCGCTCATCTAAAATAAAAAATGAGAAAATTATGAGATGGAGAGTCGAATTGTCTCCCTATAAATATGATATAGTTTATAGGCCTGGAAAGGAAAACATTGCAGCCGATACACTTTCCAGAGTATGTGCCAGCACTAATTCTGCTTCGTTATTTGACTGGCACGCGAAAATGTGCCATCCTGGTATAACTAGAATGTACCATTGGGTAAAATCTAAGAACCTACCGTATTCCCTGGACGACATAAGATCTATGACTTCATCCTGCAAGGTTTGTGCAGAAGTAAAACCAAAGTTTCACCATAAACAAAGCTCACACTTAATTAAAGCGACCTCTCCATAGGAACGCTTAAATATAGATTTTAAAGGACCTCTCCCTTCGTCTAGCAAAAATCGTTACATTTTAACGATTGTTGATGAATTCAGCCGTTTTCCCTTCGCAATACCATGTTCTGATATATCTGCCGCCACTATCACAAAGCATTTGACTAGTCTGTTTTCACTTTTTGGTCTCCCGGCATACATTCACTCTGACCAAGGAGCATCTTTCATGTCACAAGAGCTTAAGCAGTTTCTTCATACTCGAGGAGTAGCGACGAGCCGAACTACTCCCTACAATCCTCGTGGGAATGATCAATGTGAACGCTATAACGGTGTGATTTGGAACACGATCACCTTGGCCTTGAGGTCCCACGGATTAGAAACTAGTCAATGGGAGCTTGTTATCAATGATGCACTTCACAGCATGAGATCACTGCTCTGTACAGCCACTAACGTCACTCCACACGAGCGCATGTTCCTTCATCCTAGAAGATCCTCGAATGGTACATCACTCCCTGCATGGCTTCTAAATCGGGACCAGTGCTCTTAAGGAAGTTCGATCGACGCAGCAAGCATGACCCATTGGTCGAAGAGGTGGACCTCATCGAAGCAAATACAGAGTACGCTCAAGTCAGACTGCCGGACGGTAGAGAGCTGACAGTTTCTACACGGCATTTGGCTCCAGCCGGAGAAGAAGTAAGGGACCATCAACATCAAGTAGACAGTTCAGGACCAGCATCACCTCAAGTGGACTGCTCTGCACCCGAATCCTCCCAAGAGGAATATCCTGCACCCGAAGCGGTACTTCAGTCAAGACCGGCACCCGAGTCTGCACTTCAATCACAATTACCCTTGGATGCTAGAACTGAATCAGACGAGCCTCCAACTGAAATACAACTAAGGCGGAGTGAACGTGTGAGGAAGGCACCGTATTATCTCCGGGACTATTTCACAAATTGAAGGAGTGAAGAATGTGGTGATATAGTCAGCACTTGCTTTGATTATTAATGTTTATAATCATATGTTTTAATTAATAACATTTAGTATAGTTATTATAACCTCAATGTATACGTGTATTTTCGCTTAATAAAGCCTTATTTCTCAAGGTTAAATGTTTTCATTTAATATTATAGTGGATTACCCAATATTACAACTATAACATGACACAAACATCCAGTAAATTCTTACATTCATGACAAATATATCACGTTTCATTAATCAACACAAATCACCTCATTTCTTACTTTCTGCCTCCCTCTTACCCAGGAAAAGCCTATAGAAGGCTTGAAAGAAGATGGCCGAGAGATCTACTCAAATAATTAACCATTGATAAGAATTAAAGACGCTAATCACGAAAAATACAATACTCCACTTTCGGTAGATTCGCTGCGTTTGTGAAAAATATATCCTCCAAATTTATCCAAGATCAAATGCTGTTCTTCGTGATCAGACCTACAAATTTATACTGATTACTTTATTTATTCTTTTATATTTACTATTTTAATAATATACTTCTTTCTTTCTTTCCTCCGTTTTGGTTGTATCTAACAGCAGGCTCATTTTCAATATTAAGCCCAGAAATAATAGGGCCGGTTCGCAGTAACCTATTTTTACTAATTCGATGAAAACTTATTGTTAAGTTAATTATGATTAAAAATGCCAGAGCTTTCCTCAGGCACTCCATCTTACTGAAATAAAACTCTCCCCGGAGATTAAAATCTTTTATCAAGAAGATGATGTTTATTTTAATTAATTTTGTTTTTAAAGCTGGTTCTTTTTATTTATTTTTTTTCCTGAACTCTGCTAAAGGTTACGAAGAGTATGCTATAAGGTTCATTTTTACTTTCAAATAAATGTATATATTTATAATATTGGTCCTTATATATATATATATATATATATATATATATATATATATATATATATATATATATATATATATATATATATATATGAACAAATATTTTTTTCGCACTATAAAAAATACAATTTTAGGATCAAAACAACCTATTCATCAAATGGTTTTGCTGGAAATTTATATGAGAAATATTTTAATTGTTTAATTAATTTTTTTCTGTCCATAAAAAGTAACATGATTGTTCCATATAGATGAAATGAAATGAAAAAAAGTTTTTATTATCCTGAGACTAAAGGTTTGATAGACGAAATAGTCATAGATTTAATCAAAAAAGCCAAACTAAATAAAGTGAGGTAATAAACTATGTACATATTTACAAATCCAAAACCTTAGCATAAAATAAATGAACAAAAATAGATACTTCATTAGAGATAATTGAAATGGTATGAAAACAAATCAAAATTGGTATTTCTAGCATCTGCAGTTTGGTGTTAATGTCTGTTTGCTAAGAAAGGAAAAAGTGATTTAAAGAAGGAAGCAGTTCGTGCATGACGGATTTCAGGAGGGGTAGAATTCAAAGAAAAGCAGATTTGGACAAAAAAGACTTCTCAAAAGCGTCAGTATGGAGAGGATGAGAGTAGAGGTCAGAAAGGCAGGATCTAGGAGAATGGGAGTGAATTGATGATTTTAATTGAAGGGTTTGGATGTGTTTGAGTTGTGGCACTCAGCTATGATAACCTGGTCAAAGAAGGAAGCTAGGGAATACTGACATCTCGATGAGGATAGAGCCACCTTAATCCGGTGTAATACTGGGTTATATGCATGTCTCTGCTGATCTGCAATACAAATCGTATTGCTCGTTTGATAATAGTCATTAAATCTTTTTTAGCAACCGAGGTAAGTGAAAGTCGGGTGTTGGCCGCACCAGATTTTTTTTCTTCTTCTCCACCTTCCCCCATAAAAAAAATAATAAATTAAACGATTGTATTACGAGAGCTCGAGTTAATCAACATTGACCTTAAAGCACTTCAGTGGTCCTGTTTTGGTATGTAGATGAATTGCGTGATATCGTGGTTTTCGAGTTTTCGCTTGCCAAGATATTATCAAGAAACAGCAATGCTTTTTTTACTTGAGACCTGTCATAAAACCCCTTTTACTAAAATCATAACTATTCTTTAATCCAAGGATGTTCTTAATCTCGATTTTTTACGTATATAGACAGTATTTTAAAAAATATATTATATTTTCATACCAATTTCAACCCTAAAAATTTTGAATCCACTTGGCCTTTAGACTGAAAGAACATTTTGCGTCAGCTCTTGTTTAGAAAAGCAGAAATTCGTTTTATTTTATTATTATTTTTTTCGAATTTTTGGTATTCGAACAAAATAAGGATTATTTTCCCTCAGTATTTGAGGGTTTACGGCAAATGATATGTAGAAACCAAATAACGAATCAAAGATATTTAAAAAATCCTCAACCGGAGCACTAATTATTAGGCTCATTAGCCATAGTAGCATAAAGTCAAGTTAAATAAATAAACAAACAAATGAATAAAAAAAATATTGTAAAATTGGGAGGGCTTTAATATCATGTAGTTTTCATTCTGCTTGAAATAGTCTGACAGGGCTTAAAAGCCGATATTTCAAAGTTTCTTCCTTTTAAGTGCCTTTAGTTTTGTAGTTTTTTTTAAAAAATTTACCTTATCATCTGATTAGCATTAATATCAAACAGGTAAATATATAGTTTGAACGAATACGGTATCCAACTAAAGGAAAAAATTGCAAAAATATTTTTTAATGCAATTTTTTGTTTTTGAATTCAAAAAAAAGTAATAGACATGTATAATATACCGTTGGGAAGCTAGAGATTTTAGAAAAATGTTATCTTATACATACTATCGTAAAAGTGAACGGAAAATGATGAAAAGTCGAAAAAACAAACTTATTGTCGTGGATAATAATATGATAGCTTATTTAATAAAACACGTGTTTCTATTAAAATCCAATTTAAATAATTCTTTAACAAATTATTTCGTTTTTTAAATTATAATTTGTTAAAAAAATTCTTTAAGTGATATAAATAACGGAGGTAAGGAAAAGACGTGTGTTGCGCGCACCATATTTTTAATAAATAGTAACTAATCACTCAAAAATTACATAAATATAGACCTTATTACTAAGAAAAATTTTTAAGCAATTTTACAATAGTACAATTAAGATATACGATGTGTCGGGCCAAAAGACCAAAGGATTATAATTAATTTTTATGTACAATGACATCAGAAAAAAAAATAGACTAAAGTATATAAAAGAGTAAATAAAAATAAAAGAGTATCTTATATCTTCAACATCTTATAGATTAAAGTGTTGAATAAAACATAACATTGAAACTGGTTCATAATAACTGATTTATTAACTAAGTTTAATATAAACAATAAATAATAAATTTTCTTTATGAATTGATATTTGATTTGAAATATGAGACTTGTTGAGAGTCTGTTTGGAATGACAGTAGGCACTGGAACAGCTGGGACTTGAATGATGGTAGGGATGAAGCATGGCCGATAGGAGTAGGTAGGGAATTCCAGAGAGTAGTATATCGGACAAGAAATGAATGAACAAAAGTGTTTGTTCAATGGATGGAATATAAAGGTCAGAATGGCGTGTTCTTGTTTCAAGAGAGTGAACTGACGATTTAAATTGCAGAAGACTATAGGTATAGGGAGATAGCTGGGAGTGGATGGTTTGGTAAAGGTATGATCCTAGGAACTATTGTCTACGGATAGAGGGAAGGAGCCACTTTAACTCTCTGTATAAATGGGTCACATGAGAACTCTTCGGTGTGACGAGGACAAATCTTAAAAATATGTTCATTATTCGCTTAAGCCCGTCCTCGAGCACAATCGAGAGGCCACCATATACCCCGCAACAGTAGTCAAAGTGAGGAGACAAGGAGTTTACGGGTGGATGGTGGAAAAATATGGCGGGAGCGATGGAAAAATTTGAGGGTACTTATTGTTCTACGGGATATTTGGGCATTATAGGGTTTCCAGTAGAGGGTTTGGTCAATGGTAATACCCAGGTTTTTAACAGAGGCAGTGAAGGTGATTGGGTGATCATTTAGGGTTAGAGTTGGAAATGTAGTATGGGATTTGAGGAGGGAATTGGAACCTATAACAATGGCCTGAGTTTTCATAGATTTTAGCCTTAATTTATTTATTATATCATACCCTAAATGTTAGAACAATAAATTCTCGAAACGTAGCTTAAACAGAATTGCTTATTGACTAAACCTGAAGGACCCCGTGACTAAAACACACACACACACACACATATATATTTATATATATATATATAATATATATATATATATATATATATATATATATATATATATATATATATTCTTCGGTTGTTCTCTCTTGTTACACCCTGTTTATGGTTTTGCCAATCTTGGAATCCTTCTGATTAAATTAACTCCTAAAACAGAATTTACGTGGTTATGGTCTGCTTATTCCGAAACAGTCGCGGAATGTCGGAGATGGTAATTTTGATAAATTAAGTTGATAATAGAGAGCGATAAGAGGTAGATGATATTGTAGAGACGGCAATAACAATTTGCCAGCGGTTAGATTAGCAAAGGCTAGAGAATAGAGCATGGTAATTGAGCCGGGGGATGGTAGGGCGGTAGGATGGTAGGGTGGTAGGGAGGTAGCCTGCATACCATTAGTAGGGATCCTCTGTCTTATCTCTATCATCATACTCTTCTTATGAGAATATAAAGTTATCTTCAAGGGTAACTGGAACAAAGGAAAACATAAAGTATAAGCATTTTGTTAGGAGCGTTCCAAAAAAAACTATAATCCTTGATGTAAAAATGCATAACTCATCTTACAGAAAAATATATAGAGCGCGCAACACACGACATTCACTTACCTCCGTCATTTATATCAATTTAAGAATTTTTAAACAAATTTAGAAACTAAAATAAAATGTTAAAGAATTATTTAAATTTAATTTTAAGAGAAAAATGTGTTTTATTAAATAATCTATTATACTATTATATACGATAATCAGTTTTTTTTTTAACGTTTTATCAGCTCTCTGTTATTTTTTACTACAGTATAGTATGTATAAGATAATATTTTTTCTAAAATCGTTGGCATTTCAGCGGTATATTATACATCTATATTGTTCTTCTTAAGTTCAAAGACAAAAAATTGCATTAAAAAAAATATTTTTTGCAGTTATCTACTTCTTCTGATATCGAATTCGTTCAACTTATATATTTACCTGTTCTTTACCAATGCTGATCAGATGATATGTTAAATTTCATAAAAACTACAAAATTAAAGGTACTTTTTCTTAAAAGGAAGAAAGTTTGAAATATCGGCTTTTAAGCCCTGTCAGACTATTTTAAGCAGAATGAAACGCATATGATATTCAGGCCTTCCAATTTGACAATATATTTTTTTATTCATTTGTTTGTTTATTTATTTAATGTCACTTTATGCTACTATGGCTAATCGGCCTAAAAATTAGTGCCCCGGGTGAGGATTTTTTAAATATCTTTTATTCGTTATTTGGTTTCTACATATCGTTTATCGTAAACCCTCAAATTTTGAGGGAACATAATCCTTTTTTTGTTCGAATACCAATATTTATTATTAAAAATAATAATAATAAAATAAAACTTTACTAATGCTAATCAGATGATTTGGTAAATTGTATAAAAACTACATAATTAAAGGTACTTTAGAGGGAAAAAATAGACTCTCAGACTATTCAATCAGAATGAAACCTACATGATATTAAAGCCCATCCAATTTTACATCAATATAGGGAGTTTAATCAAAACGGTTAGAGCCGTTATTTAGAAAATCATAAAAAGGTGCAACAACATGGTATAAAGTGGCTCTACCAAACACGGACACACACACACAGACCTTTTTTCGGAACTTGGTGATTTGGACTCAGGGGGTACTAAAACGTGTATTCCCGTCGAAAACTGTACTTCGAAAATTTTCACGATCGCAATACTTTCCCTTACTATATATTTCGTATATAGGTAAATAAAAGTAAGAATAGGCTTTAATATAATGTAGGTTTCTTTCAGATGGAAGTAGTCTGACAGGGTCTATATTTTAAAGTTTAATCCTCTAACCAAGCTGTAATTTTGTACGTTCCAAAGCATCAACCATATCATCTTAACGACAAAATTTGATGAAAGATGGATATATATGCAAGTTGGTCGAATTTGATAGTCATCTAAAGAATAAAAGAGCGAAACTATTTTATTATGTAATTTTGTTTTTTTGATTATAAAAATTGTAGTAGGGACATATAAGAGGACCGTCGGAAAAAGAAAGATTTTAGAAAAAATATTATCTGATACACGAAGATGTAAAAGGTAATATAAAGTGACGAATGGGGAATAAACTTATTACTGATTAACAATTTAATGTAGTTATATTATTAAAACTAAATCATATGTTTCCAACGAAAATGAATACACATTTTATTAAAATCAACTTAAAATTTTTTTTTAGTTTAATTATATTTAATAGTTTTTAAATCTATTTTAACAGTCGATGTCAGGGAAAGTCGTGCCTTTCCCGTACCAGATTTTTTAATGTCGGTATGTGCAAAGCCATAATTTCCTTAGCTTGTAACCATCCTACCTATTAAAAGTTTATGTTTAAGCTTCTCTTTTTTTTCTTTCTGTCACATTTTTGCATGTTTTATCAAACTGTACAGTGTAATATGTGCTCACACCGTGTTTCGCTATTCCCGATGCTGTGTTGTCCACCTACATTACACTCCGGATGTGTTATTTGAGCCTTGTGCATTTAGCACCTTTTTACGATTTTCTCACAAACGGCAATAACGATTTTTATTGAACTCGTCATGTCGAAGTAAAATTAAATGGGCTTTAATATCATGTAGGTTTCATTCTGATTGAAATAGTCTGATGGGGCTTAAATGCCGATATTTTAAATTTTCTTCCTCTTAAGTACCTTGAATTTTGTATATTCTATAAAAATAACTATATCATCTTATTACCATTGTTAAAAAACAGGTAAATATATAAGTTGAACGAATTCGATATCCAACTAAAGGAGAAAACTGGAAAAATATTTTTCTAAAGCAATTGTTTCACCGTGTGGCCACTGGTTAGCGCTGTCATCGCCGGACGCTCCATGTAGTTCTAACGCGGTGTGATGAAAACCGAAAAAAAACTTACCGAATTTCGTAGATAATATTATAACATATTATTTAATAAAACACATCTTTCTATAAAAATCAAATCTAAATAATTCTTTGTTTGTTTATTTATTTAACGTCACTTTATGCTACTATGGCTAATCGGACGATGCTACAGTGGGAGTCCTAAATTTTGCCTATCCAGGTTTTATTAGGATAGGGATCTTTAACGAGTACCTGTCATCGCACAGGCTCGGGACCACCTTTTAACGTCCCCTCCGAAGGACGGCGTAACTAAGGATTTTTTACTCCCATTAAAAAATCCTAGGACCACCTGCGGGTTTGAACCCGTGACCTTTAGCATGGGAGGCAGTTACGCTAGCCACCCAGCTACAAGTGATCCCAAAAACAATAATTAAATAAATAAACAAATAATTCTTTAACAATTTGTTTTCGTTTCTAATTTTTTTTTAATTCCTAAATTGATATTAATAACAGAGATAAGTGAAAGTCGTGTGATGCGTGCACCAGATTTTTAATACCTATTCTTGCATCGGGAACAGAGTTGGAATATTTATAAGTGTCATTTTTAGTGTGAGAATCTAGTTATCACTGAAAATATTTGGTGCGCACGAAAAGGAATAATTTTGCTGTTTCAATGGATATGCCTGGTTTTGATATTTTATGTCCTGTTCATAAGTTTAAAATAATTATAATTTCAGGTCAATTAAGATCCACTAGAAACCAAGTTGAATGTTGCCCTCATACACCATTATCCCACTCCGATTCATAATATTGTGAAAATACTTGTTACAAAGACTACTATTACAAACAAGACATAGATATATGAACATATAGTCAGTTTTATCGAATACCGGGCAGCTGTGTGTGGCCAACCACGCTTGAAACACGACCATCAATTCTTCCGTTCCTTTGTATTCCGTTTTATCTTCCCCTATGATGTATTCCTCCCTTTTGGAAATCTTCGCAGCACCTCCTCCTTCTTGGAGATAATCTAGACATTACTCACCCAGATGTCTCGCCTGTCAGGAGGTGATTAACAACACTTTCCTCGGCCAGCCTTATATTCCAGATACCTCCTTCGTAATATAGGAAACTCGAGGGATTTTTTTTTTCTTCTTGTTAAGTTTGGAGATCATTTTTAACGTCATTCTTTGTTCTTATAATTATATTAAGTTGGTAAAACACATCTCAGATGATATACGTCTTAACATACTAATTTTTGAAAAAGTATACTGGTAAAGCCAAATCTGGTTTTACATACAGGGTGTTTGGTAAATGCACGGCGCTATTTTAGGTGTGTGTTCACTAACACAATATAACAAATTGCTTTTTTAGTATATTAATAACATCATATTAAAGTTATGAAATGAGATGTTTTGGTATAATTTGGTACGAAATTAAATGTGTAATTATTTCCTTTAGAAAATAATTATATTTCTAAATTGCGTTTATAAAGGTCTTGGGTGTTCATTAGATGAAATAAAATAGGAGATTTAGATATAACTAATTGATGAGAATACAAATGTGTAAAAAAATCAATTTTATAAAAAATTTCCTTTAGTACTTTTTGGAAATCAACGTCTCATATATTTATATGGGTCAATCCATATGAAATTCGCCAATTTTCATTAAAATTTTGATTTTCGTGATTTTTTGACCAGTTATTCTCTATCCACTGTTGAACATAAAACCGTAAATCAAATTTTTTTCGAGCTAATACTTCTAATGTTACAGCCATTTTAAGTCAGCTTCGCAGACGAAAACATGTGATATAAAAACCTTTCTAATTCCAGTAATTTTTTAGATATCAAATCAAAATAAAAATTAACAATAAGATAAGGACATGCTTTGTATTTCTGTTTACACAACTCATTACCTAAATCGTGAAGACAGCTGTTTGAAAAATTCTCGAAAATAAATAAAAAATGAGATTTTAAAAAGAGACTCACTTTTAATAATTTTTCTTATATAGCTTAGTCATAGTCCTACTTGTAAAAAATGTCGATCTTGAGAAAAGGAATGAATGACTTCTTTTATCTCTAATACTTATTGCCCAAGATAGTGGTAGATTGTATTAATTCTCAATAAAGCAATATTATATAAAAACATATTGAGAAAATAGTTTAATGTTTAAGGGATATAAATTTGGTCTTTGAGACTAAGCTGGTTCCGGAGTTATAAAACTCTCTCTGCTGTTAAAATAACGTTTTGTTTAAAATATATTAACTTCGGTATTTTTGCATATTCAAGAAGTTTTTTAGCCATATACCGAAAATCATAGCGCCAAAGGCTTCAGTTGATGTAATTTTTAGTGATTTTTTTAAACCATTTTCCTAACTACTTAGGTAATGTGTTGTAAGGACCAAAATTATATAAAATATTCTCATCATTCTAATTTTAGTTTGATTCTTGAATATGCAAAGTTTTACAACTCCGGAACCAGATTAGTCTCATAGACTAAATTTATATCACTTAAACATTAAACTATGTTCTCAAGATCGAAATTTTTACAGCTAGTAGGACTATGACTAAGCTATATAAGAAAAAATAATTACAAGTACGTCTCTTTTCCTTTATGTACTTTTATCTCATTAAAAATCTCGTTTTTATTCATTTTCAAGTGCTTATTAAACAACTTTCTTAACTATTTAGGCAATGAGTCGTGAGGACAAAAATACAAAGTATGTCCTTATCTTATTGTTATTTTTTGTTTTTATTTGATATTTAATAAAATACAGAAATCAGGTGTTCTTATCATATGTTTTCGCCCGTGAAGCTGACTTAAAACGGCTGTAACACTAAAAGTATTTGTCCGAAAGAGAATTTATTTATGGTTTCATGTTCAAAAAAGGATATGGAATCATTGGTCAAAAAATAACGAAACTTAAAAAAGCCGTGCGGCAATGTCTAGACGATTTTGAATGGATTTACCCATATATATATAATATATAATATATATATATATATATATATATATATATATATATATTATATATATATATATATGGCAGAAGCTGAGTAGGTTAAGATTAGAAGACTACTCAACAGAGAATACAACGCAGATCAGGGATCACTTGTAGCTGGGTGGCTAGCGTGACAGCCTCCCATGCTAAAGGTCACGGGTTCAAACCCGCAGGTGGTCCTAGGATTTTTTAATGGGAGTAAAAAATCCTTAGTTACGCCGTCCTTCGGAGGGGACGTTAAAAGGTGGTCCCGAGCCTGTGCGATGTCAGGTACTCATTAAAGATCCCTATCCTAATAAAACCTGAATAGGCAAAATTTAGGACTCCCACTGTAGCATCGTCCGATTAGCCATAGTAGCATAAATTGACGTTAAATAAATAAACAAACAAACAACGCAGATCAAGAATCCCCAGGCTGCTTCTTTCCCTGTGTATACGTTTGAAAGCCTACTGGATGCAACTTACACAGGCAGGAGGTAGGAGTGATTTCCTTACCCCCTGTAAATAAAATGTGAAAGACTCGGGCGCACGAATCCTAATACAACTCCCTCTAAACCTTAAGACTAATACTGATATTTTAACAAGGATAACATTCCTTGGAAAAAAAATTAAAAATATACTACAAATATTTAAGAGTGTACACATGTAGAGAAAATATTGTTCCTGCGTATACTTATGTTGAAAAATTAAGTTAATGAAAACGAATCTTACGTCATAAACCAGACTAAACAAAGAAACTAATGTGAATGTTATGTTATGTCTTTCCTTGCATGTTATATTACACATGGATGTTGTCTGATAAGAACTTATGTTGTCCTCATGGTCAGATTTAGCAATGAAATACTCATAGAACCATGCATTTTTGACTAATTAAAAATTTAAAAATTAAAATTGTCTTTAAAAAAAATTGTATAACGTCACATATGAATAGTTTTTTTTTTCCTAAAATCACTTTTTTGAAATCAGCAATTTGGTCTACCATGTTATAGGACAGAAATGGATTTATATGGCGCGGCTACAGGCAAGACGAGCTGGTCTCCTCAGGGCCACCACCGGTCAGTTGAGAAAAATTTTTAACAAATAAATTTTTGTAAATTTGCTTTTTGTATGCCCGTTCCCCCCAGCACAAATTTGAATGATAATAATTATGATTTTGTCACTTAAAAAATACGTATATCTCGCCTCTTCCGAATCCCTTGGCACGTAGATGTCACACACCTTCTAGCTTTTGTAACCAAGTTGTAGAAATGGATTTTGTATAATGGATATTTGTCCTGCACTTAATATGTCTGTCGGTCGAATTTATGTGTAACTTGTAAAGCCTGCTAGTGGACAAATGTAGCTATTTATCAGTATTTATTGCTAATGTTTTAAAAACAAAAGACACTGTTAATTTATATTTTTTAGACGTATTTTAGGTTCAACATTAGTTATTTTCATTTTATATTTTAGTACATAGTTTATATTTATTTGAACTCTAAAATGAATTCAACTTATTCAATTGTAGTCAACTTATAAGTTTAAATATATTTATATTGATATTAAAATGTTTTCCATTTTCTTAAAAAATATTCACAAAAATCATGGTTTGGTATCAGAAACACAACCGTATACGGTACAGCAGTAGTCGAAGTGAGAGAATATTAGAGAGGTAACGAGGAGCTTCCGTTTTAGTGGAATTACATCTAATATAATTTCTGACGAATATATATATTAACACTTTTTTCTTCTGTTTATCGCGCTTTACTGATTCTATAACTCTTTGCATATTTTTCTATATCTTCTTTATGGATAAAATTTCAATTTTTTTTTCTAATTATTCTTGGTTTTATATTAAAAAACACTAATGATTTTTTTCTTGATCTTCGAAAATAACGGAGTTACAAGCATATATATAAGAAAAAGATTTTTTTTTTTTTTTTTTGTTTAATTCCGCTACTGATTCTAAACCTCTATCCATATTTTTCTACATCTTAAAAAATAACTAAGTTATGCTTTTATTTATGTGTACAATTTCAATGTTTTTATTTTATATAATTATCCGCAGTTTTTTGGTCAAAAAATACTAATACTTTTTTTTTTTCTCTATCCTCAAAAATAGAGTTATTAAATTAAATCACATTTGATCGGCCGCCATTTTAAAAATAACTAGCTGATCAACGTCTAGGTGTTAGGATCATCGGTATATGTCCTTGTACATTTGCAGCGAATTAAAAAAAAAAAAAATGGTCCTGTAGAATACCGCCCGTGGACGGCGGACAAACGGATTTTTTTTAATTTGACATTCAGATTCTACGTATTTCGAAATGAAAGCCCTCAAATTTCGAGGAGGGTATATAATTTTTTTGGTCGATTATTGATAGTAATAAAGAGGATAATTACTAAATAATAATAAATCAACGATTGCCCAAGTTTAAACTCTTATTTCCGAATGACTAACCCCTAAAGGGATTGAGATTACAGCCCTCACTACAATCTGACTAATTATTACCCAGGATTGGAAGGTAGGACAAGACAAAGACAATGAGGTCGGGCTAGTGGATTAGTTCCAGCAATTAGTGCTGGAGCCTAGTCTGGAGCTCTGGAGGGCTGGAGAACAGCCAGCGATCTGTCTTGCTCTCATCTAGTAAGGTCTCTGGGAGGTGATGTCTTCGCCTCTTAAAGCATCCGTCCAAGAATCAGGTATTCCTCGTTTATTTCTGTAAGATTATAATCGTTCTTTGTTGTTTTGTTTTTTTTGGTAGGTCATTGTTTAATATATATACTATTGAGATAATTATATATTATTAAGGGATTTCATAACAAAGATAATCTTTCAGGTGTTTGACAAAAGCCTGATTTTCACAAATTCGACAGCTTATGCCATATTAAAGTCATTCTAGATGGCATTGAGGATTTTATGAAGGACTGGATACGGACGGAATGCTAGGAATTGCTGGAAACGCAAAGATCAACTCTGAGTCAAAATTAACCGTGTTAATGAGTTGTTGGTTTTTTTTTTTTTTTTGTGGTTAATTACAAGCTTAGAGTGTTTGTCTAGTAGGTAAATATTTAGGGAAGCTGAAAACGGAAACAGAAATTAACCAGGAAATTAAACGTTTCGTATCATCATTAGTTAGTACATCTTGTATTAACATTTGGATGTATTTCAAAGATGAAACAATGATTTATTTAACGCAAGCACATTATCATTTACTTGTTGGTTTATGTTTATTTATTTTTTATAATGAGCTTTAGTAATCGACCAAGAAAAATAAAATATACTCTTTCCTCAACCCTCAAAATTTGAACTCTCACATTTCAAGATACGTAGAACCCGAATGATAATCAAACAGAAAAGTCCTGGATCAATCTTTCCATAGTTTGACACAAAAATTTAATCAAGGCATCCTTTAAGAGTATCCGATAATCACTTTAACAACTCGATATTGATGTCAGTCGAATTATTTTTAAATGGTTGTCGATTAAAATTGTTTTAATTCAATGACTCAGTTATTTTTTAATGTGAAGAAAACATGGTATCGAATTTCAGATGGAGAAAAATGGTGTAGTGTTTCAGATTTAGGACACCGTTTTAATTATTAAAAAAAATATATATATATATTTCATATATTCATAAATATATATATATATATATATATATATATATATATATATATATATATATATATATATAGTTATAGTTATGCATATAATTTAATTGTCCCAGCCTTATAAATTGTAATCTAATATATAAAAATCCCTAACCAACCCTAAACATTCCTAACCATCACTAACCATCCATAACAACCCCTAACCATCCACAGTGTTTGTGGTAGAACTCCTCCGAAACGGCTCGGCCGTTTTATATGAAATGTTTTACGAATATTTCGTACGTATCAGAATCGGTCCTAAAGCATATTTTACTAAGCTAGGTGATTCGGGTGTGCCTATACCTTAACTTTTTTTTTTTTTCTTACGAGAATGTTTTTTGAATTTTTTTTTGTTTGGCATAAAAAAAACTATTACTCTGCGTGCTCCCCAATTCTTGCATTTCTAAATCTAGGTTTTAGTATTTTCGTATGTAAAATATCCAAATAATTAACTGCCGTTCATATTACAAACATCTGGCGCGGACAACATTCACTTACTTTGGCAGTTAAAATCAATTTAAGAACTATTGAAAAAAGTTTATTCAGTTTAGTGGGAAACATTTGATTTAGATTAAATAATACAACAATACGTATAAAATTTTTATGGATGATAATTAGTAAAGAATTTAAGCCCTTTTCGTCACTTTTCATTACCTTTTACGAAGTTGTATTTGAAAAAATATTTTTTTTTATAAAATTTAGCTTTTCGATGGTATATTTTAGATTTACATTACTCACTGGAAATCTTGCATCACCACAAATATTGAGATTAGGTGGATTTTATATATGTCTATACATTTCTATTTGGCAGTATCTCCCTCTATTTTTCTTTGAAATAGTCTTCAAATTGATCCGGTATGCTGTGTAATGATAGCAACTCAGCGAAGTTGAGCAGCAGATCAAATGGTAATTTCTTCTTCTTATGTTCGAAAAAACAAGAATCACAATTTAAAAAAAAAAAACTTGATCTTTTTTTCTTTAGTTGGTCACCAAAATCATTCAACCTTCATATTATGTAGGTCCCAACCTCACAATACATTCGTTGTATATACATTACAAAATTCTTGGGGAACGATAAATAATAGAATTTGCATTTTATTATTATTTTTTAAATTTGATTTGTATTGATGTATAACATTTTTAAGGTAAAATATTTTACATTTTAGAACCTGCGCTAACCATTAACTATTCTATAAAAATATAATAGCTATTAACTATTCTATAATAGATATTTTAGTCATTAACCTTTTAAAAAATCCAAAATTTGTCAACACATTATTTAGTTCACCTTCAGGAATCAATCATTGTATCAGCATCTGCTGCTTCACTAGTAATGTGGCAGTTCTCTTACGTCAACTTATTATTCTGACCCTTTACCTAATTTCCAGAAAACATTGAAACAAAATTTTAATATATTGAAGCGTTCAAAATGTTAGTACTGCCAACAAAATAAGTAAGCGTGCCCAAAAACTTTGATTTCATATAACATATTATATCATCACAATTATTATATATATATATATATATATATATATATATATATATATATATATCCCAGTATTGTTTTGATTGAAGAACATATCAATACATAATTATCTGTATTAGTAAACATTTTTTCCCTGGTTTAAGCTTTTCCCTTGTAGTCTTTGACGATGTTTTCTTTTTAAGGTTCTTAATGAGCTTAGAAACATCTTTTGTGGAATTCCAACGTCTTTTTCTAGCCCAGACTGTTCTATTGTTTTAATTTTGGAAATTTATTTTATTATTTTCCTCTAACGATCCATCTTGTTCGCACGAGTGCAGACTGAGTATGCTATCATTAATGTATATAAGTACTGAAGCACTGTGTGACTGATTTAGAGTTTATCGCAGTGGATTTAGACATACATGTATATATATATATATATATATATATATATATATATATATATATATATATATATATATATATAATATACATATCAAATAACATCACATAGCGACAAATATTGATTATAAATTATCGGGCGGTGTCGTTAGAGTTTTATTGTTAGCCCTTATTAATACGGGCCACTAGGGACTATTTTTAGCCCATCGATCCAACCATACATAATTTATCAAGTAAGATTAAGGTCAACTTCGTACTTGCTAGAGAAGTTGTGCCGAGGTACTTGGTCCAACACTGAAGGACATAAAGTCCCTTGAAGGATAAAATTAAATTAATTATTTTACATAATTCAGAAAACTCGTATTTTAATTATTATCTTTATTTATAAGATAAAGTACCTCACAATTTTTTTCAATCATCGCATTATCTCAAAAATGACTATGGGTTCGTACACCTCGATTATTTTTTTAAAAAAAATAGAAATTTACTTATGTATACGCCTATAAATCAGGTTTTTTTAAATACCCAGAAAAAAATGTGTAGATCATTTGTTTGTTACACATTTATTACTTTCGAAAATAGAAAATAATCTATAGTTTTAGAATCACTAAACCGCAATTAATTGTAATAAAAATATATTCAAAATATTCATATGTCAGATTTAGCTGAACCCTTTTTAGCTCGGTTATTATTGAAAATAAAGATAAAATAAAAAGTTTTCGAAAACAACCACCGGGATGAGCATTAATAAAAAAATAAAATAATCTATATAGTCTTCACAAAGTAAAGAAGGTGTAATACTTCCATAATTCAGTAATCATCGATGATGGGAAAAAAAAAAATTAAAAGAAATAGCCATTTTGCTTGAATATAAATTGACGTTATTGCTGGCTCGTCTTTCTGGAGATATATGGTTAATTTATTACTACACTTATAAGTTAATTGTCTACAGAGGTGTACAAATTATTATTAAGTAAATAATGAATCATAGTGTAATGTAATGCCTTTTTTTTTTTTTTTTTTTTTTTACTTTTTGTTTACTTCATTTACCTATTTATGATATATATAGTAAGGGAAAGTATTGCGATCGTGAAAATTTTCAATTCCAGTTCTCTACGGAATACACGTTTTAGGGCCCCTGAGTCCAAAGGACCAAGTCCCGCAAAAAGGTCTGTGTGTGTGTGTGTTCGTGTGTGTGGTAACTCTAGCGCAAAAACGAAAAGTCGTACGGAACTTTTCATATTTAAGATTACTATAAGTCTAAGATGTTACAGCAACTTTTTCACAAAAATTGGCTGACCGAAAGTCCTACTTTATCCTATGCCTTTAGCACTTTTTTACGATTTCTCATAAACGGGTCTAACGATTTTGATTAAACTCTCTATATTGATGTAAAACTTCATGGGCTTTAATATCATGTAGGATTCATTCTGATTAAAATAGTGTGATGGTGCTAAAATGCAGATATTTTATATTTTCTTTCTCTAAAGTACCTTTAATTTTATATATTCTATAATAATAACCATATCATCTTGTTACCATTGATAAAAAGCAGGTAAATATATAAGTTGAACAAATTCGATATCCAACTAAAGGAGAAAATGAAAAAATATTGTTCTAATACAATTGTTTCACAGTGTGGCCACTGGTTGGCGGTGTCATCGCCAAACACTCCTTCTACAATAACTTCTAAATTTGTTTAAACATTCTTAAATTGATATTAATAACAGAGATAAGTAAAAGTCGTGTGTTGTGCGCACCAGAATTTTTCTTAGAGGTTTCGATCAATAGATTTTTATCCGGTAATAAAAAAAAAATTAGTTTCGCCATGTAAACAGGACCATTAGGCTAGTTTCATTGAACGATAGCAGGAATCAGTCTGTAAGTTGTAAGAATACAGCAAGCATAGCCTGTCTTATCCGATGTTGAAACTGCGGAGGGAGGTTTGTATATAAATCGTAGGGGCGGAAGACCAACTTGTATCAGGGTCTGTGGTCTCTTTTATTGTTATAGCCTGAGTTGGACCCTTCTCTGACCTCTACGCAGCGCTGACATCATGTTTTCTGCTTATTGCCGGAGCATTGATTAGTATAACAACTTTTATTTGGATGTTTTTTTTTATTTAACTACAAGCTATAACTTTTTTTTTTTTTTTTTTAACTTCTTTATTTGAATCAAAACACAGACATATTACAGTGCAAGTAGAAGTCACTATCCCACTAAGGCGAGCCCGTGTGTGGGAAAGGAGTTCACCGGCGGCAATTCAATAAAAGTACAATAACAAACAGTAACAGTATACAGTATGATACAATACAATACTTAAATAATATAACACACTTTTATAAAGAAACAGTAACACACTATACAGCAAAAAAAAATTATATAATACTTAAGAAATATAAAATACAATCATAAAGAAACAGTAACACACTACACAGCAAAAACAATATAATACATAAGGAATAATAAATACAATTATAAAGAAAGTAACACAGTATGAAGCAGTAATTGACTAAGCTTAAAAGCTGTAAGGAATACATATACATATATACAAGATATAAAATTAAGGCATGCAAATATAAAATTGAATTACATAATCCCTAATTAATGCAAAAAAACAATTATAAGAAACAGTTAAACAGTACACAGAAATAAACTGTAATTGACTAAACCAAAAGCAATAAGGAATACAAATTCATATATTCAAGATATAAAATTAAGGCAAGTAAATACAAGATTGAATTACATGATAAGCAATATAAAGATACATAACATAGTACACAGTAAGAAATTGACAAAATCAAAAGTCAATAAATAATACATATACTTGTATATAGGATAAATATCAGAATGAGTGACGCAGGCTGGCATTGACGACATGTCTATAGCGATGAGTAATTTTGATTCAATAATTCAGCAATTTTTTCTTCACTGAAGGATTTCGCCCATATTTTAACATTGTAGTAATAATTTGAATACTTTGGAGGATTTGTGTGGGAAAATTAAAAATTTGGAGGAATATTGTTGTACACAGTAGCAATGGAATAACAATTCTGGTGTGTCGTCCAGGTATGTTTTGGTCTTGGCACAACTAAGCTAAAATAATTTTTCAGTCTTGTAGAAAAGCGTTGGTCAATCTTCCCGACTAGCTCATCCCGTCTAAAATACAGCTTCTACATAATTGAGACTATGTATAATTTTTTTTTCAGACATTACATTAAGGTCCGAGAATCTATTAATTGATGGTGGTCCCTTATTGATACCCAAAATTACCTTAATAATCTTTCTCTGCACAATCTCAAGCTGAAAAAGATGTGCAGCAAAAGAATTCCATCAAATCAATATACAATATTGAATCAGCGACTGAATATATGCAAAGTAAATTAATCTTAATTTATTGATTGATAAAATTTCTCTTAACTTATGGAATACATAAAAATATTTCCTTAGCTGAGCAGTGACATTAGAGATATGCGCATTCCATCTTAATCGGTAATCAAGAACAATTCCAAGATATTGAACTTGATGAACTTTCTCAACAACAGGGCAATTACAAGGAGAGCTGCAAGCACTTCGCATGTGGATTTTCAGCTCACACTTTGGATCATCGTGATACATAGAAAAGGGGATTGATTTAGTTTTATTTTTGGATTTATAGTAATTACCATGGAACCAGTTAGCAATCGATTGCAAATGAGAATTAGCTAAGTCATATACTTCAGTCCCAAGATGTTCCTCTATACAATATAGCTGTATCATCGGCGAAGAGAATTATTCTACCAAAGGTTGGCTCCAAAGAACTAACATCATTAATGTACAATAAAAACAGCAATGGTCCCAATGTACTTCCCTGAATAACGCCATAGTCAATGGGCAATTCCACACTGTTTTTGCCTTCAAGTGATACATACTGCATTCTGTTCTGCAAGTAGCCATTAAACCATTCCAGTACCTTTCCACTAATGCCTAATTTCCTAATGTTTTCTAGCAATATAGTTCTGTCTATGCTGTCAAAAGCTTTGCTTAAGATTTTCGAAAATAAGATACAGCGTAAAATATTCGGTCTGAAGAGAGGTAAGGCCACTAAGCAATTCAGAATATTGCACAACGCCGAATTGTGGAGCATGTACCCTGTGAGTATAATTGAGTTGATAGCGCCGAGGAGGATTAAATGAGCGTGGAAAGACGTTAGAACGAAGAACGAATTCTGAAAATGTTGGTATTCACTGATCCGAGTGGTAGGCGTCTGAAAGGTAGGCCGAAGCGTCGATGGGTGGAGTGTGTAAAGTTCGATATCGGGGGCTTGGGCTTGAACGGTGATTATTGGACGTATAAGTGTAGGCAACATTTTGAACTATCGGGTTCGGTAAGCCAATAGGTAATAACCTTTCTCTCTCTCTCTCTCTCTCTCTATATATATATATATATATATATATATATATATATATATATATATGATGATACCGCTATTCTTGGCTTCCGCGAACTCCTTTTAAACCGCAAAACGGATTTGATACGGTTTATTATATTATTCAGTTAGGCAGCACTGTTTTGTTTTATTATAATTTTGATAAAATATAGCATTTCTCTTTTAGGCCATTCTTTCCAGAGGGTTTATGAGTAATATACATCGCAGTCAAGTTTTTCATTGGTAGGAAAAATTTTATTTTCTGTATTTAAGTAAAAAAAAATGCAGACAAATGAGAAGTAATATAGGCTTATAATTTATAGTTGGCAAGCGCAGTATTTTATAAAAGCTAATATACAATAAAATAAGACGTACAGGCTAATAATTTTTGTTATTATCCTTACTGGTCCTGCTCAGCTTGAGATACCTTTCTCTTAGTCAAAATATTCTTTTATCATTGCAGTCCACAATATCTTCTAATAGTTCAGTTTACTTCGCCTGGGTACCGAGCCACTGCGATGTAGTTGGAAATAAACTCGTAGAGCTTGCAGCCAAAGAAGCAATAGCAGATGGCATTCCGTTTATTGGGGTACCTGTTGGCGACTATGTTCCTGTCATCAAAAACGGATTCAGATGACGTGGGGACAGATTTGGCACAACGCGACTGAAAAAAAATTAGTTGAGAAATGTCATCTCACATTGGCATCCGTCCCTACGATAAAAGCGAAGACAATAGGTTATCCTGGCACTCTTGTGAATTAGACATACCCGACTAACGCATAGCTATCTCATGGCACGGGAATCTCCTACGGACTGCCCAATATGAGGTTTTCCGATTACCTTTAAGCACATCTTGACAGAGTGTAGGGCTTACAATACTCAAAGAGCACAATTCGCAATAGACACTGACTTATTACGAGACAACTCCGAAACTTTTTGACTTACATTGACAGACAGTCTTGTAGAATAGGCTATAATATTTAATCCTTTTACCATTGTGCTAAAAGGTAAAAATGACCTAAGTGGTTTACGCTTTTTAAAAAATAAATAAATAAATAAAAACAGTTGTTAGTAGTCCAAGGCAGATCCGGTTTTGCAAACTTACAAATTATATAGATTCATTTTCTAACCATGAAGAGTATATTATATTTAAATAAATCCTCCGGAACCAACTCTAATTTTAATTATTTTTATGCCTCATCTTCAGAATCACTAGTCAAAAACCAATAACAATTTAACATTAGACTACATTTTCAACAAATTAACCATAATAAAAATTGTAGTTCAATAACTCTATATCAAATTACAAACCTGTTTTTTTTTAATTTATTTGTTTTATTAATACTTACAAAAATGCATATCATTCAATATTTGTCATGTTTCATGAAAATCTCCTTTTCTAAATTGGCTAAAAATAATTAGTTACCAAATGAATATATTGAGCACGGTTGACACAAAAATAAGGAGATTTTATGAATATGGATTCCTTTTATTATTAAAACACAAGTAATTAAAAAAAAAGAGATTTAATTGGATTTTGATTGGAAATGTCGTCTAATTTTGCATTGTTATTGTTTTTTAACAAGTGATTCTGAGGCATATGGACCTCGAAACGTTATAAATGTATTATTGATTAACCATCCTAAAGCCCTAACCATCCCTGTTTTTGACCGGATGTTTTTCTAAGGCAGCATTACCTTCAAACACTGGCTTATATTTATAGACTTATATATATATATATATATATATATATATATATATATATATATATATATATATGTATTTATAGACTAATATTACTGTAACCAGTGGTTCGTATAAGACTGCATTTTCGGCTCTTCTCTCTCATACTCGTCACCTCGAGTGGGGCTGATATGGGAAGTCCAGCCTAGTAGCTGGGGTCTAAAAAGTACCAGGTGTACCGCGGGGGCAGTCCACAGACAGCCCAAGCCCACGGACAAACCAAGGGGGTTTGGAAAATGCCTTTTGATTTTTGCCGACAAGGATTATTAATATTTATTTTAATTAATATAATAATTATCCAATCCTTACTATCCTCAGTATTCTCAATATACATATATATTTATATAATAATTTCAACAGTCAAACATAATCCTCAATATGTTAATTTCAATAAACAAATGTTTCACCGCGAGATATAAGACGAAAATTCAATTAAAATGTATGATACGTTTTCAAAGGTAATTTATTATATGAAATAACATTTGCGTTTTATTCAAAGGAATGATATTTAAATATATAATTAGATTTGACTAACACAGCATCCCCTCTGTAGAATATTCGCTATAACTCCTACGCATCAAAGTAGCCTACACAACCTGATGTAGAATACTACCACCCACAGCCGATCTAAAGATACGTCACTACCTTTGGGATATATCTCAAAGGAAAACTTTCAAGTATAACATAAATGTCAACGTTTGTCAAGAGTCGTATCGATTCCAGTGCCCAGGTTCAGTTGAATAGCTCCGGCAAAACCGTTCAAAACCGTCTTGAATAATTTAATTTCATGAATCTCCGAGTTATGTAATCCCTGTCCCTTTACCACAGTGTTTTAAATTTTAATTTAGCTTCTAAAACAATTTTTTAAGAAATACGCGGCAAGTTATTATTACACAATGGTTAATTACTTCCAAATAACTATATGGGGTATATGGGGGAGTAGCGTGGTCTTGTCGGTAGGGAACTAGTCTACTGTGCTCCGGGTCCTGGGTTCGAATCCCGGCTGTGGCGGAATATTATTTATTCTGTTATTTCAGCCGGGGGGCGATCCTGGGGTATGGAGACCCTCCTGGGGTACACCCAGCCTCAACCAAGTGGGTAGCCAAAAATGTGAAAAAACCTGACGGCTGAGCGTGATCTCGGCCGAATCAACTCATTGCACGGCTGTTGGCCTAGAAACAGTACAAATCTCTACATGTACTAAGCCCAAAACTCTTCATGGGTTGTAGTGATACAGGTTTTTTTTTTTTTTTTTTTTTTTTTTTTTTTTTTTTTTTTTTTTTTTTTTTTTTTTATATCAGGGTATAACAGTTTAAATAGCTAATCTTTTCGATTTTTCTCTATCTTCAATAATAACAGAGTTTGGGTTGAATTAAATCGATTATGATTTGTGTTGAATATATAGATCAATTTTTTTTTTTCTGTTCGCGTTTTACTGAATCCGAAAATGTTACAATGTAGTTTTCACTATCTTCAAATATAGCTGATTTATGGGTAACATTACCTTTTTTTTTTCTTTTTATAATTATTCGCCATATACATGGTTCATTATTTCCAAATTAATATATTAGGATAGCATAACTGTTTATAGGTGCTGATCTTTTCGATTTTAGTGTATCTTCAATAACCCGAGTTTTGGTGGAATTTGTGTTGAATATATAAATCAAATGTATTTTTGACCTGTTTTTAGCGCTTTACTGAATCTAAAACTCCATTTTTTTATTTATGGGTGTTTTCTGTATATATTGTATGAATGTGGTCTCATATGATTATTACTATTGTTCATTCTGAAACAAATTGTAATATTTCTCAATAAATAAATATTAAAAAAAAAAAAAAAATTATGGGTGAAATTTCAATTTTTTTTTCTTTTCTTTTTTCTTATTTTAATAATTATTCGCAGTTTTTTTTGGTTAAAAAACACTAATAAACTTATTTCCCTTTCTTCGAAAATAACAGAGCTACAAGCGTAGATATAGAAATATTTCAATTTGTTTCCTTTTTCCTTTTTTGTTTATGTTTTTCTTGTTTATCGCGTTTTAATGAATCTAAAACTCTATACTCTATAACTGAGTTATTATTTGATTTATAGATAAAATTTCAATTTTTTTCTTTCTTTTTTTAATTAATTATTATTAATTTAATAATTATTATTCACAGTTTTTTAGTTTAAAAAAACACGAATAAACTTATTCTCCATCTTCGAAAATAACGGAGTTGCAAGGGTATATTTGTCTCTATCTTCAAAAATAACTGATTATGGCGTATTTGGGGGGATCAAAATCGTTATAGCCGTTTTTCAGAAAATCGTAAAAAAAAAAAAAAAAAAAGTGCATGGAAAATGCATGGTATAAAATGGCACTTATGGTTCGCTAATTTTGATAGAACCGTTTCTTCAATATCTCGGGCGTATATTTATCTTAACTAGGAAATTTCAGTTTTGTACGATTTTTCGTTTACTTGACTTACCACACACACAGACCTTTTTACAGGACTTAGTCATTTAGATTTATGGGACACTAAAAAGTGTATTTACCTAGATAACTCGAATTATAAATTTTTCACGATCGCAATCCTTTCCCTTACTATATATTTCATATATAGGTAAATCCAAGTAAAAAATAAAGGAAATTCGCTTAAGTACAATGATTTTGATCGTAATAGAGAGTGATGGGTTATCTGTGCCATGGTGGTTATCCTAGCAGCCCTCTGTGCCAAAGGTCCCGGGTTCAAACCCGTAGGTAGCCCTAGGATTTTTTAATGGGAGTAAAAATCCTTAGTTATTCCATTTTCCGGAGGGGACGTTAAAAGGTGGTCCCAAGCCTGTGCGATGTCAGGTACTCGTTAAAGATTCCTATCCTCATTAAACCTGGATAGGCTAAATTTAGTACTCACACTGTAGCATCGTTCGATTAGGGGTCGTTAAGCAAATAAACACATACAAGTAAAATAAATTTCTATGTTAAAACAACATAATTCTTGTAAGAACGAAAGTAACTGAGTCGTGTGTTGTACGCACCACAAGCTTTTTTTAATTTATTGGAATTAGTTATATTTTTTAAATCAAATTCTGTTTTACTAATATTCTCCAAATAATACTTCAGATTTTATTATTGACCCTAACACATGCCTGCCTGCCGTAGCTTATAGTTGATACATACAGGTACATGCCCATTCACACCATGCAGCTGAAGCGGAACAGACTTCGATATATCAATGGAAATAAATGAATCGCCGTTCGAGTGAATAGAAATGGAATAAATTAATTGAGCCAGGCTTCCTCATCTCGTTAACCAATGCTCCAATGCTCCAATGCAATTAATGCTCTCATTAACAGTATAGTATTTCACCCGATACTTTTCCTCTTCAGTTCAGTCCGTTATAGATGAATCGAAATAATTCCTCTTTTCTAATTAAAGTGAACCAAAAAAAAATATCATATTTCTAATTATCTGTTGCTATTTTTTTTCATCGTTCGTCGGGGTCGTCATTAGATAAAAAACAATGTTTTTTCCTTTGTCATTTTCACTTACCTGTATGTGAAGTATATAGTAAGGGAAAGTATTGCGATCGTGAAAATTTTCTAATTTTAGTTTTCAACGGAAATACACGTCCAAATAACCAAGTCCCACAAAAAGATCTCTGTATATGTGTGTGTGGTAAGTCTAGCGCAAAAAAGAAATGTCGTATAAAACTGAAATTTCATATTTAAGACAACTATACTCCCGAGATGTTACAGCAACATTTTCCCTAAAATCGACTGACCGGATATCCTACTTCATACCATTCATTTTGCACCTTTTTACGATTATATAAAAATGGATTCAACGATTTTGATTGAACTCGCTATATCGATGTAAAATTTAGTGGCCTCTAATATGGTGTAGGTTTCATTCAAATTGAAACAGTCTGACAGTGCTTAAATGCCGATATTTTTTTTCTTTTTTACTCTAAAGTATCTTTTATTTTGTACATTCCAAAAGATTAACCATATCATTATATTAGCATTGATAAGAAACAACTAAACATACAAGTCCAACGTAACATTTAATGGGCTTTAATATCATGTAGGTTTCATTCTGATTAAAATGGTTTTACACGACTTAAATTCCGATATTTTAAATTTTC
Organism: Piezodorus guildinii; assembly: GCA_023052935.1. Classification (NCBI taxonomy): domain Eukaryota; kingdom Metazoa; phylum Arthropoda; class Insecta; order Hemiptera; family Pentatomidae; genus Piezodorus; species Piezodorus guildinii. The sequence continues at coordinate 70,871,412 of CM041298.1, forward strand.
TTTCTTTAAATTACCTTTAATTTTGTTTATTCTATAAAAATAACTATATCATCTTGTTACCACTGATGAAAAACAGGTAAATATATAAATTGAATGAAATCGATACCCAACTAAAGGAGAAAACAGAAAAACTATTTTTTTAATGTAATTTCTCGTTTTTGAACATAAGAACAGTAATATTCTTGTATGATATACCGTTGGAAAGCTAAAGATTTTAGAAAAAAATATTATCTCATACACAAGCTTTTAAAAGTTAATAGAGAGTGATATAAAGCCGATAAAACTAAGTGATTGTTTTATATAATGATATAATAGATTTTTTAATAAAACACATGTTTCTATAGAAATTCAATTTAATTAATTCTTTAATAGTTTCACTAATTTTTATCTCTGACTGTATTTGAAAATTCTTCAATAGATTTTTAGTGAGAGTCGTGTGTTTCCCGCACCAGATTTTCCTCTCTCTCTCTCTTTTCATCATTCGAAGACAATTCATTATGTTTATAATGATGGAGTGTTGTTGACCGTTGAGAATATTAGATGAGGAAGATGGTTGGTGGTGCGGTCATCGTCATTGTATATATTTACTGTTATCATTTTTGCTTTCACTTACCTATGTATGAAATATGTAGTTAGGGAAAGTATTGCGATCGTGAAAATTTTCTAATTATAGCTTTCACCGGACATGCACGCTTTAGGGTCTCCTGAGTCCAAATGGCCAAGTACCGCAAAAACATGTGTGTGTTTTCTTGAGGGGATCTTCCTAATTTTTAGGGGAGGGAGCGTAATTATTTTATTTTTAGGTCGATTACAAAAATTTATTATTCAAAATAATAAAACAAAATATTTCGATTTGAAATCTGTAACAAAAATGTTTGTTTGTTATAAATGGGGGATCACTTGTAGCTGGGTGGCTAGCGTAACAGCCTCCCATGCTAAAGGTCGCGGGTTCAAACCCGCAGGTGGTCCTAGGATTTTTTAATGGGAGTAAAAAATCCTTAGTTACGCCGTCCTTCGGAGGGGACGTTAAAAGGTGGTCCCGAGCCTGTGCGATGTCAGGTACTCGTTAAAGATCCCTATCCTAATAAAACCTGGATAGGCAAAATTTAGGACTCCCACTGTAGCATCGTCCGATTAGCCAGAGCAGCATAAAGTGACGTTAAATAAATAAACAAACAAATGTAACAAAAATGAATGATTTGAAAAATAAGATTGTAAGCTTTTGCTTTTTTCAGCATTGTAAGCAACGTGCAATTTAATATATTTAAAAAATAAATCTAGTTTTTTATTAATTAATACCTATTGAAACTAAGTGATTGTTGTAGATTATAATTTCTTTTGTTGGATATTGTAATCAGAAGCATATGTTCCTATCGACACTAAATTTAATTGTTAATCATTATTATTAACTCATATTAATTAACTTTAATTGAAATTTCTTTGATTGATTATAGCAATGTAGGTAAGTGAAAATTGTGTGTAACATACACCTTTTTTTTTTTTTTTTTATAACATATTTATTGATATCTACAACTGTATTACAAAAAATACATCAAGTAAATGTGATGATAAAATAGAAAAATGTCATGAATTGCATGTAGAGACACTACCCAGTGGCAGCACTCTAAAAATATTTTAAACTAGGTCTCTTGGCCATCTTCTTTTCAGACGCCTGGAGGATTGTCAGGGATCGAAGAGGAAGCAAGGATTGAAACTAATGGATTGGAGTGGGAATGGAGTTTGTCATGGAAGGAACGGTACCTGGTTCTTGCTAATTCGGTAACATATGGAACATTAAGATCATTATGGATGAGCTAATTCGTGGCAAATTAAGGAGCGTTAAGGATTTTGGATTGTACGGATTGGATACTAGAAGAATTTGATGGTTTAGTAGAGCCCCATAGATCTACTCCGCAGGTCCATATCGGTCTTATGATGGTAATATAGATGAGCCTTTTGTAGTAAAGTCGAAGGTTTGAGCGTTTGTCCAGTAAGTGTTGAAGTAGTCGGAAACGTCGGGCAGTTTCTTGTCGTTTTAGTCTTGTATGAGGATTCCAAGTAAGACGTTTGTCGAGATGGAGTCCTAGGTATCGGATCTGTTCAACAGTTACAAGAGGAGAGTTATTAAAGGATACTGAAGGGCAGGAAGTCATAGGTTTAAGACGAAGGGTAAAAGTAATTTGGTGGGATACATACACCTTAAATTTTTTTTTTAACTTTAAATATTCATCAAGTTTTGAAGTGCATGGAATTTGTGTGGTCGCGCTCTAGATTTTGTTATTTTCAGTATTAAAACATAATATGTAACATAATACAAGTAACAAATAACAAAGGTAATCTAGCATCCATTATTTATGAACTTTCGTTCGATTCCATTAATAAGTCGTGTAATTACAATTGATTCCTTGCCCCGTCAACCGTGACCTTTCCATTCAGTCAATATTTCTCATTTGATTTCACATTTAATATTCCGCCGGTGTGGCGGCGTACATGAAAGTCGACAATTTTGAGGAAGAGTCGCCCCCTCCTCTGAAAAATTCATTTTCTTGGAAGATTTATGTGCGATCTTACCGTGGAGAAGCAATATGCGATTATCGGAGATCTTGAGGGTCTTTTAGGTAGAACTGCCATTTATTAGGGAATTAATTTATTGTCCCACATTACAACAATATATTGTAATACATGTACTTAAATTGATTTATTTTATTATTTTCGAGCGACCAGCCCTTACTTCGCACCGATACAATTTAACCGTTGTGTCCTTTTTGTTTACAAAGCTCTGTTTGACCAATTCATAGTTTATCGCTTTGGGATCATGAGTTCATCGTAACGAAAAGTTCATATATTAAAAAAATATTATTTTTTCTTTATAACGCCTATTAACTATTATATTTTATCATCAGCAGAAATGACATAAGTTAGTCAAAAAATAAATAGTATTTCAGTTTATTTCTACTTTGACTTACCTATATATGAAACATATTGTAGGGGAAAGTATTGCGATCGTGATAACTTTTGAATTTCAGTTTTCAATGGAAATACTCGTTTTAGGGTCCTCTGAGTCCAAATGACCAAGTCCCTAAACAAAGTCTGAGTGTGTGGTAAGTATAGCGCCAAAACGAAAAGTTGTGGGAAACTGAAATTTCATATTTGAGACTACTAAACGTCTGAAATATTATAGGAATATTATCTTTAAAATCGGCCACCCAGAAGAGCCACTTTATACCATGTATTTTGGAGCCTGGTTTCACTAATATCGATCGACTGACCGAAAGGGCTACTTTATACCTCGCATTTTGCACGTTTTTACGATTTTCTCAAAAACGGCTCTAACGATTTTAAAATTAACCAACTGAAGGAGAAAAGAGCAAAATATTTTTTCGAAGATAAAAGTAGTAATATAGATGCATTATATAAGATTAGAGAGCTAAAACTATAGAAAAATTCTTACCCTATATAAAAAGTTATATAAGGTAATGGAAAGTAATGAAACGCAAAACTAAGTGATTTTCGTTAATAATAATTTCTATGGTTAGATTATTTAATCGAAAATAAATATTTAAATGGAAACTTAATGTGAATTATTAAGATTTTTTCTACTCTCACTTCATTTATTTATTTATTTTGTAACACAAAGGCTTTTCAACCATAAAGGTTATTTTAGCCCTAAACTAATAATCCAGATACAATATAATAAAAGTAATAATATGAACTAATAAATAATAAAATACAATACAAACATTATACATAATATACGAAATAATACACACAAATATACTAATCACAAAATACATAATACATAATAAAATAAAATACATAATACACTAAAACATACATAATACTAATAATACAGATATAATATTTTAAGTTAAATACAAACAATTATATAAGATAACTGCATATAAGAAAAGAATAAAAAAAAAAAATAATAATAATAATAAAAAATAATATATATATATATATATATATATATATATATATATATATATATAATATTAAAAATCAAAAACAGGAACTTTTTTTTTTTAAGTTTTGGAAAATATTGATGTATCTTTTAGATAATTCATCAGTTTGGTGGCTGACTCCTGGGTATTTTGTAATATTGTCCCTATATCATTCTCCATACCAATCCCTCTTCGCTCGGCTTCGAAGGAAAAGCAATCCAACAGTATATGTGGTACTGTGAGGATAGCCCCACAGGAGGTACATTGAGGCGGTGATCCCCTCGCCATCAGGTAGCCGTGGGTCAGCCTTGTGTGGCCAATCCTCAGTCGAGCCAGTACCACTTCCTCCTTCCTGCACAGCCGTAGGTCTCACTTCATTTAAAAGTTCTTGAATTGATTTTAATAACAAAAGTGAGAGAAATTCGTTCTGTGGGCGTACTAGATTTTTTTTCTTTTTAATGATTTATTGGTTGTATCTATTAATACAGTTGTAAGTTTAAAAAAAATATATATATATATAGCGGATCGGTTTCTAAAATAACAAATTATGGATAGAATATTTATTATTCAGTGTATTAACAATACAAAAAAAAAACTATTTACCATCATCTCGATAGCGTCTAAATAGTTTATTATAGTTAAGAAATAACCAAATGACAAAGTCCTGCAAAAAGATCTGTGTGTGTAGTAAGTCTAGCTCAAAAACGAATTTTTTTTAAAACTGAAATTTCGTATTTAGGACAACTATACATCCGTAGGTTACAGTAACTTTTTCATCAAAATCAGCTAACCAGAAGAGCTATTTTATACCATGCTTTTTGCTCCTTTTTACGTTTGCCTCAAAAACGACTCAAACAATGTTGATTTAATCGATGTGAAATTTGATGGGCTTTAATATCATGTAAGTTTCATTCTGATTGAAATAGTCTGACTGGGATTAAATGCAGATATTTTCTTCCTCTAAGGTACATTTAATCTTGTAGATTTAATAAAATTTACTATATCATCTGATTAAAATTGCTGGAAAAACAGCTAAATATACATGTTGAACGAATCTGTTAACTAACTAAAGGAGAAATGTGCAAAACTATTTTTTAATGTAATTTTTGGTCTTTTAATAATAACAACAGTAATATTGACGTATATTATAAGCGTTGGAAAGAGAATAATTTTAGAAAAAATATTACCATTTGCAAAAAGTAATGTAAAGTGATAAACAGGGCATAAACATATTACTGGCTAGCTGTTGTCCGCCTCAATTTCTGTTATTATGATCGCGATGAAGAAGTTTTTAAAAATATATATATTTAAAAGTATTGCTGCGTAATTGATATTTTTACTTTTAGTTTCTTGTGGTAGAAGAACGTACTGATTTTCTCCGCAACCTGTTCTTGACAATGCGACATATAGTTGACCGTCTGAAAAGCAGTCTTGACGTAAATCGATTCCTACGTGTTTAAATGTTTGCACCTGTAATTTATTAATTGTTACGGCGAAAGATAACTTAACGTTTTTTTTTTATTTTTTTATCTCCTTTATTGTTGAAAAACTCCAAAACAAAATAACCTAACGGGAAATTGAATTATTTTAAAATTATTATGTAAACCATTTAGAATCATCGGGATGCGAGGTTAATTTCCGTGCTTTTTTTTCCATATTTTCCACTGATTCTTCACTCCTATCGGTCGCAGCGTGATGCTATATAGCCTATAGCCTTCCTCGATAAATGGACTATCTAACACATAAAGCATTTTTCATTTCGAACCAGTAGTTTTAGAGATTAGCGCGTTCAAACAAATAAACAAACTCTTCAGCTTTATAATATATTTTTTTTTATAATATATTTGATTGTTTTTTACAACTGTATATACAAATACAATAAGTAAAATGGCCGAATTACAATAACAGGCATGAGTAGACATTTAAAGAATCTACCCAGTGGTAGTACTTCAAAGTTTATTTCATGAGCAGGTCTCGCGAGGCCACCGTCTTTTCAGGCGCCTCGGAGGATTACCGGGAATAGATGTAGATGAGAGGTTACGGACAAACGGGTTTGAGTGGGCAGGTAGTTTGGAATTAAAGGAGGTGTATCTATCGCGGGCTAAGTCTGCAACCAGTGGATATTTAGGTCTCTATGGATGAGTTTATTAGTTAGAAAGTAAGAGCATTGAGGATTTTTCGTAGGATTTTGGATTGCAAGGATTGGATGCGGGAGGAGTTTGATAGATTAGTGGACCCCCATAGCTCAATGCCATAGGTCCAAATAGGTCGGATAACCGTGATGTAAATGAGTGTTTTGTAGTAAATAGAGAATTTTGAACGTTTGTCTAGTAAGTGTTGTAGTAAGCGGTATCTGCAGGAAGTTTCATGTCGTTTTTTATTATATTAGTATTAGATTATGATATGAAACGATGTAATATTATTAGTCTAAATCATACGTCCCTAACGAAACTGAATACAATTTTAATTTAGATTAAGTCAATTTTTTTCAAATTAAAGTACATTTAATAGTTTAATTTTAACAGGTGAGTGAGTCATGTGTTACCCGCACCGGATTTTTTCAAGATTAATTTAGAAATTAAAGTCCATCCTTAATATATAAATTCAATTTATACTCTCAAAGGTACTCCCAAATGTATATAATTATAATTCTAACATTTAAGTTTATGATAATTTCCCCTGATAATCCACGAACACTTAGTTTCTGTTTATGATTCATAAATCCTTATCATCCCTTAATGAAAGTGAAAAACACATTAACGAAATCAAGTGTTATTTGGAAGCAACAAGCATCAATTAAGAGACTTTAGTTATGATTTGTCTTTTTAAGGGGCTAGTAATTTTTTAAATTAATAACAGACCCATTACTGGAAGTTGGAAACTGACTTGATAAAGCTCCTTCACTGTCCCCTTCCGAAGTTGGTACGAAGCCAACTCCAGTCCGATGGGAGTCAACGGGGCTGGACGGGCATTTCGATATAATAGGAGTAGACTGCTCCTGTTGCATCCTTGGCAGGAGTTCCAGCTTCTATCTTATAACCCATTTATTTATTGCTGGGCCAAGTGTATTAGGGTTATATAATCTGGAAAATTAAGCTCTCATTTTATATAAAAAATAAACAAATAAATATTAGGTTTCTTTATGAAGAATATATAATCAAAAGTTATTAACCAACAAGTAAGGGTATCTCATATAAGAAGAATAAGGAAATATATATAACTAAGTAATTAAGGGATCACCTGTAGCTGGGTGACTAGCATAACAGCCTTCTACGCCAAAGGTCACGGGTTCAAACCCGCAGGTGGTCCTTTGGTCCTAGTAATAATGGGAGTGAAAAATCCTGTTATGCCGACCTTCGGAGGGGACATAAAAAGGTGGTCCCGAGCCTTTGCGATATCAGGTACTCGTTATAAATCGCTATAGTAATTAAATCCTGAATAGGCAAAATTTAGGACTCCCACTATAATCAAATGACCAAGTCCCGGAAAAAGGTCTGTGTGTGGTAAGTCTAGCCGGAAAACGAAAAGACCTACGAAACTGAAATTTCATATTTAAGACAACTATACCTCATAGATACTACAGCAACTTTTTCATGATAATCGGCTGACTGAAAGTGCTACTTTATCTCATGCATTATGCACCTTTTTACGATTTCCTCAAAAATAGCTCTAGCGATTTTTACTAAACTCACTATATCGATGATAAATTGAACGGGCAATCTAGATCATATGTTTCCAACGTTAATTAATAGGAGCCACCCATAGCGTAGTGGTTAGCATAACAACTTTCTATACCAAAGGTCACGGGTTCAAACCCGCGGGTGGCCCTAGGATTTTTTAATAGGAGTAAAAAATCCTTAGTTATGCCGTCCTTCGGAGGGGACGTTAAGAGATGATCCCGAGCCTGTGCGATGTCAGTCAGGTACTCGTTAAAGATCCCAATCCTAATATAACCTGGATAGGCAAAATTTAGGACTCCCACTGTAGCATCGTCCGATTAGCCATAGCAGCATAAAAGTGACGTTAAACGAATAAACAAACAAACGTTAATAAATAAGCATTTTAATTAAATTAATTTCAGAACAAAATATTTTTTTTTAATTTAAACAAATTTATTGATATTCTCAACTGTGTTGTATACATCAAGTTAATGGCCATAGTAAACTGACATGAAATACATGTAGAGACGCTACCCATTGGCAATTCTCTAAAAAAATTTCTAAACAAGGTCTCGGGGTCACCTAGGTTTGAAATTAGTGGATTAGAGAGAAAATGGAGTTTGTCATTGATACCTGGTTCTTGCTAACATATGGAACATTAAGATCATTATGGATGAGCTAATTCGTGGCAAATTAAGGAGCGTTAAGGATTTTGGATTGTACGGATTGGATACGAGAAGAATTCGATGGTTTAGTAGAGCCCCATAGCTCTACTTCTTAAGTCCATATTGGTCTTATGATGGTCATCTAAATAAGTCTTTTGTAATTAAGTGGAATGTTGGAGCGTTTATCCAGTAAATGTTGAAGTAAGCGAAAGCGACGGGCAGGTTCTTGTCGTTTCAGTCTTGTATGGGAATTCCAAATTAGATGTTTGTCAAGGTGGAGTCATAGGTACCGATCTATTTTAAAAGGGCCAATGGAGTGTCATGAAAGGATACTGTAGGGCAGGAATTGGTTTACGACTAAGGGTAATGGTTATTTGGTGGGATTTTTTAGAATTAATTTTAATCAAATTTATACATTTAAATTTCTTTATTAGTTTTTAAATTGATTTCAACCACCCAGCTAAGTTAAAATCGTGTTTTTCCCGCACCATATTTTTTTTTGTTTGGAGAAGAAGGAAGTTCTCTCATCCTATTTTTTTTTTATCCACCGTCATTGTTAAGCGGATTTTTCAGAGAACTTTAAACAAACCAGAATAATGTCTTCAGCGGAGAAATTAGCTACCTTTTTGTTAGAGGAAGAGTAATTAGGAGAAGTCAAATAATCCGGAAGACGCATGCCAACCTGATTAGAAAAAAACACAAGGAACTCGGACGAGGGATGTAAGACAAAGAGGCAGTCTTCCCTCTCCCTCTATCCAATCCTTCAATTACTTCCTCCTCCGAGACTCTCTTCCCCGGCATCATTAGATTATATTATAAAAATGAGGTACCGTGGGTGGGGCTGGAAAAATGGAGAGAAAAAGCGAAGGAAATTGGGGGAGCGGGCCTCCTCTGAAGGAAAACTACAAAACGGATTAGGGAAAACTGGGATCTACAGCCTTCCTTAAAGGCTCCGTATATGTTCTCTGTATTTGAATACAAATTTAGTTAGAACTCAAGAAAAAATAAGGAAGAGTTTTGAACGAAAAATAACTTTTTCTTCATACAACTTTAAAAATGAATGCATTCTAATTGGTTGTTATTAAAAAAAAAAATATGGCCAGGTTTCAACCAAATATTTTCATGATAATTTATTTTTTATAAAATACAATCAACACTCAAAGTATAGTCCATTGTTATCTACCGTCATTAGCGATCTGCTAGCCAATTACTTAATCCCATGTTAATAGAGCATTCTATAGCTTGGTTGTCTTAAGAACTCTTGGACCACCAACTTGACAAATTCATTAATTTTTCTAACGAGCATTAAATGGTGTATGGCTGGAAAGAAGTAATAACCTGATGGTGCGAGGTCTGGCTATATGGTGGATGAGGCAGGAGATTTGAACAAGTGAAGTTCATTATAGATGAAGGCATCTATCAGGATCAAATCGAAATGAATAACATCTTCAAAATTTGAAAAAAAAAAAAAAAAACGCAAAGATTTTTTCTTTAAGTTTCTCACCTTACAACAGCCGGAAGTATCTTTTCGTACGAGACTGCTGAGAACAAGTTCATGAGAGTCTATTGCTCTTTTCCAACTTCTCCATGGAGATTAGTTAGCGACTAACAGTATCTTTCGACTCACCACACTCCTTTGCTAAGTTTACGTGTACTTTCGGACGGATTTTACTCAAAAGCTACCCGAACCTCCTCAATATTCAATATTGGTTGGCCGGAGCAATTCTTCATTTCCAACGTCACATCTGCACTGCCTATTTTTTCAAACTAAAGCCGCGCAGTGCGCTCGTCAAGGACATCTTCTCCTCCATGTTTAATAATATCAACAGTAGCTTAAGCTTAATTTTTTTTCCAGTAAAGCCTTAAAATTACGAGCATTTCTTTGACTCCTGCCATGTTTCTTTCTTTAAACAAATAAATTAACTGAGGATTTTTTTTTCAAAAAATATTAAACTGAGGTGTAATTTACGTGTATGTTTAAAAAAGTTCAGTTTGACCAATTAAAAGTTTACCACTTTGTGATTATGAGTTCATCATAAGAAAAATACACTCATGTGGAAAATAGTGGGTTTATTTTATAATGTCGATTCATTCTAATATTATAAAATTGGTTAAGTTTGTTTGTTATGTTAAGGGTTTCCTATTTTATTCGGTTGATATATATTTTATTTTCAAATAAACTTTTTCTAAATAAATTTTAAAGTTTAATTTTGTTTTAAATCCCACCAAATTATTTTTACCCTTCGTCGTAAGCCTATGACATCCTGCCATACAGTGTCCTTTAATAATATTCCGCTTGTCCCGGTTGAACAGATTCGCTATCTAGGACTCCTACTTGACAAACGTTTAACATGGAATCCACACACAAGACTGAAACGACAAGAAACTGCCCGTCGCTTTCGCTTACTTCAACACTTACTCGACAGACGCTCTAAACTTCCACTTATCTACAAAAGGCTCATCTATATCACCATCATAAGGCCTATTTGGACTTACGGAGTTGAGCTCTGGGGCTCTACTAAACCATCAAATTCTTCCCATACATAAAGACCTTAATATCCCATATGTTGCTGATTTGGCCTGGACCAGGTATCAATCCTTCCATGAAAAACTCCACTCCCACTCTAACCCACTAGTTTCAATCCTTGCTTACTCTTCCATTCCTGACAATCCTCCGAGGCGTTTGAAAAGGAGATGGTCTCGAGACCTTCTAGTTTAGATTACCCAGTGAGTAGTGCCAATGGGCATTTACTCTTCATGTATTTCTGTTAGCTAATTTACTTGATGTATTAACTAATACAGTTGTAAATTTCAATAAATGATTAAAAAAGTAAAATAAAATAAATTTTGTTTTCATGGGTGAACCATTTAGTTTATAGTGGAACATCTGTTTTCGTAAAATGTCTAAAATTATAAATAATTCAATGTTCGTTTATGGATTCCTAACGACCTTTCATGTATTTCAACACCTTAATTATGATTTGTAACAATATTTTTCTAAAATCTAGAGTACTGTATGGAAGAATATAATATGTAAGATACTGTTCGGTGGCAACACTAAATCACCATAACCTCCCTCTTCACTTTGCAGAATGCATATTTTCATAACTTTATACGCTTTTACCTAAGTTCTATGGATTTGTACGATTTATTTGTTTGCATGTTAACTTTTCGAATATCTTGAGCTGTCCAACGGTATATTATTTGTTTATACTACTACTCATATATCAGGATTTTTTTTTTATTACCTTTCAATGACAAACTTGATTGCCCCAAACTTTCGCAAAGATCGCGGAAGCTAAGAATTACGACATTAAATTAAATACATCACTCTCTGAATATGATTTAAGCTAGCACAGCTTAGATATTTTTTTAAAGAAGAATATCTTTCATAAAATCTACATGAATACTCATACAACTATCAAAAACAAAAGAAGAAGAATTAAATTTATTAATTTTATGTTAAAATATGCGAATTTTATCTAAAATTTATGGGCTTTAAGGTATTAGTTTAACAAGGAACATGTAATCGACTGTCCTACTTTGTATAGCTGAAGGATATTGGCAGGAAATAGTTGAGGGTTTATCTCTGGAGTGGACGCATTAATTGATGGGACTCATTAATAACTCGGAGGGTAAGCAGATCCCAGAGATAGCTTTGTTCCCTTTAGCTAACAAATCGCTAAGGTGTAGCCTTTATCCAACTAGTCAGCTCTGTCTCTATCCCGGGGATTAAATTAATTCAATGTTAACGCTCTTCGGCTCAGAAGGTTAAAGCGCTAAGGATTAAAGGGAAATTCGATTTTTTACTTTGACATATATATATATATATATATATATATATATATATATATATATATATATATATATATATATATATATATATATATATATATATATATATGAAATATATAGAGTGTGTCATAAATGTATAGTCATATTGTGGGAGCAATTAGATGACCTCTAGAGTAGCGGAAAAGATCACATGACCCATAGTCCGGATTCTGAATGGTTAGAGGAGAAAATGGAATTTTGAGTTTTTGCTGTTATCCATGGATTTCATCAGAAAAGCTCAAATATATCTACCTGATCTACAGAAAAATAAGTCGTACTAAATGGAAGAAAAAAAAATTTCCCAGAAGGTTAAGAAGTTGAACCATAAATATATGAAAATATCTGTCTTGCAGGAAATGAAATTTTAATATTACAAAGAACATTTCGAGCAGTATTTCAACATTACTCCTTATTATTAGGTTTTAAATTTACCGGATTTCTAAAAAAAATGTTCATTTAAATAGCTTAAAAATGGTGCAGAACAAACCCACCTTTGATAGTCACTCAATGATTGAAGATGGCCAGAATAGAAAAAAAAAAAAAAAAAAAAACTTGTGCGGGCAACACACGACTTTCACTTTTTTATTTTTTAAAATCAATGGAAGAATTCTCAAAAACAGTTAGAGATAAAAATACGTAAAACTATTAAAGAATTAATTAAATTGAATTTCTATAGAAACCTGTGTTTTATTAAAAAATCTATTATATTATTATCTGAAATAATCAGATAGTTTTATCGGCTTTTTTATCACTCTCTATCAACTTTTAAAAGCTTTTGTACGAGATAATATTTTTTCTAAAGTCTTTAGCTTTCCAACGGTATATCATACATGTATGATATACCGGTGCATCATACATGCGGTGTAATTACTGTTCTTATGTTAAAAAACCAAAAATTGCATTAAAAAATATTTTTTTCTGTTTTCTCCCTTAGTTGGGTATCGAATTCATTCAATTTTTATATTTACCTGTTTTTCATCAGTAGTAACAAGATAATATAGTTATTTTTATAGAATCAACAAAAAATTAAAGGTATTTTAGAGAAACAAAATTTAAAATATCGGCATTTAAGTCCTGTCAGACCATTTTTATCAGAATAAATCCTACATGATATCAAAGCCCATTAAATTTTACATCGATGTAGCGAGTTTAATCAAAATCGTCGGAACCGTTCTCAAGAAAATCAAAAAAGTATATATAGTAAGTGAAAGTAAAAAAGGAACCAAAAAGAAAATATGTGCTCAACATGCGTTTCATAAATGTCTAGTCATATTGTGGGAGCAGATACTAGATCTCTAGAAATAAAAACGTATCATAACCCATAGTACGATTCTTAACAGTTCTTCCAGTGGCGCGACAGGCCGTGGCCTTGGCCTCGCGGTGTAATCTCCTGAGAGATTATATAGAGTGTATCCCCATTTAATTACATCCTTATAAAAGTCCCGCCGGGACTGGGGTTCGAACTCACAACCTTTAACATGAGAGACTAGTGCGCTAGCCACTCAGCCTCGGATTCTCCGATGATTTTCTTAACAGTTAGTGAAGAAAATCAAATGTTAAGATTGTTACTGTTTTCCACATTTTTCATCAGAAATATTGATAAGAACTCATAAAAAAATAAGAGCTACTATATAAAAGAAAAGAAAATTTCCTAGAAAGTTAAGAAGTTAAACCCTCTACTCGACTATAGGTCATATTGCCTTTTTGTACTTGTAAAAATACGATCCTGAAAATTTTCTAATTCCAGTTTTCGACGGAAATACACGTTTTAGGGTACCCTGAGTCCAAATTATCAAGTCCCAAAAAAAGGTCTGTGTAATTGTAGCCCAAAAGAGAAAAGTCATACGAAACTGAAATTTCATTTTTATAACATATTCATTTTAATAACATATTCATCAAATTTGGCTAACCAGAAGAACATTCATACCATGCATCCCGGGCTCAAACCCGCAGGTAGCCAGCCCTAGGATATTTTAATACGAGTAAAAAACCCTTAATTATGCTGTCCTTCGGAGGGGACGTTAAAAGGTGGTCCCGAGCCTGTGCGATATTAGGTACTCGTCAAAGATCCCTATCCTAATAAAACCTGGATAGGCAAAATTATAACTCCCACTGTAGCATCGTCTGATTAGCCGTAGCAGCACAAAGGGACGTTAAATAAACAAACAAACCTAACGTATGTTAGCCATGCATTTTTCATCTTTTTAGGGTTTTCTCAAAAACGGCTCAAACGATTTTTATTAAACTCGCTATATTGATGTAAACTTTGATAGGCTTTAATATCATGTAGGCTTCATTTCGATTGAAATAGTCTGACAGGGCATAAATGTCGAAATTTTAAAATGTCCTCCTCTAAACTACTTTTAATTTTGCAAGTTACAGAAGTCTAACCATATCATCTAAATGACATTAATGAAGGACGGCTAGATGTACAAGTAGGACGAATTTAATGACTAACTGAAGGATAAAGAGCAAAATTTTTCTATTGTAATTTTTGTTTTTTTACAACAAGAATAGTAATATAGGAGTATCATATACGGTTGGAGAGAGAAATATTTAAGAAAAATATTGTCTGATAAACAATGTTGTAAAAGGTAATATAAAGTTACGAATAGTAAATAAATTTATTACTGATTAAAAATTTAATATATTTATATTAATTAATCTAAATCATACGTTTCCAACGAAGCTGTTTCTGCAATGATTAGACACCCTGTAATAATAAAAATGTTTATTAATAAAATACATTTTTTTTCCTATAAATAGAAAATAAAAACATTCTTGCTTTGGATTACTCCGTCAGCAGAGTTGCAAATATTATAAATTGAAATGAAGAAATAATTGTAATATTACACTTATATTAGTAAATAATTAAAAAGGAATCATAACACCACATATCAAACTAATAAACAGATCAGTAAAGAAAATACCAATTATAAACGTAAATTTTAATTGACTATAGGAATTACTTATTTAAATATTTCTTTTCTTTTTTTTTTCCTTCTTAATTATAATTAAATTCTTGAACTAAAAAAGCTCTATAACGTAACGCTTCTCTTAAAAAATTTACTAGGACAGTCCAGTAACAACCGTTTAAAAGATTAAAAACTTCATTATCTGTTAACGTTGCACTATTCAACAAATTTGATTCTACATGGTCTTACTATAGGGCAGATGGCAATTAGGTGCTTAACATTTTCAACTTCTTTTAAATTACAAAGAGGGCATAGTTGACATATATCAGTTCTAAACGGTTTATAATTTAAATTTAATAATTCTGCGCGGCTTGTTAGTATTAATTTTGCATAATTAAATGACATAGAATATATATAACCCCTGCTGATTAGAGAATAGACACTTTATTCCATGCATTTGGACATTTTTTGCTTTTTAAAAAATAGCACTAAAGATTTTGATTTATCTCGCAATATCGATGTAAAAATTAGTAGGCTTTAATACCATTTAGGTTTCATATTGATTGGAATAGTCTGGCAGGGATTAAATGCCGATATTATGATATATGCCTGGCATGTTACACCAACTTTTTGTATAACATTGCACACCTCAACAATAACTAGCTGTTTTGTTTATAGTCGACTGTTGTGCAAGGAGATAATTTGGTCGAAATTTCGCTTAACTTTTAGGTTTTCCAACTAGAGTACCCAATTTATAGAAGCACGGTGATGCCCTGAGGGTCGCTTGACCCCATAGCAGGCCTACGGCTAATATAACAGGATTAATAATTCCAGCTAAACCCGGAATCGACCGGGGCTTGGGGCTAGAAACGCGGTATCATTACTTGCCATTACCTGGAAAGACCCAAGTGTCGGATTGTTTATTTATTTTCACTTTCACTTAACCACACATACACACACACACACACACACACACACACACATATATATATATATATGATAAATAGATTCCTCTAAATATAGAAAACCTCAAAGGTCGATATTAAATGCTAGATGATATGATTTTAATTACGATGGTAATCATTTGTGCGAAGAGCCCAATTTATTATAAGTCAAATATAATATTTATTATATTTATTATAATTCAAACTAAGTTAAATATAATAGTTATAATGATTATTTATTCAGGGGTAAGTCCCTTTAGAACTATATAACAGGAAATAAAAAGTGGACATTGAGTGAAATAACTATAGGAAATAATATTAAACAAACGAAATGAACTATAATTATAATAATAAATAAATTCTTTATTATCCTGGGATATGTCCCTTTAGAATAAAATATACAGAATGGAATCTTAGATTAAATTGAATACATATAAACAAATCAATAATTACTGATATCAAATAGACATATTTGAATGAGAAAAAAACAACCACAACAAAAAATAAAAAGCTTATTTACAATTCTATTGAGCCTGGATATTCATTAAGTGATCAAATACGCGGGATTTGAAGGTAGAAAGAGAGTTGGAGTGACGGATGAAAGGAGGGATAGAATTCCATAAGATTGAGGATCGAATGAAAACGGATTTGTCGAAACGTGCAGTTCGGTGGGCAGTGCTGTATAAATCCGAAGGCCTGGAGCGCGTACAACGGGGATGGACAGAGGATTTGAATTGTAGAAGGTCAAAAATGTATGATGGACGGCGGGATTGGACAACTTGACGGAAGGAAATACTTGCGACGATTGGAAGGGTAAAGCCACTCCAACTCGCCATAAAATTGGGATACCGCGGTGTACCTAGGGACCCCGGAGATGAGTCGGACAACGCAATTAATTAAGCGTTTTATTTTTACCTCGAGATCCCCAGAAACACCATCGTATAATGTACAGCAATAGTCGAAGTGGGGAAATACTTGAGACGTTACCTAGGGAGTTTTCGGGAGTGTGTCTTTAGTGTGTAAATATTAGTACGTGGGGTCATCTGTGGTTGGCTAACATTATAGCAGTCTATGTCCAAGGTCGCGGGTTCAAACCCGGTCTCTGACCCTATGATATTTTAATGGATGTAAAAAATCCTGTATTATGCCGTCCTTCGGTTGGAACATACAATGGTAATCCTGAGCTTGTGCGATATCAGATACTCGTTAAATAGCCACATCCTAATTTAGATTGGATAGGCAAAACTCCGAAATGAACTACCATTTAACTGATTTGAACGGTACGCATATGACCAGTGGGCAGTGGAAGTAATTGTTATATTTGTAATATGTTTATTGTAAGCCGTACACTATTCAACAATGTTATGTACTTGTACGTACAATTTCAATCGTTTATATGAATGAATTTAGTTTAATTCTGAATTCTTCTCAGATCACGGAGGTCATAAATAATGTAATGTACGAGGTTTACATTCAAATCTTGCCCGCAGGTGGTCCTAGGATTTTTTAATGGAAGTAGAAAATCCTTAGTTATTACGTTCTTCGGAGGGGGCGTTCAAAGGTACTCATTTAAGATCCCTTTCCTAATAAAACCTGGATAGGCTAAATTTAGGAACCCAACTGTAGCATCGTCCGATTAGCCGTAGCATAAAGTGACGTTAAATAAACAAACAAACATTCAAATCTCTAGCTATGATGACGTCATTGGTGGTTAAGAATGGCGGTGAAGGGGGTGGAGAAAACTATTTCTTATGTACTATTAAGGAGTTGTTTTTATTTGGTGTTATATACTGACAAAAGAGTTTCTTTTAGTTTATTATTGAAAATAGTAAATAGGCTCATAACTCAATTATTTTTGAAATTGTATTGTAGAAAAAATGTATTAGTTTTTTTAACCAGATAACCGCGATTTATTTAAAAAAAAAAAAAAAAATAAAATTTACTGATAATTACGATCATACTTAGTTATTTTTTAAGATAGAGAAACATATGTACAGAATTTTTGAATCACTAAAAATTACCTTCATCCTACGTCGTAAACCTATGACATCCTGCCCTTCATTATCATTTAATAATATTCCGCTTGTTCCAGTGACAGTCCCTACCTAGGACTTCTACTTGACAAAATTTTAACATGGAATCCGCACACAAGACTGAGACGACAAGAAACTGCCCGTCGCTTTCGGTTACTTCAACACTTACTAGACAAACGCTCATAACTTCCACTTAACTACTAAAGACTCATCTACTTGCCATCATAAGACCTATCTGGACTTACGGAGTTAAGCTATGGGGCTCCACTAAAACATCAAATTCTTCCCGTCTTCAAACCTTACATCCAAAATCCTTCGAAAAATCCTCAACGCTCCTTATTTTGTCACGATAAGCTCATCCATAAAGACCTTAATATTCCCTTTGTAGCTGATTTAGCCCGAACCAGGTATCAATCCTTTCATGACAAACCCCATTACCACCCTAACCCACTAGTTTCAATCTTCAATCTTCCTCTTCCATTCCTGGCAATCCTCCGAGGCGTCTAAAAAGAAGATGGCTTCTAGATCTTCTTGTTTAGATTGATAACTAGAGTGCTGCCAATGGGTAGTTTCTCTTCACGTTTTTCATGTACACTGTCTTTTATAAGCATATTAACCTGATGTATTACAATATACAGTTGTAAATTTCAATAAAATATATTTTTAAAAAAAAATAATCCCTAAAGCATTATTAAAAAAAAAATTGATCTATATATTCCTTCAAAATGAAAAAAGAATAATTAAAATTTTATCAGGAGTAACATAGATATAGCGTTTTGAAATTAGCAGCGGTGATATTCCTTTTTCCTTTGAATTGTTTTTTGCTTTTCATATTAGTTAAGTGCCAAACAGCTAAATTTGAATTATTTGAAAATAATAAGCCATTGTGTAATAATTTGCAGCTGTTTTATATTTTTTTTAAAATCCACTAGTCCGTTTATAATTCAAAGGATAATATTAAATTAAAACAATGGGATACGATAGATCCTATAAATTCAATAAATTCTATCATTTTTGGCGGGAAATGGGCGCCGCCATCTAGCACCGAACCCTTTGTACCAGAACCGGTATATTACATCAACTTGGCTATAACAGATATTTTACTGCTTTGAGAGCTAGTTCGAAGTTAAAACTCCTATTTCAGCTTGCGGTTAGGATGTTCCTCGACCACCAATAATACGAACTGGATGAGGATGCCGATGTGATAGGGACAGAAGCAGACAGCTTAGTTAAGTGCCCTTCCGCTAGAGCGGGCAATAATAGGCAATTAGAAGGGACTTACTAGAGAATTAAGCCCGGCGTAGTAAGTTGCAAGACCTCTGCTTGATTTATCGTCCTCCCGCCCTCCGCACTTTATTACTTCACTTCAAATCGTAAATTATGCTCGAATTTATGGGAAGCAGTAAACACCTTACCTCGTTATTCCGGTACAACTACCTTGAATATTCTATATTAAACTTGGATTCGTAGAAACCTATGTCAAGAACTTACTAACTGGAGTATCTAACCATGGAGGAAACAGCTGAACTGAAAGTCAAGCTGTTTATATCTTAGCAAAACTTATTGAAGCTCTTCGTAACGTCACGTGGGGTCCTATAATACGCGAAATACCTGTACTGTAATCACTTACTAAACTTACTTATACACCTTACTGTACTATATAGTAAGGGAAAGTATTGCGATCGTGAAAATTTTCGAATTTCAGTTTTCAACGGAAATACACGTTTTAGGGTCTCCTGAGTCCAATCAACCAAGTCCCGCAAAAAGGTCTGTGTGTGTGTGTCCGTGTGTAGTAACTCCCGGGCGGAAACGGTAAGTCCTATGAAACTAAAATTTCATATTCAAGACAAATATACGCCCGAGACGTTACGGAACCTTTTTCATCAAAATGAGCTTACCAGAAGAGCCACTTTATACCATGCATTTTGCACCTTTTTTCGATTTTCTCGAAAACGGTGCCGACGATATTGATTAAACTCGCTATATTGGTGTAAAATTCAATAGGCTTAAACTTCATTTAGGTTTCATTCTGATTAAAATGGTCTGACAGAGCTTAAATGCCGACATTTTAAATTTTCTTTCTCTAAAGTACCTTTAATTTTGTTGATTCTATAAAAATAAATATATTATCTTGTTGCTAAATATGCAAGTTGAGCGAATTTGAAAAGTAACTAAAGGAAAAAACAAAAAAAATATTTTTTTAATGGAATTTTTGGTTTTTGAACATAAGAACAGTAATATACATGTATGATATACCGTTGGAAAGTTTGAGATTTTAGAAAAGATAATATTTTTTACTCAAGTTTTTAAAAGTTAATAGAGAGTGATGAAAAGAAGATAAAACTAACTGTTATTTTAGATAATAATTTAATAGATTTTTAATAAAACACATGTTTCTATATAAATTCAGTTTAATTAATTATTTAATAGTTTCACGTATTTTTATCTCTAACTGTATTTGAAAATTCTTTCATTGATTTTAAAAATGGAGATAAGTGAAAGTCGTGTGTTGCCCGCACCAGATTTTTTCTTAAAAATCGACAGCTTATGATAGAACTAAACACGTAATGTTAAATTAATCTTAATTTATACTTATTTTATCTGTTCTTTTTTTTCAACATGGATATGTTTTGGCAGGGGTCTGTAACTTGCATTGCACATTTTTTTGGTTTATTATTTACAACATTGAACCTTTGTAGTCGAAAAAAAAAAACATAAGCTTATATATCAAGATACGTAGTATCCGAATAAAGAACAGAAAATATCCATTTGTCGCCGTCCGCTGATTTTTTCCGAAACTTCTGGACCGAATTATTTGAAACTCGGCACAAAAGGACTAGCATATCCAATGAGACTAACACCTAGTACCTAGACGTTGATATCTGCCAATTAGTTTTGAAATTGCGGCCGATTTAATATTATTTAATTCAATAATTAAAATATTTTTGAAGATAGAGAAAAATATAAGACTGAGTTTTTCAACCAATAAATCACGAATAATTATTTTCAAAAAATAAATAAATTTTACCTATAAATATGCCTATAACTCAGTTATTTTTTAAGTTTGAGATAAATATTGTAATCAGTTCTACAATCAGGACACCGCAACGAATAGCGTTTTAGAATCAGTGCACCAGTATTAATTAATAAACAGAACAAAAATTGAAGTTTTAACCTATATATACGCCCTTAAATGAGTTATTTTTAGTAAATAAATACCATTTATTTGTATAAAACGAAAAAAGAATTCTTAAAATTGGTTTTGAAATAGCAGAAATATATCGTTTTGAAATTAGCAATAGTGATTGTCCATTTCCCTTTGGATTATTTAATAATAATAATAATATATTCTTTATTTATTCTGGGAGAAGTCCCTTTAGAATAATGTTACAGACAAATTAAAATGGAACTTCAGTATCTTAGAGTAAAAAAAAAAATAAATAAATAAAATAAACAAAAAACAACAGAAATAACAAAGAAAATGAATAATAGTAATAAATTAACAGGTAGCTTTAAATAATAATAATTTAGAAAAACAAATAAAAAAAAAACTAGACAAAAAATAAAATATTTACATATTCATATATACAGGGCTAATTAAAATAAATTTACAATGCTTATGCAAAGTGTAACATAAAATACATAAATGTTTAAATACGATGCATAATAAGACATAGTAAATAATTGCGTTTCTCTGCTCTATTTACTGATTTTTATTATAATTTGCCAATTCATTGGGGTTATTTGAGAATTGGATAGACAAAAATTGTTTGAGCAAACGGGATTTGAAGGTTGAAAGAGTATTGGAGTGGCGGATATGAGAAGGAATAGATTCCATAAGGACGAGGATCGGATAAGGAAAGATTTATTTATTGCTTTTTATATTAGTTAATTTCTTTTAAACAGTTTATTGTTTTGGAAATAATAAACTATTTTGTAATAATTTGCAGCGTTTTTTCACTCTAAGCACGCTCTAGCTCTTTTGATGCTGCTCAGATGGAATATTTGGCAAAAGTTTTCGTGTCAGAAATGTAATAGAGAATATTTTATTTTATACATTTGTCGCTAGGAACTATATTACTAATTAATTAATAATTTAAATTTTAACTAGTAATTAAAAAATTACTAATGTACGAATGTCTAAGTATATATATATATATATATATATTATATATATATATATATATATATATATATATATATATATATTTAAAAATACATTTTGTTAGTAAATTACTTCTTTCTTTACCTTCAATACTTCATCAATCTGTCTGTTCGTAATTCCTCTCTGACTGGAAAAAACAGTAAATTATAAATAGACGTATTCATGACCAATTGTTTTTCTAAGTCAGGGAAAAATACTAAAGCAACATTTTTTCCTAGTATTCTTCGTACAAACAAGAAAGAATATTTAAAAAAATATATTTTATTAATTCTTACAGCTGTATATACAATAAATACAACCAGTAAAAGTTCTTAATTAAAATAAAGGGTGTAAAAAAACATGGTAAGAAACTACCCAACGATATAACTTCAATGTTATTTGAGTTAGTAGATCACGAAGCAATTTTCTTTTAAATCACTTCGGAGGGTTATCAGGAATATATAAGGTTGAAAGGTTGCAGACAAGGGGAGTTTATGTGGGTTGGGAGTTTGAAATTAAAAAGTGGTTTATCTAGTACGAGATAGTTCTGCAACAAATGGGATATTAACGTCGTTATATATGATTTTATTTTTGAAGAAGTAAGGAGCATTTAGGATTTCGCGAAGGATTTTGGACTGTAAGGATTGGATTCGGGAAGAGATAGTTTCGTAGAGCCCCTAAGCCCGATTCTATATGTCCAAATTATGGTAACGTAAGTGAGCTTTTTGTAAGTGCGGAAGTTTTGAACGTTTGTCAAGTAAGTGTTATAGTAATCGGTGTCTACGAGCAATTTCTTCTCGTTTACGTCTTTGTAAGAGAATTCCAAGTAAGACCTTTCTCAAGATGTACTCCTAGGTATCAGATTTGCTTAACAGGAATGAGTGAGGTGTCATTTAAAGGTACGGTGGGCCAGCAGGTCATCGGTTTGCTACGAAGTGATATAAAATTAAATTATGTTTATAACTGATAAATGTAGCACTTAATTGTGTTATAATTATAAGTTTTAAAACTATTTTAGATTGCCAAAATGTCTCATCTCGAATCGTATATTCAATTTTTTTTTTTTTTTTAATTATATGAATATAACTTTAATTAATATTTATTATTATTATTTTTTTTTTTAACAACTCTAAAACCCTACAATCCTCCTGATAAATAAATTTTTATCCGCACACACAGCATATATATATATACGAGTATATATTCATTGTCATTTACATATAAATATTTAAAAAGTATAACATGGGATGTCACACAATTTTTTAGGTAGAACAGGCAAAACCTTATAAAACTTCTCGTGAACCCCTCCTCCTCGGAAAAAAAAATATAAATTTTTTTTAATATTATTGTATTCTTCAAATTGTTATTATATTTATTTTAAGGAAAGAAAAATATAATAATAATAAAATACAAATATATTCCTCTCTTTTATAACAAAACTAAATCGTACATTGTACGCCGAAAACATGAATCTTTTTGAAATCACCCAAGTGAAAGCAGGTTTCTACTGTACTGCGTGTGAAGCATTCGTGTGGGCATTCGAGCAAAGAAACAGAGTTTGTTTATGAATATGAAAAAAAATTGGGCTACCAATCAAGCGTACTGGATTCGACAAACAAAAGATACCTTATTTATTCTTCTACCTTTAAAATTTTGTATGAATTGTTTAATTATTATCAATATTTACTTTCATATATAATGTTATTACAATGAAATAACTCTTAGTCAGGAGTATGTTTTTTTTATTGAACAATAAATTCTTTATTGAGTAAAATTACAATCTGTCCCAATTTGGACATTAATAGTAGTGCTGAAAGATATCATACATACTACATTCATACAATATTTACACAGCATAAAATTACAATAAAATATATACACAATAATGAATCAATAAAATAGAGTCAAGAATTCTCTTATACCTATATACACATACACACACTCATACATACATCACATTGAGTGGAGAATCTAGTCAGTGCTAGAACTCCAATATATTTACAAAAGGTCGCGGGGCCACTGCCGTTTCAACTAGGTGGGTTGTATGGATGAGTAGAGCTGGATAGGGATTGAGCTAGAGGATTAGGATGATGAATGAGATTCTGGTGGAATTTGGATGGAATTAGGTCTGAAATAAAAGGAACATTAAGGTCGTGGTGCAAGGTATAGTTGGAAACATAATAAGGAGCATTTACTATTGTACGGAGGACTTTGGATTGAAAGGATTGAATGCGTTTGATGTTAGTACGTTTAGCTGTCCCCTACAGTTCAAGTCCGTAGGTCCAGATGGGCTTCAGTATTGTCCTGTAGATTAATAATTTGTTGTCAACTGTAAGTTCAGATTTTCTGTTGAGTAGTCGGTATAACTGTCCGAATCGTCGGTTGAGTTCTTGTCTTTTAAATCTTGTATGTGGGTTCCAAGTCAATCTTTTGTCTAACAGTAAGCCAAGATACCGGACTGTATCTGAAGGAGGAATTGGAATGGAATTGAAGTAAACTGGCGGACAGGAGTTTCGTCGAAGAGTGAAGGTTACGTGTTTGCATTTGGCTTCGTTCACCTTTATGCGCCAAGCATTACACCAGTCTTCGATAAGAGAAAGGTGTCTTTGCAGGTTTAAGGATGCTGTTTCAGGATTGGAACTGGATGATAAGATGGCGGTGTCGTCTGCAAAAGCTGCCAGAAAGGTATCAGGATGTGTAGGAATATCAGCAGTGTAAAGGATGTAGAGGACGGGTCCCAAGACGCTGCCTTGAGGAACACCGGCCTCAACGGGATAAAGGTTAGAAAATTCTACACCACAGCGAACGCGGAAGGAACGGTTTGAGAGATAGGATCGGAGAATGAGGTATAGAGACTGGGGTAAATGGGTTTTCAGCTTGAAGAGTAATCCAGTGTGCCATACCCGATCAAAAGCTTGCGCAATGTCCAGTCAGGAGTATGTAGAATAGAAAATAATACTCTGAGACTGGGTACAATTAGAACAACAGTTTAATTACAATTGAATTACATAATATGTCTGGCGAACAGACAATAAATAATTAATTATATACAATGGTGAGACTTCTTTCTTCCCTAATAATAATATAAAACCCAAAAAATATTATATTACAATAACTAACCAAAAATTTAAAAATCAAAAAAAGAAATAAAATATCTTCTGATGGAAAATTGTGTTCAACAGAATGAATAATTAATGTATTGATAAATACAATTTTAATTTGGGCAGTGAATGTTCTTGTTGTCTCTCAAAGTTTAATATATAAAATTAAAATATCAAAATTTCACAGCGCCAGTTTGAGGTGAAAGGAGGTACTGGAAAAGTTGGAATTTGAATGATATAGAGAAGCAGCATGACGTGGCTTGGTAGAGAATTTAGAGGGTTGTACAGCCTTCTTTGCGAAGGATATATTAATTATTTCCTGCTTTACATGTTTTATTAGACTAGTCCTTTGTTTTAAATGAAGCATTCCTTTGAATAAATAAATATATATTATAATAAACAAAAATTACATTATTATTTAGTATCCATACTTCCATAACTTATAATCATTTAAAGTATTTTCCTAAATAATCTATATAGAAGTATAAATAATTTTAACCGTCACACTCTCTATAAAGCCTCTTGATTTTTAAATCGTAGGTTAGTGGTCCTTTTACGTATTTTTTCAATAAAAATAAAACATTATTAAAATTAATTTAAACACAATAAAAAGTTAATTTTTGATCAGTTATTTTTCATTAAAACTTAAGTGAACGCGTCCCACTACTTTTACCGCTTCTCCCTTTAAAATAGATCTACCAAACAGATTATATTTATTGATTTATATAGGATCCTTACATCGTGAATTTCCGATGTAAAACTCGGATTTGAACATTTTTACAGTTATAATACTTCAATTTTTATATTGTTCATAGATAAACAAAAAGTAAAAACAGAGATTTTAACTGGTTTTTGGTCTCTTAAGAGCATATTTTAAAAAGCAGTGTGGTCAAGTAGTCAGAGTACGAGGACAACTGTTCTCCGTGTTCTGGATTCGAATCCCGGTTGTGAAAAAATAATTATCTATCCTGGAAGAAATGATTCCGGGTGGCTGACATTGGATGAAAAACAATTAAATATATGTAACTAATATTGCCTGACCCGCGTTTCGACCCAATTGTGGGTCTTCATGGGGCTCCGTTCGGAAAGATAGATAGAACAACACTGTACTGGACTGGACAAGACTGGAATTATCTCTTCCATTATTTTAGATGTGGTACGACCCTATGGTACGAGACCCTCCTAGGTTTAGGGTACCATCAGGCTCTTTAAATTGGGTGCCCGAAATTTGGGAGAAAAATCGAACGGCTGAACTTGATCTCGGCTTTATCATTTCATTTTAAGTTCGTTGGCCTAAAAACTACACCAACCTCTGTATCTACTAAGCCCAAGGCTGGTCGTTAAGTTACATTTAATATATTGGAAGCAATACAAAATAATGGACACGATACGTTTCGGAAACGCCGAGACCCTATTTGATAAGCCCTTGCTTACTGCTGATAGGAGATCTGCCTTTGGTTTGGATCAACATAGTCTTGTAATATTCTTAAAAGTAGCTCTATTAGTTGTGATACTTTTTTAAATTTTATTTTCTCAAACTGTCCAATCCCACATCAGAGACCTTGAGTTATGGTGTCAGAATTGGAGAATTAAAATCAAGTCCAATGAATTCCAACAAATTACCTTTACCCTTCGTCGAAAACCTATGACATCCTGTCCAACATTGTCCTTTAATTTAATTCCGTTTGTCCCGGTTGAACAGATCCGCTACATACAAACACCTTACATGGAATCCGCATACAAGACTGAAAAGACAAGAAACTGCTCGATCTAACCTTTCACTTAACTACAAAAGACTCATTTACATAAAAATCATAAGGCCTATCTGGCTACAGAGTTGAGCTTTGAGGCTCTACTAAACCATCCAATTCTTCCCGTATCCAATCCTCACAATCCAAAATCCTTCGTAAAATCCTCAACGATCCTTTCTTTGTCAAGAATAAAATCATTCATAAAGGCCTGCATGTTCTATATGTTGCTGATTTGGACCGCTCCAGGTATGATCCCTTCCATGATAAACTCCATTCCCACTCTAATCCACTCGTTTTAACACTTGCTCCCTCTTCAATTCCTGTTAATCCACCGAGGCGTCTGAAGAGAAGATGGTCTCGATTTACTACTTTTTTTTTAATTATATATATTTATTTTATTAAGAGATAATACAATCGGCCACCTTCTGGGGCAATGAGTATTACAGATAGAATAAATCATTCATCCCATATATACATTGTAAATAAAATTAAAGAAAAAAATTAATAAAGACTAAACAAATAAAAGAAGAAAAAAATATATATACACAAAATTAAATAAGTACTATAAAGAAAATAATAATAACAATCTTGATCACATTTATACCTATTTACAATATTTACAAACTGCCCCTGGGATCACAGAATCAAACCTCGAGATCCACTAGTGGATGTCTGCACAATGCCAGAATATCCCAGCGCCTCTCATTCAGCCGCGTCACTGGTCTTGAGAGTCAGTGGAGGCTGAGCGAGGGCGCTAGAGCCACATACACTCAGGACATGAGTGGATAAGCTGGCCATTGCCAGCACTCCAATAACATATTTACAAAATATCTCTGGACCACTGCCGCTTCAACCTACGAGGAGGGTTATATGGATGTTTGGAACTGGATAGGGAGTGTGCCAAGGGATTAGGAAGGTGAGTAAGCTTCTGATGGAAGATTGAGAATTTGGATGGGATTAGATCA
Organism: Piezodorus guildinii; assembly: GCA_023052935.1. NCBI lineage: Eukaryota > Metazoa > Arthropoda > Insecta > Hemiptera > Pentatomidae > Piezodorus > Piezodorus guildinii. The sequence continues at coordinate 70,899,367 of CM041298.1, forward strand.
ATGACAGATGGGATATTCAGGTCATGGTGTAAGGTTTTGTTAGTGACATAATATGGTGGCATCAACTATTGTTCTAAGGACTTTGGACTGAAAAGATTGGATACGTTTGATATTCGAAATCTTTGCTGTTCCCCACAGTTCAAGTCCGTAGGTCCAAATTGGTTTAAGAATAGTTTTGTAAATTAAGAGTTTGTTGTCCGTTGAGAGATGAGATTTTCTGTTTAGTAGTCTATATAGCTGGCCATATCGTCGATTGAGTTCTTATCGTTTAGTATGGGGGTTCCATGTCAGTCTTTTGTCAAAGAGGAAACCAAGGTATTTGATTGTGTCAGACATTTACTACGGGAGTACTGCCAATGGGCAGTTTCTCTTGATGTACACTATCTTTTAGCAGCATATTTACTTGTTGTTTTCTAATATACAGTTGTAAATTTCAATAAAAAAAATTGTATTTATAGATTTCGTTTTAATATAAATTAGGTTATTTATTAGTATATAATTCGACTTTACATTTGTTTATTCAGTAAATATTGTATAAATGCAATCTCAGAGGATTGTTAATATTGTCTATATTTAGGTAAATAGTAATATGTTCTTTTTTTTTTTTTTTAAGGTTTTTTACTTTCACTTACTATATATAGTAAGAGGAAGTATTGCGATGTGAAAATTTTCGAATTCCAGTTTTCAACGGAAATACACGTTTCAGGGTCCCCTGAGTCCAAATAACCAAGTCCCGCAAAAAGGTGTGTGTATGTGTAAGTGTGTGTGTGTGTGTGTGTGTGTGTGTGTGTGTGTGTGTTGTGTGTGTGTGTAATCCCGGGCGGAAACGGTAAGTCCTATGAAAATGAAATTTCATATTTATGACAACTATACGCCCGAGACGTGACAAAACGTTTTTCATCAAAATGAGCTTACCAGAAGAGGACCTTTATACCATGCATTTTGCACCTTTTTTCGATTTTCTCAAAAACGGTTCCGACGATTTTGATTAAACTCGCCATATCGATGTAAAATTTAATGGGTTTTAATATCATTTAGGTTTTATTTGGATAAAAATGGTCTGACAGGGCTTAAATGCCGATATTTTAAATTTTCTTCCCCTAAAGTACCTTTTATTTTGTAGATTCAATAATAATAACTAGATTATCTTGTTAACGCTGATGAAAAACAGATAAATATATAAATTGAATAAATTCGATACCCAACTAAAGGAGAGAACAGAAAAAATATGTTTTTAATGCAATTTTTCGTATTTGAACATAAGAGCAGTAATATACATGTATGATATACCGTTGGAAAGCTAATGATTTTAGAAAAAATATCATCTTATACACAAGCTTTTAAAAGTTAATGGAGAGTGATGAAAAGAAGATAAAACTAACTGATTATTTTAGATAATAATATAATAGATTTTTTAATAAAACACATGTTTCTATATAAATTCAATTTGATTAATTCCTTAATAATTTCACGTATTTTTATCTCTAACTGTATTTGAAAATTCTTTCATTGGTTTTAAAAATGGAGGTAAGTGAAAGTCGTGTGTTGCCCGCACCAGATTTTTTTGCTATCAAACAGTTACCATAATTCCCTATTTCAAAGGATCATATCCAAAACATATATTTGCTGGTGGATGCAAAGAATAAAGGAAAACAAAATAGATGTTGAGGATTAGAGAAGATGATGGTTGGTCAAGAGGTCATAGATTTTGTCCCTGTCCGCTTCCAAACATTTACCCATGTCTCTCCATCATTGACGTATTTATCGATGAAGGTGAAGGGAGGGAAGATAGGGGGGTAAATGGGGCGTTTGTCTTGGAGATTTATTGACCAATCAGGGTTTATGAACATCTGCACCTATCTCTCGTTTCTCTTTTAGGATAGTTTATATATTGTTGTCTCTCTGGGCTCCAGTTCCCTGGTTAGTATTACAGGCAGTTTATATATATATATATATATATATATATATATATATATAATATATAATATATATATATATATATATATATATATATTTATTTTTATTTTTTATTTTTTTTTTTCAGTATTTACAAGTGGCCACATGCCTCAAACTTCATACATGTTGTGGTGATTAAACCAATTACATGAACTTTTACGTAATATTTACAGGGGTTAATATTTATTATAGCCTAAGTTACGTTTAGAACAGTAAGAAAAATCCTAAGAAACAGTAAGAAAAATCTTAAACAAAAACCTACACAATAAAAAAAAAAAAATTAAAGTAAAAACAAAACAATTAAAGTAAAAAAAAAAAAAAAAGAATGATAGTACAAAACAAAAGTACCTAAAAACGAAACAGTACAAAATAACAATATTTTGGTTATATGCTAATATATCAAACTAATAATTTTTCTCTCTTTTTTTTTTTTTTTTTTTTTTTTTTTTACATTTCAAATATTAATTTAGTAGTTCTATCAGCTCTTGTTAATTCCCTGTGGAATGTCACGAAAAAGATCGTAAAATACCATCAAGTTTCCCATCCTCTCCGACGTGGTGATGACTCCTGGGCTGCGTCTGATGAAGATAAAGCCGAGGAATTCGCCACACACCTCTCCAAAGTATTCACTCCTCACCCGGAATCCCACATCAATCACACCGCAAAAGTGCAAGACTTTCTTATGTCACCGATTCCACTTTCCCTACCTCCTAAAGCTATTAATCCCTCTGAGGTCAAATATCTTCTCCAAAAACTGATCCTCCGACAACTTCCGCAGAAAGCTATTATATCCCTTACTTATATTTACAACTGCATCCTACGCACCACCTATTTTCCTCTGTTATGGAAACATTCCACTATCATTATTTTTCTAAAACCAGGCAAACCTTCCAACAACACTTCATCCTACAGGCCTATTAGTCTACTCCCCATCCTCTCAAAAATCTTCGAAAGGCTTCTTCTTAAACGTATCCTACCCCTATTAGAATCTCAAAATCTTCCTTCCCATCAGTTTGGATTCCGTCCTCAGCATTCCACAGTTCAACAGGGGCTCCGAGTTGTAGACCATATTTCCTCAGCTCTTGAATGCAAAGAGTATTGTTCTGGTGCGTTTCTGGACATAGCGCAAGCATTTGACCGGGTATGGCACACTGGATTACTCTTCAAGCTGAAAACCCATTACCCCAGTCTCTATACCTCATTCTCCGATCCTATCTCTCAAACCTTTCCTTCCGAGTTCGCTGTGGTGAAGAAATTTCTGACCTTTATCCCGTTGAGGCCGGTGTTCCTCAAGGCAGCGTCTTGGGACCCGTCCTCTACATCCTTTACACTGCTGATATTCCTACACATCCTGATACCTTTCTGGCAACTTTTGCAGACGACACCGCCATCCTATCATCCAGTTCCAGTCCTGAAACAGCATCCTTAAACCTTCAGAGACACCTTTTCCTTATCGAACATTGGTGTAATAACTGGCGTGTAAAGGTGAACGAAGCCAAATGTAAACACATAACCTTTACTCTTAGACGAAAATCCTGTCCGCCAGTTTATTTCAACTCATTACCAATTCCTCTCTCAGATACAGCCCGGTATCTTGGCTTACTGTTAGACAAAAGATTGACTTGGAAGCCCACATACAAGACTTAAAAGACAAGAACTCAATCGACGATTCGGGACAGTTATACCGACTACTCAACAGAAAATCTGAACTTACAGTTGACAACAAATTATTAATCTACAAGACAATACTGAAGCCCATCTGGACCTACGGACTTGAACTGTGGGGGACAGCTAAACGTACTAACATCAAACGCATTCAATCCTTTCAATCCAAAGTCCTTCGTACAATAGTAAATGCTCCTTATTATGTCTCCAACTATACCTTGCACCACGACCTTAATGTTCCATTTATTTCAGACCTAATTCCATCCAAATTTGCCAAATTCCACCAGAACCTATTTCATCATCCTAATCCTCTAGCTCAATCCCTATCCAGCTCCACTCATCCCATACAACCCACCTAGAAGGTTGAAACGGCAGTGGCCCCGCGACCTTTTGCAAATATATTGGAGTTCTAGCACTGGCTAGATTCTCCACTCAATTTGATGTATGTATGAGTGTGTGTATGTGTATATAGGTATAAGTGAATTTCTTGACTATTGTATTGATTCATTATTGTGTATATATTTTATTGTAATTTTATGCCGTGTAAATATTGTATGAATGTAGTATGTATGATATCTTTCAGCACTACTATTAATGCCCGAAATTGGGACAGATTGTAATTTTACTCAATAAAAATTGTTGTTGAAAAAAAAAAAAAAATTTAGTAGTATGTCTTTAGTGTGTTTATGGTACGTAACGTTTTAGTGTGTTTTTGACGTAATCACCTATTTTTTGAACGATTTGGTTGTCACTAGTTAGAGTGAGAGAAAACAATTTTGTGTCAGCGAGTAAGTATAGTTTTTAATCGCCGGGAGTTGTAAATCAGTTAACATGGTTGTGATACGCGTGTAACGAGGATAATTATTTACGATTCGCATGCATGTTTCTGCACCACCTCCATTTTTCGATAGTTGGAATGGCAAGTGTAACTCCAGACTGGGGCAGCGTAGGTCAGTATGGGACAGATGACAGTTTTGTAGAGAATTAGTTTGTTTTTTGGTGATAGTTTTAAGTACCTATTGAAGTATGGGATCATTTTGTTGATAATATTTTTGGCTCTATTGCATTTATTATGTATATGTTTTGGAACGTTAAGATTCGTCCATTTCCAATCCTAAGTAATTATAGACTAGGCCCAGGAGATTATGTTTCCATCCATAACTATATTTTTTGTAACGGACGCCCTTCTTTTTGTAAAAATCGGTTGAGTTTTCTGAATATTAATTTTAATCTTCCATTTTGAAAAATAGCGAATAAGTTTTTTAAGGAGAGCCTGTAACCTATTAATCATTGTATCGATCCTATTTGAAGATGTATAAATAGCCGTCAAATCGGCGTATAGGGATCGTTCTACTGATGAGAGTGAGGAGAGGTCTGAGATGTACAGATTAAAAAGGATCGAGGAAAGGCATGTTTTTTTTTCTATTACTTTGACTTACTTGTATATGAAATATATAGTATGGGAAAAAATATTCGGATTAGAGTCTTTTTAGCGGAAATACACATTTTAGGATTCCCTGAGTCTAAATGATCAAGTCCCGCAAAAACACCTGTGTGTGAGTGGTAAGTCTAGAGCAAAATCTAAAAGTCGTATGAAACTGAAATTTCATATTTAATGTAAATATTCGACCGAGATGTATCAGCAACTTTTTCATCAAACTCAGCTAACTAAAAGAGCCACTTTATACCAATGCATAGAGCATCTTTTTACGATTTCCTCAAAAACGGCTATAAGCTTTTTATGAAACTCTTTATATCGATATAAATTTTAATATGTTTGTAGGTTTTATTTTGATCGGAATAGTCTGACAGAAATCAAATTCCGATATTTTAAATTTTGTTCCTATAAAGTCCCTTCAATTTTGTAGATCTTTAACAAATAAATATATCACCCTTTTAGCACTGATAAAAAACGGATAAATATATAATTTGAACGAATACGATATCCAACAAAAGAAGAAAAGAGCAAACATATTTTTTATGCAAGTTTTGTGTTTGTTAACATGAAAATCTGGTGCGGGCAACACACGACTTTCACTTACCTCCATTTTCAAAATAAGTGAAAGAATTTTTAAAAACAGTTAGAGATAAAAATACGTGAAACTATTAAGTAATTAATTAAATTGAATTTATATAGAAACATGTGTTTTATTAAAAAATCTATTACATTATGATTTAAAATAATCAGTTAGTTTTATGTTCATTTCATCACTTTCTATTAACTTTTAAAAGCTTGTGTATGAGATAATATTTTTTCTAAAATCTTTAGCTTTCCAGCGGTATATCATACATGTATATTACTGCTCTTATGTTCAAAAACGAAAAGTTGCATTCAAAAAATATTTTTTTTGTTTTCTCCTTTAGTTGGGTATAAAATTCATTTAATTTATATACTTACCTGTTTTTCATCAGCGTTAACAAGATAATATAGTTATTTTTATTGAAACTACAAAATTAAAGGTACTTTAGGGGAAGAAAATTTAAAATATCGGCATTTAAGCCCTGTCAGACCATTTTTATCAGAATAAAACCTACTGATATTTAAGCCCATTAAATTTTACATTAATATAGCGAGTTTAATCAAAATCGTCGGAACCGTTTTTGAGAAAATCGACAAAAGATGCAAAATGCATGGTATAAAGTGGCTCTTCTGGTAAGCTCATTTTGATGAAAAAAGTTTTGTCATGTCTCGAGCGTACTAAATATGTTGTCTTAAATATGAGTTTTCAGTTTCATAGGACTTACTGTTTCCGCCCGGGAGTTACCACACACACACACACACACAGACCTTTTTGCGGGACTTAGTTATTTGGACTCAGGAGACCCTAAAACGTGTATTTCCGTTGAAAACTGAAATTCGAAAATGTTCACGATCGCAATACTTCCCCTTACTATATATAGTAAGTGAAAGTAAAAAAGTAATATAGACGTTCTGTATCTCTTTACCGGTTTCAACTACGTATTTGTATTGTATTTCCATGTATGGTTTCCTTGTATTCGCCCAGCAGTAGCAAATCATCGGCTTACCCTAAATTTTGCCATCTAGATTTAAACAACTTTCAGTACACTTTACTTTTTCTATGAGACATTCTTATGCTAAATTAAATAAAACAGGTGAAAGGGAGTCACTTTGTTTTAAAGCCTATAGTACCTCTAACCTCTCGGGGTAATTATGACCGTTTCTAACTTTAAGATAATGTTAATATAATATAATAGTAGCATTCTGTTTTTAATATAGATTTCCTAATATAAACGATTAAAAGAAATAATTAATCATGACTTTCATTAGCATGGTTACAATGAATAAGTATTGAAAAAAAACGTGTTAAGCCATGGACGCATATCTGAAATTGGTCGACTTTATTCGATCAATTTATTTCTGCCTACAATTAAAATTTTAAATACAATGTTTTCATTTTACTTTATTATGTTTTAACGTATATAAAATTGTGTTGAAATCACTATTTTTTGAAGATTATCATATATTTCTAAAATAATAATATATGTTTCTTGTATTTCAGGCCTCTTTCTACTCAACGGCGCTCAAAACCCTCATCTCCGTGTCTACTGTGATACTTCTCGGCCTTATCGTTGCCTACCACGCCCTCGAAGTTCAGGTCAGTCAATAAATAATTATTTAAATTATATTTAATAATGCTAATTTTATTTACTATTGATTTAGGTTTATTATTTTTCTAACTTATTACTTGGTAATCCACTTAAAAAAAAAAAAAAAATCCCCAAAAACCTTAGTATTCGTAGTAAGTAGCCATCCATATTGGTTACATTTTTTTTTCCTTCTCTTGATAAAATTACTTAACTAAAATAGAATAGAACAGAAAATAATTTTTATTCTGGGACTGGGTCCCCTAAGAATAACAGTAGGTAATACAAAAATATACAAACGTACATATAAAATACAACAAATACATCTTATAAGAGGATCCTATGAGTCTATGGAGGATCGAAACATCAAAAAAATATTAAAAAGATGTATTTTATATCATTTATTATAAAAAATAGATATAACACCCTATTCATTTCTATTAAAAATATCTATCTTTATATATTATATATATATATATATATATATATATATTATATATATATATATATATAAATAGTATATATTATATTATATATATATATATATATATTATATATATATATATATATTTACTCTTTTCTATCAACTTGAATCGAACCTGAGATTAGGAGAAGCTTCTCTAGCTCATCGCAGCCTCTTTGATGTACTTCTGCATAAATAAAAATTTGTTGTGTTAAAGCGAGATCATTGCTGATAAATTTACTTGAACATCCGTTGAACTAGAAGCACTACCGTGTTTAACATATACTGAACCCAAGATTCTCTAAAAGTTTCAGTGGTATAGGTTTTTTTTTATCTGTTATTATAATTCAAGTTCTTTTAGATGCCGATATTATATTATATATAAATACAGAAATAATTACCTTCACTTACCTTTATATGAATATATAATAACTGAAAGTATTGTCATCGTGAAATTTTTAGAAATCAAATTTTCATCGGAAATAAACGTTTGTATGTTTTGAGCCTTTTTACGATTTTCTCAAAAACGGCTATAAGATTTTTATTAAACTTTTTATATCGATATACATTTTAATATGATGTAGGTATTATTCTGATTGATATAATTTGAGAGAAATTAAATGTCGATATTTTAAATTTTCTTCCTTTAAAGTACTTTTAATTTCGTATATTCGAAAAAATCAACTATGGAAAGCGGGTAAATATACAAGTTGGACTAATTTCATAACCAACTAAAGGAGAAAAGACAATAAATATTTTTAGGCGAATTTTTTTCGAATTAAGGTTTTAAGTTCTGCACACCAGATTTACATCAGGTTCAATTCTTTTTTTTTTTTAGCGTAAAATTGATTCTCAGAACGTAAAAAAAAAATTTTGGAACAAAAAACAATATTTTTTTTTTTTACATAAATGTGAAAAGCACTCAGAGAAGTATATAGCCCCTTTGGGGAGAATTCTATTACCGAATGAACTAGGTCATGTTTCCGTCCCTAAATCACAGCTTACAAATTTATTATTTAATGCCTTTAGGGTAATAAACGCTAAATTACAGCCGTAAAGAACCTGTGTATAGTTCAAATAGGTCATCATGTTATGCCAAAAATAAAACAAGAAAGTATAATAAATTTTGTCAGGTGTAAAAGTTAATAGGAGCTACCGACATATATTTGTTTTTTATTAATAATTTTATGACGTCTGTCCACAGTAAAGTAATAAATAAAGCTTTTGAGTAAAATTGTAGAATTACATTTTTTTTTTTTTTTTTTTTTTTTTTTCTTACCCTCTGGTTTTATTTTCGAACAAAATACAAATACAAATGTAATATGTATAGATGTCACATTTGTCCTTCTGTTACCCGGAGGTATTCTAAAGAGGATTGCTATATGCGCTGGATGCACTAGTAATCTTTCAAGGGCTTCTTCTATGCCTTTATTTATCCGTTGCAAAATGGGAGGGACCATTCTTCAGGGTTTTGGCAATAAATTGAATTCAGACATAGTCCGAACTCCTTCCCTCGGCGACAACGTCAACGAGAGGTAGTGATCCTTGCCACCTCCCAGGCTTGGGTGGTGGGGTGATATCAGAAAATAATGGATTAGCACAGGCCTTCAACCCATCAAAAAATTTAATGTGCCTCCGGCTGATATATTCAGGCACTGTTGGCAATACTAACTCCTGATGAAGGATATGGTTTTTGGCCCTCTGTAAGTTGGTACCTCTGACAATCCGCCGAAGGATGGAGTTCTGGAACGTCTGTAATTGTTTGAGAGTGGACTTAAACAGATGCCGATTTAATATTTTAAAGTATTTAAATATTTACCCAAATAATTTTACGGATCTGATATTATTGTCATTAAAATAAAAACACAGAACGATATCAGAGGAACTCTGGAAACTCGTGAATATAATAAAACTGTTGTTATTTTACCATTTACTTTTGGAATGGCTGTTGTATAATAATAAATAAAGTTTTTAAATACAATAAAAAAGTGATCAATATAAAAATTTAAAAATGTAGTGTTAATATTCATAAAATGTATAGAAAAAATAACATAATAGCTGTTACGTACTAGACTAGAAGGGGTAGAACCCCTATTTATTATAAATATATTATCCTCTTGTAATATTTATATATTGTTAATATTATTAATTAAAAGAACGGATTCAATATAAAATATTATTTTCTATAATATAACTACTATATTGGTTACTATCCGGGTAATAATAATATACTTATGTGCATACCACCAACCCTTGCCTATACAGTAAAAAAACAAAAACTATATAATTATTTACTGTAATAATTTTACGGATGCAAAATTATTACTATTAAAATACAAATATAGAACAATATCACAATAACTGTGGAAATTCGTGAATGCAATAAAAAAAATTAAAAAACTATTCGTACTGTTTCTAGGCCAGCGGCCTTGCAATGAGGTTTATTAGGCTCACATCACACTCAGCCGCCAGGTTATTCCCAAGTTTTGGGTACCCACTTTATATATGCTAGGTCTGCCACAGGAGGGTCTCCATAACTAAGGCTCGCCCCTTGGCTGAATTAAAAGAGTAAATATTATTCGTCATAGCCGGAATTCGAACCCAGGACCCGGAGTACAGTAGACTAGTGTTGTATCCACTTGACCACTCCGCTCTCCAATTAAACTTTTTTTTTCAATTAATTTAGGAAATGTTTCTGTATATTAATAAATAAAGTTTCGGTTATTCGCAAAATAATATTTATGCACAAAGCTTCATAAATATTTACTTCAATAATTTTCTGAATAAATACTCTACTAATGAACCATTTTAATAGAGAATCGATTTCAACCATATAACGTTCCCATTCAATGAAGAGATGCGTGTAGAACTAAGACTAGATCGTCATTGTAACCAAGCCGTATATCTTTGTTAATTCTGTCTTTAGTTGTAATTTATAGCTAACATTAAAGATTAATCTATAGGGCGGTTATAATGTTGGAAGTTAAATTGCCGTGATAAAAGATGCTTTGGCTGTGAGCCACACAGTTGGGGATAGAGTGCCCACATTTTCTCATCCCATTTAATTTCACACCTAGATCTGTCCTAGGGGCCTTGTACAATTTGTAAGCATGAGTTGTAAATTTTTATTTCATAAATCATAAAAAAAAGGAGAGCAACGAAAGCTACTCGACAATTCACTTGAACTATTTTTTTTTTTCTCCAATATTTCATTTTTATATACCAATATCTACCACCTGTTGGCTATAAATGATAAGTTTATAATTGATTTCTGCCCTGATATATAAATATACAAATATAAAATCACAAATTAAAAAAATCTGATCATTAACAAGACGTTTGTAAATTGCAATTATTTACAGAAATCTGGTGCAGGCAATATACGACTTTTACTTACCTGGATTGTTCAAATCTATCTAAGAACTTTGAAATAGTGTTAAACTAGAAAAACATTTTAGAGAACTATATTATAGTATCGTTGGAGAAATGTGTTTTAGATTTTATTTTATTGATATATACGGGCAATGCTCATTACAATCTTTAAAATACAAATAAGTAGATTAAATGATATAACAATATAAAATAATTTTGTACAATAATGAATAAATAGTTTTTGCCATATTCCTCACCTACCGCACCATTATATATAAGATAATATTTCTACACGATTTTTAACGGTACATTATACATCTATATTACTGTTCTTAAGGCGGAGATACACGGTGAGAAATAGGGTATGTGTAGGTGATGTGAAATGGCGATATTCAGATCGTTGAGCGCGCTGGAAAGTTGGCGCAAGTAAATATCGTGATAGTTGATGTACTATATCACACTTTCATCTACTTTCCATGACGATAATTAATAACAATATCATTTGTTATATTATTTTGGTGAAACTTTAGCTAAAAATAGTTTATTTTTATTCATATGTATTTAATTGTGTTTCTAGATTCAAAAACCATTATTTAATTATATGGATATTTTCACTGTTTAGTTATTACATTTTAATTCTATAGTTGTTTATTATAAATTATATTATATATATTTTTGTATTATAGTTTGAGATTAATAATTTTTTTTCTGTTAAAATTCGAAATTGAAATAGAAAAAATTGAAAGTGATTTTACATAGCAATGTTGCTGTCATAGGTGGCGTGCATGTTCCCATCACCTGTCACTTGTGTTGTTGTTGACGTTTGTAGTTGGTTAGTAAGTAAATTTATATAAAAATGTCTAGAACATTTTTATACATTAATCTTATTATTATTAAAACAAGATTACACCAATTAAACATTCATCTTTACATAAGAACTTGGTAACCTAAACAGAGCTAACCAATCTTTTCAACAACTTTCCTGAATAATCAGCTGTTCACACATCCGCCATTTTGCCGAGTATTGTTGCGTTCTCTCACCGTATACACGCGCACATTTTTACCCTCTACTCTCGCGAGAGTAATTTCACCTCACCTACACATACCCTATTTCTCACCGTGTATCGCCGAAAAAAAAAATAACTTAAAAAAATATGTTTGCTCTTTTCACTTTTTATTGGTTATAATCATATACTAAATACAATAGATGTAAATAAAAACAGCTGTTCTAACCGTGAGAATAATAAAGAGTGATTAAGTATGATTCCTAAGTGAGTAATTATTAAATAGCATTAAGCAGATATAATATTGGTGACGTTGGATAAATATAAATCAAGGCGTGCAGTTTGTTAAAGTCAGCTTACAAGACTGGAGAAGTTATTACTAGAATCATCAGTATCAATTGAGGAAATAACTTAGTATTATGATAGAATAGGTCAAGGAAAATAAATGACAAATTTCAGAAGGTTCAAGCTGAATTGGAAGCTCAAGTAAGTGAAGAAGATCTGTCTGAAATTTTGGAATACAGGTCTAATTTTGAAGATGTGCATAACAAAATATTTTTGAAATTAAGATTTAAAAAAAAAATTAAATATTAAAAAAATCAGCTTGCAAATCAGCAACTTTATATTTGAATGCACCAGTCAAATCTTATAGCTTAAAACTGAAAATTTTTAATAATTAAATAAAGATTTTTTCAAATTTCTCTCAAAGGTTTGATAATTTATTAAAATTTAACGAAATTGGAGAAGATGAAAAGAAAGTTTTAATATTTTTAAATTCTCTACCTCTGAATAAGTGCCAAAAACTAAGAGAAATCATACACTCGCTGTAAATAACTTGTGCATATCAATTTAGATATATAGTGTGACCAAAATTAATCAAAATGGGCGAATATTTTTTAATAACTGGATTCTTAAAAATTCCTATTCTTAGCTGTCTTAAATAAAGGCCCATAACGGAGGAGCTACAAATAGAAACAGTGTTCCAAGAGAAGAAAATGGTTTGGGGGAAATGAACTTCATCTCTTGCATTGCGCCCTGATGACCCACGCGGAGGTGTTGAAACGTTGGCAAGCAATAAATAGTTGTTTATTTATGAAACTATAATTATGTTATGAAACTATTTAGTTGTTTCATTTACTAACCGCCAACCGGACTAACTCATTCCTGTAATTCTCAACGGTCAACTAATTACGTGTATATCCACTTAAATACGTAATTTTAGATGAGGGAAGATGGTTTGGGGTGCGGTCATCAGAAAGAAACACAGATTAAAAAGTTTTTAGGTTATTATTAAGGTTATCATTACATTGGTCGTTATCTTGTTTCTGTTAGCCCTGACGAAGGCCCAAAATGTAGGCCGTAACGTCGGCACACAATTAAAATAAGTACTACTTTTTAATGTGTGTTTCTTTCTGATAACCGCACCCCCCAATCATCTTCCTCATCTAATATTCTCAACGGCCAACTAAACTCCATCATTTTAAATAATTTTAGTCACAACTTCAAGTCAATTTCTACAAAGTGTAATTTTAATTGTAAATGTGGTCGACCTACTGTAAATTCATTTCTGCGACTACAATTTATTCGAGGCTTAAAAGACCCCGGGATCCGAGCTGAATTAATACAAACCGAGAATTAATCGTATGATGAACTAGTCAATAAAGCGAAACTTTTTGAACTTTCAAAGAGAGAAAGCTTGATGGTAGATTCTGACGAAGAAAAAGGGTTGCAATTAGTTCAAATTTGTAGTAGGATCTACTCGTCGAAACAACATTTTTCTTCCAATCATTTCTGTATTTCATTTATTTGATCAACATCCACGAACCAAGCTGACTAGACGCACAACAAAATAATATTCTTGTTTAGGATGAACTCCGTCTCTAGCCAATGATAGGTTTTCTATTTAATAATATGCTGTGTTCATTGTAGAAGAGAGTTGTTACAGAATATGACGGGATCATTCAAAGAAGTACTTATGAAAGAAATATTTCTCAGCCAACACCTATTCACGGCACTTGCTTGTTTGTGGTCTTTGTAATCGAATAAAAAAAAAATCTGGTGCAGGCAACACACTACATACACTTACCGCCGTTGTTAAAAATGATTAAAAAAATTTCAAATGCAGTTAGAGATAGAAATGAGATAAACTAATAAAAAATTAATTAAATTGAATTCCTATAGAAACATATGTTTTATTAAAAAATCTGTTATGTTACTAATTGAAATAATAATCAGTTAGTTGTATCGGCTTTTCATCACTCATTATTAAGTTTTGAAAGCATGCATATAAGATAATATTTTTTCTAAAATCTTTAGCTTTCAAACGGTATATTATAGATCTATATTTCTGTTCAAATGTTCAAATACGAAAACTTGCATCAAAAAATATTTTTGCAGTTTTATCCTTTAGTTAAAAATCGAATTCGTTCAACTTATATATTTATCTGTTTTTTATAGTTGATAATAAGATTATATTGTTATTTTTTTAGTATATACAAAATTAAAGGTACTTTAGATGAAGTAAATTTAAAATATCGGCATTTAAGCCCTGTCAGGCTATTTCTGATCATCAGAATGAAACCTATATCATTTTAAATCCTCTTGAATTTTACATCGATATATAGAGTTTAATCAAAATTGCTATAGCATTTTTGAGAAAATCTTAAGAAGATACAAAATTCATGGTATAAAGTTGCTGTTCTGGTTAGCTGATTTTGATGAAAAAGTTGCTGTAACATCTCGGGTCTATAATTGTCTTAAATGTGAAATTTCAGTTTCAAAGGACTTTTCGTTTTTTCCCAGGGAGTTACCACACACGGATCTTTTTGCGGGACTTGGTTATTTGGACTCAGGGGACCCTAAAACGTGTATTTCCGTTGAAATCTGGAATTAGAAAATTTTCACGATCGCAATACTTTCCCTCACTATATATTTTATGTACAGATAAGTGAAAGTGAAATTTCCAGCTATATAGTGACATAATCTAATTATGTGAACATCAATTAGTATGTTATATAAAAGTAAATACTTCTTAAATAGATATGTGGGGAAACAATTTAAAATATGCGGTCCAGTTCTGAACGCTAAATTTTATTTTTGTTATAGAAGGCTATGTTGAGATTCGAAGGAGCTACAAGAAAGATTTTAACAACTATTCCGACTACCCCGGCTTACAGAAAGTTGGGAGATGCTAAGCCAAATCCCTCCAAACCATTCATTCCTTTCCCCCAAACCATTTTCTTAGAACACTGTTTCTATTTGTAGCCCTCCGTTATGGGCCTTTATTTAAGACGGCTAAGAATAGGAATCTTTAAGAATCCAGTTATTAAAAAATATTCGTCCATTTTGATTAATTTTGGTCACACTATATATTTAAATTCATATGCACAAGTTATTTACAGTGAGTGTCAAAAGTATTCTGAATTCACTACCATTCCGTAATTTACTGCTTTTTATCTTTTTAAGAAGTTTTTAACCACTTTATAATGTTAGAAGGATGGAAAAAAATAACTAAAACCAAAAATTACTACAATAATCATTTTATGTTTAACATTCTAAACGTTCATTTACAAAATAATTAAAAATAATGTATATAAATAAGAAACCTTTATCACTACAACCCATGAAGAGTTTTTGGCTCAGTACATGAAGAGATTCGTACTGTTTCTAGGCTATAGGCCGTGCAATGAGGTGATGAGTTTTTTTCCCATTTTTGGGTACCCTCCTGATTGAGGCTGGGTGTGCCCCAGCAAGTTCTCCATACCCCAGGATCGCCCCCCGGCTGAAATAACAGAATAAATAATATTCCGCCACACCCGGAATTCGAACCCAGGACACGGAGCATAGTAGACCACGCCGCTCCCATCAATTTATATCAATGGCGTCGAAAATTAATACGTGGTTTCCTAGTTATATTAGTTCAGTGATCATAAATAAACATTCAGTTGGAAAGAATATTTGTATAATTGTACATTTTAGCCTAGTAGGAATTGATGTCACTATTTAATTGATTGTTTTGTGTAAAATATTATCCCACTCAAGCACATATTGTTTCTTGAGGCCATTTTCATTTTTAATATAGTATTTTCTTATTTTCCTTCTTAGTAGGATCCACAAACAGTTATTTAAACTTGAAAGAAATAATAGAACAGGAATTTTGAGAACTTTTTAAAAATTTCGCAGCAACTAAATCTAAATAGATAACGTATATAATTTATTCGTAATTTGTCATATACTTTTAATTTTGTCTTTTCGTACTTAAAAAATACACAAACCTATCAATAATCCTGTCTATGAATCTAATGTTATTAAACTTTTTCAAGGAAAAACAGACCTATCTATCACCGACTGCTCAAGGTGTTTTACTATGACATACTAAATTCCTTATTTGGTTTCCTCCAAACCAAATTTTATTCATAATAACCATGTATTTGAGTATGGTAGTCATCATTTAACATTTTAATTCATCAACCTAAAAAAATGTTACAAACATTCAACCTATTCTCTTATTGCCTTGCCTACTGAAAGACCTTTTCCGTACTTCTTGTACCATGTTTTTTCTTTTCGTCATATTTGTTTAGAACATGGAAATCCACATACTCTCATCATTTTTTTTTTACCATGTCTCTTTAGAAAATTATTCGAAGCTGTTGTTCGATCTTTGCGTTTTTATTTTAGGAACTTTAAAAAAAAAAAAAAAATTCAAATTTTGAGCATATGTTGAATGAGGGAGAAGAATTGTTTAGAGCATAAAATTATGTCGACCATTAATGAGAATATGAAACCATTAAACAACATAAAATTACTGTTTCCGAATACATTTGACACTGATTGATCTTTTAATTTTATATTATTAATCAGATATTTTTAAAACACTAAACTTTTCGGTTATCTGGTCAGTGAGTGGTCAGTTTCCTTTATGAGAGTCTCTTTTAAAGATTTATGAGTGAAAAAGAATTATATGAATTCATATTTGTGAAATAAACTTATTAAATGAAAAGAAATACGTCCGAATACTTTTGACACTCACTGTAGGAAGAAATGTTGCATCATTTAATTAACAGTATTAATCTTACGTTCTTCACCAGTGAAATTGAACGGATGATTGAGATTTACAGTACAATGAGGTATTTGGTTTCATGAAATATTACTTTAAAAATTGTTCGATAACAATACAATAATCGAATATTAGCTCATGAAAAAACGTCTATTCTAATTATTAGATTAAAAAAACTTTTTTTTTTCATATTTAATATCTGTTTATAAGATAAAAAAAAGGGTAAGTATTGCGATCGTGAAAGTTTTCGAATTCCATTTTTCACTAGAAGTACACGTTTTAGGGTCCCGTGAGCATAAATGACCAAGTCTCGCAAAAAGTCCTGTTTATGTCCAGCTTGAAAAGATAAGTTGTATAAATGTGAAATTTCACTTTTAAGGAGCTAAATGCTTAAAATGTTTCTGCAACTTTTTTTTAGCAAAATCGGCATACAAGAAGTGCCACTTTATACTATGTATTTTGAACACATTCTTCAATCGAAACTCAAATAAATTCTTTAACATTTTTTCTTCAAATCGGACTTTATTTATTAAAAGTTGTTAAATTGATTTTAGCAACGGAGGTAAGTGAAAGTCGTGTGTTGCGCGAACCAAAATTTTTTAATAGTTACTTCGCTATATATGAGCATTAACCAAGTATATAGGAACATTATGAATATTATTCACCTGTATATCAATATTAAGGGAAAGGATTCTTAAGAGAAACGTTTCTTATCCAGGTAGGTAAGTGAATGTAACTAGTTAAGTTGACATTTATGTTTTTTATTTTCACTTACTATATATAGTAAAGGAAAGTATTGCGAACGTGAAAATTTTCGAATTCCAGTTTTCAACGGAAATACACGTTTTAGGGTCCCCTGAGTCCAAATAACCAAGTACCGCAATAAGGTGTGTGTGTGTGTGTGTGTGTGTGTTAACTCCCGGGCGGAAACGAAAAGTCCTATGAAACTGAAATTTCATATTTAAGACAAATATACGCTCGAGACGTTACAAAACCTTTTTCATCAAAATGAGCTTACCAGAAGAGCCACTTTGCCTTTTTTTGGAAAACGGTTCCGACGATTTTCATTAAACTCGCTATATCGATGTAAAATTTAATGCGATTTAATATCATGTAGGTTTTATTCTGATAAAAATAGTCTGACAGGGCTTAAATGCCGATAATTTAAATTTTCTTCTTCTAAGTACCTTTAATTTTTTATATTCTAAAAAATAACCATATTATCTTGTTAGCATTGATAAATAACAGCTAAACATGTAATTTGTGCGAATTTGAAAAACAACTGAAGGAGAAAACTGAAAAAATATTTTTTTAATGCAATTTTTCGTTTTTGAACATAAGAACAGTAATACACATGTATGATATACCGTTTGAAAGCTAAAGATTTTAGAAAAAATATCATCTCATACACAAGCTTTTAAAAGTTAATAGAGAGTGATGAAATGAACATAAAACTAACTGATTATTTTAGATAATAATATAATAGATTTTTTAATAAAACACATGTTTCTATATAAATTCAATTTAATTAATTCCTTAATAGTTTCACTCATTTTTATCTCTTACTGTACTTGAAAATTCTTTAATAGATTTTATAAATGGAGGTAAGTGAAAGTCGTGTGTTTCCCGCACCAGAATTTTTTTTCCATATGTTACATATTTTATAGTATCTATGCATCACTTCTCTTGTGCAAATTATGTAAAAATAGAAAATAGAAAAATGGTAAATTACCTACTATTTGATCGCTACCTGTCCCACTTAGCAGTTATTGATCTAGCAGTCAGTCACCTGCTGCTTTTAATAGGACCCTCCTTCAACTGAAAACATATCCTTTCACCATCTTTCAATTAGATTTTTTTCTTTATAACACAATTGTTGAATATTATTTTTCGTCCAATTATATAAATAAAAATATTTGTTTATTTCTAAATATTCACATAGCTGTTCTATTTACTATATTGACACAACTGATACAATTCGTCTCACACAATACAACTTAAAAATCAAGTAGGATTGTTATTTTATGAATTATTTAATATTATTTTCTGTCAGGTACAGAAGGATATATCTTTCATGAATTGTATGATCTCTATTATTTTGATAGTTCAAAGAGAAACAAAATGTTAACCTACATTTCTTATCTTACTTGACTTTTGGCGAAAATTATGGTTATTTTGGTTTAATTATCCCACCTCAAAATTTAAGGGCTTACGTTTCAAGATACGTAGAACACGCATACGAATAATAATAAATCCGTTTTTCTCTTAAACTAATGGACTAATTTGTTTAGAAATAGGGCCGAAAAATACCAGGTGATCCTAACACATGAAAAAAAATATAAGTGTTTTTAACCAAAAAAACCGCAAATAATTATATAAAAGAGAAAAAAGAAAAGAAAAAATAGAAATTTTTCACATAAATATACTCATAACTCAGTTATTTTTGACGATAGAGAAAGTATGTATAGTGCTTTAGAATCAGTAAAGCGCGATAAAAAAAAATGAAAAAAATTGAAATCTCGCTTATATATACGCTTGAAATACGTTATTTTCGAGGATAAAAAAAAAACCCTCATTATTGTTTGTTAACCAAAAAAACGCAAATAATTATGTAAAAGAGAAAAAAAAATTGAAATTTTTCATATAAATACTCTTATAACTCAGTTATTTTTGATGATAGAGAAAAGTGTGTATAGTGTTTTAGAATCAGTAAAGCGCGGTAAATAAATAAAAAAAAATTCATATGTATAATTAAGTAACAGATTATAATAGATGTAATTACATCAAAATTCTGTTATTTATAGAAGATGGAGAAAAATCGAAAAAAAAATTCGTGATCATGACAACGCGATGAACAAAGTACAAAAAAAAAATTAAAATTAAAAAAATCATATTATATGGTCGAGCCACAAACTTATTAGAGATTTGATTCTCTGATAACTCGGGTATTATTGATAATAAAGATAAAATGTAAAGTTTTCTGGAATCAAGAAATTTTATTTTAATAAAAATCGAAAGAAAATAGTGCTTTTCATATTACTTAATTGCCTATCAACAGCCATATAAATAGTTATACCCTAATATAGTTATTTGGAAATAATAAACCATTGTGTAATAATTTGCAGCGTTTTTTTTTTTTTAAACAAGATGATAATGTTAACTACAATCTAAATAATTAGAGGTACTTTAGGGGAAGAGAATCTATTATATCAGCCTATTTTAATCAGAATAAAACCTACATCGTATAAAAAAAAAAAGTTGAACTAACGTTAGGGCAGTTTTTGAAAAAAATCATATTATATGGTCGAGCCACAAACTTATTAGAGATTTGATTCTCTGATAACTCGGGTATTATTGATGATAAAGATAAAATGTAAAGTTTTCTGGAATCAAGAAATTTTATTTTAATAAAAATCGAAAGAAAATAGTGCTTTTCATATTACTTAATTTCCTATCAACAGCCATATAAATAGTTATACCCTAATATGTTATTTGGAAATAATAAACCATTGTGTAATAATTTGCAGCGTTTTTTTTTTTTTAAACAAGATGATAATGTTAACTACAATCTAAATAATTAGAGGTACTTTAGGGGAAGAGAATCTATTATATCAGCCTATTTTAATCAGAATAAAACCTACATCGTATAAAAAAAAAAAGTTGAACTAACGTTAGGGCAGTTTTTGAAAAAAATCATATTATATGGTCGAGCCACAAACTTATTAGAGATTTGATTCTCTGATAACTCGGGTATTATTGATGATAAAGATAAAATGTAAAGTTTTCTGGAATCAAGAAATTTTATTTTAATAAAAATCGAAAGAAAATAGTGCTTTTCATATTACTTAATTTCCTATCAACAGCCATATAAATAGTTATACCATAATATTGTTATTTGGAAATAATAAACCATTGTGTAATAATTTGCAGCGTTTTTTTTTTTTAAACAAGATGATAATGTTAACTACAATCTAAATAATTAGAGGTACTTTAGGGGAAGAGAATCTATTATATCAGCCTATTTTAATCAGAATAAAACCTACATCGTATAAAAAAAAAAAGTTGAACTAACGTTAGGGCAGTTTTTGAAAAAAATCATATTATATGGTCGAGCCACAAACTTATTAGAGATTTGATTCTCTGATAACTCGGGTATTATTGATGATAAAGATAAAATGTAAAGTTTTCTGGAATCAAGAAATTTTATTTTAATAAAAATCGAAAGAAAATAGTGCTTTTCATATTACTTAATTTCCTATCAACAGCCATATAAATAGTTATACCATAATATTGTTATTTGGAAATAATAAACCATTGTGTAATAATTTGCAGCGTTTTTTTTTTTTTAAACAAGATGATAATGTTAACTACAATCTAAATAATTAGAGGTACTTTAGGGGAAGAGAATCTATTATATCAGCCTATTTTAATCAGAATAAAACCTACATCGTATAAAAAAAAAAAGTTGAACTAACGTTAGGGCAGTTTTTGAAAAAAATCATATTATATGGTCGAGCCACAAACTTATTAGAGATTTGATTCTCTGATAACTCGGGTATTATTGATGATAAAGATAAAATGTAAAGTTTTCTGGAATCAAGAAATTTTATTTTAATAAAAATCGAAAGAAAATAGTGCTTTTCATATTACTTAATTTCCTATCAACACCCATATAAATAGTTATACCATAATATTGTTATTTGGAAATAATAAACCATTGTGTAATAATTTGCAGCGTTTTTTTTTTTTTAAACAAGATGATAATGTTAACTACAATCTAAATAATTAGAGGTACTTTAGGGGAAGAGAATCTATTATATCAGCCTATTTTAATCAGAATAAAACCTACATCGTATAAAAAAAAAAAGTTGAACTAACGTTAGGGCAGTTTTTGAAAAAAATCATATTATATGGTCGAGCCACAAACTTATTAGAGATTTGATTCTCTGATAACTCGGGTATTATTGATGATAAAGATAAAATGTAAAGTTTTCTGGAATCAAGAAATTTTATTTTAATAAAAATCGAAAGAAAATAGTGCTTTTCATATTACTTAATTTCCTATCAACAGCCATATAAATAGTTATACCATAATATTGTTATTTGGAAATAATAAACCATTGTGTAATAATTTGCAGCGTTTTTTTTTTTTTTAAACAAGATGATAATGTTAACTACAATCTAAATAATTAGAGGTACTTTAGGGGAAGAGAATCTATTATATCAGCCTATTTTAATCAGAATAAAACCTACATCGTATAAAAAAAAAAAGTTGAACTAACGTTAGGGCAGTTTTTGAAAAAAATCATATTATATGGTCGAGCCACAAACTTATTAGAGATTTGATTCTCTGATAACTCGGGTATTATTGATGATAAAGATAAAATGTAAAGTTTTCTGGAATCAAGAAATTTTATTTTAATAAAAATCGAAAGAAAATAGTGCTTTTCATATTACTTAATTTCCTATCAACACCCATATAAATAGTTATACCATAATATTGTTATTTGGAAATAATAAACCATTGTGTAATAATTTGCAGCGTTTTTTTTTTTTAAACAAGATGATAATGTTAACTACAATCTAAATAATTAGAGGTACTTTAGGGGAAGAGAATCTATTATATCAGCCTATTTTAATCAGAATAAAACCTACATCGTATAAAAAAAAAAAGTTGAACTAACGTTAGGGCAGTTTTTGAAAAAAATCATATTATATGGTCGAGCCACAAACTTATTAGAGATTTGATTCTCTGATAACTCGGGTATTATTGATGATAAAGATAAAATGTAAAGTTTTCTGGAATCAAGAAATTTTATTTTAATAAAAATCGAAAGAAAATAGTGCTTTTCATATTACTTAATTTCCTATCAACACCCATATAAATAGTTATACCATAATATTGTTATTTGGAAATAATAAACCATTGTGTAATAATTTGCAGCGTTTTTTTTTTTTTAAACAAGATGATAATGTTAACTACAATCTAAATAATTAGAGGTACTTTAGGGGAAGAGAATCTATTATATCAGCCTATTTTAATCAGAATAAAACCTACATCGTATAAAAAAAAAAAGTTGAACTAACGTTAGGGCAGTTTTTGAAAAAAATCATATTATATGGTCGAGCCACAAACTTATTAGAGATTTGATTCTCTGATAACTCGGGTATTATTGATGATAAAGATAAAATGTAAAGTTTTCTGGAATCAAGAAATTTTATTTTAATAAAAATCGAAAGAAAATAGTGCTTTTCATATTACTTAATTTCCTATCAACACCCATATAAATAGTTATACCCTAATATTGTTATTTGGAAATAATAAACCATTGTGTAATAATTTGCAGCGTTTTTTTTTTTTTAAACAAGATGATAATGTTAACTACAATCTAAATAATTAGAGGTACTTTAGGGGAAGAGAATCTATTATATCAGCCTATTTTAATCAGAATAAAACCTACATCGTATAAAAAAAAAAGTTGAACTAACGTTAGGGCAGTTTTTGAAAAAAATCATAAAATGGTTCAAAATGCATGATATAAAGTGGCCCTTCAGTTTCGCTGATTTTCTTCTCCTTTTTTTATTTTTATCAGCTGTAAGATCGCAGTCAGTTACGCTTTTAAAATATGATGTTTCAGTTTTATACAATTTATTGTTTTTCAGCTAGACAAAGCTAGAAGAGCCCAAACTATAAGTTTTAAAATTTAGATATCTAAATTGTCGTTTGGTAAAAATAAATTCTACGTAGAATCTGAGGTTGAATTCGTTATTCTTTGAGAAATATACTATAAGTGCACTTCCTGCTAAATTATGTATAATAGCTTTTTCTTTGTGGAAATAAAAAGACATTCGTCTCCTTTTATCGATCTATTAAAAAACAATCTGGTGCGGGCAACACCTGACTTTCACTTACCTCCGCTTTTAAAATCGATTAAAGAATTTCCAAATACAGTTAGAGATAAAACGAGTGAAACCATTAAAGAATTAATTGAATTGAATTAATATAGAAACATTTGTTTTATTGAAAACCCTATTATGTTATTATATAAAATAATCAGTTTAGTTTTATCGGCTTTTTATCACTCTTTATTCAATTTTACAAGCTTGTGTATAGGATAATATATTTTCTAAATTCTTTCTTTTTCAAGTGGTATATTATACGTTTATATTACTGTTCTTATGTTCAAAAATAAAATTGACAAGCCGCCAGGTTGCAGCACGGTCAACATGAATTTCCCTTTTCGGGAACCCAAACAGCAGTTAGTTTTATCAGCTTTTCATCACTCTCTATTACCCTTAAAGTTTCCGTGTATCAGATAATATTTTTTCTATGATCTTTAGCTATCCAACGGTATATTATACATCTATAGTACTATTGTTGTGTTCAAAAACACAAAAAATGCATAAATAAATATTTGTTCAGTTTTCTCCTTTAGTCGCTTATAAAATTCGCTCAACGTGTATATTTAGCTGTTAATTATAAATCGTAACAAGATAATATATTTATTTTTGGAATAATAATAATAATATATTATCTTGCAAGGGCAAGATAATATATTATTTTTATAGAATCTATAAAATTAAAGGTACATTAGATGAAGAAAATTTAAAATATCGGCATTTAAGCCCTGTCATACTATTTCAATCAGAATGAAACATACATCATATCAAAGCCTATTTAATTTTACATCTATATAGTGAGTTTAATCAAAATCGTTAAAGATGTTTTTGAGAAAAGCGTAAAAAAGTGCAAAATGCAAGGTATAAAGTAGGACTTCCGGTCAGCCGAATTTATTAAAAAAGTTGTTGTAACATTTCGGGCGTATACTAGTTTTAAATATGAAATTTAAGTTCCGTACGACTTTCCGTTTTTGCGCTAGAGTTATCCTGTGTGTGGTAGACCTTTTTGCGGGAAACTGGAATTCGAAAATTTTCACGATCACAATACTTTCCCTAATTATTTATAGTAAGTGAAAGTAAAAATATATACATTGATATATTAAATGATAGGAAAATAACTTAAAATTTCATGTGTTTATAAAAAATATTGGTGGCGTGATTCTATTTCGGATTCATACATTTGTTACTACTTCTGCCTCGATCCGAGTATGTTTTTTTTTTGTAAATAAAAAAATTCTACCAAAAGGGAATTAATGATTGATAAAAGAGCAAAGTGATGTTATCTATAATGCAAATCTGCCTTTGTGTATGAATGATGAAGGTCATGAGATAGATATGAATATTGTACTCAGTCGTTCCTATCTTTAGATTGGAAAATCGATAGGCGGTCCATGCCATAATAGCTACTGTTTCATTTAACTCAAACTCGATTTCAACAAGGCCCTCGATTAATTCTGGTGTCAATATATCATATTTTATAACTTTTAAATAACAAGATTAGTTTGGGTAGAAAAAAAAAATTACTATTTTAATCTCCGAGTATTTTTATATTTAGTTTTTCCTAAAAAAAAAACAAAAAAAAAAAAAAAAACTGCAAATTATTAAATAATGTCTTACCAAACTCAACCGATTACCTAAAAAATTTACCTATACCACAAAAAAGAACTTTTGACTACAACTAATCGGCATATGTAACGAAAAAGACAACATTACAAATTGTAAGGATGCAAAAGAGAGGGAAAATATGATTCAAAAGCATAAAAATCCCTTAAAAACGGCTAAGGTAACCAAAATGGAAATGTCAAATTACTGTCCGAATGATATAGAAATGTTTAATGGAACTCAAATAACTCAAACCTACCTCACACCAAAAATCCGGACTGCTAACAATAAATTTCAGCAAATCATAACGCACAGATTCAATCCAATAGAAAACTGCACCATAATAAAGAAGCGGACAATAATCACCATTTCTTCACATCATTTAGAAGGATACGGACTGGATCGGAAAACATCGAATTTAATTAAAATCATCGCTTTAGGCTGCTTCAACACTTACTTGACAAACGGTCAAACCTTCCTCTGAACTACAAAGGCTCATCTATATGACTATTATAAGACCAATCTGGACTTACGGAGTAGAGCTTTGGGGCTCTAATAACCATCAAATTCTTCCCGCATCCAATCCTTACAATCCAAAATCCTTCGTAAAATCCTCAACGCTCCTTTCTTTGTCACGAATAAACTTATCCATAAAGACCTTAATGTTCCCTTTGTTACTGATTTGGCCCGGACCAGGTATCAATCCTTTCATGACAAACTCCATTCGCACGCTAACCCACTAGTTTCAATCCTTTCTTCCTCTTCAATTCCGGATAATCCTTCGAGGCGCCTGAAAAGGAAATGGCCCCGGGACCTGCTAGTTTAGAATATTTTTAATGTGCTTCCAATGGGAAGCTTCTCTACATGTATA
Source organism: Piezodorus guildinii (assembly GCA_023052935.1). Taxonomy (NCBI): domain Eukaryota; kingdom Metazoa; phylum Arthropoda; class Insecta; order Hemiptera; family Pentatomidae; genus Piezodorus; species Piezodorus guildinii. The sequence goes on from CM041298.1 coordinate 70,925,862, forward strand.
TCATGTCATTGTATTATATAACACATCACATTTACTTGGTGTATTTTTGTTAATACAGTTGTAAATACCAATAAAATTATTTAAAAAAATAAATAAATAAAATCACTTTAACTGATATATACTCGAAAATTAATTTCAGGGGAGAAATGAGCGAATCTTTTTCAAATAAAAACTGGATTAAGACAAGATCATGGGTTGTCACCTATGTTTTTTTAAGTTTTATTGGACAAAGTCTTAAAAACGGGGGTAAGATTAAGAGATACAAGGTCAGTTGTTTGGCTTTCGCGGATGGTCTGGTTTTTATGGCAGACAGTAAAGAAGACGCAATAAGCAAAATAGAAGAGCTACAGAAAATAATGACTAAAATAATGTTGAATGATGAAACGATTGGAAGAATGAACGACGTAAAGGAGAAGCACTATGAAACTGTAAGGTGTAGAAACGAGTTGTTAACAAATAAAAAGAAAAAATTTTACGTAAAATAATGGCTCTAAGAGGGTAGAGGGGGAGTATAGAGTGAGGAATAATCGTGTCAAGGAGATTGAAGATATAAAAAAGCGAAAAATGTGATTTTACACGCATATGGTCAAGATGGACGGAAATAGAATGAATAAGAAATTCTTTGATAAGGTTCTAGGACTCAAGAATATAAAGGGATATCCGGAATATATAAAAATCGAAACAACTAAACTGAGAATAGCAAGGGAGGTTTTCTTTGGTTAAGTCGAATTTCGAAAACTTGTTGATTAAATGAAGATCCTTGGAGCGAAAGAGAGGAGTGCAGAAAAGAAGTGATCGGAAGAGAGGACTCCAAGGCGATTGGTGGAAGTGTGGGGGAGGAGAAAAGAATAGGCAATAGAGGATTTAATTTAGTCCAGAATCGGTCTTTACCGAAGATAAATAAAAAAATTAAAACAATATTTACTAGCACTTTTCATTGTTATATTATTACTGTAATCTAAGTCACTACGAAGATAGTTCAATAAAAAACAAATACATCTTTGAATACATGTTAAAGGAGGGGAGGGGGAGGAGAAATACACTGTACTACCATGTGACGCCCTCCAGAACTCCAGAAGATGGACGGAGGGGGTGTGACCATACGTCAATGAGGATAGTGACAATGATGGGATTGGAGGGGGTGGAAGGGAGGTTTAAAGGGGTGGGGGTGTGACTGGGGGGGAGGGGACTGTCGGGGCAATTTACTGTCCGTCCGTCTATAACCCTCTATCGCTGTCGTGGTGTCTGTCCCATTTAGACTGTCAATGCCATCTTCATTATGGTCAGCCAATCCTTATCTAACACGCTATTAATTGCCATCATACCAGTCATATTTACTATTGATTATATTTTAAATATATAAGCCAACGTTCAAATAAAATTTTTTTTTTCTTCGGATTCTGCAACTTATGTCACATCCCGAAACTTAGTATTTCAGAACGCCAGTGCTCCCTGTCCCTGCAGTCCTCTTCCGTCAAGCCTCTGGCCGCCATGTCCTCCCTCACACTCTCTATCCACGTTTTGCGGGGTCTTCCTCGTCTTCGCCTCTTCTGCGGGGAGTACTTTATCATTTTATGTGGCCACCGTCTCCCTTCCATCCTCATGACATGGCCATACCACATGAGTCTCTTCTTTGATATTTCATTTAAGATATTCAGCTCAGCCCCTACTTTTTTTCTTATTTCCGCATTAGGGATTCTTTGTATCCTGGATATGCCGCAGGCTCTTCTCCAAAAGTGCATCTCCAGAGCCAACAATCTTCTTTCAGCCGATTTTAGCACTGTCCATGTTTCAGCGCCATATAAAGTGGTCCCTAGGAGGAAGGAATGGTAAATCTTTTTTTTCGTAAGAAGCGACACCTGTCTGCTCCACAGAACTCCATTCAAGATTCCTACTATTTTTCTACCATTTGCAATCTTATTTTCAATATCTTTGGTCATCGTTCCGGACTGATCCATGGTTACCCCAAGATATTTAAAGGCGTTGCTCTGTGGGATCGCCCAATCCTCCACACAGATGCTCGAGACTGGTGAGTTGCATGGCATATACTCTGTTTTTTCTCTGCTGATCTCTAGACCCCACTCAGAGTATGCTTCATTCAATTTCCTCAACATATATTCAAGATCACAATCTTCCGAAGCTAGGACAACCTGATCGTCTGCGAACTGAAGGCTGAAAAGTGTGTCATCACCAACCTCCACACCCATTCCTCGACACTTTTGTTTCCACAATCTTAGGGTTTGTTCTATGTAAATATTAAAAAGTGTTGGGGAGAGGCAACATCCTTGCTTTAGACCTTTAGTGACCAGGAATGGTTCAGTATATTTTCTTCCTATTTTCACTCTTGATCGAGCCCCTATATATAGACTCTTTATAGCTTTAATGAGACCTCTATTTATCTGAGCCAGACCCAAAGCTTCCCACAGTTTCTTTAAAGGAACACTATCGTATGCTTTGTGAAGGTCGATGAATGCTAAGTGGGTTTCGAGATCATATTCTATCCTCTTCTGTACCAGCTGAGTCAAGGTAAAAATATAGTCACTACATGATCTCCCACTTCTAAAACCTGCTTGCTCTTCCGTCATCTGATCAGAGACCTCTTTCTCTAGTCTTTCCTTAAGAATTCGGCAATAAAGCCTGCCTATACTGCTTGTTACCGTGATTCCTCTGTAATTGGTGCACATGTTTCTTTTTCCTTTTTTGTGTATAGGTATTATATCCCCCATTAACCAATCCTCCGGAACTTTTCCTTTTTTCATACACTCTGTGTAAATCTTAGCCAGTATCTCCTTCAATTCTCTTGGTCCTGCCTTTATCAACTCTATTGGTAGATCCCCGGGTCCTGGTGACTTTCCATTTTTCATCTTTCTCAAGACAACCTCCACTTCATCCACAGAGATCTCCTCACTTTCATACTCGCAGTGGTCATTTTCCTGTTTTTCTACCTTGTATTCCGATCTGTCTTCTTGTAACAGAATGGAAAAGTAGTCCTTCCAGTGTTCGTCTGATATAAGGCAAGAACTATTCTTGTGGTTATTAAAAAAATAAATAAAAAAACAATGGGTCTTCAGTTAAGTAGATACAAATTATCTGTATTTCAGGTTTGCAAAGAACTTACTCAGTCGAGAGATAACGCTAAAAAACGCTTCGTTTTTCCATCACGTTTTGTTTACCTATTTTTGGTTTATAATATATCGTTAAAAGGTCAAAAAGTACGAAGCAGTATGCTAGTTGACCAATCCGAAGAATTGTGAGTTTGAATCTCAGTCGCCGTAGGACTTTTTCACCCGTCAGCCTATTGATGGCTACTCACGAAAGTAGGCGTAGGAAGTGACCTGCTATGCATTGAGAATACTGAAGGGAAGATGAATCATTTCAATAATAAAGTAATTAATAGGATCACAAATAGCACTTTTTGTCCCCAATTATCTGGTTGAGGCCGCACCAGTTGTGTGGCCCACCTTTTGGGCATGGGCAATCATATACCGCTCTTGGTTTGGGATTAGGGAGGTCATCCTCTCTACTAAAGGGCTTATCGTTCCTTTCACGCTTCCGTGTCACAGCATCCAATCAGAAATTAGTAGGCATAGACATTTTCCATAATAGGAAGAGGGGAATAGAAGAGAGACGATACCCTCCAAACAAACAATCCAATTCCAACCTCGAAGAAGAGTGGAACACCAGCCACGAGAAGGGTCGTATTACAGCCACCGAGAGAAGAGTAGAATATAAAGAAGAAACCAGTCGGGTGTCGAGCCAGGGGATTGTCAAGCTCTGTCTTGATCCCAATACATATATATTTTTAAACATATTTATTGATATTTACAACTGTATTACATACACCAAGTAAAAGTGATGGTAATAGTAAACTGACATGAAATACATGTAGAGACGCTCTCCGTTGGCACCGCTCTACGAAACATTCTAAACAAGTTCTGGGGGCCATCTTCTTTTCAGACGCCTCGGAGGATTACCAGGATGAGTTTATTCTTGACAAAGTAAGGAGCGTTTAGGATTTTGGATTGTAAAGATTGGATACGAGAAGAATTCGATGGTTTAGTAAAACCCCATAGCTCTGCTTCGTAAGTCCATATCGGCCTTATGTTGGTCATGTAAATAAGTCTTTTGTAATTAAGTGGAAGGTTGGAGCTTTTGTTCAGTAAGTGTTGAAGTAGTCGAATACGTCGGGCAGTCTCTTGTCGGTTCAGGCTTGTATGAGATTCTAAGTTAGACGTTTGTCAAGATGGAGTCCTAGGTATCGAATCTGTTCAGCAGGAACTAGTGGAGTGTCATTTATGGATACTGTGGGGAAGGATATCATAGGTTTACGACAAAGGGTAAAGATTATTTGGTTGAGATTTGCTAGAATTTATTTTAATAATACAATTCTGACACCATACTTTAAGGTCTCTGATGTTGGATTGGAGTGTTTATGAGGCAACAGTAAGCTCATTATTGACTGATAGTACACAAGTGTCATCAGCATAGGTAGAAAGGAAAGTATTACGATGGGTTGGTATATCAGCTGTATAGACTGCATAAAGAACGGGTCCTAGGATTCTGCCTTGAGGAACACCAGCAGATTGAGAAAAAAGGAAGGAACAGGGACTATTGTGATTTATTTTGAAAGATCTATCAGCGAGGTAGGACTAGAAAATAAGAAAATATGTAGGATAGAGGAATATACTGAGTTTGTAAAGCAATCCCGATACATCATGTAATATTATCTGGAAAATAAAAGGTGAATCATATTGAACATTTTATTTCAAAGAGGTGCATAATAAAAACAAAGTAAGATGCAATGAAAACTATTTTATTATTTAAAAGACTATAGAATACAGTTTTATTTTATTATGATTTGAAAATATATCTTAATATGTCTACCTCCATTGTCCAAACACTGACGGAGTCTTTCATGGAAGTTGTCCAAGACTCTGTGAATCATATTCAGAGGAATAGCATTAATTTCTTCGGTTATGGCCGCCTTCAGTTCATCGATAGTTTGTGGGACGATGCTTGTACACTTTTTCCTTGAGGTAACCCCAAAGAAAAAAAATCGTATTTTTTATTCTATTTTATGGTACCTGATTCAATAGTGACATTGATAACATGACACCTTTGGAAAGGAACTCCAATGCTTTAGTATAATAAAGTATCTATATACTAAGTAATTAATGCAATTTTCGAAGTAATCTCTGCCTTAGAAAATCAGACGAAGAAATCATATAAGGCTTACACACTTGGCGAACAGCTTACAAAGACTGTCGTGTCATAAAAAAATAGATGGAAAGAATTTTAGAAATGTTATTTTGCAACAAATCAATAAAAATGTAATATTGGATCATCTCGTACAAAATAACCAATTCAGCTATTCGAAGAATCAGACTTTTCGCCTTTACAGTCATTCAACTTGTGCAGAGGTCTTAAGAATTTTCAGACTTATCAGCATTTTCTTCCACAACTATCTGAAGATCTCCAATCTCGATAGCTGTTGGAAGTTTTCTATGAGAAAAACCTCTAACTTCTTATCACTTGAAGAAAATTTAGAAAGCATATGATAAATATTGGAATTCTCTAAAGCTTGGTCAATAGTCCCTGCCTGAAGAACAAAATAACGAGTTTAAATTCAAAAACCTAATTGAGAATGAAAGCATTGTTGTAAAAGACGATTAGAGAGTTTATTGTAAATGTATTTTATGCTTTGAGAATCTAACTCTCTAAACTAAAATTTTCAAAATGTTGGAAATATGCGCCAAACCAAATAGTAAATGATAGGCACTCCACATTTATTGAATTGAAACTTTTCTAGGCGCGACTACGAGGTAACTAAATGCCTTTGATGACGTCAATCGAATTCTCTTGTTTGCCGCCAGTCGTATCGTTTTCACATTATAATGATAACAACCGTTTCCTCACGTATATGCCACTGTGTGCTCTTCTGAATTAATAAAAAAATAAATACCAATCATTGATATTGGTCAAGAAATTTTATAAATGTAACATCATTAACATACATTATTTTTCTTCATTTACTAAAGCATAGATTGTAAATATTTATTCATATATTATTCGTAAACATGTAGTAAGAAAAGTCATCGGACAAAACTGGGTCAGAAGCTCCATGATGTGAAGTAGGACAAGTTGCCTATTGAGCCTGTAGCCAATCTACAATAAAACTCCAGCCTTCCAGCCTTCTTTGGAACCTGGAGCCATCTTCGCTGGACATCAGTAATATGGAAAAATATTCCTACTATCCTCGTCCCCAAAACAATAGTAACTAGAATAGGACATATCGATTTATTTTGTTTATACCATACCTGGTATAAATACAGAAAAACCAGTAAAAAGTGTTTATTTAGTGAATAAATTAATAATCAAACATTGTATAATCTATTGTGGTAGTGGTAAACATAACAGCATTATATACCCAAGGTCCCGGGGTCGAACCCGTTAGAGGTCCCCTAGATTTTTTTAAAGGGAGTAAGAAAATTCTGTAGTTTGGTTAGAAATTTCCCAAAAGAGTTTAAAAAAAACCTTGTTTTTTTTTTATTTGCTATCAAACATCTGGAATTCTTACAATAGGATATATATTGAGAATAAGATATGAAGGTATTGAGATTAAGGTGCAATCATCAAAACAGTCAATTAAGTAGAAACGTAATTTATTTCTGCCGACGTTTCAGCATAATTTTTAGGCCATCTTCAGAGTGATTGAAGGAGGGAGATCACATTTGTTGTTCTCAACACTTCATTTTAATGACGTGATTTTAATAATCACCGCTTATGAAGGCAACTGCTTACAAAACCGATTTTGGTTTATTCTGATGTTAGCTAACGAAAAAAATTAATTTTGAATCATGTCTAAATCAATTTCGTTATACAACAGCGTATTTATAACCCTAAGGGGCCTGAAACGTTTCAAGTTGAATGTTCTAAGGAAGTATGAAGGCATGAATTAACTTCTTGAAAATAGACGAATCATATTACGAAATTGATATCGAAATGATTCAAAAAAAAGTATTTTTTCGTTAGCAAACACCAGAATAAACGAGAAACGGTGATGTTCCCTTTGCAAGTAGTGATAATTGAATCACCACATTTACATGAAGAGTTGAGAAATAATTTATATAAAGAGATAATGATATACACTTCAACAATCCATCATCTACACATACAATAATTATTCTAGGACTTTAGGACAGCAAAATAGTTCTTCTATTCGTCAATTCCTGTAATATTTATAACGACTAGGCCATACAAGGCAACATAATATTCAGTGAGATGTTGTTGAAGGTTCCATGACATCAGTGTATGATAAATGCAAATTCATAAATTTTCAAGAAGTGAGGTAATACTAAGCATTAGATATTCTGAATATTTTTTTTTTTTCTTTTTTTTAAAAGAACGCAAACACGCAAAGAAATCTATTTACCTTCTTGCCAATATTTAATAACATAGCATTGAAATGTCATACTGATATTTTTATATAAACAATATTTAGTTTCATCACTCACGCTTCTGTTCTTTGGGTTTAAGTCCAATACAAAAATTACAAGCTCAAAAGTATATTTATGTAAACATATTTACGAGTATGGGGAGCCCGTGGCTGAGGGGCCAGCGCGCTAGTCTCTCATGCTCAAGTTCGAATCCCAGTCCCGGCAGGGCTTTTATAAGGATGTAATTTAATAGTGATTCACTCACAGCCTCTCCCCCGGGTATGCAACACCCGTCAGCCAAATGGTGGCCACTCACAAAATTAGGCGTAGGGAGTGATGACCCTACCCTACAAATTGCATCGAGAAGCGCGGGTGTAATCTCATACATTACACTCATACATTACACGGAGATTATACCGCGAGCCCCTGGGTTTTTTTCTAATGTTTCAAGAAATGTATGTTTTTGTAAATACCAAACTCAATAATGCTTAGTTAAAAATTTTAATATGACAAATCTCTGCTGATGCTGGTCTAAATTGTATGTCTTAAAGGAAATAGATAAAAACGTGTTATACGTATCTTGAAAAGTAAGACCTCAAATTTTCAAGTTTTTTTTTTGGTTTTGTTTTTTGTCGAATGCAAAGGTTCATTATTTCAAATAATAAACCAAAGATGTATTTAATTGGATTTTTTCTCAGCAAAATGTCCGCTGTTGAGTCCCGAAAATCTTTAGTGAAAAATAAAAACAAAATTTTGGAAGTTACACACAAACCTTTTTATAATTCGCTTATCCTATTTTATATAACATATTTATATTTATTAAAGTTGGACATGAGAATCATCCTAAGAAAGTCCGCGACTTTAGTAATAAATTTCAAAAAAACAAATATTGTCTCAGATAAGATTTGCACATAGTTAACAGTGTATTTTTTGTATTCGATTTCTGGTTTATTATTTTGAATAAAACATATTAGCAATCGAAAAAAAAAATACCCACCCTCAAAAATTAACGGCTTACGTTTCAAAATGCGTAGAACCCGAATAACGAATTTAAAAAATCCGTTTGTCCACCGTCCGCATTTATACGAAAATATGACTGGACCAATAAACCATTGTGTTATTATTTGCAGCGTTTTTAATATTTTCTTTCAAACACCTTCGATGATATGTTGAATATAATATTTTTTAAAATTAATTCGTTCTCGTAAACACATAAATTAAGCACTAATCTCTTTTCTCAAACCCCTGTTATGGGATTCTCCATTTTTATTTTATCCCCTTGGAGCTCTCCCATTTAGAACATTCAATTCAGACATGAGGTTTCTGGGTGTAAGTACCCACTAACCTTAAGTTAATTCTCGTATTTTTTAATTGGATTGGTAAATATATAATTATAAAATAAACCTTTTTTTCTTTTTAGGGAAAAGAAACTTGAAAAAAAGAAAAAAGGTTTATTTTTTATTTTTTTTTACCCTGAAGAATGGTCCCTCCCATTTTGCAATGGATAAATAAAGGCATAGAAGCCCTTAAAAGATTACTAGTGCATGCAGCCATATAGCAATCCTCTTTAGAATACCTCCGGGTAATAGAAGGACAAAATGTGACTACTATACATATTACATTTGTATTTGTAATTTGTTTGAAAATAAAACCAGAGGGTATGAAAAAAAAAAAAAAAATTCTTTTTAATGAACATTTTACATCAACTTGTTCCATTTGCCGTTTTTACTGTGTTTTTATTTTTTTATTTCATGTTATAACGTTAATATTTTTATAGATTATTAACAATTATATTTAATAAATTTATTGATTATAATTAAACAAATTGTAGTCGTTATTTAATTTTAATATTGTATTTTCTGAGATTGATTATTATTAAGTAAATCATATTTGTACTTACAGATAAAAATTGTTCTAGCACCAAAAGATGGTATTATAATAAAATAAAGCAGTGATGAAGTATAATTATCAACCTCTAATTTTATATTAAACTTTGAACTTCACCTTAAATTAGGTATATCTACACCTAATTGAAATGAAAGCAATTTTATATTTAAATACCAACTGAGGTATATAATATGTAGCTATAGGTCGGTGTACATAAAATCGTTCAATTATTTACACAATATGAACTGAAAACCGTTTAATTAATTTCTCTAAGTGCACTCTACACTAGTCGATGGTTAACTTTAATTGGAACACGAATTAACCGAAACAGTCACCTGGAGTGGGGAGAAAAGAGGATAAGGGAGGAATTTAGTTTTTGAGAGAAATTTATTTCGCAGGACGTTTCTCGCAGAGAGGGAAGTTAAAAAAAAGGGTCTGTGTGTAGTCTTGGAGATTAATAGGGCTAGGACAATCTGTCTCGGGCCCTACGCAATTAGGGTACCTGCCTTCCAGCCCTTTAAGTAAATATTAAAAAAAAAAAAAAAAAAAAAAGGAGGGAGAACGGAAAAAAGTTTAGAGAAATCTTTTCCCTCACACCCCGACTAATTTGTCTTCGTTTTCGCCAGGTCAAGTTCAGAACAACGTTTAAACGAATTAAGGACTCTTAGTTTATCAGAACGGACTTAACTGTCATACAAAAAAGGTTATTTTGCTACATCCTCTCACTTATACATGAATTATATTTTTAATCATCATACTATTTAAAAAATGTAAATTATTACACATTTTTTTATTTCCAAATAACTATATTAGAGTATAACAACTGTTTAAAGTAAATTTAAAAAAAAAATACTATACGTCTATAATTTATTCTTTAAATATCAACTGTCTATGTAAATATCCTGAAGTAGCGAAAAATACTGTTATTTATAATATTTGAAATATCTTCTATTGGATATAATTTTTTTTTTTTTATAACAGCACTATGTGCTCTATCTATATAAGAATTAATAATAAGAATTTAAATAAGTAACTACGAAACATTTTTTATATATATTTTTATATCATTATGATAAAACTGTAAAACCAGTTAAAATGTTAGTCTATAAAATTATGATGATGTATGGAATGATCGATCAAAAAATAAATAAAAATACCAGTATTTTTTGCTACTTCAGGTTATTTAGATAGATAGGCAATATTTAAAGAACAAATAATTTTTAATGTTTGTAAAAAACGGAATAATTTCACTCGTTAACGAAGATAGTGGTTTTTTTCTCGAAAATTCTATGCAAGTCTGACATCATAGCTTTTTAGATTAACATATAATAACATGAAAAAAATATATATAAAAAAATCTTTGTAGTTATGGTTTGTATAAATACAGCAGTAGTAGTTATCCAAGTCAAAAGAATAAAATAAAAAAATATATTCCATCCAATATAAGATATTTACAATGATAGGTATAATAAATATTATGTTTGTGCATAGTGTGTAAGTGATATCTAATGACATTACGATCCTACAGCTCTATCCCTAATCTTCATGCGTGACCAGTTACAACTAAGAGAGCTGAAAAAATGGTGCTTTTTTTATTTTTCACTTGGGTACATTTTACATCAACTTGGAAAAATATATATTGTGCCGAACCCTCCAATGAATTAAATTAGCAAAAATTTTTGGTGTACCAATCCAACATAAATTAAAAATAAAAATTTTGACTCACGTTTTCGATATAAAAAAATTTAAAAAATGTTTTTTGTAACTCTTTTAGAAAACCGTTAACATATATTTTTTCGTGAAATTCGGTTGATCCGTTCAGGAGAAAAAATTGTTTTTTTTATTTTTCACCATAGGGTACACATAGGCAATAAAATTGAAAAAAATATATGTTATGGAGGACCCTCCAATGAAATAAAGTAACGAAACATTGGAGGTGTACCTAACCATCATAAGCAGAAAATATTTTTTTGAAAAATTCAAAAAAAATATTTGACCACCATTTTCGTGTGAAAACATTTAAAAAACGTTTTTTGAAACCTATTTGTAAAGTCCATAATATATATTTTTTCGTGAAAATCGGTTCAGCTGTTCAGGAGAAAACGATTTTTTTTGTTTTTTCTTCCTTCCTCCATAACTTCCCTCCCGTTAGGATGAGGGGCTAAAAATTTGCGTAAGGTTGTTTCTCATAGGTGTGACTCAATGGAATAAATTTGGTTCTAATACACGTGGGGTGCTTATTCTGCTAGGCCCTTTTGGAACTCACTTTATAGAGGCTGGGTGTGCCCCAGAAGGTTCTTCATATCCCCGAGTCGCCCTACCCTTCTCCTTTCCCACTCCCCGACTGAAATAACAAAATAAATAATTCTGCATCAGCCGCGATTCGAACCCAGAGCCCAGAAAACAGTAGACTAGTGCTCTATCAGGCAATTAAATTACATAAAATTAATCAAACGAAAATAGCCTATCATCACTGCTAATTCCAAAACGCTATATCTCTGCTATTTCGTAACTGATTTTAATAATTCTTTTTTTGTTTTGTTGCGAATTTAATTCTCTCATATTGGTATTCATTAATTCGTAAAATGGACAGACCTATTTTTTTATTCGTTATATAGGTTCTAGGTATTTTTTGAGGGAGGTTAATTTTTTTTTGTCCGATAAAAAAGTTTCATTACTGAAAATAATTAACTAAAACCCAAAGGAGGGACAACGGATTTTTTATACCGTTTAAAAGATCCTATGGCCATTTGCCAGATTTGAACCCACGCCCTTTTGTATAGAAGCCTTTGATAGCCATTACACCACAGTTACCATACATGTTGTCTGCAATGTGATGAAAAAAGACTCATAGTTGCTGAAATAATGAAAATAAAAATTTTTATAGGCTTTTGCCACAATTTTCTATCACCTAAAGGACTAATTGTTCCCAAACCCAGCTTCGCTGAACATCTAACTAATAAGAGCCTCCATTAAAATGTTCACTTTCATTATGCTTGCAGTTTTTGAGATTTTTGAAGTACCACGAAAGTGAGTTAATTGTGAATTTTTCCTATAAATGTAGATAAGCTTTTATTAAAAATAATATTCGATAAGAAGCCTCACTTTTCGTTTCTATTATTGAGTACAATCGATGTTGAATGCAATGAAATAATTGAAATGTTGAAATACATGTTCCTTCATTTTAATTATTCTGAACTTACATCCCTTCCCCTTGACAAGCCGGAATAATGAGAGAGACTCTTCTATTCAAGAACACTAATACAGCAGTTTTCAAGCTGAAAAGGCAGCTTAAAAATTCCTCTCAGCTCAAGATAAATAGAAGAAATGCCCGAGTCAGAAGCTTAAATAAATTATTTTTATAATTATGTCATTCATAAAATATATTCCATAATAATGTTTATCACCAGGAAAGAGGCCGAAAAGTCAATCACCATTTTGTTAAAATTATAGTGTCTAACATTACTTCCATATGAATCTCTGTTCCTTCTCATATCCGTAATTCTAATACCATTCCGACCTTTAAATCCCAACTTTTCAAATACTCCCTGTCCATTCCATTTCCTAAGAATCCTGACTAAATCCAATTTTAAATGAGCGTGTGTTAATAGCCAAAATCTTAGAAGCGTTATCATAAAAGTTAATTTTGTTCCGTTTAGTTTTTTTTATTAGATATGCATTGTATTTTCTTTCTTTTTTTATTAAAGTTATGTACAGGAACAGATTGATAATTGTATATATTATTTTAATTATTTTTATATATTTCTAAATCGCTATTACAAGAAGTTAATTTGTTATGTTTATTTGTATTTTTTATTTATTTTTTCCTTTCACCTTTGTTATTTAATATAGCTTTAGAATATGTCATAGAAAAGGTGTTGTGTACCTAGAAAGGCTTAAATATGGGTGACAAGATTCAGGTTTTGAGGTATGCCTATGATCTGGTACTGCTGGGTGAAGACACGGAAACCATACAAGTAAATACAAGTGTGTTAATAAAAACCGGTAAAGAAATAGGACTCGAATTAAATACCGATAAGACGAAGTATATGACTAGTATCAGAAACGGTGTCGATCTTGGTGATATTGATGTATCAGGTCATACTTTTGAACACGTAGAGAAATTCAAGTATTTAGGTTCAATTATAACTAGAAAAAATGAAATCCAGGAAGAAATAAAGTCCCGGTTAAAGGTGGGAAATGCGTGTTATTATTCAGTTGCTAAGTTACTTAGTTCGCGGCTTCTATCTAAAAACTTAAAGATTAGAATTTATAAAACTATTATTCTTCCTACGGTTCTTTACGGATGTGAAACGTGGTCGCTTACTTTGAAGGATGAACAACGGCTTAAGGTTTTCGAAAATAAGATATTGCGTAAAATATTTGGTCCAAAGAGAGATGAGGCCACTGGGGAGTTTATAAGGTTGCATAACGCGGAATTGCGGAACTTGCATCCTGTGAATATAATTTAGCTGATTGCATCGCGTAGACTCAAATGGGCGAGTAAAGTTGTTGGGCTCGATGACGAGCGGATTCCGAGAAAGTTGGTATTTGCTGATCCGACTGGTAGGCGTCCGAAAGGTAGGCCGCGGCGGAGATGGGAGGATTGCGTTAAGGCTGATCTCGGGAGCTTGGGCTTGAATGGTGAGCATTGGACGAGTCTGTGTAGGCGGAATTTGGTGGTATCGGCATCGAACCTTCGGGTTCACTAAGCCTATTATTATTATTATTATTATTTATTTTTTCATTATAAATATAAGGCATCAGAGGCTTATTTACTTTTCTCTGTATTATTTTAAAGGGCCTTGTCCCAGAATAAATAAATAAATTATTATTATTATTAAACAGTATTTAAATTACTCAAAAAATACATTTAGAACTTAAAAAATTATTTGCAAACGTCGGCACATAATTAAAATAGCACTTGTTTTAAACGTGTGTTTCTATTAAATAACCGCCCCCCCAACCACCTTCTTCATCTAAAAATTGATTTGTCTGATATTTAATTTAATTCATACTCAACTACTTATATTTCATAAGACTTTTCGTTCTGTTAATATGAGATGTGCTACCTCTAGTAAGCTTTCATATTCTTACGTTTCTAATGGTATGTACCAAAAATTTAAAAATGATTAAAGTATAAAATAGAATGGGTTTAGCTAAATAGAAAAGGTCACATGCTACCCTGGATTTAGAAACAAAATGGGTTGGATCATACAGTACTGCCAAAAGACCCAAACCGAAATTACCCCACAATAAGAATTTCATTCTAATTTCCTTTTTATATTAAATCATTTTTGGTAATTCACTTCATGCAATTACCCAGGGCAATCCAAAGGTTAAACCACATTAAAGACCTTCCTTCTGCTCTCCCAGCCACTAAAAAGTGGGTACCTGTTAATAAATCTCCTGGTATTGCCGTTGGTCTAGAAATAGTATGATCCTTAAATTAATACTAAGAGCATAATCAAAGCCCTCTGTTTTTTTTGTTTTTTTTGGTTTTGGTTTTGCAATACAAATAAATTAGATGATTTCAAATAGATACAATATTATTTATTTCTAAAAGGATATATAAATAACCTATACAGTGAGGGAAAACCACTATTTTCATTTGAAAAAATTAAACGTTTTATCTCGTTAGCATTGATAATAAACGGGTAAATATAAAAGTTAAACGAATTTTATAACCAACTTCAGATATTCCAAAACACTATACTCAGAAAAATTACGCGGTTGACCTCTCTGAAAAAGTTAAAAGCTGAAGAGTCACACAAAATTTCGGAATTCCCAACAATTTCAGAATTTATTAAGAAACGCTATATAAAATTTCTGGACTCGTTAAAATGCTTATCCAACCCACTTTTCAACACGCTAACTCCAGCACCTGCTCTAGTTCGCTGCCAGAACACCACATCAATCTTTAGGTTATCAATCAACAGGTTAGCAATAAATTATTAAGTAAATTAGTTATAAGTTCTTCATTAATACAAAAAAAGGGTGAGCCTCATCACCCCTATTGTTACACACATTGAACTATTATTAATGTAAACAATACTCATATTATTATCATAAGTTGCTAAAATGTAACATAGTTACAGTACAAGATGCTTACATAGATAAATTGTTTGTAAATTATTTGGATAAGAAAAAAAGTAAAGGAATATAACCAACTAAAGCAGAAAAATGAACAAAATTTATTTTCAGAACACAAGAATAGTAATATAATATTTATTTATTGAGAAATATTACAATCTGTTTCAGAATGAACAATAGTAATAGAGATATAGGACCACATTCATACAATATATACAGAAAATAACGATAAAGTCAAATTACATAAAATAGAAAAAAAAATCATTTATATGTACAATAAAAAAAAAAACAAAAAAAACAACAACCTATAATTGAGATAAATACAAAGTTGGCAAATAAATAAAAATCATACAAACAAACATAACTAGATACAATATTTACAACTGCTAAGGGGACCCCAGACTGGGCTTTTCCCTCCACTTCTGGAGGAAAAAAGCGGAATCCAAGAGATCCCAGCTCCTCTCTCTTCGCCGCATCACTGGTCTTAGCCAGTAGAGGCTGAGTTAGGGCGCAATAGCCACAAACATACAGTACATAAGTGGAGAATCTGACCAGTGTCAGAACTCCAGTATAAATGTCTAGTAATATAGATGTGTAATATAACTCCGGAAAGTTAAGTTTGAAAAAAAATGTTATTCTATATTCATAACTTTAAAACGTAATGCAGAAAGCCGAAATCAGACATAAACTTATTTGATTATATAACACATGTTTCCATCGAAACTCAATGGAACTTTTTAACCTTTTTTTAACACTGTTTATTTAAAAGTTCTTAAATTGATTATAACAACGGAGGTAAGTGAAAGTCGTTTATTCCCGTACCAGAATATTTTTATTTATTTTTTAGTATTTGAATACCAATTAGATGTTTTAAAATAAACTCAAAATTTCTCTCTGAACTGATACAATAAAGTGAAAAATATAAATATAATCTTTTTATTTCTATGAGTAAACAACTAACTTTGAGCATAAATTATATTTGTGGATATAATAAAAGAACACGGGAACAACAACAAAAAGATACATCCACCTCAACTCTCCGCCGCAGTGCCAGAATACAAAATCGCAGACAGGACATACAATCTACAACTCAACAACAGCAGGCATTCTCATCTCAACAAGCCATCTCTTCTACACCTCCAGGTGACTCAAGTTTTTCTCATCACCACATTTCCAGCTCAAAAAAGGTAACAACTCCACGATCACCACCACAACGACTAAACCCTCAATCAACCTCTCTTTTGGATTCTTCTCGACCATCATACCGCTATAACACTAGATTAAATAGTAATAGATCTTTGACTCACCTCCCAACTCAACATTATACTAAAACTCTCCATACGCCTTCTTCCCAAGTTACTTCTCTTTTTTCAATTACTTCTCTGGATACATCTTTCTCCCAAACTCAAAATATATCCTCTTCCCACCTTTCTTCAGGAAATCCTAATAATGACCAACATCATATTTTCTCTTCACTAAAATCGCGATTCCCCCAAAACAGACAAACTTTTAACAATCTCTGCAACCTTCACAAACGACTGGCCAAAAAAACTGAACAAAGAATTTTTTTATTAAAATGTCGAACCCATTCTGTTTTTCCAAAATTTATTGAGAACTGCATTAGTCAAGTCCCTTTGTCAAACTCCCTTACTTCTAAATTGACTCACTCATTGGAGAAATACAAGAGAACGTTACTTAACTTAAAAATTAGGGAAACCATACAACAAATAGACCTCATCAACGACAATATCCGCTCCTTAAATTCCTCTTTACATCCAATTATAGGCGACCACAACATGGACAAACTGACTACAAGTATTCAAACAATTTTTGCATTCACTAAAAAACAGACAAAATTTTCCCTCGTTAAAAAATTTAAAACTATTTATGAAAAGAGCATCAATAAAAAACCGTATCCCAAAGGCTCGGATGATTGGATCAAAAATATTTCCTCTACCTCCGTTCCCACTAATGTTAATAATATTTTAAGCTTAGGTCCCAATTTTTCTACCCCTTCTTCTAACCCTTCTAAAATGATTCCCCAACTTATAACAGATCTAGAATATATTTATAAAGACGACATTTTCAAAATAACTGACGAAGACAAAGAAATTTCCCGGTTGCGGATTAGCAACATGATTTCCAACCACCTCCAACACCCCAAACCTCTTTCGTCACTTTCCCCTCTCTTCTTCAAAGATCTTTCCTTAACCCGCTCATTCCTCAAATCAAACGACCAAATTATAGTAACCAAAGCCGACAAAGGTAACGTAACAGTTATTATGGACAGAACTGAGTACGATGACAAAATAAATTCACTTCTATCAGACCTATCAACATATACACCCTCTACCCGTGACCCAACCCGTCCTCTCATGATAAAATTTAACCAACATATCAAAAGTCTCTTCGATAATAAATTCATTAATCTATCTACATACAGAAGCCTAATCTCTTATAATTCCTTACCCCCACGTCTGTATGGCCTTCCGAAAATTCACAAACCAGGTAATCCACTCCGTCCCATTATTTCAAACATCAATGCACCTTCCTCCAAACTCAGTAAATTTCTTCTACCGTCACTAAAAATACTCAGCCGTACAAACTCCTACGACATTACGAACTCTCTTTACCTCCGACAACAATTATTATCACTTCAAATCCCCCCTAACTACATTTTAACATCTTTTGACGCCGAAAGCTTATTCACTAATATTCCCATTGACAAAGTTCTCCATTTAGTTAAAAAACACTGGACCATTATCGAACCTCACACCACGCTAAATCTTTCTACTTACTTACAATCACTGGAACTTTGCTGCAAAACAGGATACCTCACTTTTAAGGGAAAATTTTACAATCAGGTCTCTGGACTAGCAATGGGAAACTGCCTAGCTCCGGATCTCTCTAATATTGTTCTCAATGACCTCCTGGATTTCATAACCAAAATTTATAAAAACGATATCTTTTTCATTAAGAAATATGTTGACGACCTCCTCCTAATAATAAACCCTGAAAAAATCCCAGATATCCTTAAATCCTTTAATTCCTACGATCCACGCCTCCGTTTTACAGTAGAAAAAGAAAACAACTCAACAATTCCCTTTCTAGACTTACTGATAATAAGAAATACGGACGGCTCTATTTCCACTGATTGGTACACAAAATCCACCTATTCCGGTAGACTCCTCAATTTCTTCTCCCAGCACCCATACCATCAAAAAATTAATGTTGCCCAAAATCTCGTCCACCGTTGCCTCTCCTTGTCTGATCCACAGTACCATTCTACCAATATCCAGCGCATTAAAAAGATCCTTACCCTAAACAGCTTCCCACTTAATATCATTAAAAAACTCATAAACTCATACAACAACGTAAAAACGACCATTACTCCCCCTACAATACAAGACCAAAATTCACCCACAATATTTCAATATAGATCCCTACCGTATATTCCACACCTGTCTGAAAATATTAAAAAATCCTTTAAATCTTCCTTACCCTCCCTAAAGCTAGGATTAAAGACCCAGAACAAACTTTCCCACCTCTTCACTAATACTAAAGACCCGATAAATCCTCTCTACCGCTCAAATATTGTGTATAAAATACCTTGTTTAGATTGCGACGTGTCCTATGTGGGTGAAACAAAAAACTACTTAAAAACCCGCATATCTCAACATAAATCCTCCATATCCTCTCGAAACCTTCTAGCCTCAAAACTCTCCGAACACTCCATAACTTTTAATCATTCATTTAACTTTCAAGATTGTTCCATTTTAGATTCTGTTCCCAACCATAAAAAAAGACTCATCGCTGAATCCGTCCACATCCATCTCCAATCTAATCCTGTCAATCATAAAACTGATAAACAGTGCATCTCCTCCACCTACAGCCATATATTAAACTCTCTTAAGTAATACAGCTTCCCATGTCCATCCCACTGCATACCTTTTGTTTATTTATTGGTTTATTTTTTACTTATTTATGTATACATTTATTTTATATATGTATCTATTTCATTTGTTTCTGCACTTAATAAATTCTTAATGGTTTTACAATTCAATTTATTCCTATTTGTAATTATTTTACTATTTTGTATCAACTATATGATCTGTCAATGATTGTTACTTATTATTATTTTTTGTCATAATATTTTCACTTGGTTAATTTTAATGTCTTAATATATGTACAATAATCATTAAAACGTTGGTTGGGAGGTAGTCAGTTTTACTATATATAGTTTATACATTATTATTCTTACTATTGTATTATATTGTTTTTACTTCAACAATCTTGTTAAAACATCTTCTAATACCGTTATGATGTTATTAATATTGTAGGTTTAATCTGAACACTTCCTTTTATGTTAATATTACAATTTTACTCATTGTTGTCAGATCCCGTCTAGAAATATGGTACGTATTTTCCATTTTACCCAACCTTTTGTACGTACTTTCCTATCTACCTGCCTATATTCCTTATAACCAAATTGAACCTAGTTTCCACTCACCTACCAGACGGTACGTATCTCCACTGTACTCCATTTTGTTAATGGTTTTTATTTCATGTAATTTTTTCTTATATATTTGTACATTATCTTTAGTCATTATCTGGTCTGTATAGCTCTCATTAGTTTACCTTTATCATTGTAATTTAATTAATTGATTTCTTTACACATCTATTTTCTTTTATGTTATAATATTGACATTCTCTAGTGAAATTGTTAAAAAAAATTTTAAAATAGTATTTGTAATCTTATTTTAAATGTATCCTTTTTGTATCTTTTTAGCCCTGATGATGACCCACAATGGGGGTCGAAACGTTGGCAAACAATAAAATAGTTGAAACTATTCAGTTGTTTCATTTAATGACCGCCACCCGGACTAATTCCTTCAATAAATTATATTTGTTAAAACTTAATCTTATTATTATGAGAGAAAGACTTGAAATGATGTGGATTTATAAATTTCGTTGGTGATATGTAAATGAATACATTATACACCCTTTGGAATGGATAAGGCTGAGACTGCTTAGTATATAAAGGTGACTGAAGGTAGGTGACCACAGTATATAAAGGTGACTGAAGGTAGGTGACCACAGGCCGTGATTAGAACGTAAAGGTTAAATAGGGCCGCCCGTTAATCAGGGCCCTGAGCACTAATCACCCAGTAGCCGTTCCTCCATCCATTTCACACCCAGCCCCATCTGTCAGCCCCCTCATATTTATGTTTTTAATTACTTTACTAATAATATTTATTTATCGCTCTCTTTTATTTATTTTGTAATAAAATCATTTCAGGATTTAAGGTGTTTATGGACGTTATCCACTGTGGAGACTGATTTTTTTTTTGTAATAACTGTAAATTTTCATCCATTAGGTGTTTGTAGTATCTTAAATATAGCAATGACAATGAAATATTTAATGGAAGTTTCTCTTACACGCTAGATGGTCAGTAAGGCTGGGTTAGAGAAACTGTGTACTACAGTACAACTATTCATATAGACCTATCATATTAATTGAGAGGTTGGTTTCCAAAACGTACTAAAGGGCATATTTTTCGAAATTGGTATTTTGGCATATTTCTATTCTAATGGTTTAGTTTTGTCTAAATCCGTCGTCAGATTTTATCTAAAAAACATAGAAATCCTTTAAAAATCGTACTTCGATGAGTAATTAGGCCAAGATTCAGCCTCCATTCGCTCACACCCAGTCCCCCGTTTTTCCCATCATTTTTGGTACGCACATTTTAGATGCTGGGCATGCCCCGGGAGGGTCTGAAAATCCAAGGATCGCCTCACGGCTAAAATTACAGAATAAATAATACTTTTTGACAGCTGGGATCAGAATCCACGATCCGGAGAACAGTACACTTCCTTTTCTTTTAGTGAATGAATTTCAGTTGCTGAAAAGAACCCAAGTTAAGAATTTATCTAAAACTAAAATAAATAAATGCAAAGATAAATGTTTACTTAAAAACTTGATTAAATCTTTTTTTTATTATTTTTTTTTAAGAAGGGGAGGGAAGGGTGGAGAAGACGAGGATAAAAAGGCTGGGGTTTACTATAGGGTTTATGGAAGCAATATGCCTAGGCTAGGTCAACCGGTTTCCGAAAGCGTTAGGGCCTCCTGCAATAAATCTTGGTCGGGGAAAGAAGGGCCCCTCCCGGCAGAACCCACTCCACGACAGCCCCGAAACAAACTGCCCTGCTTTAGCATTGTACTCAGTATCGAATATTGTATAACACTGAAATATCGCTCCGGCCCAATGTCATTAAGTTTACAAAACGGGAACGATGTGACGTTAACGTTTCTTCTACTCCTTTAAGATTATATGATCACTATTTCTTTCTTTTTTTAACTTATAAGACCAACGTATATTTAATAGTTGCCGAGTTATGAAGATAAGGGTTTTATCCGAAGCAACAGAGAACATGAAATAATGAAGATTAAGTACACTGCGGCTAATATACTATTGCATGTGTAATAAAAAAATGACCTTTTTATCAAATTCTTTAAAGTAGTAAATATTTTAATCCTATTTAATATTTACAATTACTCAATAAGCCCTTAAGTACATTCTCTAAGCTTATTCGGTCTATTTCGACTTCTTCCAAAAAAACTTTATTTTAGTTATTTGTTTCAAAGTTGTGTCCTACGAAATTCTCGCCGCTAAGACAACTCGTGAAATGATTTAATATGAAGAAGAAGGTAGTCAGCTATCTGATCAGCGTACTGCGCGATGTTAGTTAAATAAATTTGCCAGTGGAAGTACGACGTACGGAAAGAGAGGGGCTGTGGGCGACCATTGATGAGGTTCTGCAGGTAGCTGTTGAGTCAAATCCGTCCAAAATTACTCGCGAACTTGACCGTGTCGAAAAATACTGTTAGTCTCCATCAAATTTCCTAATGAGGAAGGTAAAAAAGAGCAGTAGACCTCACTTAATTACTACTCAGTAATTAGCTAAAAGGTTAGAAATTTGTTTGTTTGTTTTTTCATTTAACGTCACTTTATGCTACTATGGCTAATCGGACGAAGAAATTTGTTATAAGTGTTTGAATATCTGATATGAGATTTTACACGAAGATTGTCACCTGTGAAGAAAAGTGCGCTTTTCTTCACTGTATCACTTCATTGTATCACTGGCTAAATCCGAATATCCGTGAAAAATGGCTAAATCGTGGTCAAAAGCTTTCGGGTGCAACAAAGGTCATACTGAAAAAAGAAAAGAATTTGCTTTGCGATTTTTGGAAATTTGAAGTGCTATTCATCACGATTTTGTTCCTGACGGATGCTTTATACATTCCTTTCTTGTCCGCTCTACTACTCCCTGGAATTCCCTACCTACTCATATCCGACATGCTTCTTCCCTACCATCATTCAAGTCCCAGCTGTTCGAGTACCTATTGTCATCTCAAACAGACGCTCCACAAGCCTGATATTTCAAATCTAATATCTATTCAAAAAGAAAATTTATTATTTATTGTTCATGTTTCCATATCGATCAATTATTATGAATCAGTTTCAGTGTTAAGTTTTGTTCAACCAATCAGAAGTTATTCATTTATTTAACTCTTTTAGTTATTTTACTCTTTTGTTTTATTGTATCCTACTTTCCTTCTTAAAGCTTTGTAAATAAGGATTAATTATAATCCTTTGGTCTTGTGGCCAGACACATTGTATATATTAATTGTACATATCATATTGTTCTTAAGGGACCCAGTCCCAGAATAAAAATTATTTTTCTATTCTATAAATTCTTAACTATTCCGGGCAATGAAAAAGCTGACCGAGCAGCCAACACTGCCAGAATAGGAGAAGAGAGTGGAATTGTCCAAATTAATGAAGTAACTGTGGAAGATTGGATGCTCCAATCGAAAAAAGGGTTGCTAGCGAATTGGACGAAAAAGTGGAAAAGAGGGCAGACAAAGTTAGGAGCAGTGAAATCTGATTGCAGTAAATGGTTGACTAGCTCCAGGAAGTCTAGGAGGGAAGAAATCCTACTGTGCAGATTGAGAATCGGTCATTGCCAATTTACCCATGGGTACCTCCTAAAACGGTTAGAAGCACCCACTTGCACGGAATGCGACAACGTCATACAGAGTGTGAACCATTTGTTATTAGAATGTAAAAAATACAAAAAATTGAGAAAAGCTATTGGATTGCCACTGACGCTTAACCAAATACTCGGCGACGAAGAAAAGCATATATCCAAACTGTTTAAATATTTAAAGATTGTAGGGTACTACAACAGAGTATAATGTAATGTGATGACGCCAATGACCCTGTAGGGTAGAGGCGGATAACAAATAAAAAAAAAAAAAAAAAAAAAAAAAATTCTTAACTCAACTGCGAACAACTGGAAAGATGGTTCGTGAAGTTGTCTGAGCGTAATTCTGATTTATTCATTTGAAAAGGCGTTTTATTTCATACACTTCCCATCGAATCAAAGAAATGTTCAACTTTATTGATTCGAACTCCTGACCTTATCCACCATATAGTCCAGACTTTATACCATCGAATCATAACTAGTTTAGATCCATGGTCCATTTTCTTCAAGGAAAAATTTTGATAATTTTGTGGTGATTGAAATTGCGGTCGAAGAGTTCTTTGGCTACGAACCAACATAATGGTATCAGCGTAGGGTTTCCTAATGACGGCAGATAACAATGGACTATACTTTGGGTATTTATTGTATTTTATATCAAAGAAATGATAATACAAATATTTGGTTAAAAAACGGCATATTTTGTTTGTTTTTTTATAACCCCAATTTAAATCATGAAAATATTATAAACGAATTTAGGCATAGAAAAACATTGCGCTATCAGGGAAAGGCAAAGTGACATACTATGCACAAGGGTGCGGGTTCAAACATGCAAGATGGTCCCACGATATTTTAAAGGGTGTAAAAATCCTTAATTATACCCTGCTTTGGTTTTGTTCTATTTTTTTTTTCAATAATTAACCTGTTTAATCTACGAAAAAAAAAATGTAGAAAAATACCATTTTACATTCACATACTTACAAATGAAATATATAGTAAGGGAAAGTATCGCGATAGTAAAAATTTTCGAATTCCAGTTTTCAACAGTAATTTTTAATACACGCCATTATATAAATATATAATATATATAGATCAAGAAAATATTTTTTGATTGTAACTAAAATCAAACTTTATTAAACAATTTTAGTCTTGAAAATGGAGACAAAGCGTCGAAGAAAAGTGACGAGTTGTATATTTTGATATATGAATAAAGAAATGGTGGAAGAAATTAATCAAATATGTATAAATAAATAAATTCTTTATTATTCTGGGACAAGTCTCTTTAGAATAAAATTAACAAATCATATAAATGGATCTTAAATGTCTAAACGAGTTAAATAAAACTAATAGAAAATAGACATACGCAAATAAGTAGAAAATAAAATGAAATGGAGTCTAATTTACAATTCTGTTATGACTGGGTGGATAGGAGATGAATAATTAAGCGGGATTCGAAGTTTGGAAGAGAGTTGGATTTACGGATATAAAGAGAAATAGAATTCCATGAGGTTGAGGATCGGATAAGGAACGATCAGTCGGATTGTGCAGAACGATGAGCCGATGTGTAAAAATCTAAAGTCCTAGTGCGTGTATAATGGGAGTGGACGGATGATTTGAATTGAAGGAGGTCCAAAATATACGATGGATGGAGGGATTGGATAACTTGGCTAAGAAATTATGGCAGGAAATACTTGTGACGATTGGAAGGAATATATTGTATATTCCCGCAGACAATATTTCCTTGGATCATACCTTTACCAATCTATTAACTCCCAGCATCCTCCCTACATCCACAGTTTCCTTCCTCAGCCCACTCACTTGAAACTAGATCACGACATTCTGACCTTTACGTTCATACCAACAGAAACAAAACTTTTAATCGTTCCTTTATTGTTCGCTTTAATACAGTCTGGAATTCTCTACCAACCCATATCCGCCATGTTGCCTCTTTATCCTCATTCAAACCCCAACTTTTCCTATACCTTGTGCCATCCCAAATAGACAAATGTGATACGTCAATTCTATCTAGAAATCTACATTGAATGAAGATTACTGTTTACCGCCCAAATTTTAATTTGCTTTCAATTTAATTTTGTTAAAATAATATTTTATTTTCTCAGAAGACAGAATTTAGAAGATATATATATTTTTTATTTGTCATTAATTTCTATTTATACATTTTTTATGTATAGTACTTCTCCTTATTGTAAATAATAATTAATCATGTTTATTTGGTCTATTGGCCACACATATTATATACTTCCATTGTACATAACTGTTATTCTTTGGGGACCTAGACCCAGAATTTTTTTTTCTATTCTATTCTATTGGTATAAACTACAATACCTTTATGCTCCACTTAGTCTAAGATCCGAACTTGGAACGATCTACTCCGAGCTGATAATAGAATGAAGCATATTTTATACCAAATTTAGTATATTAGAAAATATGTTGAGAATGGGTTGCCTAAAAAAATCCTGGTCAGACTATATTTAATAATTTAAAAAAAAAAAATTTTAATTAAATGTTGCAACATCATGATAATAAGAAAAATTTTACCCTGACTTAATGTATCAAAAATATAGAATGTGCAGCCGTTTGGTTTCCTAATCTTTTCTTGGACAAACTATCGGTTGTCAGGTAAAAGCGGGTATGTCGATATCAGTTACCTGCACCGGCTTGATAATAGAAAAAAAAATATCAATATAAGCTTTCTTTTATGGCAAACACGTTGATTTAGGGTTGCCTGGAAAAAAAAAAAAGAGAGATCCAAGTTGAGTATAGCGTGTAATAATAACACAGCAGCAGCACGTAATTGGACATTGAATATAAGAAAGTTTGATATCCCATATAAAATTACAGGACCATTTTTTACACTAATACCAAATACCAAAGTACAGGGTAAAAGTTTTCTTATTATCATGATGTTGCAACATTTAATTAATTTTTTTTTTTAAATAAATAAAAATAGTCTGTCCAGAATTTTTTTAGGCAAGCCATTCTTAACATATTTTCTAATATACTAAATTTCTTATAAAATATGTTTCATTCTATTATCAGCTCGGTGCAGATAGTTTCAAGTTCGGATCTTCTACTAACTGTACTCCTTATAATAGGCCTATGATCTTTTACAATTCCTTATTTTTTTTCTTCTATGTTTGTTTTGACTCCTCCAAATTTGTCTTTCGTTTCCCTTTTTCTATCGTTTCATGTTATATTGATAAATGGAAAAGTTTTACATTTGAAAGCAAAATATATCAGAGCATCGAATCTGAACTGTGAATAGAAAATGTGGACAGATGTGAATGATCCACTTAGCCCCAGCTATCGAATAGATTCCTCCCCTTCATGTGAATGTCTATTGAACTCGGCCCGTCGCCAACTCACTCCCCTACAAGATGGTATATGAGACTCACTCTATTGACCCATCGGGAATATAAGCCTTTATCGGCAGAATATATCAGGCGAAAATATACAAAACTAGCGCGTCCATCCATTCGAAATACATTTGGGTAATACTGTTGCGAAGGGAAAATTGTGAAAATGTGCCTGCCTCGCCATGGCTGGAAAACAATGTCCTCCTCACAGTCAAATGAATCCATTTTATAAACACCCCCTGGCTCCGAAAGAGCTAGCGGAGGGTATCTATAATAAAATCTCTTTCAGCCGGCAGCTTATTTTTAAAAGAGAATCTTCCCGACCCTTTTACAGTTTTATTTTTGTTTCTTTTACTGCCGGCTACATTCACATACATAAAGGGATCTGGAATTTAACGTTTCCAGATTAAAGCACATGATAAACTGGAACGGTTATATTTTATTCTAAAACTTTTTATGCAATCAAATTTTTCAAGCCTAGCTGTTGTTTAATTCATGTGGTTTCTTGATTAACTGTAGCATGTCCAAGATAATTTGTGGCTTAAAAAATGAATTATAGTGTATGTCAAGATATGTTTTGTAAATAGATTCTTAGAAGAGATGGCGGTTAGTAAATGAAACAACTAAATAGTTTCAACTTGCTTACTAACGTTGATTCTTCTATTATATACTATTCTTAATTACATATCATATATTAATTTGCATAATCCCTAAACATAATTGACCTGTAGTGAAGTGACTAGCATATCAGCCTTCTATGCCCTAGGTTTTGGGTTCAAACCCAGCAGATAGCCTTAGGGTTTTTCAAAAGTATATATAAATCAGGGCAGCATTATCTTACTTACTAGATATGTAAGTTCTTAACCTTTAAAATCGCCATAAGGTTTTCCCTTCTATTCTAATTTTTCTTAACTTTAGCTTATTAATAATGATATTGTTTTTTATAGGAAGATTTTAATTACATTTGACTAAGGGTTGTGAAAATTCCTTTTTCCCTAAAATTTCTTTTTATATATAACCCCATCTCTCGAATTATTTCTGCTATTAGATACGACTGCAGTATAAATAAATAAATTGATATTATAACATAAATTTAATATAAAATATATTTTAATTAAAGGGAGTTCACCTAACGTTATCGTATCTAGAAGAACATATATTTGTTAAGATAAACAAATAGCATAACTAACATTATCTAAAAAATCTGGTGCAGGCAACACACAACTTTCATTTACCTCCGTTTTAATAATAGATTCAAGTGTTTTCAAAAACAGTAAAAGATAAAATTAGTGAAATTATAAAAGAATCAATTAAAATGAATTTTTATAGAAACATGTGTTTTATTAAAAAATCAATTATATTATCATCTAAAATAATCAGTTAGTTTTATCGGCTTTTCATCACTCTCTATAAACTTTTAAAAGCTTGTGTATGAGATAATATTTTTTCTAAGATCTTTAGCTTTCAAACGGTATATCATACATGTATGTTACAGTTCTTATGTTCAAACACATAAAATTTCTTTTAAAAAATATTTCTTCAGTTTTATCTTTTAGTTATTTTTCAAATTCACACAATTTACATATTTAGCTGTTAATTATTATTTTTAACAAGATAATATGGTTATTTTTATAGAATAGACAAAATTAAAGGTACTTTAGAAGAAGAAAATTTAAAATATCGGCATTTAAGCCCTGTCAGACTATTTTTATCAGAACGAAACCTAAATTATATTAAAGCCCATTAAATTTTACATCGATATAGCGAGTTTAATCAAAATCGTCGGAACCGCTTTCAAGAAAATCCAAAATAGGTGCAAAATGCATGGTATAAAGTGGCTCTTCTGGTAAGTTCATTTTGATGAAAAAGGTTTTGTAACGCCTCGGGCGTAAGTTGTCTTAAATATGAAATTTCAGTTTCATAGGAATTACCGTTTCCGCCCGGGAGTTACCACACACACAGACCTTTTTGCGGGACTTGGTTATTTGGACTCAGGGGACCCTAAAACGTGTATTTCCGTTGAAAACTGGAATTCGAAAATTTTCACGATCGCAATACTTCCCCTTACTATATATAGTAAGTGAAAGTAAAAACAAATGTTTGACAAGTCTTTTCTTCTATACTAATCAGTTAGTTGGTAAAAACATTATTTCATTTAAATATGTAAATCTCTAACAAGAAAATAATGATTATCCTGCTCTCTTAACCTATTACATGATGATTATTATCCCTAAAAAAGGAACAATATGTATTTATTTGTTGCTAGCACATAACAGTTGCGACAATCACTCGTACAGGCTAGGAATTAGATGTTGTGATGACTGGCAACCTGTTGAAGATATCGGCCCTGGTCACGGAGACCTCTGCACGCTTAGGGTCATCATCACGTTCCAATCGCCTATCATGTCTTCATACAGTTTGACATCTGGATTACTAGGAGGATTGATACAACAGTTTGTCAGAGTGGAAGTATTTTAAGTTGTAGTATCTTGTAAGTTCTGCGTGGTCTAGTGGATTGGGCACTAGTCGTCTGTACTCCGGTTCGAATCCCGGCTATGATAGAGTATTATTTATTATGTTAATTCAGCCAAGGGGCGACTCTAGGTTATAGAGATTCTCCTGGGGCAATCCTAGCCTCCTTAAAGAGGATACCCAATGAGGGAAAAAACCTAGCATGTTCAAGATGTTGGCCGTTGGCCTAGAAACACTCTATGTACTGAGCCCTATACACTTCATCGGTTGTAGAGGCGCAAGTTTTATCTTGTACAATCTATCTTACATATGTTTGGTAGATTTATTGTTTAAGAGATAAAAAAATAGTTTATTTTTAAATTTGGGTAATGATAAGGCTTTACGAAGGTATATAGGCAAGGGATTCCATAAAAGGATAGAACGAATAACAAATGATTTTTCGAAGGAGGCTGATCTGTGGGAAGGTAGATATAAGTTTATGGGTTGGGATCTAGTCTTTACTGAATGGACAGAGGAATAAGTGGTAAGCATATCAAGAATATAAGGAGTTTTTTTTATTGTTTTTTACTTTCACTTACTGTATATAGTAAGGGAAAGTATTGCGATCGTGAAAATTTTCCAATTCCAGTTTTCAACGGAAATACACGTTTTAGGGTCCCCTGAGTCCAAATAACCAAGTCCGGCAAAAAGGTCTGCGTGTGTGTGGTGGTAACTCCCGGGCGGAAACGGTAAGTCCTATGAAACTGAAATTTCATATTTAAGACAAATATACGCCCGAGACGTCACAAAACCTTTTTCATCAAGATGAGCTTACCAGAAGAGCAACTTTATACCATGCATTTTGCACCTTTTTTCGATTTTCTCAAAAACGGTTCCGACGATTTTGATTAAACTCGCTATATCGATGTAAAATTTAAAGGGCTTTAATATCATTTAGGTTTCATTCGGATTAAAATGGTCTGACAGGGCTTAATTTTCTTTCTCTAAAGTACCTTTAATTTTGTTGATTCTATAAAAATAACTATTGTTACCACTGATTAAAAACAGGTAAATATTTGTTTTTGAACATAAGAACAGTAATATACAAGTATGATATACCGTTGGAAAGCTAAAGATTTTAGAAAAAATATTAGTTCATACACAAGCTTTTAAAAGTTAATAGAGAGCCATAAAAAGCCGATAAAACTAAGCGATTATTTTAGATAATAAAATAATATATTTTATTATCTAAAACACATGTTTCTATAGAAATTCCATTTAATTAATTGTTTAATGGTTCCACTCATTTTTATCTCTTACTTTATTTGAAAATTCTTTAATTGATTTTAAAAACGAATGTTAGTGAAAGTCGTGTGTTGCCCGCACCAGATTTTTTAAACATCGGAAGAGACAGATATCAAGGAGGTTTCGCCGACGGAAAGAAAGATAGAATTCAAATTCAACTCGGTATACCAACTAGAAACATGGAAGCGTCTGGGATTCCACATGTGAATCTAATGAAACAATTTATCAGTCTCTTTAGTCTCAAGTCAATTTTCACAGACAAACCTGAGCAGCACGAAGCAACTTTATTCAAATGGAGGAAAATGAGAGAAGAGACGAGTAGCATACGGGTTTTAGGTGGGATAGAATTACGAAATCTTAGGAATTGTTTTAGGATAGCGATGGATTTTCGAGTGATTTAAGAAATATGGTTACTCCAAGATAGGTCCTGATCAGTAATTACTCCAAGGTTTCTTACTAAGGGGTGGAAGTAGACAGCTACGCTATTGAGATCTTAAATATGAAATTTTAGTTTCATACGACTGTTTGTTTTCCACTTACCACCACCTACCCTCTCCCACACACACACACAGACCTTTTTGCGGCGATTGATCATTTGGACTCAAGGGGCCCTAAAGCGTGTACTTTTGGTGAAAACCCAAAATCCAAAATTTTGACGATCGCAATACTTTTCCTTATTATATATTTCATTTATAGGTAAGTGGCCGCTTACTTTGAAGGATGAACAACGGCTTAAGGTTTTCGAAAATAACGTACTGCGTAAAATATTTGGTCCGAAGAGAGATGAGGCCACTGGGGAGTTTAGAAGGTTGCACAACGCGGAATTGTATCCTGTGAATACAATTGATTTGAAAAGCATCTCGGAGACTCAAATGGGCGAGTAAAGTTGTTGGGCTCGATGAAGAGCGGATTCCGAGAAAGTTGGTATTCGCTGAACCGACTGGTAGGCGTCCGAAAGGCAGGCCGAAGCGACCAACATTGGACGAGTCTGTGTAGGCGGAATTTGGTGGTATCGGCATCGAACCTTCGGGTTCGCCAAGCCTATTATTATTATTATTATAGGTAAGTGAAAGTAATCAGCGAAATCCTAATTGGTATTGTCCTACTTATCTTAAGGGTCGGTTGATATATATATATAAATGCGAATTTTATGATAAACTAGAGTCGGTTTACGATAAGTTACCGCGAAATTACATTAAAATAATACTAGGTGACGCGAACGCAAAGGTTGGAAGGGAAGAAGTATATCGTCCTACGATCGGTAATGAAAGTTTGCACGAATATAGTAATGATAATGGGACCCGACTAATAAACTTGGCCATTTCGAAAAACCTAATAATCAAAAGTACTACGTTTAAACATAAGGACATTCTTAAGTATAGGTGGACATCGCCGGATGGACAAACTCGGAATCAAATAGATCATGTTTTAGTACAAAACAGATGGCAAAGTAGCATAATTAACGTGAGATCGAATCGTAGTGCAGAATGCGGTTTTGATCATGAATTAGTAATCGCGAAACTTCGACAAAAACTAAATACAAAAAAGAGAACACCGAACTATATTTATCCCGAGAATTTTGATGTTAAATTGATCAACCCCGAAATTATAAAACAATTCGCGATAGAAGTAAAAAATAGGTTCGATGCTTTGGAATCTTCAGACGAGGAACACGAAGATGTAAACAAATTATGGGAAGGGATCAGGGATAATATTAAAGAGGTCGGTAACTTATGTCTTGGGAAAATCGAAAATAAAAAGAACAAACCTTTGTTCGACAGGGATTTTCAAAATATGTGTGAAAAAAGAAAAACCGCTAAACTGAATTCCTTAAATAATCCAAGCGATAATAATGTGGCTTACTTTCTGTTAGTAAAAAACGAAACTTCAAAATTCTTAAAAAATAAGAAAAGAGAGCATCTTAAAGGCAAAATAATAGAAATAGAAAAACACAGAAGCGATAATAACGTAAGAGAGGTGTACAAAGGTATAAACAAATCGCGTAAAAGATTTGAACCTCTATTGAATGGGGTTAAAGATGCGAATAACAACATAATTGCGGATCCGACTGAGATATTAAATAAATTTAAACAACACTTTGACGGCATTCTAAATACCGAAAATAATAATCAATCTCCTCCCTCTGAATACCAGAGCGCTGAACCATGGATAGACGCACCGAGTAAAGAGGAAGTTGAATTGGCGATAGGAAAATTAAAACTGTATAAAGCTGCTGGAAATGATAATATCACGAGTGAATTAATCAAAGCGTGTGGAGAAGCGGGCGTTTCCAAATTACATGTTTTAGTTAAAAAGATCTGGGAAAATGAAAAAATACCTGAAGAATGGAAAGAATCAATATTTATTCCGATTCACAAAAAAGGACCGAGGACGGATTGTAACAACTATCGTGGGATCTCTCTTCTCCCAGTATGCTATAAAATATTCTCGTCAATACTAACTAGCCGAATCACGGAATACGCTGAGGAAATTATCGGAGACTACCAATGTGGTTTTAGGCGGAATCGCTCGACTACTGATCAAATATTTTCCTTACGTCAAATATTACAGAAGAAGTATTCCAGCTTCTTCTGTAATATTTGACGTGTAGTCCATCAACTTTATATAGATTTTAAAAAGGCTTATGATTCCATAGACCGTCAGAAGTTATTTAACATCATGATTGAACAGGGAATACCTAGAAAGTTAGTAAACCTAGTAGAGATGTGTTTGTCGGAAACATTTCATAAAGTTAGAATCGGTAATAATTACTCCGAGAGATTTGAGGTGCGATCGAGTTTGAAACAGGGTGACTCCCTTTCACCTGTTTTGTTTAATATAGCCTTAGAATATGTTATAGAAAAGGTGATGTGTACCGAGAAAGGCTTAAATATGGGTGACAAGATTCCGGTTTTGGGGTATGCCGATGATTTGGTACTACTAGGTGAAGACACGGAAACTATACAACTAAATACAAGTGTGTTAAAAAAACCGGTAAACAAATAGGTCTCGAATTAAATACCGGTAAGACGAAATATATGATTAGTTACAGAAATGGTGGCGATCTTGATGATATTAATATTTCAGGTCATACTTTTGAACACGTTGAGAAGTTCAAGTATTTAGGTTCAACGATAACAAGAAAAAATGAAATCCAGGAAGAAATAAAGTCCCGGTTAAAGGTGGGAAATGCGTGTTATTATTCAGTTGCTAAATTACTTAGCTCGCGGCTTCTGTCTAAAAACTTAAAGGTTAGAATTTATAAAACTATTATTCTTCCAACGGTTCTTTACGGATGCGAAACGTGGCCGCTTACTTTGAAGGATGAACAACGGCTTAAGGTTTTCGAGAATAAGGTGCAGCGTAAAATATTTGGTCCGAAGAGGGATGAGGCCACTGGGGAGTTTAGAAGGTTGCACAATGCGGAATTGCGGAGTTTGTACCCTGTGAATATAATTGAGTTGATAGCATCGCGGAGACTCAAATGGGCGCGTAAAGTTGTTGGGCTAGTGAGAAACGGATTCCAGAAAGTTGGTATTCGCTGAACCGACAGGTAGGCGTCCGAAAGGTAGGCCGAAGCGTCGATGGGAGGATTGCATTAAGGCTGATCTCGGGGGCTTGGGCTTGACCGGTGAACATTGGACGAGTCTGTGCAGGCGAAGTTTGGTGGTATCGGCATCGAACCTTCGGGTTCGGTAAGCCTATTATTATTATTATTATTATTATTATATATATATATATATATATATATATATATATATATATATATATATATATATATATATATCCCCTTCATGATTCATCAGTTAATATTAAACTTTTTCCCAGTGTTAATTCATATTTATTCACAAACTACTCCTAGACTAGCTCACAGATGCCAGTTCCAGTAGACATTATAACTGACAAACAAAATACTTTTGGAAGCTATTGCCAATGGGATGATGAATAAAAGCCGAATGAAGTTATATATTTCGGTTAACTTTATTGCTGGTAGTTATAAGAGAAGCCGTCAGAGGATATAGCCAAACTTTGAAACCATCGGCTCTGCATTCATGTTTTGGAATGAGTTGGCCCAAGTCGATAAACTTCGAACCCTCCGATCAATCCCGAATACATCAAGTGCTAATTCGAAACTGTATACCATTCCGAATAAACAACCCAATTAATCATCCATTACTTGAAATTTCTCACTATGTATTAATGACTATGTTGTTTATTTATTTAACGTCACTTTATGCTACTATGGCTAATCGGACGATGCTACAGTGGGAGTCCTAAATTTTGCCTATCCAGGTTTTATTAGGATTATCTTTAACGAGTACCTGACATCGAACAGGCTCGGGACCACCTTTTAACGTCCTTAACTTAATTTTTCCTATCCAGATTTTATTAGGATAGAGATTTTTAACGAATAACGACATCGCACATAACTGGAGGATGACATAACTCAGGATTTTATTTCTATTAAAAAGATTATTTGTCGAGTATATTATGGAGGAAGTGGTGGCCGTGGCTTTTAACTCGGCATTAATCCTCCGCCCTCACTGGTCAAAGGCGAAGTATGTGAGCTAAAAAAAAGTAACACTTCGGTGTTCAGAAGAAAAGGCTTGTTAATCAGTTATTTTTTACATAATGGTTGAAGTATTATCGATTTTATTTGTTTATCTTAACAAATGTATGTTTGTTTGATTTTAGACAGGGTTAGGTTTGATTAACTCCTTTTAATTACAAGATTAGATATTTTATATTCAATTTATTTATTTACATTTTAGTCCTATCTGATTGCTGAAAGAACCCGAGCGGATGGGTAATCAAAAAAAGAGAATATTAGGGAAAGAATAAACTTTTACAACCCTTAGTCAAATGTAATATAAATCTTCCAACAAAAAAAAATATCATTATTAATAAGTTAAATAATTAATTAAACGCTGTTATTATTAAAGTTAAGATAAATTAAAAAGAATGGAAAATCTTATGGGGACTTTAAAGGTTAAGGGACTTGCCTATCTAGTGGAGATAAAGCCGCCCTGATTTACACTTAGAAAAAACTTTTTCAATCTATCATCTGTTGTTAATCCACCATTTAAATTTTTCTTTTAAATTTAGACCAACTCGGAAGGGAGGGGGAGAAAACTTTCCCAATTTTCCAAGACCTAGTTTAATAATAATAAGAAAATAAATTTAAGTTTCCGATTGGAATCTACTGGGAGTTTTTTATTCAGTCGAATGAATTTAACAGATCGGATTTCCGCTCATTTTCAGTTCCAGATAACTTGATGATACCAGAGACGTTAAAGTCATCATAAGTAATCGTGATTGACTTACCACTCTCAGACTTATTGCTTATTCGGTTGTAAAATAAATTCGTAGCGTTTTTTAAGGGTGATTTCAATAAAAACTTCAGATTCTTGTATATATTTATATATTAAGAGTTTCTGCGATTCACCGAGTGAGTATTGCCATTGACAACTGCTTGATTTTGGCATCATCAACAGATGAAGGACGACTCGAGCACTTTAAGTCCAAATTTCTGGTGCATTCTCCAGAGGCATCATCGCCCTTTGTGCGTCTGACCTTTGTAATCGAGCAAAAATCATCCCTACCTCCCTCAAAATTTGAGGGCTAACGTTTCGAGATACGTAGAACCCGGAAAACGAATAAAAAAAAAAAAAGTTTGTCCGCCGTCCGCAGAACTACCGGACCATTTTTTTGGAAATTGTCCACAAAAATACTAGGGCACGCAACGATGGTCCTAACACTTAGAATTTGAAATCAGTTAGTTATTTTTAAAATGACGGTCGATTAAAAGTGATTTAATTCAATATCTCAGTTCTTTTTGAAGATAGAAAAAAAAATTGTATACATTTTTTCTAATCAAGACACCGCGATCAATTAGAAGAACTTTATAAAGGATCGGGACAAAAAAAAAAATTAATCTTATTTACAAGCATCCTCATGCAATAGTCCATTTTGGATTGTCCTCGATAATATTGGACCTATTATCAGCTGGAACGTATTATTCTGGTCTATTTCTTTAAAAAGGTAATGTTGTCGATGACAATCTTTCCTAAAGGTTTCAACAATAATTTGTGAGGTACAATCACAAGATTTTGCTGGATCGGATATGAATGTTATGTTATTATTAATATTATCTTGTCACAGGACCGTTTAGAGAGCTATTTCACCAAAAATGCTTTTATAATCCTGAGGTACACATTTGAGCCTAATACCAATTCTATTCCTTTTAAATATATTTATTGATATTTACAACTGTATAGTAAAATACATTTAGTAAATGTGATACAAGATATACTGTCATGATTCACATGTAGGGATACAACCCTTTGCTCTCCAAAAACTATGCTAAACTAGAAGGTCTCGGGGCCATCTCCTTTTTAAACGTCTCGGAGGTTTATAAGGGATTGTAGAGGAAGCAAGGATTGAAACTAGTGGGTTACAGTGGGAATGGAGTTTGTCATGAAAGGAGTGGTACCTGGTTCGCGCCAAGTCAGCAACATAGGGAACATGTGAAAGTCTTTATGGGTGAGTTTATTTGTGACAAAATAAGGAACATTGCGAATTTTTCGAAGGATATTTGAATGTAAGGATTGGAGACGGGAAGAATTTGATGGTTTATTAGAGCCCCAAATCTCTACTCCCTAAGTCCATATCGGTCTTATAATAGTCATGTAGATAGTCATGAGCCTTTTGTAGTTAAGTGGAAGGTTTGAGCGTTTGTCCAGTAAGTGTTGAAGTAGTCGAAACCGTTGGGCAGTTTCTTTTCGTTTCAGTCTTGTATGAGGGTTCCAAGTAAACGTTAGTCAAGGTGCAGTCCCAGATATCGGATCTGTTCAACCGGGACAAGAGGAGTGTTATTGAAGGATACTGTTTGACCGGATGTTATAATCTTCAACATTTTAAATAAGAAAAATTTCCAAAATGTTTTAATTTGGTTCAAATCAAGTCATTTTATTATAATTATTATTTGTTACTTGTTTTTTTTTCTTTTTGCTGTACATCTGTTTCGTGTGATATAATCATCGTTGGACTAGTAAGCTCTGTGTAACGGCAATCAAAAGAGTCCTTGTACCGTCAATGGGAAAATCTAGTCCTACCCCGGGATTGGCCTGTTCCAACAGACTGATTGGGCTCGTTAGTAGGAAATCAAAACCGTCACATACAACATCCTATACTGGGTATGAATCGATGTTTCATGTTTCCAACCGTCACTTAGATCTTCCAAATAAATAATTTTCGGACGAATTAACCGTATATATAACCAAAATATATACTTATAAGACTATCTTATTTTAAATTAATGATATACCATCAGGAATGTCTTTAAAAACATCCATTTAGAAGTTTAAAATTCAAAATTACTCAACAACTTTGAGCTGAAATTTTTTAATAATAATTTTTATTTATATATTTTGATATTTGAAATATTTATTAAGTAAAAGTATAGTGACCAGATAAAATTTGTTATTTGTATTACAATTACATGTTTTAAGTTCAAAAAATGTGGTGCGCGCAGCACACGACTTTCATTTTCTCTGTTGTTAAAATAAATTTAAGAATTTTTAAATATATTTAAAGATTAAAATACTTTGTTAACGAATTAATTAAATTTCAAGAGAAACTTGCGTTTTATTAAATAATCTATTAAATTTTTATATACAACAATCAGTTAGTTCTTTCAGTTTTTCATCACCCTCCATCAACTTTTACGATTCCGTGTATTAGATAATATTTTTTATAAAATCTTTAGCTTTCTAACGGTGTATTATACATTTATATTACTATTCTTACGTTCAAAAACACAAAAATCGCATAAATAAAATATGTTTGCACTTTTCTCCTGTAGTTGGATTTCGTATTCGTTCAAATTTTATATTTATCAGTGCTTAAACGGTAATATAGTTATTTTTATAGAATATAAAAAATTATAGGTACTTTAAAGGAAGAACGACTTTCATACGTTCATTTTAATCGACTTACCTCGACTGTTAATATAAATTTAAAACTATTAAATATACTTCAATTTGAAAAAATGTTAAGTGGATTTTAATAAAACGTGTATTTATTTTCTTTGGAAACATATGATATAGATTATAACTATCTTAAAATTAATAATTTTATTTCCCATTCGTTATTTTATATTACCTTTTACAACTCTGTGTATCAGATAATATTTTTTCAAAAAATCTTCCTCTTTCTAACAGTATATTATACGTCTTTATTACTGTTCTTATTATCAAAACAACAAAAACAAAAATTACTTTAAAAAATATGTTTCCACTTTTCTCCTTCAATCGTTTATCAAATTCGCTCAACTTGCATATTTAGCCGTTATTTATGAATGCTAATAAGATGATGTGACTAATTTTTGTTAGATCTACAAAATGAAAGGTACTTCAGAAGAAGAAAATTTAAGATATCGGCATTTATGTCCTGTCAGACTATTTTGAACAGAATGAAACCTACATGATATTAAATCCCACTACATTTTACATCAATATAGTGAGTTTAATCAAACTCTTTAAAGCAGTTTTTAGAAAATCATATAAAGGTGCTAAAGGCGTAGTATAAAGTAAACTGTGTGTACGGATACATTTGAAAACTGGAATTCGAAAATTTTCAAGATCGCAATACTTTCCCTTACTAAATATTTCATATATAGGTAAGTGAAAGTAAAAACAGGCGTATGGTTATAATATAAGATGCTTTTTTGTTCAAACACCGTCTTTGAGCACATAAACTTGGAAGTAATACGATTGTATTAATATATACTGTTGGGTTGGAGACTTCTAACCACACCTTTCATCCTAAGGCCTTATTTTGTATGGACTTATAACATTGAGCAATGATGGTCCACGGAATCATCAAATCCTTCCCTCACCCAATCCTTGCAGTCCGAAACCCTTCGAAAAATCCTTGATGTGCCTTACTTTGTTACTAATAATATAGTCCATGAAGCCCTAAATATCCCATTTGTCGAAGACAAGTCCCGAAATAGATATACTTCTTGTCATTCCAAACTCTCTGCCTACACAAAACCGTGTATCCGTAATCTCTCCTACATATATATATTCTTGACAAACCACTTTCAAGAAGATGGTCAAAGGACACTGGAGTGCTTACCAATTGGTAATTCCTTCTTTCTTTTTTCTTAACCATATATTTATCTTATTCTTATGTATTGAATCAATAGAGCATCAAGTTTCAACAAATAAAGTAGTTTAAAAAACAAATCTGCTGAGCATAAAACACGACTTTAAATTAACTCCGCAATTAAAATCAATTAAATAACCCTTAAATAAATATTTTTAAATGTTAATTCTTATAGATAATTGAGTTAATGTTTTTAAAAAATATTATCTACAACAATGACTTAATTTTATCCACTTGTCATCACTCTCCTTTACTTTATATAGCTCGTATAAGATAACATTTTTTATAAAATCTTAAGCTTTCCAACGCACATAAACACAGGCTTTTTGCGTGACTTGATCATTTGGACTTAGAGGAGCCTAAAGCGAGTATTCTCACTGAAACTAGAATTGGAAACTTTTCATGGACCCAAAATACTTATCCTATGGGGAACCCGTGGCTGAGTGGCTAGCGCGCTATTCTTTCATGCTAAAAGTTGTGAGTTCGAATCCCAGTCCCGGCGGGGCTTTTATAAGGATATAATTAAATGGGGATTCACTCACAAAAATAGGCGTAAGGAGTGATGACCCTACCCCGTAAAATTTCATTCTCCCAGGAGATTACACCACGCGGCCAAGGGCCTACACGGCCTGTCCCGCACTGGAAGAAGAACATTTAAAAAAATTATTATCTACCACAATCATTTAGTTGTATCCACTTTTTATCACTCTCCTATACTTTATACAGCTTTGAGTATAAGATAACATTTTTTATAAAATCTTTAGCTTTCCAACGCACATACACAAAGGTCTTTTTGCGGGACTTGAGTCGAAAAAGCAAGACTTTTTGATATTTTGGACTCGGGGAAACCTCAAGTAAGTATTCGCAGTAAAAACTCGAATTCAATTTTTTTTTTTTTTTGCGATCCAATACTTACCCTACATATTTCATATTTAGGAAAGTGAAAGTAAGAATTATGCCCAAATGATAGGAATATACTGCTTTTAGTTAAGACGTTTTTTTTGTCCATCCCTACCTCGCCTTTGAAGGCTATACGGGGGTTTCTCGGACCAGGGGATGAGGGAGGGAGAGGGGGGGGGGGTTAAGGCCGAGATAAAAGTCCCCAATCGTAATTTTTGGTTTCAAGGTATTGGTCATCTGGTAGCTAGGCAACGCGTGTTTAAAGCAACGCGCGCTAACCTTCTCGGCCACCCCGCCCCCCCTATCAGTAAAGACTCTTGGATTGTCTTGGGCTATGAACATAAAGAGATTAGGCAGAGATCACACTCACTCATCCGTCAGATTTTTTCCTCGTTTTTGGGCAGCATCTTTATAAAAGCTGTATGTGCCCCAGGAGGGTCTTGGTGCCCTAGAGCTGAAATAATATTTATATAGAATAAATAATGTTCTTTCTTAGCCAGGATTTGAACCCGGGATCCGGAGAACAGTAGACTAATGCTCTATCCACCATAC
Source organism: Piezodorus guildinii (assembly GCA_023052935.1). Taxonomy (NCBI): domain Eukaryota; kingdom Metazoa; phylum Arthropoda; class Insecta; order Hemiptera; family Pentatomidae; genus Piezodorus; species Piezodorus guildinii. The sequence continues at coordinate 70,967,080 of CM041298.1, forward strand.
CCCTCCGCTCTCTCGAACCGATGTCCTTGAGATAGAAAAATTCAAGGCAAAACGGACTTTTTTAAAGTTATAGCGGGATTTATTAGGGAACGATAGTGGAGCTATCTGGACGATGCGAGGAAGGGTGGGCGCGCACTGGCGGTGAATGGCTGAGATAAGGACAAGGTTGAAATTACAAACAACTTCCTCCAACGATAAAGTCCCCCCACCCGGCTGTCAGCCCTCTCTTCCTCCAACGCCATGTTATGAACTTTCGATAAAACGGAAGAGAAATTGGACATCGATCCGTCCGAGTCCCTCCCACATCGGAGGCTTTGTTTAATTTGAGGTCACTCTCCAATAATCCCCTCCACAACAAATATTCAATAGTTTTTTTTCTTTTTGCCGACTCCGAAAAAGAAGATTCTCAATTCGACGTCTGCTTTTGTTTTATGAAGAGATAAATAAAAAGTCGTAAATCTTTATGGTCTAAATCTTTACACAGGAACATCGCCCGTGAAAGTGTACTAATGAAAAATGTTAGAAAATGAAATAAACAAACAATGATTTTTAATACAAGCAAAGGAACGAATGATCTGGTGGTGATGGTGGTCTGTGGGAGGATGTATCGTAGATTCAATATATGAATGAAGAATTATCTTTAGTCAGAAAGGAAAATACATAAGAATATATCCAGATAGATAGATTTTTATTTTCTTAGGGCCTAAGGCCCTTCCTTACAGACAAAATAATAATTTATACACTCATAAATGTGCCAATAATATAAAATTTTTACTTTTTATATATATATATATTGTTTTTGTTTTTTTATTTATTTATTGAAATTTACAACTGTATGTTTTCATACAAGTAAATATGCTGCAATGATAAAACACATGAAAAACAAAAAAACATGAAGAGAAACTGCCCATTGGCAGCACTCTAGTAGTGAATCCAAACATGAATGTCTCGAGGCCATCTTCTTTTCAGGCGCCTCGGCGGATTGTCAGGAATTGAAGAGGAAGCAAGAATCGAAACTAATGGATTAGAGTGGGAGTGGAGTTTTTCATGGAAGGAGTGATACCTGGTACAGGCCAAATCAGCATTATATGGAACATTAAGGTCTTTGTGGATGATTTTATTGGTGACAAAGTAAGGAGCGTTAAGGATTTTGGATTTTAAGGATTGGATACGGGAAGGGTTTGATGGTTTAGTAGAGCCCCAAAGCTCAACTCCGTCCAGTCAAGTCCAAATAAGCCTTCTGGTTGTCATGTAAATGAGTCTTTTGTAGTTAAGTGAAAGGTTAGACCGTCTGTCAAGTAAATGTTAAAGTAACCGATATCGGCGAGCAGTTTCTTGTCTTTTCAGTCTTGTATGTGGATTCCATGTAAGACATTTGTCAAGCAGGAGGTCTAAATAACGGATCTGTTCAACAGGGATGAGCGTCATAGGTTTATGACGAAGGGATATAATATATTAAAAATAAATAAAAACTGAAGGAAGAGATAAAGAAAAAATAAAGTAATGAAGTAAAAGGAACAGCTTCAAGGCGCACTTGACGAGTCTACACCCATAAATAGCCGAAGGCAAGCCTTACGGAAGAGGTAGAAAACTTTACTACACCGGTAGTACCCGCTGCCGTGGCGTGAAAACATTCCCCAAGGCCTCGTTTCTGCAAGTAGGTAGTTGGAATATACCATGTAATTTCTTGCTCCGTTCCTCGACTAATTCACGTCTTATAATTTCTGGAACACCAGAATCTAGAAGCTTACCTGCTAGGCACATTAGGTTGAGGCAGCGATATTATTTTGCTCGTAGTCAACTAATTCTCTTATGAGTGGACTTGCGTGGTCATCCCTTGTGGTACCGAAGATAAATCGGATAGCTGTGTTGAGAGCTCTCCTTATTCTTCAGTCCTCCCCTTCCGATATATCTATATATACTGAATAGAGTGAATAGCCTCATTTCTTCAGACCACAGTGACAAGGTTTTTCCTACGGACCTGTGAGAGTCGTTCTAGAGGAGCTGGAAACTGTTTAAGGTATCTTAGATGTCAACCCAGTTGCATCTATTTCATAAAATGCCAATAAGTCCCTAAAAGAAAACCAAGACCAGCTTTCCTAACACTAAACCTAGACTGAACAAACTATACAGAAACTTTTTTTCTCATCATTGTCCTGAGTTTTCTTTTGGTTCAATATTTGTTAGATATATATTTGGCCGTTTCACAAATTAAATAAAAAAGTATATAAAAAAAAGAAATATCAATAAATTTCTTTTGTGAAACGGCCAAATATAAATCTTACACATATACAGAAACTCTTAACTCCTTACTCTCGAAAACTGTACAGCATGTAAGGCTTTGTTTCCCGTACAGAGAATAAGCTGTTTGTTGGGGAAATAAATTCACAGAACGATACTGTCTTGATAATTCAACGCCGGACACCGCCGTTAATTGGGTTAATATGGGCATCTGTTGAGTAGAGTATTATCCTAAGCTACTGAGATCCGTCTATATAAGGTAGTTTAAGGATGTTACCTATTTACTTGTGGAACGTTGAATTTTGAATTAAAGGAAAAATCTGTTTACACGTTGATATAATTCAACTATATAATGATGTTGATTCTGTGCCTTCCTCAAAGTAAGCCGTATTCAATGGGCTGCCAATGTCACAAAAAACATTGTAGATCAAGACTCAAACAAATGAAGTAGAGGCTGAGCAAGATTTTAATGTGCGTAGAGTATAACTGCTGACACCCAATCTTTACTTGGGAATGGATTTGGATGTTACAAAAGGATTGTCCCCACCCAGGACGTAGCGCCACACCAGAAAGACTAAGCTAATTAAATAATTATTATTGATTTATTATTTTCAATAATGAGCTTTCGTTTGTAATCGACCAAAAAGGAAAAAAAAACCTCAAGCTTACGTTTCAAGATGCGTAGGATCCGAATAGCGAATTTTAAAAAATCCGTTTTTCCGCTGTTCGCGACATTTCTCCCAAACTACTGGACCAATTTATTTAAAATTCGCCACAAAAATACTACTCCATGCAACGATGACCTTAACACCCAGACGTTGATATTAGCCGGTTATTTTTAAAATGACGGCCGATGAAAGGTGATTTAATTCAATAACTCAGTTACTTTTGAAGATAGATATAACATTTATTAGTGTTGTTTAACCAAAATACCATGAATAATTATAAAAAAGAGAAAAAAGAAAACAAATTTTTTGAAAATTTACCCATAAACACGCCCATCACTCAGTTATTTTTAAATATAGAGAAAAGTATGTATAGAGTTTTAGAATCAGTAAAGCGCGATAAATAAATAAAATTATTTGAATGAAAATCGAAAGAAAAGAAAAGGATATAGTAACACAGTCTAGTATATGGTAAATGCTTTTGGTTTATTATTTTCAATAATGAACCTTTGTTATCGACCAAAAAAAAAAATTACTCCCTCTTCCCTCAAAATTTGAGGGCTTACGTTTCAAGCTGCGTAGAATCCGATTAAAGAATAAAAATAAATCCGTTTCTTCTAATTAATAAATACCAAAATGCCTTTATCCTTTGAATTATTGCTTTTCATATTACTTAATTGCCTATCAACAGCTATGTACACAGTTATACCCTTATATTGTTATTTGGGAATAAGAAACCATTGTGAAATAGTTTGTAGCGTTTATTTATTTTTTTTGTATTTACTATGCACAAGAAATGGTTATTTAATATGGATAGAAAGTATCTTTTTTTTATTTTTGGGCAGTTCGTTCCATATTTTAAAGTGTGTAGACGATAGCAGCCTTGTTTTGAGCCTTCCAGGTGTGAAAAGCTGACAAAACTCAATTATTAAGGAAAATTGGTTACCTCAAAAAACAGATTACTCCAAGTAAAATCGAACTTTCTTCAACTTCCACTCATTGAGTTTATGATTGTATTTTAAGTATCGCGTAGTATGTAGTTATAATATAACAAAATAATTAACAGTTTCATGAACTATATAAGGGAAAAAATAATGAATTCGTTTCACAATAGGATGTGACCCAGTTGGACGAAATGGGCTACTGTTGTAGGGAGAAAGGATCAAAGAGATTGGCGGATGAGGGACCTAGCAATTTCATAATTAGCCAATCTTTTTCAAAGCATTTCGGACCGGAATAGCTGATGAGGGTCTTTCATAAAGTCACGTATATCCCGGCGACAGTCTTTTGATAACCGTATGAGTCCACATGGAAGGATTATTACATCAAAATGTCAGGGTAGTGTAAGATATTTTAAAAAACACATTGGCAATTCACAAAGCTTAAATTAATGTGAAGCATCTCTAGCATCAGAGAAACCCGTGGCTGTTGGCCTAGCGCGCTAGTCTACCACGCCAAAGGTTGTGAGTCCGAATCCCAGTCCCGAGAGGATATTTCAAGCATAAGAGGATGTACTTACGACTACCCCCGGGTTAGTGAGACCTGTCAGCCAACCAGTGGCTACTTACAAAAATAGATGTTTGTAGTGATGACGCTACCGTAAAATAGGAGTGTGGAGTCTTACGTGGAGTGGAACGATACCAAAGGTGAATGCCAAGGGTGCCCAAGGCCAGTCGGGCCAACCGAAAAAAAAAATCTATAACCTTATATCCATGATATATTTTAGATAAAAATGTTTTATTTACAATATGTAATCATTTGTTAATTATATTATTTTGGTTATCCTTAAAATCAAAAATTTAATATTGTTCTCACCTCAAACCTCAAAACAGCCTCAGCCACCCCATCATCATTCCCAGACTTCCTATGGTCCTCCCCAGACTATCCATCCACAACCCCAAAAACCGCATCCTCAATCTCAGAATTCCCATCCAGTGTTCCAAGTCCCTAAAAATGATCCTCAAAACTCATCCCTAAGAGTGAAGTTACCACCACTGATACCTCCTCAGACCATTCCCAACCAGCCTATTCCATCTATATCATCAGCTCCTGAAAACCACTCACTAGAAGCTCCATTAAACATGATCCCTTGTCAACAACCTCAGAGAAGGATTCAACCTCCTCCAAGACCTATGAATCCTCTGCCCAAAGACACCCCCTCCTACTCCTATTCCTACCAACATTCATCTGATATTATTCCTATTCTTTCATCCTTTCTCCTAGATCTCCAAAATACCATCAAACCCCTTATTACTCTCCTTACTAGACTCCTTTCAGAAATCCCCTTCAATATCCCACGATGAGTAGGAAGACCCTGGCTATTCTTATGGAACGCTAATGGACTGCTTAATCACCGAGACGAGCTTGACTTATTTATTCACGACAATAACATAGACATTGCCCTTGTGACTGAAACCCATTTCACACTTTTACATACGTGACTACATCACACACAGATCAGATCACCCTGACAAAACATCCCACGCTGGCTCTTGTATCCTTATTCACAATTCTTAGTTAATTCAAAAATTAACTCACTCCCTGATTCCTTCAACTCCAACTGACGCCATCCAATCGACTTCTATTACCTTATCCTGCCGTCCATTTAATATAACCATCTCAGCTGTATATTGCCCTCCTGGCAATTCCCTCTCCTCTCACCAATTTCATTCCTTATTTCAGTCCTTTGGTCCGCGCTTCATTGCCGGGGGAGATTACAACGCCAAAGATCAACGGTGGGGATGCCGAACATCCAACACTCGTGGCAGGATTCTCTCCCAAGTCACCACTTCCAACAACTATTCCGTCTTATCACCCAAAGATCCTACTTACTGGCCTACTTCCCTTAAAAAGCGCCCAGATATTCTTGATATATTCGTCACATCCCAAAATCCCACCTTTCAATCTACAGTAACATCCTTAGAAGACCTCTCCTCAGACCATAGCCCAGTTCTGCTGCTCCTTCATTCAAACCCTATTCCTAAATCCTTCCCTCCTTCTTTAATTACAGGACATGTTGACTGGGACAACTTTCGCTCTGAACTAGAAAACGAACTTGACTTAACGATTCCACTAAAAACAGAACAACAAATTAAATTTGCTGTCGAAAAACTAACAAGAACAATAGGTACTGCAATTAATAACAACTCATCACATCCCAAAAATAATTACTCCCGCTACACTAACTTACCATATCACATTCGAAACTTATTAGCAGAGAAACGGCGAGCAAGGGCTAAGTGGCATAGGTCCAGATACCCGTCCGACAAAACATACTATACTCATCTAACTAACAAACTCAAAACTGAAATTAGAAAATTCAAAAACAAACATTTCAGGACTTCACAGAAAACCTAAGACCAACTGACAAATCTTTATGGACAACTACCAAAAATCTGCTCGAATTCAAAACCTTTAATCACCCACTCCTTACCGAATCTTCTACCTGGTCTCGATCAGATGAAGAAAAGATTCAAATATTTGGTGAACACCTTTCCAAAATATTTAAACCACATCCTGAAATCCTTAATCCAACCCATATTGACCATATTGAAGCAGAACTAACTATTCCACTCCAAATGTCCCCTCCTCCTAAAGCCTTTCATCCTTCTGAAATAATTAACGTTATCCATCAATTACGTATTAAAAAAGCATCTGGTCATGATCTCATCACATCCTATATCCTAAAACAGCTACCTCGAAAAGCAATCCTCTACCTCACTTATATATTCAACGCTACTCTCCGAACCACCTATTTCCCTAAACCATGGAAACTGTCAATAATCAAAATGATCCCAAAACCCCAAAAGCCTCCTGAACATCCATCCTCATACCGTCCGATCTCCCTTTTGCCCATCATGGGAAAGATCCTAGAAAAACTCATTTTGAAACGCCTGTATCCGATCCTAGAAATGAATCACGTAATTCCTGACCATCAGTTTGGATTTCGGACATCCCATTCTACAATTCAGCAATGTCACCGTGTGGTGGATGTTATATTCTCCCCATTGGAGCGTGGAATGTATTGCACGGGTGCTTTTCTCGACGTAGAACAAGCATTCGACCGAGTCTGGCACCCAGGACTCCTTTATAAACTCCGTCAATTCCTTCCCGCTACATACTTCCTGATAATCCGTTCCTACCTTACTGATAGAACGTTCAAAGTAAATCATAATCTTTCCTATTCTTCCACATTTTCTCAGTCTGCAGGTGTACCTCAGGGTAGTATCCTAGGTCCCATCCTTTATACGATATATACAGCAGATATTCCACCCCATCCAAGCACTGTCCTCACAACTTACGCGGATGACACTTGTGTGTTATCCGTCCATAATGATCCAACCGCTGCATCCCGAACCCTTCAGTCCCACATCACAGCCATTGAGAAATGGTGTCAGAACTGGAGGATTAAAATAAATCCTAATAAATCCCACCAAATTACCTTTACCCTTCGTCGCAAACCGATGACCTCCTGCCCCACTGTATCCTTTAACAATACCCCACTCATACCTGTTGAACAAATCCGTTACCTAGGACTCCATCTTGATAAACGTCTTACATGGAATCCTCACACGAGACTAAAACGACAAGAGACTGCCCGTAGATACCGATTACTACAACACTTACTCGACAAAATACTCAAAATAATAAATAAATTAAGTAGGAAAAAATGAATAAATAAGTAAATCTATACTAATATTATAAAGCTGAAGAGTTTTGTTTGTTTTATTTGAACGCGCTAATCTCAGAAACTACTGGTTCGAATTGAAAAATTCTTTTTGTGTTGGATAGTCCATTTATCGAGGAAGGTTATAGGCTATATAACATCACGCTGCTACCAATAGGACCGAAGAATCAGTCGAAAATCTGGGGGAAAACGGGGAAAATTTGGGAGAAAAAAAAACCTTGCTTCCCAATGATTCCAAATAATTTACCTTTTATTTTTAAATAATTCAATTTCCAGTAAATTTATATTTTTCCATTTAAACACGTAAGAATAGATTTACGTCGAGATCGGGTTGCGGAGAAAATCATTATGTTCTTCTGCCACAAGAAAATAAAACTAAAAATGTCATTTACGCGGAAGTACTTTAAAATATATTCTTTTAAAAACTTCTTAATAGTTATTTAATAACAGAAATTGATGCAGACGAAGTCGCTTTAGAATATATCAAAGAAAAAGTGACATGTACTAAGAAGGTTTAAATTTGGGTGATAAAATTCCGGTTCTGGGATACGCCTATGATTTGGTACTGCTAAAGGAAGACACGGAAACTAAAAAACTAAATACAATCCGTTAATAAAAACCGGTAAAGAAATAAAACTCGAAATAAATACCGAAAACACAAAATATATGATTTGTAGCAGAGACGGTGGCGATCATAGTGATATTGATATATCAGGGTATACTTTTGAACACGTAGAGAAATTTAAGTATTTAGGTTCAAAGATAACGAAAAAAAAAATCCAGGAGGAAATAAAGTCCTGGTTAAAGGCGGGAAATGCGTGTTATAATTCAGTTGCGAAATTACTTAGCTTCTGTCTAAAAACTTAACGGTTAGAATTTATAAAACTGTTATTCTTCCGACGGTGAAACGTGGCCGTTTACTTTGAAGGACGGACAACGGCTAAAGGTTTTAGAAAATAAGGTACTAAAATATTTGGTCCGAAGAGAGATGAGGCTACTGGGGAGTATAGAAGGTTGCACACAACGTGGAAATATTTATATCAATCTATATTATTATCTATATTGTTAAGTCATGATTTATTTCAAGAGTCATTTTCAACTTTAATTGTTATTACCTTGAAGCATATACATTTATAAATTAAAAAAATTACTATTTCTTTTGATTTATTCGAGTATAATAATCAGAACTATTATTTTAAGCATATTTAGGACTTTTATTAGCTGTATGTCTATATTTATAAAAGAAAGTACCACTCAATTTTCTGGTATCTAAAAAATTACTATGGTTGTGAGGATAAAATTTTTCCTGAGGTTAGTCTTACCGCCTAGATGTGCAATAAGGCAGGATTTGAAAATCTTCGCCCAAAAAGTGGTTGAACAACCTAAACGTGAAATTGTCTTAATCTGATATGTATCAGCAAAGGTACAAAAATTTTATAACAAATATATTTAAGCATATTACTGTTGTTATCTGTTCGTTTAACGTCACTTTTGTACTACTATGGTTAATCGTATGATGACTAATTTTTTCCTCTCCAAGTTTAGTTAGGGTAGAGATCTTTAACGAGTTCATGGAATCGCAAAGGCTTTGGACCACCATTTTACGTCCCCTTCGAAGGAGGGCATAACTAAGGTTGTTTTTTACTCCCATTAAAAAATCCTAAGGGCACCTGGCTGGTCACTACATACAGGTTACCGACCCTTTTAAGTATATTGCGTTTCATACCTTTTCGAGTGTAGGTTCCTATGAAAATATATTCAATTGTTATTTATTTTTTTAAAATGGTTTGTGACGATTATTTTTACATATTAAGTGATTATGGGTATAACCACTTCTACTGGTTTGCTATTGTAAATTTGACAGGAAGAAGTCAAGATCGGGCTTTAAATGATAACAAAGAGTAGCTGATAGTTGATATTTATTATAGCCAATCTCACCATAAACGCACATAAATTAATACGAAATGCAATATTCACGAGCAAAGCTGCGTGACACAGCTAGTTTATAAAATGGAATGAGATGAAATAATTCCAATAATAATAATTAAGTGATGGTATGTATAAAGAAAATTAAGAAAGTAACATGCTAATAATAAAATATTAAATAAAATGAGTAAAAATTACTTCTATTCTTATATATTTCCAATTTAAAATTTATTTATAACCTGTTAAGGAGGGTATAATACACATAATTAGCATAGCAATAAGTTTGACGATGTCCTCGAAAATTACTGATTTAAATAAACAAGGAAGTGCTACCTCTGGGTAGTTTCTTTTCACACCTATATCAAGACATTTATGATCACATGGGAGATCGGGCGATGGGAGTCCTAAATTTTGCCTACCCAGGTTTAATTAAGATAGGGATCTTTACCGAGTATCTGACATCGCACAGGCTCGGGACCACCTTTTAACGTTCCCTCCGTTACTAATTCCCTCCGCATAGGCGAGGCTATTACGCTAACCACCCTGCTACAGGTAACCCCAGGTGGTCTTAGGATTTTTTAGTGGAAGCATCCTTTATTATGCCGTCATTCGGAGGGACGTAAAAAGGTGGTCCCGAGCCTGTGAGATGTCAGGTACTCGTTAAAGATCCCTACCCTACTTAAACCTGGATAGGCAAAATTTACAACTCCCACTGCAGCATCGTCCGATTAGTCAGGTTAGTCTCTTAGCATGATGTAAATACAGTTTTAAATACCTAAAATAAATAAATATTAAAAAAAAAAGGGAAGGGAAAAAAATATGTGTTCTGTACATTTGTGTATGTACAATATGCCTGGGTTAAAATCAGTTATTTTTTTTAGGGAAGTTCCAAGTCTACAATCATTGTGGATATTTTCGTGTAACGAGAGTAATTATTCATTTTTCACTTGCTTATATTTTGAATTCTCTCTAGCTTTTTATGCAGTTATGCAGGTGGAACTCCACAACGGTGAATCATAGGTAAGTTTTGTTCGTGTATGTAACTGATTTATAAAGGAAGAGTTTGTTTTTTGAGCTGAAGCTAATCGGGTATGCATTCTGAAACAGGCTACTCATTGGCAATGAGATAGTGTCAGGAATATGAAGTATTTATATATTATTATATCACTGTAAGTATTTATATATACTAGTATATATTTATATATATTATATATATATATATACACATAACTTATGCGTTTTCCGAAATATAAATTTTAAAAAATAAAGAAAGGGGCATAAACAACACGCTTGATGGCTATTCAAACACTAACTTTATTTGGTCTTATATATATATATATATATATATATATATATATATATATATATATATATATATATAAGTATTTATATCAATTAACACTAAGAGGTTCCTTACAGGTTCCTCTTCAGGTTTTTGACAGAACACTTTAACAAAAACGTCTAGCACTCCATCGTTCTATCATTCATAGAACACTGGAAGTACATCAAAAGAATTGAATGAGGTTTACCAGGAAATGCTTGGATCACGCTAAAAAAGAACTGAAGTAGACAAAGAAAGGGCTATGGTTTGCGTGCTCTGGCTTTGTAGGAGGTTCTATCAATTATTTCCAAACTATTTTCTACTACATTCTTTTTCCGAAATGATAAACAAACATTCAATGTTTATATACTATTTCTTTCACTTCTCGATTTACACTTCAAACATCGTTGAAAGAAAGTACGACAAGGCCACTGTATCAGATTTTGCAGACGATATTGCAGTCACAAGCAGCAGCTCAAATGCTAGTAAGGCTCTCAAGCAATCACAAAATGCCTGTCAAAAGATAGCGGTTAAATATAGAAGTTAATCCTGATAAAACAAAGGGATATTCATTCGTTCCTGAAAGGTAACAAAAAACTTCCTTTAGGATTCAGTCTAGTTAAATGCCAAATTAAACTATCCAATAATATTGTATATCTTGGAATCACATTCAATATACATTTAATACTGTCAGTTCACTTTTCTAAAAAAATTAATTCTGTAAGGCTAAAAATATTCAGGCTTAACCATATAGCATCATTTCCAAGTTTATCTCTTGTGCAAGTCTATCTATTGTGCTAGCCTGGGTACCCTCGCACTGTGGTATCCCTGGAAATGAAGCAGCTGACAGGGCAGCAAACCTTCCAGAACAACGAATGATACCACTATAGTGGATCAAACGACCGTAGGAGACTGAGATACTGGTGCAAAAAAGCCTTAAAAGAACACTGGCAACAAACATGGAACCAAACTCCCAGCAAGCTCCAAGAAATTAAGCAAGACACTTTTCCATGGAAGATCTCTTCCAGACAGTCTCGCTCTGAAGAGGTTATCTTAACAAGACTGCGAATTGAACACTCGGCATTCACCCACGGATATCTTATGAGATGCCTAGAACCACCGATTTGCGAAACATGTAAAACACCTCTGACCATAAAACACATTGTGACCTCATGCAAGATATACACAAACACCAGAACAAAACACGATATACCCCTCTCTATGACCGAAGCACTCACCGACGATGAAGAAAAAATAACAAAAGTTATCAAGTTCATAAAAACTATAAAAATGAACCATCTTATATAAATACTATTGTAATGTAATACTAATGTAAATATTGTAAAATTGTAACAGACTGTAAATGTAAGAATCTGTAAATAATTTATGTTATAAAGTAATGTCCGTATATAATGTAATGTAATATATAAAATTTAAGCCGCTAATGACCCGCTTGGGTAGATGCGGAATATTATAAAATAAATAAATAAGTTTGGAGAGTGAGGGAAGAGGCTTATTTATTTATTTTTTTTATTGGTCGATTACAAGGGTTTATTATTGAAAATAATAAAACAAAAAAGTCAAATGAATTGAATAAAAGAAATAATAAACCAAAAAAAATGTATGACTACTTCCTAAAATAATATAGTACTTATTCCTAATCATTGTATTCATTTATACCGCGATTGAAATAATCTAATAGACCTATTTTGTATGAACCGAATATACCCAAACTGCGAAATATTGATCTCGGTGAATTACTTAAAATTAGAAATACAATATACGTGTCTATATACCATTAGTTAGCACATGCAATTGAATTGTCTGTGCAATGCTTGAGGCATTCTTGTTACAAGCAAAGGCTTCACAAATATTTTTCATTAAGGTAATTTTCCAATGACATCTCGCGGTCCACAATTTGGGAACCACTTTCTAGGTAACTCCAAACAAAGAAATATGGAGATGTGCCTCGAATATCACCGTATGATAATGGTGAAGAAGCAGAAAAAGTTGGAATGGGTTTATTGAGGAACATCCGCTTAGAAAAGACTAGCCGTACAACTCGGAAACCCCATAATGTTGGAAGGTATAAAAGGGAAGGGAAAAAAAGAAATGATAAGTCGTTACTAGTCTATAAAGCCCGCACGAACATAACAACACAAGAAAAAAAAAATTATTGTTCAATATTGAGAGCCTGGTAGAGGGTCTGCGTGCTTGAAGCTACTATTGTTATAAACTTTATCAGAAATTCATTAAAAAAATACTAGAAGAACTACATTATGATTTTGGAAGAAGCAACCGTCGATGTAAGAATCCGTATCTGACTGGTTTCCTTTTTTTCAGATATTTACGAAATAAGAGCAATCCAGAATTATTAGCCCTTTTCGTTCTAGTTTTTTTGTCCTCCCCTTATAGATCCGTGGCCTACATAAGTGAAGCTATACAGACGGAACGGATATGGGTGGCAGTGAAAAAAGTTGTTTACCCTGTAACAGCCAGACTAGTTCAAAAAGAAGCTGCATTGCGGTACTCCTGAAGACCCGGATCACGTAGCTATGGCAAGACAACTTCAACTACTTCTAACGTGATGGCCATACTTTCTCTTTTATGTTACCTTTAATCCGCAATAGGCGTTGCAGTCTTACTTAACTCCTGTAACTGAGGTATTTAATACTTGGTTATTGCAAGGCTGAAGTTCCTGAAAGAAAAATAAATTTGATTCTAGGACGAAGTAGTCAACTAGGAATAACAAAAATATACAAAACAAATTATGTTTGTTAATTTGTGGAGACTTGGGCGTTCCAGGGACTCCTAAACATTAATAGAGCTGGTTGTTTATAAATGAATGTGGACTGTATTTGAAATAATGGATCTATTGTGTAATTAGGTTACAGACTGATTCTATTGTCAAGGAAAATATAATGACGGTTAGTAATTTTGACAATGGATAAGTTAGAATTTAAAACTATTATCCAGTTGGGCTAATAGATGGAAAGTGAAAATGAACCAATCAAAGAGTCTATTTATCGTTTTCACGCTCAATCATGGGGATTGTCCAGCAGTCTATTTTGAGGATAAACCCATTCCGACATCAGAGGAAGTACGATATTTGGGACTGTACTTAGACAAAAGACTGACATGGAGGACCCACATTAGACTTAAAAGACAACAACTGAACAGACGATTTGGACTACTATCCCGTCTGCTTGACAAACGATCCAAATTATCCGTGAACACCAAACTTACTATTTACAAAGTACTGATCAAACCATTATGGACATACGGGATAGAGCTATGGGGATCTGCCAAATGTTCTAACATCCAAATAATTCAAACCCTTCAATCGAAAATATTGCGAAAAATCGTGGATGCACCGTTTTATGTAACCAACGAATTACTTCACAAGGACTTGGACATACTCACAGTTTCAGACACAGCCACAGAATATTATAAAAGATTTCATGACAAACTGACTTACAACATGAACCCATCGGCCCAAACACTTAAATCCTACACGAACCCGTACAACCCACCCCGACGACTTTTGAGGCGGTGGCCTAGAGATGCCTTGCTTTAACCGACTTTCGGAAGTCATCATATTTGCTTATTGCAAATTTTTTTTTTTTTTTGCAGATAGCAAATGACATTAAAGTCAAACATAAACGATTGTAAATAAATAATAAATAAAAACTATTGATAAGATAGCTGGCTGATTATGTGGGTCGTCTCTCCCTCTTGCATTTTTCTGTTCCCGGACCGGCTGGTGTCTATTTTTCTACTCCACCATTATTTTGTATATTTTTAGAAAGTTTGTAACAATCAGCTCTCACTATTAATAATAATGTTTAGGATTACTCTGGAATGCCCCAATAACAAGTGGTCATCCGGCCCGTAGGACCACTTGTTAATATTTAGGAGTGTCCTGGAACGCCCCAGGTATCCATACATTAGCAATATTAGTCTTGTCTTTTAGGAATTCAATACAGAAATGAATCAGATTTCTTAGCAAACACTAGGTTTCATCTATAGCTTTCAATATTAAATATATTGGCTAGATTGATAGTTTAAAAGATGGAGAAATGTTTGGTGTTTGAAAGTGGTTAATGATAAGGCTTAAATAATGAATTCCAGAATAGAATAGCACGAATGAAAAACGAATTTCTGAAGAAGGCGGATCTGTTAGAAGGTATGTACAACTTTATGGGATTTTATCTCGTTTTGCAAGTGGACAGAGAAGTATGTTGAAGCATATCGAGTATGTAAGGAGGTTTTTGTTTTGAAAAAGACTAACATCAAGAAGGTATTGTCGGCGGATAAAGAATAAAGCCACTTCATCTGAGCGTACCTACTGAAAACATGGGATTGTCTGGAAACGAATCCATGAATCCACTCTTTAATAACCTACTTGAATCTCAGTCTTCTGTTCCATTGTAATATTTATAAGTATATATTGCGTTTTCTTAGTATGTCTAAGAAAAGATTTATTTGAAATGTTGATTATATAAAGTAAAAGCTAAACTATAAGCACTTGTCCGTTTCTCTGTTTTGTTCTAAGGAGTCTTGGTCCCAGAACAAAGAATGTTTTTTCATTTCGTTTATAATATAGAGATTTAGTGTACTGAGTCTCAAAATCTATTATTTTAAGTACTATTAACCATGCTTCCTTGATTTCCCATAACTGCTTCCTTGTAAAATGTTCCTTCCCGTTCTAATAAGTGTTTACACCTGTTGCAGCTGTTCATGATCGATAACTGCGCAGACGATTGGAGGATAGCGATGACATGGCAGAGGATGGCCCAGATCGGAGCGGAGCTGGCGATCTGCGCGGTCCACCCGATCCCAGGGAGTACTACTTCCTCTGGACGACCAAGCTGGCCAACAAGGGCGGGGAGGTCGGCCGCCAGTGGGTCCCTTACGACGTCGCGCTCTCTCTTCCCATGTTCCTCAGGCTCTATCTCATATGCAGGGTAATGCTCCTTCACAGCAAGCTCTTCACCGACGCTTCTTCCAGGAGTATAGGTGCTCTCAACAGGATTAATTTTAATACCAGGTGAATGATTTATCATCACAGTCCAATATTGTTAGCTTAGAAATGGAAGATTTCAAATGTCAACCTTACATTCCAAAGCCACTCTTGGTAACTAACCAATTGAAAGCCTATTGATACCTAACATCAGCTTTCTCTCTCGTAAAGGAACTGGTCGGTAACCTTTTGGATATCTGAACCTTGATGGTTAATAGCTTTATACATAAGAATGTTTAATGCCAGAGCAAATCCTCCAACGTTTCTTCTACAGCATCATTGAAACTACAACCCACAATACCTCAATCATTCAATCACTTCATGTCAAGGACCTCCTGAATCCTAAAAATCTTGAATATATATTCATTTGTAAAAGATTTCTTAAGAGGCCATGAGACTTTATACATGATTTATACATATACGCTAGGCGTTGAGAGTGGGTAAAGGTATGATTCCACATGAAGAAACGGCATCGACGTAACAAGTTCAATTCCAGACACAGGAAAGGGTAGTGTTGCATTATGAGGCAAGCCAAAGCCCGACACGGAGAATAAAGACGGTCGTGTAGCACTAGTATTAACTTGTACAGCAGCCCAAAGGGCTACACCGTATAACGTACATTCCATGCAAACACCACTGCTATGCCAGATATAACAGTAGGAGAAATATTGAATGTTTAAAAAATAACCTAATTTTTATTGTCATTGTTACAACTATTAGCCTTTTTGGAATCTAGTAAAATGTAATTTAATTTTTTCTTTCAATGTTATATATGAATATTGAGAGGAACAATCACAATTCAGGATATATCTGACAAAGGATTAATGAAAGACATGTATAGAACTCATCTTCTTAATCCATAATATTATATGTTAATTGTCTTATTCCATTTCCATGCTGCTTCTTGTACAAGAAGTTGTAACTCTTCTTCTTAGTCTTTTTCTTCTTATGTCTGAGGAGTCTCAATTCAGGCTCCATCTGGATCCCTGTTCAGGTCCCTAATTTCTTGGAAGGTTTTGCCTCTCTACCCTCCTGCTCTGAAAGTATACTCCTGATAGAATAGTCTTGGACAGCCTTTGTGCTTCCAGTAATCCATTTCCCTAATGTATCCAAACCACTTTAATTGCCTGTTTTCGAGTAAGGTCTTTAGCTCCACTACTTTCAGCTGCTCTATTATGCTTTCATTCCTTCAGTCAATCTAAGTCTTTCCAACTGATTTCCATAGGAATTTGATTTCGGAACCAGAAAGCCAGGTCACAGGGCTGAATTTCTCATCCAGATAACCCAGCTTTCACCTAAGAGAAGGTTCAGAAGTACACATCCCTGTATACGTACCACATTCGGTTTCCTTACCAACATTCCATTACTCCACTATATTGCTGCAGATAGGGTAAATAACTTAGGGTAAAGTCGGCTTTGGATACATATTTGAGAGTCATAAGATAAATAAAATAAGTAAATTTCAGTAAAAGATTAGGTACCTCGCCATTGCAGTACTGTGAATATCCTCTTGATAGAATCAAGACCTAGGTTTTGGAGATGTTGGTGGTTATTCTTTTGGATAGAAGAACTTCTTTCTGCTGTTCAACAAGAGCTACATAGCTACAACTTGTCTTTCATATGTGCGGTCAGTGGAATATCCTCAGCATATAAGCACATAAGGCACAACCATAACATTCATCAAGTTATATTTCCAATGGTTGTAGTACAGCATTTACAATCTTTATAGATTTTGTCTATTATTTCCAACAATAAAAAGACAGTTCCTCTGACTCTGAGAATCTCAGTCCTATAGGCTTACTTATAAACTATAACACAGAGTTAAGGCTCATAGACAAGAACCAAATAAGAAGAAACTACTAGCATTCAGCCAGTAAGGCAAACTTGAGACCACATCTTCCAACTATGAATCATCACAGAAAAAGCATGTGACAGGAGCAATAAATTGTCTTTGGCATCTACTGTTCCTAGTAGGTTCATTATAATTTACAATAAACATCAAATAATCCCACGAAAAGGACTATTTTTACTATTTTGTAGGATATGACATTTTAATAGCAACTCTCTTCCTGATGCAAGAATTGGTAAAAAATATCATAATGCTGTCTATATTAGAAATGGGGGAAATTAATCCATTACTCTGGTAGTGTTGAGAATGAAAATCTGTGACAAAATATGTCCTGGCTGAGAACTACAGTAGGTAGAAAAGAATGTCCACCTTTGTTTACCCTCTTCCCTCAGGGTATGAGCCATACTTTTTGTTACCAAAACCCTTTAAACTATTATACTAGTATTAACTTGTACAGCAGCCCAAAGGGCTACACCGTATAACGTACATTCCATGCAAACACCACTGCTATGCCAGATATAACAGTAGGAGAAATATTGAATGTTTAAAAAATAACCTAATTTTTATTGTCATTGTTACAACTATTAGCCTTTTTGGAATCTAGTAAAATGTAATTTAATTTTTTCTTTCAATGTTATATATGAATATTGAGAGGAACAATCACAATTCAGGATATATCTGACAAAGGATTAATGAAAGACATGTATAGAACTCATCTTCTTAATCCATAATATTATATGTTAATTGTCTTATTCCATTTCCATGCTGCTTCTTGTACAAGAAGTTGTAACTCTTCTTCTTAGTCTTTTTCTTCTTATGTCTGAGGAGTCTCAATTCAGGCTCCATCTGGATCCCTGTTCAGGTCCCTAATTTCTTGGAAGGTTTTGCCTCTCTACCCTCCTGCTCTGAAAGTATACTCCTGATAGAATAGTCTTGGACAGCCTTTGTGCTTCCAGTAATCCATTTCCCTAATGTATCCAAACCACTTTAATTGCCTGTTTTCGAGTAAGGTCTTTAGCTCCACTACTTTCAGCTGCTCTATTATGCTTTCATTCCTTCAGTCAATCTAAGTCTTTCCAACTGATTTCCATAGGAATTTGATTTCGGAACCAGAAAGCCAGGTCACAGGGCTGAATTTCTCATCCAGATAACCCAGCTTTCACCTAAGAGAAGGTTCAGAAGTACACATCCCTGTATACGTACCACATTCGGTTTCCTTACCAAACATTCCATTACTCCACTATATTGCTGCAGATAGGGTAAATAACTTAGGGTAAAGTCGGCTTTGGATACATATTTGAGAGTCATAAGATAAATAAAATAAGTAAATTTCAGTAAAAGATTAGGTACCTGCATGCAGTACTGTGAATATCCTCTTGATAGAATCAAGACCTAGGTTTTGGAGATGTTGGTGGTTATTCTTTTGGATAGAAGAACTTCTTTCTGCTGTTCAACAAGAGCTACATAGCTACAACTTGTCTTTCATATGTGCGGTCAGTGGAATATCCTCAGCATATAAGCACATAAGGCACAACCATAACATTCATCAAGTTATATTTCCAATGGTTGTAGTACAGCATTTACAATCTTTATAGATTTTGTCTATTATTTCCAACAATAAAAAGACAGTTCCTCTGACTCTGAGAATCTCAGTCCTATAGGCTTACTTATAAACTATAACACAGAGTTAAGGCTCATAGACAAGAACCAAATAAGAAGAAACTACTAGCATTCAGCCAGTAAGGCAAACTTAAGACCACATCTTCCAACTATGAATCATCACAGAAAAAGCATGTGACAGGAGCAATAAATTGTCTTTGGCATCTACTGTTCCTAGTAGGTTCATTATAATTTACAATAAACATCAAATAATCCCACGAAAAGGACTATTTTTACTATTTTGTAGGATATGACATTTTAATAGCAACTCTCTTCCTGATGCAAGAATTGGTAAAAATATCATAATGCTGTCTATATTAGAAATGGGGGAAATTAATCCATTACTCTGGTAGTGTTGAGAATGAAAATCTGTGACAAAATATGTCCTGGCTGAGAACTACAGTAGGTAGAAAAGAATGTCCACCTTTGTTTACCCTCTTCCCTCAGGGTATGAGCCATACTTTTTGTTACCAAAACCCTTTAAACTATTATACTAGTATTAACTTGTACAGCAGCCCAAAGGGCTACACCGTATAACGTACATTCCATGCAAACACCACTGCTATGCCAGATATAACAGTAGGAGAAATATTGAATGTTTAAAAAATAACCTAATTTTTATTGTCATTGTTACAACTATTAGCCTTTTTGGAATCTAGTAAAATGTAATTTAATTTTTTCTTTCAATGTTATATATGAATATTGAGAGGAACAATCACAATTCAGGATATATCTGACAAAGGATTAATGAAAGACATGTATAGAACTCATCTTCTTAATCCATAATATTATATGTTAATTGTCTTATTCCATTTCCATGCTGCTTCTTGTACAAGAAGTTGTAACTCTTCTTCTTAGTCTTTTTCTTCTTATGTCTGAGGAGTCTCAATTCAGGCTCCATCTGGATCCCTGTTCAGGTCCCTAATTTCTTGGAAGGTTTTGCCTCTCTACCCTCCTGCTCTGAAAGTATACTCCTGATAGAATAGTCTTGGACAGCCTTTGTGCTTCCAGTAATCCATTTCCCTAATGTATCCAAACCACTTTAATTGCCTGTTTTCGAGTAAGGTCTTTAGCTCCACTACTTTCAGCTGCTCTATTATGCTTTCATTCCTTCAGTCAATCTAAGTCTTTCCAACTGATTTCCATAGGAATTTGATTTCGGAACCAGAAAGCCAGGTCACAGGGCTGAATTTCTCATCCAGATAACCCAGCTTTCACCTAAGAGAAGGTTCAGAAGTACACATCCCTGTATACGTACCACATTCGGTTTCCTTACCAACATTCCATTACTCCACTATATTGCTGCAGATAGGGTAAATAACTTAGGGTAAAGTCGGCTTTGGATACATATTTGAGAGTCATAAGATAAATAAAATAAGTAAATTTCAGTAAAAGATTAGGTACCTCGCCATTGCAGTACTGTGAATATCCTCTTGATAGAATCAAGACCTAGGTTTTGGAGATGTTGGTGGTTATTCTTTTGGATAGAAGAACTTCTTTCTGCTGTTCACAAGAGCTACATAGCTACAACTTGTCTTTCATATGTGCGGTCAGTGGAATATCCTCAGCATATAAGCACATAAGGCACAACCATAACATTCATCAAGTTATATTTCCAATGGTTGTAGTACAGCATTTACAATCTTTATAGATTTTGTCTATTATTTCCAACAATAAAAAGACAGTTCCTCTGACTCTGAGAATCTCAGTCCTATAGGCTTACTTATAAACTATAACACAGAGTTAAGGCTCATAGACAAGAACCAAATAAGAAGAAACTACTAGCATTCAGCCAGTAAGGCAAACTTAAGACCACATCTTCCACTATGAATCATCACAGAAAAAGCATGTGACAGGAGCAATAAATTGTCTTTGGCATCTACTGTTCCTAGTAGGTTCATTATAATTTACAATAAACATCAAATAATCCCACGAAAAGGACTATTTTTACTATTTTGTAGGATATGACATTTTAATAGCAACTCTCTTCCTGATGCAAGAATTGGTAAAAATATCATAATGCTGTCTATATTAGAAATGGGGGAAATTAATCCATTACTCTGGTAGTGTTGAGAATGAAAATCTGTGACAAAATATGTCCTGGCTGAGAACTACAGTAGGTAGAAAAGAATGTCCACCTTTGTTTACCCTCTTCCCTCAGGGTATGAGCCATACTTTTTGTTACCAAAACCCTTTAAACTATTATACTAGTATTAACTTGTACAGCAGCCCAAAGGGCTACACCGTATAACGTACATTCCATGCAAACACCACTGCTATGCCAGATATAACAGTAGGAGAAATATTGAATGTTTAAAAAATAACCTAATTTTTATTGTCATTGTTACAACTATTAGCCTTTTTGGAATCTAGTAAAATGTAATTTAATTTTTTCTTTCAATGTTATATATGAATATTGAGAGGAACAATCACAATTCAGGATATATCTGACAAAGGATTAATGAAAGACATGTATAGAACTCATCTTCTTAATCCATAATATTATATGTTAATTGTCTTATTCCATTTCCATGCTGCTTCTTGTACAAGAAGTTGTAACTCTTCTTCTTAGTCTTTTTCTTCTTATGTCTGAGGAGTCTCAATTCAGGCTCCATCTGGATCCCTGTTCAGGTCCCTAATTTCTTGGAAGGTTTTGCCTCTCTACCCTCCTGCTCTGAAAGTATACTCCTGATAGAATAGTCTTGGACAGCCTTTGTGCTTCCAGTAATCCATTTCCCTAATGTATCCAAACCACTTTAATTGCCTGTTTTCGAGTAAGGTCTTTAGCTCCACTACTTTCAGCTGCTCTATTATGCTTTCATTCCTTCAGTCAATCTAAGTCTTTCCAACTGATTTCCATAGGAATTTGATTTCGGAACCAGAAAGCCAGGTCACAGGGCTGAATTTCTCATCCAGATAACCCAGCTTTCACCTAAGAGAAGGTTCAGAAGTACACATCCCTGTATACGTACCACATTCGGTTTCCTTACCAACATTCCATTACTCCACTATATTGCTGCAGATAGGGTAAATAACTTAGGGTAAAGTCGGCTTTGGATACATATTTGAGAGTCATAAGATAAATAAAATAAGTAAATTTCAGTAAAAGATTAGGTACCTCGCCATTGCAGTACTGTGAATATCCTCTTGATAGAATCAAGACCTAGGTTTTGGAGATGTTGGTGGTTATTCTTTTGGATAGAAGAACTTCTTTCTGCTGTTCAACAAGAGCTACATAGCTACAACTTGTCTTTCATATGTGCGGTCAGAGGAATATCCTCAGCATATAAGCACATAAGGCACAACCATAACATTCATCAAGTTATATTTCCAATGGTTGTAGTACAGCATTTACAATCTTTATAGATTTTGTCTATTATTTCCAACAATAAAAAGACAGTTCCTCTGACTCTGAGAATCTCAGTCCTATAGGCTTACTTATAAACTATAACACAGAGTTAAGGCTCATAGACAAGAACCAAATAAGAAGAAACTACTAGCATTCAGCCAGTAAGGCAAACTTGAGACCACATCTTCCAACTATGAATCATCACAGAAAAAGCATGTGACAGGAGCAATAAATTGTCTTTGGCATCTACTGTTCCTAGTAGGTTCATTATAATTTACAATAAACATCAAATAATCCCACGAAAAGGACTATTTTTACTATTTGTAGGATATGACATTTTAATAGCAACTCTCTTCCTGATGCAAGAATTGGTAAAAATATCATAATGCTGTCTATATTAGAAATGGGGGAAATTAATCCATTACTCTGGTAGTGTTGAGAATGAAAATCTGTGACAAAATATGTCCTGGCTGAGAACTACAGTAGGTAGAAAAGAATGTCCACCTTTGTTTACCCTCTTCCCTCAGGGTATGAGCCATACTTTTTGTTACCAAAACCCTTTAAACTATTATACTAGTATTAACTTGTACAGCAGCCCAAAGGGCTACACCGTATAACGTACATTCCATGCAAACACCACTGCTATGCCAGATATAACAGTAGGAGAAATATTGAATGTTTAAAAAATAACCTAATTTTTATTGTCATTGTTACAACTATTAGCCTTTTTGGAATCTAGTAAAATGTAATTTAATTTTTTCTTTCAATGTTATATATGAATATTGAGAGGAACAATCACAATTCAGGATATATCTGACAAAGGATTAATGAAAGACATGTATAGAACTCATCTTCTTAATCCATAATATTATATGTTAATTGTCTTATTCCATTTCCATGCTGCTTCTTGTACAAGAAGTTGTAACTCTTCTTCTTAGTCTTTTTCTTCTTATGTCTGAGGAGTCTCAATTCAGGCTCCATCTGGATCCCTGTTCAGGTCCCTAATTTCTTGGAAGGTTTTGCCTCTCTACCCTCCTGCTCTGAAAGTATACTCCTGATAGAATAGTCTTGGACAGCCTTTGTGCTTCCAGTAATCCATTTCCCTAATGTATCCAAACCACTTTAATTGCCTGTTTTCGAGTAAGGTCTTTAGCTCCACTACTTTCAGCTGCTCTATTATGCTTTCATTCCTTCAGTCAATCTAAGTCTTTCCAACTGATTTCCATAGGAATTTGATTTCGGAACCAAAAGCCAGGTCACAGGGCTGAATTTCTCATCCAGATAACCCAGCTTTCACCTAAGAGAAGGTTCAGAAGTACACATCCCTGTATACGTACCACATTCGGTTTCCTTACCAACATTCCATTACTCCACTATATTGCTGCAGATAGGGTAAATAACTTAGGGTAAAGTCGGCTTTGGATACATATTTGAGAGTCATAAGATAAATAAAATAAGTAAATTTCAGTAAAAGATTAGGTACCTCGCCATTGCAGTACTGTGAATATCCTCTTGATAGAATCAAGACCTAGGTTTTGGAGATGTTGGTGGTTATTCTTTTGGATAGAAGAACTTCTTTCTGCTGTTCAACAAGAGCTACATAGCTACAACTTGTCTTTCATATGTGCGGTCAGTGGAATATCCTCAGCATATAAGCACATAAGGCACAACCATAACATTCATCAAGTTATATTTCCAATGGTTGTAGTACAGCATTTACAATCTTTATAGATTTTGTCTATTATTTCCAACAATAAAAAGACAGTTCCTCTGACTCTGAGAATCTCAGTCCTATAGGCTTACTTATAAACTATAACACAGAGTTTAAGGCTCATAGACAAGAACCAAATAAGAAGAAACTACTAGCATTCAGCCAGTAAGGCAAACTTAAGACCACATCTTCCAACTATGAATCATCACAGAAAAAGCATGTGACAGGAGCAATAAATTGTCTTTGGCATCTACTGTTCCTAGTAGGTTCATTATAATTTACAATAAACATCAAATAATCCCACGAAAAGGACTATTTTTACTATTTTGTAGGATATGACATTTTAATAGCAACTCTCTTCCTGATGCAAGAATTGGTAAAAATATCATAATGCTGTCTATATTAGAAATGGGGGAAATTAATCCATTACTCTGGTAGTGTTGAGAATGAAAATCTGTGACAAAATATGTCCTGGCTGAGAACTACAGTAGGTAGAAAAGAATGTCCACCTTTGTTTACCCTCTTCCCTCAGGGTATGAGCCATACTTTTTGTTACCAAAACCCTTTAAACTATTATACTAGTATTAACTTGTACAGCAGCCCAAAGGGCTACACCGTATAACGTACATTCCATGCAAACACCACTGCTATGCCAGATATAACAGTAGGAGAAATATTGAATGTTTAAAAAAATAACCTAATTTTTATTGTCATTGTTACAACTATTAGCCTTTTTGGAATCTAGTAAAATGTAATTTAATTTTTTCTTTCAATGTTATATATGAATATTGAGAGGAACAATCACAATTCAGGATATATCTGACAAAGGATTAATGAAAGACATGTATAGAACTCATCTTCTTAATCCATAATATTATATGTTAATTGTCTTATTCCATTTCCATGCTGCTTCTTGTACAAGAAGTTGTAACTCTTCTTCTTAGTCTTTTTCTTCTTATGTCTGAGGAGTCTCAATTCAGGCTCCATCTGGATCCCTGTTCAGGTCCCTAATTTCTTGGAAGGTTTTGCCTCTCTACCCTCCTGCTCTGAAAGTATACTCCTGATAGAATAGTCTTGGACAGCCTTTGTGCTTCCAGTAATCCATTTCCCTAATGTATCCAAACCACTTTAATTGCCTGTTTTCGAGTAAGGTCTTTAGCTCCACTACTTTCAGCTGCTCTATTATGCTTTCATTCCTTCAGTCAATCTAAGTCTTTCCAACTGATTTCCATAGGAATTTGATTTCGGAACCAGAAAGCCAGGTCACAGGGCTGAATTTCTCATCCAGATAACCCAGCTTTCACCTAAGAGAAGGTTCAGAAGTACACATCCCTGTATACGTACCACATTCGGTTTCCTTACCAACATTCCATTACTCCACTATATTGCTGCAGATAGGGTAAATAACTTAGGGTAAAGTCGGCTTTGGATACATATTTGAGAGTCATAAGATAAATAAAATAAGTAAATTTCAGTAAAAGATTAGGTACCTCGCCATTGCAGTACTGTGAATATCCTCTTGATAGAATCAAGACCTAGGTTTTGGAGATGTTGGTGGTTATTCTTTTGGATAGAAGAACTTCTTTCTGCTGTTCAACAAGAGCTACATAGCTACAACTTGTCTTTCATATGTGCGGTCAGTGGAATATCCTCAGCATATAAGCACATAAGGCACAACCATAACATTCATCAAGTTATATTTCCAATGGTTGTAGTACAGCATTTACAATCTTTATAGATTTTGTCTATTATTTCCAACAATAAAAAGACAGTTCCTCTGACTCTGAGAATCTCAGTCCTATAGGCTTACTTATAAACTATAAACACAGAGTTAAGGCTCATAGACAAGAACCAAATAAGAAGAAACTACTAGCATTCAGCCAGTAAGGCAAACTTAAGACCACATCTTCCAACTATGAATCATCACAGAAAAAGCATGTGACAGGAGCAATAAATTGTCTTTGGCATCTACTGTTCCTAGTAGGTTCATTATAATTTACAATAAACATCAAATAATCCCACGAAAAGGACTATTTTTACTATTTGTAGGATATGACATTTTAATAGCAACTCTCTTCCTGATGCAAGAATTGGTAAAAATATCATAATGCTGTCTATATTAGAAATGGGGGAAATTAATCCATTACTCTGGTAGTGTTGAGAATGAAAATCTGTGACAAAATATGTCCTGGCTGAGAACTACAGTAGGTAGAAAAGAATGTCCACCTTTGTTTACCCTCTTCCCTCAGGGTATGAGCCATACTTTTTGTTACCAAAACCCTTTAAACTATTATACTAGTATTAACTTGTACAGCAGCCCAAAGGGCTACACCGTATAAAAGTACATTCCATGCAAACACCACTGCTATGCCAGATATAACAGTAGGAGAAATATTGAATGTTTAAAAAATAACCTAATTTTTATTGTCATTGTTACAACTATTAGCCTTTTTGGAATCTAGTAAAATGTAATTTAATTTTTTCTTTCAATGTTATATATGAATATTGAGAGGAACAATCACAATTCAGGATATATCTGACAAAGGATTAATGAAAGACATGTATAGAACTCATCTTCTTAATCCATAATATTATATGTTAATTGTCTTATTCCATTTCCATGCTGCTTCTTGTACAAGAAGTTGTAACTCTTCTTCTTAGTCTTTTTCTTCTTATGTCTGAGGAGTCTCAATTCAGGCTCCATCTGGATCCCTGTTCAGGTCCCTAATTTCTTGGAAGGTTTTGCCTCTCTACCCTCCTGCTCTGAAAGTATACTCCTGATAGAATAGTCTTGGACAGCCTTTGTGCTTCCAGTAATCCATTTCCCTAATGTATCCAAACCACTTTAATTGCCTGTTTTCGAGTAAGGTCTTTAGCTCCACTACTTTCAGCTGCTCTATTATGCTTTCATTCCTTCAGTCAATCTAAGTCTTTCCAACTGATTTCCATAGGAATTTGATTTCGGAACCAGAAAGCCAGGTCACAGGGCTGAATTTCTCATCCAGATAACCCAGCTTTCACCTAAGAGAAGGTTCAGAAGTACACATCCCTGTATACGTACCACATTCGGTTTCCTTACCAACATTCCATTACTCCACTATATTGCTGCAGATAGGGTAAATAACTTAGGGTAAAGTCGGCTTTGGATACATATTTGAGAGTCATAAGATAAATAAAATAAGTAAATTTCAGTAAAAGATTAGGTACCTCGCCATTGCAGTACTGTGAATATCCTCTTGATAGAATCAAGACCTAGGTTTTGGAGATGTTGGTGGTTATTCTTTTGGATAGAAGAACTTCTTTCTGCTGTTCAACAAGAGCTACATAGCTACAACTTGTCTTTCATATGTGCGGTCAGTGGAATATCCTCAGCATATAAGCACATAAGGCACAACCATAACATTCATCAAGTTATATTTCCAATGGTTGTAGTACAGCATTTACAATCTTTATAGATTTTGTCTATTATTTCCAACAATAAAAAGACAGTTCCTCTGACTCTGAGAATCTCAGTCCTATAGGCTTACTTATAAACTATAACACAGAGTTAAGGCTCATAGACAAGAACCAAATAAGAAGAAACTACTAGCATTCAGCCAGTAAGGCAAACTTAAGACCACATCTTCCAACTATGAATCATCACAGAAAAAGCATGTGACAGGAGCAATAAATTGTCTTTGGCATCTACTGTTCCTAGTAGGTTCATTATAATTTACAATAAACATCAAATAATCCCACGAAAAGGACTATTTTTACTATTTTGTAGGATATGACATTTTAATAGCAACTCTCTTCCTGATGCAAGAATTGGTAAAAATATCATAATGCTGTCTATATTAGAAATGGGGGAAATTAATCCATTACTCTGGTAGTGTTGAGAATGAAAATCTGTGACAAAATATGTCCTGGCTGAGAACTACAGTAGGTAGAAAAGAATGTCCACCTTTGTTTACCCTCTTCCCTCAGGGTATGAGCCATACTTTTTGTTACCAAAACCCTTTAAACTATTATACTAGTATTAACTTGTACAGCAGCCAAAGGGCTACACCGTATAACGTACATTCCATGCAAACACCACTGCTATGCCAGATATAACAGTAGGAGAAATATTGAATGTTTAAAAAATAACCTAATTTTTATTGTCATTGTTACAACTATTAGCCTTTTTGGAATCTAGTAAAATGTAATTTAATTTTTTCTTTCAATGTTATATATGAATATTGAGAGGAACAATCACAATTCAGGATATATCTGACAAAGGATTAATGAAAGACATGTATAGAACTCATCTTCTTAATCCATAATATTATATGTTAATTGTCTTATTCCATTTCCATGCTGCTTCTTGTACAAGAAGTTGTAACTCTTCTTCTTAGTCTTTTTCTTCTTATGTCTGAGGAGTCTCAATTCAGGCTCCATCTGGATCCCTGTTCAGGTCCCTAATTTCTTGGAAGGTTTTGCCTCTCTACCCTCCTGCTCTGAAAGTATACTCCTGATAGAATAGTCTTGGACAGCCTTTGTGCTTCCAGTAATCCATTTCCCTAATGTATCCAAACCACTTTAATTGCCTGTTTTCGAGTAAGGTCTTTAGCTCCACTACTTTCAGCTGCTCTATTATGCTTTCATTCCTTCAGTCAATCTAAGTCTTTCCAACTGATTTCCATAGGAATTTGATTTCGGAACCAGAAAGCCAGGTCACAGGGCTGAATTTCTCATCCAGATAACCCAGCTTTCACCTAAGAGAAGGTTCAGAAGTACACATCCCTGTATACGTACCACATTCGGTTTCCTTACCAACATTCCATTACTCCACTATATTGCTGCAGATAGGGTAAATAACTTAGGGTAAAGTCGGCTTTGGATACATATTTGAGAGTCATAAGATAAATAAAATAAGTAAATTTCAGTAAAAGATTAGGTACCTCGCCATTGCAGTACTGTGAATATCCTCTTGATAGAATCAAGACCTAGGTTTTGGAGATGTTGGTGGTTATTCTTTTGGATAGAAGAACTTCTTTCTGCTGTTCAACAAGAGCTACATAGCTACAACTTGTCTTTCATATGTGCGGTCAGTGGAATATCCTCAGCATATAAGCACATAAGGCACAACCATAACATTCATCAAGTTATATTTCCAATGGTTGTAGTACAGCATTTACAATCTTTATAGATTTTGTCTATTATTTCCAACAATAAAAAGACAGTTCCTCTGACTCTGAGAATCTCAGTCCTATAGGCTTACTTATAAACTATAACACAGAGTTAAGGCTCATAGACAAGAACCAAATAAGAAGAAACTACTAGCATTCAGCCAGTAAGGCAAACTTAAGACCACATCTTCCAACTATGAATCATCACAGAAAAAGCATGTGACAGGAGCAATAAATTGTCTTTGGCATCTACTGTTCCTAGTAGGTTCATTATAATTTACAATAAACATCAAATAATCCCACGAAAAGGACTATTTTTACTATTTTGTAGGATATGACATTTTAATAGCAACTCTCTTCCTGATGCAAGAATTGGTAAAAATATCATAATGCTGTCTATATTAGAAATGGGGGAAATTAATCCATTACTCTGGTAGTGTTGAGAATGAAAATCTGTGACAAAATATGTCCTGGCTGAGAACTACAGTAGGTAGAAAAGAATGTCCACCTTTGTTTACCCTCTTCCCTCAGGGTATGAGCCATACTTTTTGTTACCAAAACCCTTTAAACTATTATACTAGTATTAACTTGTACAGCAGCCCAAAGGGCTACACCGTATAACGTACATTCCATGCAAACACCACTGCTATGCCAGATATAACAGTAGGAGAAATATTGAATGTTTAAAAAATAACCTAATTTTTATTGTCATTGTTACAACTATTAGCCTTTTTGGAATCTAGTAAAATGTAATTTAATTTTTTCTTTCAATGTTATATATGAATATTGAGAGGAACAATCACAATTCAGGATATATCTGACAAAGGATTAATGAAAGACATGTATAGAACTCATCTTCTTAATCCATAATATTATATGTTAATTGTCTTATTCCATTTCCATGCTGCTTCTTGTACAAGAAGTTGTAACTCTTCTTCTTAGTCTTTTTCTTCTTATGTCTGAGGAGTCTCAATTCAGGCTCCATCTGGATCCCTGTTCAGGTCCCTAATTTCTTGGAAGGTTTTGCCTCTCTACCCTCCTGCTCTGAAAGTATACTCCTGATAGAATAGTCTTGGACAGCCTTTGTGCTTCCAGTAATCCATTTCCCTAATGTATCCAAACCACTTTAATTGCCTGTTTTCGAGTAAGGTCTTTAGCTCCACTACTTTCAGCTGCTCTATTATGCTTTCATTCCTTCAGTCAATCTAAGTCTTTCCAACTGATTTCCATAGGAATTTGATTTCGGAACCAGAAAGCCAGGTCACAGGGCTGAATTTCTCATCCAGATAACCCAGCTTTCACCTAAGAGAAGGTTCAGAAGTACACATCCCTGTATACGTACCACATTCGGTTTCCTTACCAACATTCCATTACTCCACTATATTGCTGCAGATAGGGTAAATAACTTAGGGTAAAGTCGGCTTTGGATACATATTTGAGAGTCATAAGATAAATAAAATAAGTAAATTTCAGTAAAAGATTAGGTACCTCGCCATTGCAGTACTGTGAATATCCTCTTGATAGAATCAAGACCTAGGTTTTGGAGATGTTGGTGGTTATTCTTTTGGATAGAAGAACTTCTTTCTGCTGTTCAACAAGAGCTACATAGCTACAACTTGTCTTTCATATGTGCGGTCAGTGGAATATCCTCAGCATATAAGCACATAAGGCACAACCATAACATTCATCAAGTTATATTTCCAATGGTTGTAGTACAGCATTTACAATCTTTATAGATTTTGTCTATTATTTCCAACAATAAAAAGACAGTTCCTCTGACTCTGAGAATCTCAGTCCTATAGGCTTACTTATAAACTATAACACAGAGTTAAGGCTCATAGACAAGAACCAAATAAGAAGAAACTACTAGCATTCAGCCAGTAAGGCAAACTTAAGACCACATCTTCCAACTATGAATCATCACAGAAAAAGCATGTGACAGGAGCAATAAATTGTCTTTGGCATCTACTGTTCCTAGTAGGTTCATTATAATTTACAATAAACATCAAATAATCCCACGAAAAGGACTATTTTTACTATTTTGTAGGATATGACATTTTAATAGCAACTCTCTTCCTGATGCAAGAATTGGTAAAAATATCATAATGCTGTCTATATTAGAAATGGGGGAAATTAATCCATTACTCTGGTAGTGTTGAGAATGAAAATCTGTGACAAAATATGTCCTGGCTGAGAACTACAGTAGGTAGAAAAGAATGTCCACCTTTGTTTACCCTCTTCCCTCAGGGTATGAGCCATACTTTTTGTTTCCAAAACCCTTTAAACTATAGCGTTCTTCTACCACATACAATGTATGTACAAAGAAGATATCCACCTAATTATTGAGCTGCTATGTATTGAGAATACGAGGGGTAGTTAATTTTTTTTTTCTTTAAGATTGTCTTCGGGATTGATGCGGCATGCTGTGTACCGATAGCAACTCAGCGAAGTTGAGCAGCAGATCCAAATTGGAATTTCCTCCATTGTTGAATTATTTTAATACAAAATAATATTAATAATAATTTGATGGCAAATAGAAAGGAACAAAAGCATATACCTGGACCCCTCATATGACAGTTGGCAAGGTAAAGACAAAAGGCGGTAAGGGCAACCAGATATTGGGCCTTGGGGACCTCATAGGGTTTATGATGCCACCTTTGTATTAGGAATATCCTAAAAAATCTCTTAGTACTTTTATCTTCAAAGAGATTGCTGAACAACCCCTCTACTGGAAGACTTATCTTATCAGTCCGACCTCCCGTTGCCACGGTAACCAATAGGAAATTGGAAGGTGGAACAATTATCTAAAAAATAGTATTTTGGAGAAGAAGAGGGGGGCAGAAGAGAATACAGAAAATACATGGGGGGAATCAGAGGTCAGTAGTAGAGGATCCACAGAAGATGGTTGAAGTCCAACCACAAACAGAGCGATTCGGGGATCGAGTCAAGGGAGACTCCAAAACCTAGTTATGAAGAGGAACATGAAGTAAGGTTATGGAAAGCTGAAGATGGGGTTCAAATGCTTGAGAAAATTTACAGATCAACTATAGCCAGAAATCTGCCTGCCAGCTAAATATACATCTTAATGTAATATTTTTTGGCTAAAGTGTTAGTTACCTTTCACTCAGTATTCTCAATTATATTTATTATCAGATGTAAATAATAATAATAGTTATAATCTTTATTTATATACATTTACACATTTATAATATTTACAATGCATTTTTTCCATTCTTTACATAATATATATATATATATATATATATATATATATATATATATATATATATATATATATATTATAATATGCTTATTTAAAAAAAATTTATTCTTTTAATAAAAAATTAATTCACACAATATTTACTTAATTATAACTCAATTTACTCTCAGGGCATGGTATGGGTTCTTGACAATCAGGCACATTTTTATTATTTAACTTTCTAATTATAATAATAACTTACAAAAATAACACAACAAACAATATGCAGGCTAACTATAATTATTCTCCATCTTCAGACAGCAACTCCTACCTCCTCAGCTCATAACCCCAACTCTGACTATCCTCAGTTATATTTCTTCTACCTGGGTTTTTACCTGGATTGTCCCTTGCATCCAAAATGGAGGTTATGTTTACAAACAAACATTCAAATTGGAGCTGCTAATTTTAATTTTTATTCTATTTTGTATTTAATAGTTAGCCTGCCTAAAATAATATTTAAATAATAAATAATTGCATACTTTATAGAAAAATGGGTATATTACAATATATATATATATATATATATATATATATATATACATAGACCTTCTCTTTGGAGACTAAAGTCTTTAACTATCAGATGTAAATATGCCTCATTAAATATATGTGCACTTTAATTTCAGTACTCTTAATTATTTTATACCCTTGATCTAATAGTGAATTCATAAACATGACACCCTAACTCCAATGGTTTTTGATAACAGAGAATATAAATACAGAAAATATATTAATTAATGCAGTTTTTGGATAGTATAGCAGTCAGGCAAAACTATAGCAGCGCAAATATTCTTTCTCCCTATTTATGGAGGCCTCTACTTGAAAATCTTGATAAAATATAGTTACTGCCACCATTGTATAACTATTATTATTTATTCTTTTAGATTTGTGCTCAAGACATTAATGACGATATGCCCAGGCACAGTCCTCCTGGTTTTCATGGTCTCTCTATGGATCATTGCAAGCTGGACGCTTAGGCAATGCGAAAGGTATTCCAAATACATTTACTCATACATAATCATAAGCAACTGCAATTTTTTTTTCCATTACTACCAACTAAGAAGAGCTGATGGAACTTGCACCAATGTGCCATTTAAGAATACTAACTTACGACATTTAATGTTTTTGTAAATAAAAAAAGAATGTTCAAGCTTTGTATTAAAATAAAAATATTAATTGATAAAAAACTTTTATTAAAATGTGGCAAAAAAAAAAAAAGTTATACTATATAATCTCTTGAATTCTGTAATAATAGTCTTTACTGTAGAGTTAATAATATTTTATACATAATAGGCCAGTTAAAACTACTTTTTTTTAGGTTTATAGGAAATATAATAATAATAATTAAAATTCTGATTTGTTTATATAATATTCAAGAAGATATCTTATTCAGGACAAAATATGTTATATGAAATAAAAAAATTAAACATTCATGCAGAATTCAAATATCCAATCTCTAACTATTTTCCATATTTTAAAAAAATAAAAAATATAAAGGAATATCTAGTTAGTTATAGAAGTAGTCAATAATCAATAAAACTACTATAAACATCTAGACATAATCCAATGTGGTTGATTCTTTCCTCACAATGGCGTACTTTACATCCCATTAAAATAGTGCTTGTATGATATAATAGATTTTATTATAGCCCTGTGCTAAAACATTAATGAAATCATCATTTTGAATTCTGCATCATTCATCTTTTCTTAAATTCTTTAAACCTAATATATATATATTTTTCTTTTATATAACTTTAACTTGAACTTTCATTTATAAAAAAGAAATACTTTCTTAATTGTGGCAGTCCTTTCTGACTCATATTAAAAAATAATTTATTTTTTTAAATGAATTCTTTGTACCTAACTTCAAAACGAGTTAGAACAGTATTGCTTTTAGGAGAAACAATAAAAAAAACAAATAAAACGTGTAGCATGAGTAGTGAGTGTGTAATGCATGATCTTGCGCAGTTCCACACGTAGGGTAGTGCATGTTGTGTGTGTGTGCGTGTGTTTTAGCAACTACCCCAAATCTACATTTGTGCATACACATTTACCGATAACTTCACCTAGATTTGATTTCATACAACCCTTAGTTTTTTTTCTTTTTGTTTTTTGTTTTGTTTTTTCATACATTTTTATATAGGTTAAATGTTAGACTAATTTAGATTATGGGCCATTAATTCATGCGTTTTTTTTGTTTTATTCCCAGGCATACATGATCCAGGAAAATAAAATTTATATAAAACCAATTGTAATTGGATGTTGTGTACAACTAAATCGTGTGTACTGCCTCCTAGCCTGTTAAATGTCAGTTGAAATTTCCTAGTATCTTAGTTATAAATGACTGCAGGGTCCTCTGTAAACTTTCACGTATTATTTGGCCTATTTAAATACAAATAAAAGAAAAAAATAATTAAATACATTTAGATTGTATCCTATTTTTCTGATCCTTTCCTACTGTTTTCCCAAATAAAACCAAACCTTCTACCAATATAAACTGTAAAATGCACTATTTTTTTCTTTCATTCTTCTTCATTTTCATTATTCCACATCATTTTACTACTAAGAAGCATGCAGCCTCTTCGAAACATGGTTGCTAATTTAAAAACTTATTTGATTTACACTGAGATCTTTTTTCTTTTATTTTTTTTTTAGTTATGTAATCACTAAAATGGAAGAGAAATTCTGGGCATTTCATGATTTTTTTTTGTTAGTTTTTTATTTTATTTTATTTTTTTGTA
Source organism: Piezodorus guildinii (assembly GCA_023052935.1). NCBI lineage: Eukaryota > Metazoa > Arthropoda > Insecta > Hemiptera > Pentatomidae > Piezodorus > Piezodorus guildinii. Next base: position 71,002,658 of record CM041298.1, read on the forward strand.
TGTTTTTTTAATGTTAAGGGGAGCACCAACATATTTAAACATTAAAAAACATCTGACAACCATATTGCCACAAATATTAAATTCTTCAAACATTAGTTGATAAATTATATTATATTAAATGACTGAAAATTATATATTAAAATATCAAAAATAGATGACTGCCTCATTTTTAATATCCACAGAAAAACATTCTCTATGAAAATCTATACTAAGAACTATTCTTGTTACAAATTTCATATTGACTTTTTTATTTATTTAATTTATTGTATTCTTTAGGCATTAAAGAAAAATTATGACTTTAAATTTTTTTTATTCAGATCTCATATAAAATAAAAAAATTTCTACAAATAGAGTATGATGTGCATTCATTTTTCAAATCTTTAATAGTTTTTTAGTTATGTGAGAATTTTCAATTCTATTTATATTAAATTCAATCAACAAATAGTAACATATTTTCTAATATGTTTATTATAAAGTTTTTCTTCTTTTTATTATTATTATTATTTTCTCTCTGTATATTATAACTTCTTAGCAGAAATTTTTAGCCAAAATAAATTATTTGAATTATCATTTATTTATTTTATTTAATTTTTGACTAAAAGAATTTAATTTGTTTTGAATAAAAATATTAAAATGGAATTTCAATGTTAGTACTGGTTTGTTTCATATGAGATGTCCATTTTCACAAGAAAAACTATTTAGTAAAATAACTTTATGAAATCGAACAATTTTTAATCAAAGCATTTGTCTTCTTTTTTAATGCATTTTTCCCATATTATAAATTCTTTAATCCTCCACTGAAATATTCAGAGCTTTGTGCAGAAATAAAGTCGGAAAAGGTGTTTTTCGACCTGAGAATCATTTCCAAAAAAATTTACTTTTAAGTTGTCTCCATATTTCAAGAGATAAAATATACTGGAGGGAAGTCTATTGAATAAGGAGGGTATGGAAGATCTTTGTAACAGCTCCTTTAGTTTTTTCATTGTCTGGCATTGTTGTGTATAGGTTCTTCTAGTTAGGCAATGCAGGTTGTCTTTTGATACATTATATTTGCAGTATGTTAGGGATGGAAGATTTCACCTATGGATATAAAGAAGAAATGAATTATTTCTGGCATCGACCACAATACAGAAATCACCACAAAATATTTTTAAAACTATCAGTGAATGGTCTGTTCATAACAACCAATCCTAAATGCCATGGTAATGTTTCTTGCATCCAAGTGTCCAATTTTAAACTAAAAAAAAAATTATTCGAAAATTGTTTTTTTCCATAGTATATTTGATGGATGGAATACTAAACAATGCACAATCAATTGGAATGATTGTTAATATAAAAAAATAAAGGATTAATAAAGGTCCATTAAATCTGTGAACATAAATGAAATAAACAATAGAATTATACTATTTTTTTTTCTGGCTTATTTTTCTTGGACTGCAGCCTCAAGTAGGGCAATAGTATCCTTATTGTACTATTGTATTATTGTAAGCCGTTATCCTGTTAATACAGACCTATTGCCTTGGTGAATCTGACCATACTGTAAGGATTGATCAGTTCACACAGCTTAGGATCTGAAATACGGCCATTGCCAAAGTGGTACAACTGTATCCTAGCTACCTCTTTACAACAATATCACATGCAATTGGCAGTTTCATCTCCTTCTAGCCGAAGTCAGTGAGGCTATTAACACCATGTGGTGGAATTGCTTTTAAGCTGACAGTGTCCTATCACCCTCCTCAGGATCATCCTGTCCATTAAGAGAAGAGGGCAGCTTCTCTCTTAGAAGGGTTCCTCCAAGAACATCTTAGAATGAAGGTGCTTCCAAGTATCCTTCCAGTAGAGCCTGATTCTATTATCAGCAGCTACTTTTGCATACCTGAGACTTATTCCACAAACAGGCTCAGGTGGAGGTTACAGTATCCGAGCAGGCCCCTCCTTGCGAGGCTATCTGAGTGTCCAGGCACCCAATGAACTTAGACCTTATTCTGCAGGGAAAGGGTGTTGGCATTTCTTTTAAACCCTTCCACTAGTTTGGACCGAGTCATGTAGCTACTCAAAGCTCCAATAGTAGCTTGGCTATCAGTATGGATAGTTATTAGTCTGTCTAGGACCCTTTCTAAACTTACGTTTAAATTCCATTATTCCTGAAATAATAAACACGGACATTTCATATGAATAACAAAATATTATTGTGTAAATCTGAATAGTTTGGGTGTTTAAATGCGAGTCTGAGACAAAAAATAAATTTGATGTTAATTGGGTCTTTTTTTTCAGGAAGGGTTTGGGTTTACATTACACTACAACCAATAGAAACAGTCCAGTAATCATAAATAAATTGCTTATAGAAAAGCTTTCCAACTTATATATGTGTCGTAATTACAACTTCGAACCTCTATTTTTACTTTTACAACTTAAATTTACAACACAACATTTTTAATAAGTGTGAATTCATGTTGCAAGAATGGCATTTTCTAAAAATAAAATGAAAGCCTAATAGGAGAAATTGTGAAATTTAAAAAAAATGTTTGACCCTGTTGCTTAAAAAAAGATATGCAACAAACAAGATTAAACGAAATAAAACCATTAAAATAATGGGATCATCTGTAGCATATTGGCTAGCATAACAACCTTCTATGCCTAAGGTCATGGGTTCAAATCCGCAGGTGGTCCTAGGATTTTTTAATAGGAGTAAAAAATCCTTTGTTATGCCATCATTCGGAGAGAACGTAAAAAGGTGGCCCCGGACCTGTGTGATGTCAGGTACTCGTTGAAAATCCCTCTAGTAATTAAACCTGGATAGTTAAAATTTAGGATTGTCACTGTAGCATCGTCCGATTAGCCACAGTAGCATAAAGTAACGTTAAATAAATAAACATGCAAACCATTAAAATAATTTATTATTTTTAAAGTCATTTCGTATTTTAGAATTAATAGAAATTTTATGTAGAATCAAACCAAGGGACACAACTAGTTGGAACATAAAAAGACTTAAAACCTTTGAAGTATAATTAACTATCTAATACATCAATATCCTTTATGAAATGTTTTGTGTTTGTGTTTTCTTTCCATAGGTCAATCTAATTTTCCAAACAATGATTTATTTTTCATTTGCTGAAAATTATTAATTAATATAATTATCATAAACTATGATAATTAAAGTTATCAAATGAATTAAATAATTTGAAAAAGTTTTGTTCTTTTTAAGTTTCATCTGAATAAATATTTAACTTATTAATATTTTACTCCAAAAATCAATCTCATCTTATTCCTCCCATTTAGAAATATCATATTTAATGTTAACACTGATTACCACGCTTCACTACACCTTAAACTAGGTAAGAACACACTGCACTAAACACATGCAAAAAACATAAAATTATAAATAATTGTTAAATTTAAAAGTGCAATGTCTTTTTTTTTTTATGCATTCGACTATATGTCTTGTGGAAAAGTCATGTCATACTTCAATGTTTTCATTGATAATTTAGTTTTTGACTATAAATAAAGGTGTATAGAAAAAAAAATCGATCTACTGTTCTTACTCATAAATAAATTGCATGCATGTTAAATAAAATAAAAAAATGGGCAATAATTAACCATCGGTCACTCATGGAGTTGTAGAAAATAGTTCCATGAGCCAAATGTTAACATTTGAAATCGCCTGTATCTTTTTATTGCATTACGAAGGATGCATTTCTAAAAAGTAATTTATCATCAATTTCCTCTCAATGCCCATAACATTTCTCCTCCATTATATATGAACAGTTACTTTTTGATTTTTTTTTTTAAATTGTTAGCATAGGGTTGCTCATTGGGTTTTATTTGTGCCTTACTTAAAATCTCTTCCCAAATCTAAAATGCTTACTGACCGTTTACATTATTATTTTTAACTTTATAAGATCAGGTGTAAAAGTAAACAATTATTTATTCACAGAAAAATATTAGATCAAAACTTTGATTTTAATTTTTGGAAAAAGAAAACATTTCATAGAGATGATTTTTATTTTTCATGATATAGGTCGAAATAACAGATAGAAAATGTTTTATAAACTTAATCTGTCATATCTTCCTATTTATTTCAAACATTTTAAAATAAGGATTCGGTTTATATTTTTTATTTTTTTAATATTTTATTTCATTGGTAAAAAAGGTTAAGTTTAACTAAAATAATGATAACTAGCTATATAAAAATATATAAGAATAAAAAAAATATTTGTTTACCATGAATATTATCGAAGCTATGACTTTTATTAATATCTCTTTTTTATTCATTTTTATTTTTTAATTATGGGCTATTCTGGGTTCATAATCAACTGTAATATGAGATCATATATGACTATAACAACGTTTTCTTAATTTTTTGGGGGGAAGGAGCAGAGCTTATAAAATTTAAAATGACAAATCGAATATAATAATTAACAAGGAATAAATAATCATTCTAAATCTTTAGAGCAAACATTTCTTGTAAATAATTTATCAAATTAAAATAAATACAGATAACTCTGATACGGAGCATAACATATTAAATTTAGCAATGATTTATTTTTTTTTTACTTACCAAAAATTTATATAATTTATAAATAAAAAACTTAATAACAAAAAAATTAACTAAGTGATAATCAGTTGCTGATTTTTTTTTCTTATTTACCAGTCAAATAATTGTTTGAAACATCGATAGCTAAAACCACAGATCTAACCGCAACCTTATGTTAACATTTCTTCTTCGCTGACTTCAATTGAATTCTTCCTCCTTGATACTTTTTTTTTTTTTTTTTTTACTCTTTTTCTTAAATTTTATATACATACTAAGAACTTTTTTGAACAACTAATTTATCTTGTATTAATGAATATCTCCTATTTCCACGTATACTCTTGAAAAGCAAGCACCCCAGACTTCTTCCCTAGCCAGTAGTAAGTAATAAAGTTGTATTTATTTTCCACTTTTTGGTGTTGTAAACTTACAGACTATTTTATTTCCTCCAACGTGTTTAGCATGGAAGTTTTTATTTTTTCTTACAAGTTTCATCATCTCAGACCATTCTTCATCTTTTTGATTTGTAATGTTCCGAATATCAAATTAAAAAAGTAATTTTTCTTTTCTTTTTTTTTTAGTTTTATTTATTATAGTGATTTGTTGTAGAAAATAAATTGAAAAAAAAATTATAAATAAAAAATACCAGAAAAACAAAATCATTTTGAAAATGATTTTTCTGATGCATGTACATTACATATTCATTTATTAAAATTTAAAATCTCGGTTAAATGCAAAGCGAATCGTAGTAAATTTTGAACAGCTTTGTCCTCAGCATTGCGATTAAAATTGTATGCAGTTAGGCTTTGCCAAAACTCTAAAGTACAAATTTTTATTTCATTTTTTTTTTTATTTCGTTACATAAACTTTTTGATTCATTATTATTCATTACTTCAAAGCATTTTTGTTATGTAATAGAAATTTTATTGGGTGTTTTAACATTTTTAATGTGCGCATGCCTGTCGGAGGTTTAGAATTTAACCGCTTCATCTCTGTCATGGTTGTGTAATTTAAATTTATTGAAATTCTAAGTTTCAAAAGCAAGATCTAAATTTACCCAAAATGCATTCTTTTCTTTTCTTTTCTTTTTTTTTTTTTTTTTGTAAGACTTTATAAAACTTCCATTTTATTATTGAAATTGCATTTGTATGCGTCATTTTAATTATTATTTGTGTTGTAGACTAATAAATTTTAACTTTGCATACATAGTATTTGGTGTATGATTTTTATTTTTTTCCCCTCAATCCTAGCCTCTTTTATTAATTGTTGTGGTCTGAATATAATAACTGTATTTTTTAGTAAAACTGCATCCTCCTAGCTCTTTCCTTGATCAAATTTTTATTTCAATATTTTCCTTTACCATGTTGTTTAATTGAATATTAGAATAACTTTTAAAAAAGTGACTAAAATAAAAATTAAAAAAAAAAAACCATAAGATTAATTTTTATTTTTGTAAATCCTTTTTAAATACACTAAAACCTCAAATGTTTAGGGTTTGATTGACCATGTTTCCAAATGAAATGGTAATTCATATGGGGAAACGTTAGAATGGTAAAAAAATTAATAAATTAATTAAATGTATATTAAATAATAAAAAAATTTATATTTTCTGATAGTGACACCTCTTCATGCATGCCTCAATGGGTCAATGAAGATGGAGGGAAACAGCTATTCATTAAATAAAAAAATTGATTTTTTTTTTCTTAAAAAATAGTTTTTTAGTTAATTAATGTATATATATGTCGAGGAATAATGATTTATGTCCTGTGTAACTTCATTTTCATAGTGTTTTTTTTCACCCCTACTTCGCAGTTGACACCACACTGGGGTTTCTCACACAAATGAATTAAGTTTGTCTTAATGATGTGTTTTTTTGTGATTGCATCCCTTGCCAACTTCGTCATCATACTAGCCTTTATCTCATTAAAAAAAAAAAAAAAATTAAAATTGAAAAAACAAAAGTGATCACAGTTTTTTCACTGAAGCTATAATAATTAAATTAATATAAAACTAGGAAAATAAAGATTTTTTTTTTTTTTTTTTGAGCTTGGCTAAAACTAGGATTTTGCTAGGAGGAGACAAGCTAAATTTTTGGGTCCCTCTATCTCCATTCCCCTTCCCAATAAAAGTCAACAGTACCTACTTTTAGCCATATATGCTGAAGTAAATAAAAATGGTATCTCAACGTTTTATTGACTGATTTAAGGTCAAAATAATCAAAAACCTAATAAAAATATAATGTTGAAATAAAATTATCAGCTTGAAACTAGATGATGAGACAGAGACTAGAAACGTTCTAATCATAAAATAATTATTTTAATATTATAAAATTAAAGAAGTATTTTCTAATATTTCAGTGTTATTATTATGGGAGCGGCATAGTCAAGTGGATAAAGCACTAATCTACTGTTCTCTGGGTCCTGGATTCGAATCCCGGCTATGCCAGAATATTATTTATTCTGTTAATTCGGTCGGGAGCCACCTGGGGTATCGAGACCCTCCTGGGTTCGACCCAGCCTTTATAAAGTGGTTACCCAACAAATTGGGGAAAAAAACCTGGTGGCTGAGTGTGATCAAGGCCTAATCACCTCATTGCATGGTCATTGACCTAGAAACAATACGAATCTCTAGATGTACTGAGCCCAAGACTCTTCATGGGTTGTAGAGTTACATGGTTTTTCTTTTTTTTTAGTGTTATTATAATAAATCAACCAAATAATAAATACAGGTCACATTTTTCATATTTTATTGTTAATCTAAACACATACTGAAAAAATGAAAGATGGTCAATTGAGGTTTTACTGTATTATAAAAATTTTATGAGAAAAATATTGACCCCAAATACAATTTAACTTTTCATTAAAAATCAAAAAATAGAATTATATATTTCATTTGTTTTGTTTTTTATTGCCTTAACGTATCTAATTCATTCACTTCACTATGAATTCCAACTGAATACAATTTTGATGAGGAACGTTGGGTGTTTATTTATTTTCTATATTTTGGGAGAATATAAAGCAATGTGTTCTTGACAGGTTTCACGACGAAGATCATGCAAACTATCTTAACTCTATGTGGCTCATAGCAATAACACTTCTTAGCGTCGGCTATGGGGATATCGTTCCCAACACTTACTGCGGCAGAGGTATAACCCTCACTTGTGGCATCATGGTAAGTTTTGTCCTCAATATTCAGCCACTTAAATATATCCTGAAAACATTGAGATGAAAACAACTCTGGGTAAAATCATTAAAATATTTATTTTCTTAAAAAAAAAAAAAGAGTCACTGCAGTCATTTATAACCGCGAATGGTCTTCAAAAAGTGCACAAACGATATAGCGCCCATAAACCTTGCTTTTTTATTATTTTTTTCATAACAATTATTTCATTTTTTTTATTTTTATTTCACAGGCATTTTTAAAATAATTAAAATATTTCTTATACTTTTCGATGGTGGAAATATTTATACATATCACTATAATATATGTATTAACTGTTAAAATTTATTAGTCATATGATATTATGTTATTGGTAATATAAAATTAACTTAGTTTATTGGAGATAATAGATAAAATTTAACCTTAAGTTTCTATAAAATTTGATGAAGGAACAGTATTATTTATTGTTTTAAGGAATGAAAATCCAAAAATGTTAAATGGCTATGATTTTTTTTCAACTATTAGCATATTGAATGAACAATACATATAGCACACAATTGCACATAATAAATATATTTTGTATAGCTGCTGTATTTACTAACCGACCTAGCGAAAAAATATTCTAAATAAATAATTGTGAATATTAGAAAATAATGTTCATACAAAAGTAGTTAAAAGGTCAATAAAGAAGTGAATTATTTCTTTGCATCCAAAAGAAACATTTGGGCAGGGGTTCTCAAAGTGAGTTTCTCAGCATCTTGCCCGGTATTGGGTCACAGAAGGCCTGGACATTGCTCATTCATAATAGGAAGAGAAGAAGATGGAAGTTGGGGCGAATATGATTGACAAAGGCCCTTGGTAGAAGCACTTAGCAGATAGATCCCTCCTAGGTGCTCAGGGATAGACACTAATCAACTCAAACTATGAGGATGGACTAGGATGGAAGAAGGAGAGAAGAATTATGAAGGATGAACATTAACATAAAACCCCATTTTGATACAAAAGCAGAGATGCTACGAGCTATGGAAATAACACCTAGTAGAAGCAAGTGGGTGATCTGTAGAGCTGAGCTAACTCTTTAGGATGTTAGCCCACAATGTAAATAATTAATGGTGAGAGCTTCTCTACCAGACCAGTGTCTTGGTCCTTGGTTGAAAGGTTTATTTAATCTCATAAATCGGTAATGGTAATGGACAAGTTACAATATAACAATATTATTGAATAATAAATCTTCTATATTCAGGCATGAAATAAGTTGGCATCGCTGATGCTACCTGTGAGGGAGCGCGTGAAGCATCCGCTACAGAAGGAATGGAGAAGAGTTATAACAGAGGCCTAGGTTCTTGCAGGACCATAGCACCAAGAATAAAATGCAGAAAAATGCAATTTTATACAAGAGGATAAAAATATTGGGAGATATGAATCTCTTTTCTGAGGGGTTTGTAAAATTATAAAAAAAAAAAAAAAAAGGAGGTATTACTGTCAGGAGGTTAGATAAAACAATTTGTATTCTACATACATCTCTGAGGAGTCCCAGAAGATGAATATAATATAAGTATAAAAGCTAAACCTATTAATAATGACTTTCTTGGATCTCATTTGGGAGTGCATGTATTGATAACTACCTCCTGCTATGATATTTGGGATCCATTTAGTAGAAAGATCTCTCCGAATCTGAAGGAGCTAGTAAAGTCAACATAAGAAGTACCAAAGGGAGGGATCTGTCCCAATGCATAAGAGCACTAACTGGTTTTCTTCAGAAAAGGTATCAGACACAGGGGTGGTCAAACCCTGTTCTCTTCATAGCACACATAGATGAAATCCTGAATATATACTGAAGACACCCTGGACCTTTCTCAAATACAGATACTAAATTCCAGCTGTTAATATCACAGATTCAAAGGAAAATCTGCAAAATTGAAAGAGAGACAACCCAAATAGAGGAGGAAGGACAATGCAGTAAAGAATAAGGTGATAAAGATGATAGTTTACAAGCCTTTATACATAATCAAGGGTAAATCATAAACAAATATTGCCATATATATATTTATACACATGATGATGTACCGCATGTATAAACTGTCAACCCTAGGAGCCAGCCCATGGTCGGAATCACTATGGTATCAGTTCTTAATAGCTTTGTCATTAGGCTATACCTTGAATAAAAAATAATAGGTATTTTGTTATTGGATTTCAGATGAAGTAGGGAGTTAGATAAAGATTTTAGTGGCATTCCTAACAGAAGTTTTTAAACAACATAATGTAAACTAATAAACACATGTCACCAACAAAGTTCATCTTATATTCTACATATCAAGTTAAGAATATCTTTTGAGAAAACATATGTTGAGCACGAAGGTAAACCAGATTATGAATTGAATATCTCCAGTATCAGCTTTCAAGAGTTTTCATTGCTGAGGAGAATAGCTGACCAGAAGAGATCATATTCGTAATGTCGTAATGAATGGATTAGAGAAGAATTCAGGGTTACTCCATTTCTAGAAACTTTGGAAAGGAAAGCGCCCATACAGTTTGGTGATGTAGTAAGAATAACCAATAATAGGGAGCTTTGGAATTTTTTTGAGTCAAGACCAATGAAAAAGAGGAAAACATGGTCAGAGGAGATCACCAAAACGGGAAAAAAGAGAGGCAACCAGCTGGGTACTATGAGAAAGCTGGCAAAGTACCGTGATGACTGGTGAAAATGGATTGACAGGTCCCATCCACACTGAAAGGCACCTAGGAGAAAGAATAAGTTTCAAAATTAACTCCTAAAGAGGATAAAAGTACAAATAACAAACCAAGCTGATCAACTAAATGACATATAGCTAGTATGTAGAATACTACAAAAATAATGCAACCATCACCATCCTTCTTTTCATCTTGTAGAGTTCTTCGGTGTTAAAAGTATCTTCAGTTTGGTTCTGCAAGGCGAATAGGAGCCCTCCCCAGTTAACAGAATGGTTACAACTTACAGCAATATAATATAGTTTGTTATGCTTCTTTGGTAAAAGAAGCTGTTTTATAGTGCAGCAAAATTTGTTCACCCTCTGGTGAGGCTAAGTGTATATTATTCATTAAAGATGTAATTATGTATTTTGAATTAGTTAAAAGGTGAATCAATTCAATTACCAGTGGGAACCATTACAGATAGGCTGGCATAGTTGACCGTGAGATAGGAAATATAGTCAATAAAGTGAACCAGGTGTACTACGATACCAGATCAGCAATGGCATCACAGAACACCTTGAGGAAGGACGTGATGTTAAAATACACATCTATAAAGCTATTTACCTTCCAGTCCTTACATATGGAGGCGAGAGCTAGGTGATGCTCGACAAGCATATTAGCTGAATCACTGCTGCAGAAATGAAATTCTTACGTATAGGAACGGGAAAGACAACACTAGACTGTTTCAAAAACAATAGGATCTGAGAGCAACTAGATTTACCACCATTGAAGAAAGTCATGGAAAACAAACAATTAAAATGGTACGGAAATGTTTTTCAAATGGATAAAGTAAGGGAACCCAGAAGGACACTGGAAGACAGACCTACAGGTAGCAGACCACATGGCCAACCGAAAATTTCCTATCAGGAACATATCCAGAGGATTGGCTGAAACAAAATATAGTATTAGATTTAGCCTAACCTTACTCAATGGATATTATTAATTAAATATAACCCATTGTTGTTTCTTGTTAAATCTTGTTATGAATTAATCATAAGCTAATATTATTTGGGTTTTAATTTTAAGCTACAGTTATCACAAAATTAATTTAATCTGAGGCTGAATGCTAGGTTAGGTTTAACTTTGAACTAAGCTTCAATACTAGTCCAATCCCGCCCTTATTTCTAAAAATGGAATAAATAATATAAAAGAAATAAGTTGGTAAATAAAAATTACTGAAGTGTACCTGGGCAAGAACAAGGAGTTTTGTCAGAGGTATTAGAGAAGGAGATGCAGCAGCATTTTTGGTGATTGATATTAAAAATAATTATAATCATTTCATTGATTGGATTGAGATAAAATCAATACAAAAACAGAAATAAATATTTTCTGTTTTACTTAAAATAAAATTTCATGCAAAATTTGATCCTCCACCACTTTCAGCCCTAACCTTTCATTTCCAAAGCCTTTAGCATTATCTGCTTAAGTTGGTAACACATCCCTAAATATTTCTCAGATACAGAAGAGAAAAAAATTGTGAAGATTTCTATACTAAGTGTAAAAAAGCTGAGGAGATTTTCAGAATTCCAAAATAATGCTCACTGTTTCAGCTATCAATACATATTTTAAGTGGATACTATGTGAATAAGATCTTTTTAAGAATCAATATCAAGCAATATAAATATACATTACCATTATAACTTTAGTGTATTAATATTAATATTTCTGTGTTAATGATGTATACATATTATATAAATTTTAAATAATGTTAACATATTTTATTAATGTAGAAAAAATAATTGGTACTTGGTAAGTTAAACTTTTTTTAATATGAACGGAGATACCATACAAACATGTGTGTGATCAAAAGTGCTGAAATTAAATCAAAGATAAAAGTCATAAGATAGAGATAAATAATAAATAGGATGTAATAATTAATAAAAATAAATTATAGTTAAAGTAAGGAATAAGGTTATAAATTATTATAAAGTTACTAGTAATACAATGGAAAATGAGGGAAATCTGAGTGAATATAAAAACCAAAAAGGAACATATTTAAACAACATTGTAACAGTAAAAGTTTATAATAAGCAAAGAAAATATGATTAATATGTATGTATGAACAAATCGCATATTAAAATAAATAATTTACTAATACAAATAGATAAGATATAAAAGAAAGCAATTGTAAGATAAATAAAAAAGTAAAAACTTAATAATATTTAAAAATAAGAAATAAATTATCTATGAATGATTTATTGGCCATTAACATGTTTGATTTGGTTCAAAATACTTTGTCCCAATTATTTTTTCTACAAAAAACTACAGTTGCTATATCTTACTATAAATATGTATTAACAATATATCAGCTTCTCTGTAAAAAATTAAATTACTTAAGTATCTCTATTGACCAAGCCCAAGCTTCTCGTATCCTCAATGGTTTTTCCCTACTTTGACTGATTTATTCGATGCCTCCCAATATCCCCAGAGAACTAACTAAAACTCAAACAGATCATAAACTGTTTTTACTTTTTAAGATTTGTCTTTGGTACCTCAAGGTGGTCTCATATAAATTATCTTGATCGTAGGTAAAAATGGGTTTAATCTTTCACCCATAGTCAATATTTCCTCAGATCAACTTTCAGCACCCTCCAATATGAACAATCTCCTTTCTTGTCCATTCCACCATCTTTTTCAATTCCTCCTAACGAACATTCACCATGCTCCTTCCATTTCTTCATTTAAATTCTTCCTTTTTCATTTCCTTCTCGCTTCTCACAATGACACTGTCTAGCTATAAGAATATTTAACTTAAGTTTTAATTGGACTGAAGTCAATATTTCACTTTTTCATATGTATTTCTCAACTTTTATTTTATTTTTGTTAACTTATCAGCATTGAATATTGTTTAATTATATTTTAATCAGAATAATTTACTTTATATTGTTCTTCTTCAAACTGTCATGTTCTTCAAAATGTCTAAGAGTACTTCGATCCAGAATAAAGTTTCTACCAAGCTATCTATATTTATATTAACAAAGGCCAAGAATAAATTAAATCTGTGACAATTTTAAAATTATATGATACTTATATTTTGTAATTTCTTGAATTTTACAAATTATCTTTACTGTAATATTTTAATATCAACAATATTTGTGTATATGCCTGAAAATAAGAAATATTTTAATCCATTTTAATCGTAATGCTATGAGAGAAGTTATTGTTATGTTAAAATTAATATGGCAAGGTTTAATAGACTTAAAGGCTGGAGGGGGTATGCGTGAACTCATTTTATTGACTGTAGGTTTCACGACGAAGACCATGCGAACCTTCTCAACTCGATGTGGCTTATTGCAATTACGTTCCTGAGCGTTGGGTTTGGGGATATCGTCCCTAACACTTACTGCGGGAGGGGGATTGCTGTTAGCACTGGCATCATGGTAAGGTTCTATCAAGGCCCCTTTTCTTCTGCTAAGTACATCATTGTATATAATACATTGTATTGTTAAAATACAATTTGGTTGTATTTTTTTGTAAAGCATATTTTTCTTGAAATAATAACAAACACAGTCTTATTCTGCTATATTTAAGCGAGAATTCAAAATTCAGACATTTTCAGGACAACGCTTTCAAACAGGCCACCTTTCAGGTGCCCGAAAAAATGTTTATTTAATATATTATTATTTGATATTTTTTTAGTTGAGCTGATAAAAGGTATAATTATCATTATCTTCAAAAAGACACTTCTGAAATATTTTTGTTGCATGTTTGATCTATAAATACATATTTTTAAACGTATTAATTATGTCTTCTTTTCTTTTCAGCTCTAATCTTTTATCATCACCTAACTTAGTCCGTAAAATCATTTGGTACTTACAGTGGCATATAAGACATTATTAAAATCTCTTACCACTCTTTCAGAGAATAGCTCTTTGCAAACAACAAAAGCCTCTAAACTGTTAATAATATGGTGCAGATCCAAAAAAATTGGAAAGAATAATAAGGTTGGCAAATAAGTCCTTTCGGTTTTTTAGAGTGAAATAAAACTCAGTGTATTATAGGCATAAGATTTATTTTAATCTACAATATATTGAACATTATTTAATATGACTTTTTCCTATATTTCCTCTAATTGCATAGTCTCATGTTCGTTGAATGTCTGGAGTTTATTGTCAAAAAAATGATCCAGGTGGTTTTTGATGTCCTCTTTCTTTTGGAATTTCGTTCCATTGAGTTCTGCAGCGACCAGAATAAGTGATAGTCACTTGGAGCTAGGTCTGGTGAATAGAGAGGATGGGGCAAAAGGTCCCATTCAGGGCTCAATGATTTGTTTCTAGTGACCAGTGAGGTGTGGGGCCTAGCATTGTCTTGGTGGGATACAATACCCTTCTGATTTTCGACATCTGGACGTTTATTTTTAAGTGATTGATCCAATTTGGTTAATTATGTGCAGTATAGAGTTGAATCTGGAGTGTTCAGAGTATATTTCAGCCGGGGGCAAGCAGAACGTTTGAATCAGTCCTGGAGCAATATAAAATGGATGTGGTGGCGCTTCAAGAAATACGATTGGGTGAAACTGAAATGGTATCACTTGAAAAGTATTTATTCATAAACAGTGTGTCTAAGGAGAATAGGAGGGGGACTTAGTTTATGATGAAGGAAAGCATTCGAAATTCACTGCTGAGATATAACTGCGTCAATGGCAGGATCTGGGGAATCAGATTGAAGGTCAGGTTCTGCAATATATCATCGGTAAGCACACATGCCCTATGCAAAGATGCAGAAGAAATAGACAAGGAAGCTTTCTATGCCAGACTGGCTAGGATGTTTGATGAGATGCCGCAGTACGACACCAAAATTATACTTGACAATTTCAATGCCTAGATAGGCAAGGAGGAAATATATAGACCCACAACTGGGCAGCATAGCAAGCACGACACTACAAATGAACTGTTGAATTCACTGCCTCAAAAGATATGGAAGTCACGATCACTATGTTTCTCCACAAAAATATTCATAAAGAAACGTGGGTAAGTCCAGGTGACAGAACCAGCAGACAGCTTGACCACGAATTGCTTGACACACAGCACAGCTCCCACATGATGCATGGATGCAAAAAGCTAGAGTAGCTGACTGCTGCTCAGACCACTTCCTGGTCCTTGCGAAATATAATCATGCCAGGCATGGAGAAAGAGAACATCAAAAGAAAAAACATGTAGCTTTGAGAATGAATGGCTGATGGAAGAAGCTACAAGGCAGGAATACCAAGAGGACTCCACCAACAGTGTCAAGAGTGGACTGTGGAGGAAGGAAGGAGGAGATAGGAGAAGAAATCAGTCTGACGGCATGCGAAGTTTTAGGAGAAAAAAGGCGAGAAAGAGGAACCCATGGTTTGATGAGGATCATGAGAGAGCCATAAAAGAAATGAATGAGGCTTGAATGAAGATACTCCAAAGAAAAACTCGCAGTAAATACGATGCATATTCCAAAAGAAGAAGAAATGCCAAAAGAATAATGCGAGATAAGAAAAGAGCACATGAGGCAAGAAAACTCGATGAGATGCAAGAGCATTTTCAGACATGAGAAAGCGGAAAGTTCTATAAGTGGGCTAAATGGATAAAACAGGGCTTTACTCAACAGACTGAAGCTTGTCTGGATCAATGTGGAAAACTTCTTACCGGGACCGATAAAATCAAAGATAGGTGGTTCCACTACTTTAAGCAAATCCTAAACCCCGAGACAAGTAATATGTACTTCCACCAGGATTTCCAGTCCAGCAATGATGAGAATGTCAATGAGGAGGTACCGCCTGACAGAGATGAAATTGTGGACATAATTTTGTCTCTAAAAAATAATAAAGATCCTGTGTTCGAGGTAATACCTTCAGGATTAATAATACACATAAGGGAAGAAATTTGGGAACGGATATTCAGGTTGATATGGGATATATATGGAGAGAGGAAAAATGCCAGCTGACTGTGGAGAAGCTAATTTAAGTCCAACATATAAGAAAGGAAATAAACTTAAATGTAGAAATTAGGATGGAGCCCTATAGGATGCCTAAAATGATGCTAAACTGTGCACCAGGAGAAAAAAGAAAAATGGCCAGACCCAGGTGACGGCGAATTGAGGATTTGGAGGATGAGTTATGAAAGGTGGGAGTTAGAAATTATGAGATCATGAGGCATGGGGAAGAACAGTAGCAGATGCCCAGGTCCTGCAAGGACTGTAGCGCCCAACAGTGGGTGAGTGATAGAGTTGAATCAATTGCTTAACCTGATGTCAATTGCTCATAGAAAATTACACCCTTGAAGTCCCACCATATGGAAAGAATTATCTTTTTTGATGTAATCCAGGTTTAAAAATTCTTCTAAGAGCCTCATTAATAGGTCTCCAAGATTTTCTATGCACTACATTATCGTAGAATATCCATTTTTCATCTCCTGTTACCAACCTTTTCAAATATCGTCCATATCCGTAGTGAATCACAAACAGACATGCCTTTTGCCAAGTCGATTTCAATCACTAATCCTGGAAACATATGCTTGTGCAAATGGTTTTCTACACTTGTGTTCAATACATCCTCTTGCACTGATTGTGTGTGATTTTGGCCTTAACATTGGTTGTTTCAATTTCATGTGGGTGTCTAGATCATTGATCCCATAATTTCCTGAATGAAATTTGGCAAACCAATTTTGACAGATGCGTTTGATTAAGGCATCATCCCATAAACACTGCAAATTTCTTTATGAGCTTCTGCAGCACAGTTACATTTTTAAATATAATGCAACAAAATAAGCCAAAAATAAATGATATTTTCTTCCATAATCACAGTGCAATAGCAAATGCCATATTAAGCTAGTTTCAACAAGAGGAAACAGATATAGTTTTGGAAATATAACATTCCACCTTAGGAATTAATTCATCAGATAAGAAGTGTAGCATAGTGACATAAAAATAAAGAGGAAAACCAAAAGGACTTATCTGCCAACTCAATCCTAATAATGGTGATTAAAAGGTAGTATTTGAGAAAATACTTCTCCAATGTAAGTTCATGACAAAAAGTCAAATGGAACATCCCTGATTATTCAATTTCGCAATTTGCTTACTTAACATTCCATCCGAATCTCCATCTTCATGTTGGTAACCTCTAATACTCCTGTTGTAATGTTCTAGAAGCTTCACCATCTGCACTATATTCGTGCAACAAGGAATAAACTGTGAAGGAGAAAAACCTTTGCTTCATTACCGAGTATTTTTCCTTTAGTACTCGGGAAAAACAAGTACTCTTCAATTTCGAGGCCGAAAGAAATAATAAAGTCTAATAATTTTAACCACTAACAATAAAAGAGAAATTAGAGTGGAGGTTTTCCTTACATGAGATGAAGGATGAAGGAATGTGAATTTAAAGATGGAAATAATTTTTCAGCAATGGAAACGCATTATGCAAGGCTAGTTCCTAAATTTATATTACTGTGAGGCAGTGAATGTCGAAAATTAATACTTCAATTCCATACTACCTCTGTAAAATATTAGTTTTTCTGTTTTATTCCATATCTTGGTGACAATATCACACACCAATTATATAACATCTGGTAAACATGCTAAAACAAATAAGTATTTTGAGTTAATAAGGTTACAAAAAACACTGGTTCATATCTTTAAAACTTTTCTGTAAATATTGTGAGTAAAATTAGCATTGAATCAATTGGAATCAATTTATTATCATTATTAAAAATGTATTTATTTTTATTTATTCTTAATGAATGTGCATGAGTACAATACTCCACAAATTACTAAATAGCTATTAAAATTAGTTATATGAACTTTAAATTAAGAAAGAAAAATAAATAGATATTGAATGTCTTATAGAAATTGTATTGCTAACTATTATTTCCAGATTTAGGAATAGTGATTGTAATATGAGATTGTGACATATCTATGTCAAAAATAAATTTATTTATTCTTTCACTCCATTATTATTATTTTTTTTTACTAGCGAAATATGTAACTATTTTTATTTAGTTAACTGATATACTAATTACAGTGACTAATCTAGTTTTCTATTAGCACTATAGTTAGTATTTGAATATGTTAATTTAACATTATTACAGAGGCTTTTGATAGAGTTTGGCATCCAGGACTGCTTTACAAACTCCGTCAATTCCTGTCCCTAACATATTTCCTAATAATCCGTTTCTATCTTACAGAACCTTTAAAGTTAGTCATAATCTATCCTGCTCCTCAGTATTCACTCAGTTAGCTGATGTATCTCAAGGTAGTATCCTTGGCCCAATCCTCTACACGGTGTATACAGCTAATATTCCTACCCATCACTATCCTTACTACTTATGCTGATGACACATGTGTGTTATCCATAAATAACGATCCTATTGCTGCATCCCAAATTAAATAGAACCATATATCCGTTTAATACAACACTTGATAAACGATTAAAGGTCCCTATTTACTACAAAAAACTGATTTATGTAACCATTCTTATTCCTATTTGAACATATGGCATTGAGTTATAGGGCTCTACTAAGCCATGAAATTCCTCCCACATCCAATCCTTACAATCCGAAATTCTACATAAAATTCTCAATGCTCCTTATTTTGTTAATAATAAAATCATCCATAGAGACCTCAATATCTCATTAGTTGCAGACTTAGCCCAAATTTGATACACCTCCTTTAATACTACCAGCCCACACAAAGCCGCTTGTCCTTAAACTCTCATTTCCATCTCTTCCTCATAATCTTCCGAGGCCCCTGAAGAGACGGTGGCCTCAAGACATGTTAATAAAATAATCATTACAGTGTTACCTAAAAGAATGATTGAAGTGTTACCACTGGGTAGCCTCTTCACAAGACTATTCCTTGCCATATTTGTAATTTTAGCACTTTTAATTGTTGTATATACTGTATATAAAGTTGTAAAAATCAATAAAAATATATTATTTTAAAAACAGCTTTACAGAAGCTTTTTTTAGTGAATTGAAGAATAATGTACTCCTCAAATGATATTATCTCTTCACTTTGATTATTATTTAGAAGAAATAAAGAAGAATTGATTTATAATGCAGGATTTCTAAGGTTTCAGTCTGAATATTTTAATTAGTTATATCAAAAGATTTAATTTTTTCTAGGTATATGTTTACAATATTTTAAGATGATATTTTGGTTCTATTAATAATATTTGAATATTAATGTAATGGATACTCTATGGAAGCTTCTTTGTAGAATAAATCATTGTTTGAAACACTTTTTATTATCACTAGTTTCACTATAATCAAAAAGTGTCTGTACTCAAATACTTCATGGTGAATATTTATCTCTTTTTTACTCTGTCAGAGCTCTGTCTCATTTCTTCACCTGTCCTTAAAGGTAAGTTTTTAATTATGATTCAAACCTTAAATATAAAATATCACTAATCAAATATGTATTATTAAATTTAATTTTTAACTAGGAATGGAAGAGCCTTGGGTGAAGACAATGCAAAAATCACTTCTTGTTGATTTTAAAAATTCCGTTTCCTTTTATAACATTTTTGTTAAATATTGAAAGGTTATAATTTAACATATCAACGTTAAACAATGAGAAAAACTGTTTTACTTGGATGTAGAGTACATTCACAAAATCATATCAACATTGGGTGTTTAAATCACATCCTGTTGTAATATTTAGTTCTCTTCGGAGATGTCCGGGCGCCAAAATCATGTTTCCATTATGTTGCAGAATGTATTAAAGATTATTTTTCAATAAAAGTCCTTCAGATTAAGGTGACACTCCTTGATTATTTTTCGAAACTAGTTATAAATTTATTTTATAATTATTGTATGTTACATGCTTTAAATTTGAGCTCTATAAATATCTTATGACATAATTATTGAATTATTATAGTGATGATTGTTTTTTTTCTTTTTTCCTAAATCGTTGCTGAAGTTCAAGAAAGGTTTGTGTCTATGTAATCTAATTTTGCATTTGCTTTGTTTTTTAGGCCATCAATTACTGCATACACAATATTAAACAAATTATTTATATTTATAGATGTATGGTATGTATGATATTAAATAAAGAATATAGCCAGAAAAATATGCTTTACAGAAAAGTTTTCAAAAATATTTCAGATCTATAATCTATAATTTTGTTTTCATCTCAATATCTGTCAGTGTGTGTTTTTTATTTTATTTTTGTTTTTAGAATTCTTAATTCTTCAGTAAATTTAAGATTACCTTTGATCAATAATTTTTGTTTTTAACTGCATGCACAATAATATATATTTTTTCAAATTATATAATTAATTTTTATTATTAGCTTACAATTTTATACAGCTGACATGTTAGTATTAGTCTGGTGATAGGTCCTTCTCAAACCATTCAAGGCTTAAATTACTGAGCAAATTTAAAATTTGCCAGATTATTTTTTATTTTTATTAGCGATATTTTACATTACCAATGGCTGGTTTGATGGAGTATGATTTTGTATTCTCTTCATAACTTCCTTTCTACTAACGAGAAATCTCGCTTCTTCAATGTTGTTATGGATTCCTGTGAACAGCTCATAAGAAGAAAGGTTAATGTATCATAAAAAGAGTTTCGACAACGGCATGATCTTCCTCATTTCTTAAGTGGATCAAAAGATACTATATAAATCATAGTTCAGGAGCACTATCACTGGGATGTTTTCTGACTCCAGATTTTAAAATAATAGAAAAAGAAAAGAAAAAAAAATCGGAGAACACCTCATCTCAAAAAGCAATGCCAAGACCAAGGATGATGTTATTACATTATTTTCAATTTTCTATTTAGGCAAGGAATATTTGTTGCTACAAATATTTTAAGAATTTGATGTTACATACTATAAAAAATTAAGAAATCCACAAAATATTTCTGCCACTACAAAGTGAGGTTATTCAATATTAAATTTAAAATAATTCCTCTGAAGGTGTTATATTTTCCAATTTGGAGTTAAAATGTGATATTTTTTTTTATTAAAGTTTATTTTTATTTAAGTCATGGTATATAGAATATATAATGTACATAGAATATAGCTCAAGGAAAACTCAAAAAGCCTAAAATGTACGTTCAACGTTCAAAATTGATTTCTTCTCATAATAAACAATATATTTTCAGTTACCTACATTTTTTAATAAAATTCAATATCATGTGACATATTATATTCACTATATTATTTTCTATGTCCACATATATTATTATTGTTTTCTTCAGAATAATTTTATATTACTTTACAACTTTTCCTACTTTTATATTATTATTATATTATGACATATTATATTTATTTTATTATTTATTCATAAAAGTAAAATAAAAAAAATCTTATCTCTCTATAACCCATTGATTTGTGATTCAATTCATTGAAAATTATGTATTCATATAAATTATTTTTAATATCACTTTAATATTAAATTCATGATAATGTAAATTTTTTCAGCATATGTGTAATTAATATATTAATTTTTAAAGACATTACTAGAAGTAATTTAAACAGAACTATTATTAATTATTAAAAAATTGTTTCGCTGTTAATTATCTACTTATATAATATATTTTTAAAGGGAGCTGGATGCACAGCACTCCTCGTTGCTGTAGTATCGAGAAAAATGGAACTAACAAGAGCAGAAAAACATGTACATAACTTTATGATGGATACTCAACTAACCAAAAGGGTATACATATATTTTTCTTAGTAACAAATGAACAACACATATATTTTATCTTTTCCGATTCTCTATTTTTATATGCATTAATGGTGATTAACTTTTCTTTTTATTAATTCAGTTAAAGAACGCTGCTGCAAACGTACTCCGTGAAACTTGGTTAATTTATAAGCATACTCGTTTAGTAAAAAGAGTTAATGCTGGTAGAGTTAGAACGCATCAACGAAAGTTCCTGTTGGCGATATATGCGTAAGTCAATTTTTTTTTTCTTTTACTGTTCCTTAAATTTTTTTCACTATTAATATGCAATAGATTACTTTAAATTATATTTAACCAATTATTAGAAGTAATCGATAAATAAATAATATTTATATAAACCTTTCATGAAAGTTTTGCACAGAAATAGTTATAAAATTAAGAATTTTTATAAGCTGCTCATACTTGTTACTTATAAACATTATTTGTTCAGTTTAAGAAAAGTGAAAATGGATCAGCGGAAGCTGATGGACAATGCTAATACAATCACAGATATGGCTAAGGTATTTTTTTTTCTCTTTGTTTAGATATTTGTTTATCATTGAATAACTTTCTCTAACTTTATTTCTGATTTGATAACCCACTAAAAATTTCAGTGTGTCACATCATCATCACAACAGTACACTTTGAATTTCTAAAAATAAAAAACACTATCTCTATGTATATAAAATGACTAGCTGTTGCCCGCAACTTCGTAAGCTTCAATTTCTGTTTTTATGATCGCTATTAAGAAGTTTTTGAAGAATATATTTTAAAGTACTCCTGCGTAAATGACATTTTTAGTTTTATTTTCTTGTGGCAGAAGAACATACTGATTTTCTCCACAACCCGAACTTGACGACGCGACATAGCTTCAGGCGTTGATGACCAAGCTGTTGTACCCCCTAAACCTAGACCGAACAGAAGAATGCGACATATATTTGGCCTTGTGAAAAGCAGTCTTTGACATAAATCGATTCGGTTTAAATGTTTGTCCATGTGATTTATTAATTAACAGGCAAAAGATAACTTAACAGGAAATTGAATTATTTTAAAATTAAAAGGTGAATCATTTGGAATCATTGGGATGCGAGGTTAATTTTCCCTGTTTTTTTCCAGATTTTTCTCTGATTCTTCACTCCTATTGGTCGCAGTCTTATATAGCTTATAGCCTTCCTCCATAAATGGACTATCCAACACAAAAAGAATTTTTCAATTCGAACCAGTGGTTTCTGAGATTAGCGCGTTCAAACAAACAAACTCCCCAGCTTAGTAATATTAGTATAGATAGTGGGATTTTTTTACTTTTTGGATACATATAAATTTTCACAGCAATCAAATTTTCATTATATGGAAAAATAAATTTTTCTTTATCTGTTAAAATAACAAAGAAACAAACTTTACTAATTTTGTTTATTCGTTTAACGTCACTTTTATGCTACTATGGCTAATCGGACTATAGTACAGTGGGAGTCCTAAATTTTGCCTATCCAGGTTTTATTAGGATAGGGATCTTTAACGAGTACCTGACATCGCACAGGCTCGGACCACCTTTTAACGTCCCCTCAGAAGGACGGCGTAACTAAGGATTTTTTACTCCCATTAAAAAATCCTAGGACCAACCTGCGGGTTTGAACCCGTGACCTTTGGCATGGGAGGCTGTTACGCTAGCCACCCAGCTACAAGTGATCCCTACTTTACTAATTTTGATTTATATCTTTCATTTCTGCAGATGATTAAATATAATAATGAATAGACGTTATAATTATATTTTTTTGCTAATTGCACTTTTCGTTATGATAAGAAAAAATTCCGAAAGCGATAAACTCTAGATCGGTGAGACTGAGATTTTTTAAACATAAATGACAAATCAAAATTTCACCCGTGCGAAGCAGGGGCAGGTTCACTAGTTAATTTATATTTAATTTTTTTCTGGAATTAATTTTCCAACAGATATTTATTAAATAAGATGAATATATGTAGATTTTTAAAACTAATAAGTTGATTTATTTTTCAGACACAAAACACTGTTTATGAAATAGTGTCAGATATGAGCACAAGATATGATTCATTAGAAGAAAGACTTATAGGTCTAGAAGATAAAATAAACAGTATTCAAGAGCAGGTATTAATATATTTTACAATATCTAATTTTAAAACATAATTATTTGTATTTTGTAAAAAAATATGCTGCACATAACACACGACTTTAACTTAACTCTGTTGTTGAAATCAATCAATCAATCAATAAGAACTTGTTATCTTCATACAAGACTGAAACCACAAGAAACTGCTAGATGTTTTCGGCTACTTCAACACTTACTAGACAAACGTTCTAATCTCCCACTAAACTACAAACAGATCATTTACATGACTATTATAAGACCAATCTGGACGTATGGAACTAAACTAAACTATCAAATTCCTCTCGAATCCAATCCTTACAATCCAAAATCCTTCGTAAAATCCTCAACGCTCCCTACTTTGTCATGAACAAACTCTTTCATAATGAACTTAATGTTCCGTATGTTACTGATTTGGCCCAAACCCGATAACTCTCCTTCCATGACAAACTCTGTTCCCACTCTAACCCATTTGTTTCAATCCTCTCTTCCTCTTTAATACTTGATAATCCTCCGAGGCATCTGAAAAGAAGATGACCTCGATACCTTCAAGTTTAGAATATTTTCAGAGTGCTGCTGATGTGTAGCTTCTTTACAAGTCATGTTCATGTCTATTCTCTTTTAGCCTATTTACTAGATGTGTTGTATAGTACAGTTGTAAATATCAATAAATAATTAAAAAAAAAAAGAACTTTTAAATAAAGTTAGAACTGAGTTGCATAGAAGAGTTACAGTAAAGTGCCTATCTAATCCTAACCATTGCATAATATATTTATTATATTTATAGAATATATAAGGTAAAACGGACGGTTATTGACACCCTTTAGACTACATTTCTGCAGAAAAAATGATACTTTTTATGAAGGGACCAAATTGAAACTTCATATAGCTACTCTTTGTCTATCCCTATAAAGACTCAAGAGTCTGTTTTTTTTTGGTCAAAAGTTCAATAATTATACCAAATGGCAATATGTTTGGTAAGAAGTGAAAAAACTAGTTATTGACACCCTGTGGATGGGTTATGGACACCACAGTTATTGACAACCCCTATCCCCTAAACCTTTATTTTTCTAAAAGTTATAATAGGTCGTTATAAGCACATAACATCACATACCATACTAAACTTTAATGTAATATAAAAAGCAATTAAAATCTTCAACCTCTTTATTTAACTTTATAAATGAAACTATTTTAAATAACACAAAAAAAAGAAGAAAATAAATACATTAAAAATTCCAGTAGGTATATGTAACATTGTATCAAATAATTCGTTTACATTTCATCATCATCATTCGTAACTTCATCTTCATTTATACCTGGATCAGACTTCACGATGTAACACGCAGAACAAACAAACTCATCAGACTCGTCACTTTTAGGGATATGTTCATATCCTTTTCAACATTTTTTGTAGTAGACCTTGTAGCATAATGAACAATCAAAATAAATCCCCTTTAGAATATTGCCTCATTTTTTGGCTCTTTTTTGGTTTGTTCATTTTTCTTTTTTGGATCTATTTTTCTCCAGCTCCAACCTTTTTGTTTCCTTCTTTTTCTATAACATTTGTTTTTGCTTCTATATTGGCTTCCATCATTAGTTTCATCGTTTATTATCCTATCTTATAACGGCCATTCTGGCCGTCTTACCAGAGCAAACAGTGACCATAGACGTATTTGGTATAAAACAATTGTCATGCTTAGAAACTAGAGAATTTTGATTTATTTTATGATATTTTAAATAATTTCCCAATTTTTGATATGAAGTTATGAACAAGTTAATAAATATAAATATAAGCTAATAATAAACTTATCAATGCATGGATTACAACAAATGATTTGAAGCTGAATGCTGGAAAAACCTAGGCCATCCTCATTGGTCCCAAAGGCCTTCTAAATTCCCTTCCGTATCATCCCCTACTTTACCTCAATAGCTTACCCATCCACTCTCACACCCCGATAAGAAACCTTGGAGTCATCATTAATGAAAACCTATCCTGGAGTAACCATATTTCTCAAATCGCCTGAAATCCATTGCTGTCTTAAAACAATTCCCAGACTCCCCTAAGTTGTAGTCTGTCTTTTCCGATCCTTCAAAACAAATAAACCTCTTTCTATACTCGATATGCATACCACTTCTTCTGTCCTGTTCTTCTGTCCATTCAGTAAACAGGAAATCGCAACCCACAAATTTGTATGGAGGGTGCCTTATATATATGTAATCAACCGGACTATGGATCATGAACTTGTTTGTTACACCTTATTCTTCCCAAAATAAAATATTTTTTAATTTTTATTTCAAAAAGAAAGAAAATAATAATATTTCTGTTCAAGAAATTGTTACCATGAATAAATCATTATGTTTCATTGTCGTTTATAGTTCGAGTTACTGCCCGAGATGCTGTCTCGCTGCTTGGAGCAATGCCAGCAGGAGTCATCGGTGAGGGAGAGGGAGAGGCGGAACTTCCTGCACCCTGACACTGCGGCGTCAGGGCCGGTGGCACTGCCCCACTCGAGGAGTGTGCCGCCTCCAGCGTCGCCCTACCACTGGCCCACCTCCCCCGTCCTCCCTCCGGTGTCCTCCAGGACGCCGCACCTCGTTCCCGAGCCCCTCCACCCCAACAGCTGAGTCATCGCCATCACATTGGACAAGCCGTCTGGTCGCCAGGCAACTGTCTAGCCGATAAGTGTCAGCAACTGTAAACTGTCGAAATGGGAGGTTTTTATTGCTTAGTTTAGAAGCTTGCATATTTTTGAATTTAAAAGAAAAATAAAATGAGAAAAAAAATAAATAAAAAAAATTAAGATTAAGACCTTGTTTAAGACTTTTTCCTGTGTTCTTGAGAGAATAAGAAGAAAGTGTGATCGCATTATTAAAGTGGATGAAGTAGCTTATAAATCCCATATATTCCATCAATTAAACTTTATTTTTTTACATAATTGTATGTATATATTTATAAAACATAATTATATATATAATCTAAAAGTAAAAGTAAAAAATGTATTATGATTCAATACCAATAAGTTTTTGATTTGAAATGATCACTCATTCATTCTTGATAATTCGAATATTTTACTAAATATCATATTGTACATTTAATAAGATGAGCTTTAAGAGTGGTAAAAGCAACATTTATTTATTTATATAGTCTTTAATAAATCATAAATCTATTCGATCCTTCGTTGCATAAAAAAATAAATATTAATACTATCTAGAATCGATATTTTAATAAAAGTATGGTATACACTTGCTTAGAAGAAAGTAAGATGCTTGAATCTCAAAATATTCTATTAAGTTAGGCAATTGAGTAGCTTTCAGTGTCAAAAACACCTATTCATCTGTAAAAAATGTTTAACATTTAAAGTGACAAAAAAAGGACAAACAGTTTTTTATATTTATATTTTTTATAAATGAGGTAATACAAAATATTGAGTATTATTACCTTTTAATTATTTTGAGTAATTCAATTGATAATTTAGGGTATAACAGAGTGGGGATAATCATTTAGGAAGTGAATATCATATCCCTTAATACTTTTAGATAACCTTAGCAAGTGGGCATTGCGGGTTCTGCCCATTTGGGTGAGCACTGTTTTAGTTTCAACTTTCCATACATTTAATAATAGAAATATTTTAACCAAAACCGCCTTACCATATAAATAAAATTATTTTAATTATATCTGATAAAAATTTTAACTAGTTAAATATTATTATTTGTTAGAATTAAAATTTGACAAGAAAGTTAATGCTAGTTCAATGATTAATTGAATGACTTAAATAATTAAGAAGCAATAATTCTCATTTTTTTTTTTATTTTAATATTTTATATGTTTAATTTTCAATATTAAATATTATTATTTGTTAGAATTAAAATTTGACAAGAAAGCTAATGCGAGGTCAATGATTAATTGAATGACTTAAATAATTAAGAAGCAATAATTCTCATTTTTTTTTATTTTAATATTTTATATGTTTAATTTTCAATATTAAATATTATTATTTGTTAGAATTAAAATTTAACAAGAAAGCTAATGCTAGGTCAATGATTAATTGAATGACTTAAATAATTAAAAAATAATAATTCTCAATATTTTTTAATGACCTTTTTTTATGAAAAAAATATGTATAAACAAATGTTTGTCCTTTTTTCATCAATTGAATTGTAAAAAAAAATTGTTGCTATGGTGCTTGTGATGCCGAAAGATTCGAAAATACCTCAATAAAGAGAAATCTAAATACACACTCTCTTTGTGTAAATTACCTTACTTAAAGTATTAATTGCAGTATATTTATTGCAAAATATTCTATTTTTTTTATGAAGGAGGGTGTGATTTTGGTGTATGAGAATAAAATATTCACCAAAAATATTATGAACTATTTAATGTGTAATTAAAGTTTTGACTCACATTGAGGATCTTCATCCAGGGAGGCTCTATCCGAGAAATTGGAAGCACCTTTTCAGATTATAAAATTTATACTATTTTCGGTAAACACTCATTGACTCCCATTCGAACCATATCATTCTTCATTCTTTCATATAGCCAACTATGCAATATTTTATTTTATTTGTCAGAATAAAATAAAAAATCATAATTGCCTTATTGAATAATCTTTAAATATATTTTCATAGCCCAATGATAGTTTCTGCTGATCTGCATTCGTAGCTGATGATTTTAATTGAATTATTAACTTATTATTAGTATATTTTATATTATTTTCGAGATTCCTCAATCATAATGCACCTATTCATATTTTCATCATTTCTTAATAACCTGATACATCATGGTATGCTTTGGACCCCTCTTGTCCACCTTATGATGTACCACACATCTTTCATCCATAAACATTTTCATCATAATTTTTTATTGTTTTTTATCACTTCATTAAATTTTAAGTATACTTTTCATTTATCGTTTTTTTTTTTTTTTTAATCCTCTTTCACTTTTGTTAAAGATTCCTGAAATTCAATCGCTTTAATTGAAGAATAATGAAAATTATATTTTAAAAATAATTAATATATATTACCTAACTATTACAGGAAAAGATAAATAGTAATATATATCATAAATATTTATTTACAATAAATTTTTTGTGGCAAAATTTTTATTTGCTATCTGCAGAAAAACTATTTTAAAAAAGCAAATATGTTATCTTCCAAATGTTTAATGTGTTTAGGCTGATGGGTTTATGTTATAAGTAAGTCTGTTGTGGAAATTTTTATAATGTTCTGTAGCAGTATCCAAAACTCTAAGTTCAAGTCTTTGTGGAGTAGTATATTATAATATAAAATATAATTTTTATATTATTATATAAAAATAATTTTAACTTATCATTTTCCTGTTTATTATGTAACATCCTAAATAACAGTTGTTCTATCATTAACAAAATATTATCATAATAATGTAACTTCATCAAAAATATTCATAATTTGTTTGATAAATATTTAGTATCCGACTCACTCAAAGTTCATTCTTTCAGTGTATCCTCATCCTGACGATTTTAATAATTTTCCGATTCTCCAGGAATGAAAAAAAGAATCATATTTAAAAGTGTGGTTCACATTGAAGGACTATTGAACTATAAAGTGTTCTTTGGATTCTAGGTCAAATGAGGATTCTATGTTTTGGTATAGAACAAATGAATTACACTTTCAGGCTGTGTAGGAATTTTGGGAAAACTAATTCAGTAGAAAAAACGTTATTTTTCAGATTTTTAGACCAATAAAAATAAATTTTATTTTGAAGAATCAAAATAGTAAATAATATAAATCTATTAGGAGGTATCTTAAAAAATAATTATAATAATAACCCATAACGGTGTACAAATGAAGGAGTACTGGAAGAACAAGCAGTCATGATTGTTTTACACAGTCCGGTAGAAGGCCTGTAACATGTGTAATAATAATAACTGATAACATACATTGAACTGAAAGGTAAATCTTTGCAGTTTTTCTTATTAATAAATGTTGAACGCTGATCTTCATACATTCTTCATACCATATTCCAAGAGCATTTATTTGTTTCCTGAAAATTTGCTTTCTTTTGAAAGATCGCCTTTCATGTGGTTTCTTTTTTAAAAATTGCTTTATCTATTGTGATATTTGGTCCTACTTGTTTAATTTTATATATCCCCCCCCCACTCTTTATTTTGGTTATGGTTATTTTGAACTCACTTTCCTAAGCAAGTTCATTCTCATTCATTTATTTTCTAACATTGGCGCTAAGTCCATAAAAAGTTCACAAGACACGAAGCATTTCTAAAATCCTCAAGGACTTTCTATTTTAAACCACATTAAGCTTGAAAATATGACCTCAAGCCAAAAATAATTCAATTTCCTTTGACACCAATTTCTAATATAGATATTTTGATATGAGAGCACTATGCCTCATTTAAAACTGCAATTATCAATTTCAAATATTATTAATTGGATATCTTATTCAAAAGTTCATCAAGTAAACTTGTAATATTGTTTTATAGAACAGAAAGTATATTTAAAACAAGTCATATTCATTGATTTTAACATACAAGTGTGTAATTGTCAAATAAAATATGAAACATTAGATACCACAATATTTTAAACACTGACAAGCAAAATTAAAGGATTTTGGAGTAATAAATTCAGATTTAACAATTTTATGAACAATACTAATTCCAGAATATTATGATTTAAGTAACTTGATTTATTTAAATTACTAAAATTGTTCATGTATCAAGTGTCCATATAAAGGGTTAAAATGGGATTAGCTACTTAATATTTCAGGTTGCTTTGGATCACTGAACTGAGCAGATATATAAATGGCATGAAATTATTAAAATAAGTTATATTGTAATGAAAATAACCAAACATTGTATAACATCTAAAATTAATATAACAATGTAATCATGATAAATAGTATTCCAAATCCTACTGCAATAGAAAATAAAAAAATATATATAAATAATAGTAAAAAATACTAATATTAATTTATATTTGTAGAAAATCACTTAAAACGTCCACTAAAATTTAACATCATAAAGAATTAACAAAATTTAAAACTTTTAAACAAAGACCAATATTTATATTAAAGATTATGTTTAATAACTAGAAATAGACAAAATTGTATTTCAAAATATATTTATACCAGTATTACAAATAAAATTTTATTATAATATATATATTATATATATATATATATATATATATAAATATGAATGTATTTAATAATATGTGCATATAAGAGGTACGGTTGCGTGAACATATGTTACTTATTGTAAATATATCCAATACGCTAATACATTGTATTAATAAATATATATGTAAACATGTGGACTTATCTTCTTGAAATATATATGTAAATAAATTAAAAAATAAAACAAAAATGTAAATATTGTTAAGTAGTATGTATTTATAAAAATTCAAATGTAAATATAAGGGCTAAATGGATATTTCAGATTTGCATATCAATTTCTCAATGTACTTATTGGCCTTTTTGTGTAAAACATGGAAAATATTTTTGTTTATTTTGAGATTTTTAATATTTATTTAAATTAATTTGTCTATAATTATATTCTAACTACAATAAAAGGACGACAAGCAATTGCTTGTATTTTTATATAAGCATTAATTATGGACCATAAATATGTAAGAGAATAAAACACAAAAATTATACTACAAAATTTATCTTGGCTTCTGAATCTTGAATTATGGTATAAAATAGAAGATACTTTAGTATTAGGAGGTCATTTATTGATAATAAACTCGGTGTATTTGCATAGGAATGGTTGAAGTGAATAAAATACACAATATTTTGTATTGTTTTATTAATTTATTCAAACTTTTGATCCATAGTGCAGTTTTTCTATTGATCGATATTAGTATGTACAAATTCCAAATCTTTATGTTGGTCACTAATGTCCTCCCTTTCTCAGAAAATTTGCCAACAAATAATGAATTTAATTCTGATTTCTTTATATAAATTTTTATGAGGTCTGATATTTTTTCTGTAATTCCAATGAATGAGTCAAAAGCTTTCTCCAAGTCTATAAAAAAATATACTAGAGGTTTTGAAATATCTTATTCTGTTAAATTGAATAATAATGTGCAGAGAATTTATTGGGTCTGTGCCTAATTACGCCTGTTTTTCGTTTGTTTTTTTCTTAACCATTGATTGATTTCATTCATAGTTTATAATTCCTTCTTTCATTCATAAATCTTAATAATTATTACAACTTTAGGAAACAGTATGATCCAATGCATATAGCATTGTACACAGCGCTGTACACAGGGTCCAGGTTCAAGTGATTCTGGGCTAGAAAGACCTCCTGAGTCTCACCCAGCTTCTGTAAAGTGGGTATCCAAGAATTGTGGTTTCTTAGAGCCTCCTTACACAGGCCTCTGCCCTTGAAATAGTATGAATCCCTATATGTACTAAACTTAAGAACCTCCATGGGTTGTAGAATTACTGTTTTTTTTTTGTTTTGTTTTTTTACTAAATTCAATTATTTATTATTTTAAATAATAAACTGTTAACCAGAGAACACCCTTTTTAGCTATGCTGCATATAACACCTAATTTCATGGACATAATTTCATATTATTATTTATTTATTTTTATACTTAAAATAAATAAAAAAGCAAATAATTCGTCGTCTTTTCATTTATTTTAATTTATATGTAGTTGTACATCTATTTGATATTGTTCACGTTTGATGAATTTATATGTCCCACTCATTTAACAGTTTAAGGATAATGGTACATAAAACAATGGAATTGCTTTTCAATTTTGGCCAATTTATCTTCTTTTTTTTTTAGAGCTTTCACAATTATTCCCTTTTCTCAATCTGAAAGAGTCTTTTCTTTATTTATCCATGTTTTTAAGAACAGTGAAAATAAGAGCTTATTTGTGATGTACAGGTCAATTCAAGGATAAACATCGATCAAGTTTACGTTCATGAGTCATAATTCTCTTGGAAAATAATATTTCGGAACAAGTATTTATAAAATAAATAAAACCGATTATCTTTAATTAAATGATTTAAAAATATACACACTTTTGAAGCGTTTTAGGTATGAATCAGCAGTCAATTTTCTGTAAATCATCTCCTTTACCACCTTCATGAGAAAACATACTTTGTTTAACATTTTCACTCATATCAGTTCTTGAATTTAAGCGAAGCTTAAAAATTCGTATGCTTCAGAAGCCATTTTAAATTAGTCAATAGATGAATCTAATAAAAAATATGAAGCTCATTTAAAAAAAAAAATACATTTTTATATTTTCTCCAAAATTTTTAACAAATATATTTTGTTATTTTGATTTTTTTAAATTGTATTATTATCAACACATGTAGAAATCTTATCTGATTTGTTAAAAATAATTGTTATTCTTTTGTGCATTATTTATTTTTTTTTTTTTTTTTGGTTACAAACTCACCATTTTGCAAATCAAATTCAACCACTTATTAATCGTGATGTACTCCCATGATGTTTTTTTATGTTATATTTAAAAAATAACTTTATAAAAAAAATTTAATAACTTAAAACTGGAAATAATGTCACAGATACTAATAGTATATTTATGCTTAGGTACAATTTAATTTTTAATCTTTATTTATTAACTTGGGATAATTTAATGAATAAATTAAACCAACTAAACTATCTAATAAAATATATCATAGTTTAATTGAATTAATTAAGCTAACCTGTGGCTGTTTTTTTTTTCTATGAATACATAAATATGTTTTGCAAAAGTGTGAATTTGAGGACAAAATTAATTTTTTGAGATTTAAATTTATTTTTGCTAAAACAACTTTAGTTGCATGTGTATATGTATTATTTTTAATTCAACTTTTTTTTTTTTATATATTGTTAGTACCATGGAAAGATAAATTAATTTATTAAAAAATTGTACAATATCTGTAAGGGTTTAGTGTGTAACAATAGTTCTTATCAATGATATGATCTATAAAACTATCGCAAGTAAACACGAGTAATTTTAATGTCTTCAGATGTAACATACAAATCCTGTTTAGACACTTGTAAAAAAAGAAAAAAAAATAGATACTGCTTAGTTAAAAAAAAATCCACTTATTAAGTATTTAGGTTTATAAATAAGAAAGTTAAAATCTTTTGCAATTTATTTTCACTTTCTGTATCAGAATTATTATTTTTTTTTTTTTTAGAAGACAAATTCTATGTCAGAAATTTGGAGCTAGAGTTGAACAACTAAAATCTGAAATTTAGTGTGATTGTCATTTAAGTTAGAGATTTCATCTCACTTTTGAGAGTTATTTTGAAAATGATTGAAAAAAATAATATATACATTATTTACTTTCCTTGCAATATCTTATTATTTATGTATAAATATATATTTATATGCTTTTAAGATTAACTATTGAATGCTGATTACATTGTATTTCTTTCATATTTTAGAGTTAAATGCAGTACCTAGAATATGTTAAAAAAAAAAAAATCTATCGACTGAAATGTACAAGCAATGTAAAGCTGGATAAAGATAACAGATTTTAGATGTCCTACTCTATGTATTAAATTTTAAGATTAGTTGTTGGTTTTTTTTTTTTTTGGTTTTTTTTTTAATTATTATTATTTTTTTTAATAATTTTATTTATACTCATTTATAATATATTTTTAATAATCTCTATGAAGGCTTTAATATATTGTTATAGTTGATATAGAAGATTTGTATGACAGAGTAAGTGGCTTTATGCTTGTTATACTGTAAATCGATATCTATGAACTTTGAAGTGCCTAAAACAGAAAAAGAAAAAAAAATTCTGTTAAGTTTTTCGTTTTTGTTTTTTTAAAATGTTTAGCTTATGAATTTATGTTAATAGTTTATATATATAATATATATGACGATATTAATTTAATAAAAGAATATACACAATAATTTACAGAAAGTTTCTTTTTCATACTTTTGACATTTTTTAACTCATTCATCGCATTATTTATATAATATTTAATTATTGTAAATTAATGCTTGGTTAAATAATCTGTATTGCTAATAGGAGCAAGAAAGTGGTTACTTTCTCCTGCTCTTTTCTTAGCAAAGGCCTTAGGTTTCATTGGTTCTATATTACATGAACTTCAAGTTGGTAGAATATATAAATGTAAATTCATATACTATATAATAACTATATATAATACATATATATGTTTTCTTTATTTTCAGTGTAAATGGTATATAATGCTGGTTTTAATTTGATTTGTATAAATCACAGCTTATCATAACCAGTTTGGTAAGCCTATGCTATTTTCATACGATCGAATGAAATTATTTATATAAAAAATAAGGAATATCTTTTGTGAACTACATGTTAAAACACTTCACTTAATAAATCCTTACTTTTTAAAACCACCATAATTCTCAGCTCGCAATTCATTGTTCCAATGACGGAGTTTTCACATCGCTTCTAAAAAAAAAAAATACATAAAAACTACAAGAATCAAAACAGTGTTTGATGCTTTAGTAGAATTAACCTTTATTATTAAAACAAAATTTTCATGTTATGAATTACAAAACCTCAATCGAAATCATTATTTTTAACTGGCATAATATGTGATGTTAAAGAACATATTATACGTTTCTAAGTACTGAAAGAGGTTCACTGATACTATGTATGTTGATTAATAAGTAAAAGAAAAATATAAATTATATAAAAACATGCACAAGTAGAAATAATTTTTAAAAAACACATCAATAAGTTAGGGTGCTCTATGGTTTTGATTTTGTTATAGTAACTGAACAGACTGATTTATGATAATTAACAAAATCAAATGTATGATTGATTGCAAGATGGATTTTATTGCATTAAACCATTGGTTAAAAATATTATTGCCAAGTTCATTATTTCCTTAAATTCCTTTTATTTTGAATTATATTATTTTATTGCATGGGTCCTTATTTGGACATTGAATCAAGGGTCAAATATAATGTATTGTTTTATATTAAATTAAATAAAAAAATCAGATTAAAATTTTGATTTTGAAAATGATAAACAAACTACCTCACTGCAAAGATATCACTACTTATTTATTTAACTATCCTGTTACATTAATTATTACAAAAAGATACAATCTAGTTTAAACCATTATAGTTTATTTATTTAACGTTACTTTTATACTTCAATGGCTAATCGGACAATGCTTCAGTGAGAGTCTTAAATTTTGCTATCCAAGTTTAGTTAGAATAGGGATCTTTAACGAGTACCTAACATCGCAAAGGCCCGGGACCACCATTTTATGTCTCCTCTGAAGAACAGTATATATAACAAAGGATTATTTACTTCCTTTGAAAAAATCCTTGGGCCACCAGGGGTTTGAACCTATGACCTTAGGCATAGAAGGCTGTTAGGCCTGCCACTATAGAGATTATCACTTATATATTAATAGATGGATTGAATGTTTTATAATGATAGATTTTCAAATTAAAAAAAAAATCTGGTGCTCGCAACACACAACTTTCAATTACCATGCTTCTTGAAATCAAGTTTTTAATAAAATTAAAGTTAAAAAAATAATTAAATTCTTTCAATGGAATGCATTAATTTAAATTAAATAATATAACAATAGAAATTATAATCTATAACATCACTTGGCTTCATGCAATTTTTTTTCACTCAGCATTACCTTACACAACTTTTTTGTGTTTATTAACAATTTTTCATAAATCTTTAGCTTTCTAAGAGTATATCATATGTCTATATTACTATAATAATAGTAATAAAATATGCAGAAAAGAAAAATTAACCTGGAAATATATATATATATATAGTTTTCTCCTTCAGTTAGAAATCAAAGACTTTCATATTTATCCTTTTATTATCAATCCTAATGAACAAAAATGTTTAATTATTCCTAATCAACAAAATTAAAGGTAATTTAGAGGAAGAAGCTTTTAAAAATGGTTGTTTAAGCCCGATCAGACTATTTCAAACAGGATAAAATCCACATGATATTAAAGGCAATTTAATTTTATACAAATATAAAGAGTTTAACGAATATAAGAGGTTCTTTTAGATCCTGTATTTTTGACAAATATATATACTTATGTTAACTATGAAATTTAAGTTTCATAGGACTCATGGTTTTGATGCCAAACTTATCACCTAATCATACACTCCTTTTTGCAGGACTTAGTCATTAGAACTCCTAAAACGTGTGGTGAAAACTCGAATTCAAATCACAACACTTCCCCTTACAACATATTTCATATACAAGTAACTGAAATAAATAAATAAATATATCTACATATAGAGATACTGTTGGACTAACTTTCATAATTTTTTCTTTTTGTTTCCTTATTCATAGATTAAAGCATTATTTTTAAAGAATACACATCTACAATATTTATAATACATTGATAGGGTACTCCGTCACAATGTGCTACATATTTTATAGAATTAATTTGTAGATAAATATTTTTATTGTTGATAACAATTTAAAAACCCAACTAAGAAAAGCAAAAAAAAAATAAATAAATAAATAATAACAAAATAAAAATAAATGTTGCTAAATATCAGAACTACACTTAGTTTATTATTTTCATTAATGAACTTTTGTCGCATGAAATATAAACTTTAATCCTTCTTAAAATGTGAAGTTTAACCTTCCAAGATATGTTTAATCACAAATCTGATTTTCAAGAATAAATTTTTGATCAGTGATTAGACACATGCTTCACGTATTTGAGAAGAAAATATTTCAATATTCTTATTCTTTAAAAATATATTATTTTAAGAAAAAAATAATTCACAACAATATTTACTAAATTAAAATTTATTTTCTCAGGGAATAGGTTCTTGACAATCAGACACAATATTTTATTTAACTTTTTTAATTTAAAGCAATAACTTACAAAAATAATACAACATGTTCAGGCTAACAATGATACTTCTTCATATTCAGGCAGCAGCAGATCCTCCTTTCAAGTACAAACCGCAACTCTTTTTTTTTTCTACCTGCCCCCTTGCATCCAGAATGGATGCTATGTTTGGAAAACAAAAATCCAAATAGGAGCTGTTAATTTAAATTTTACTCTTAATCTGATTGTTATCCAGCCTAATATAATATTTAAATAATAAATAAATACATATATATTTTATTTTAAAATATGGGTATATTACAATATTAAGAATTTTTGGCCCGGTACGAACCCAGCAATGGCAGGAAAATTATTTATTCTTTTATTTCATCCATGGTGCGAACTTGGGGTAGGGAGACTCAACCCCTTTTCCTCCAAATTTTAGGTACCATCAAACCTTGGCTAGAGCATGATTAAAATCCCTGCCTTAACACCTTATGATTTTTTTAAGAGAATTATTGGGTTGGCAATAAGCGATTGTGATTTTTTTTTTTTTAAATTATTTATTAAAGAAATTTCTTTAATCTGTAATCTATAGTCCACTTTTATCAATGTTTTTTTGCCATCTTTCAAGGAGTGTCTTAATTCCACATTTCTAAACCTTCCGATCTTTGGCTCCAAAAAAGTCACCAAAGTTTGTTTTGAAATCATTACCATTTTTAATTGTTTAACCATTCAAAACGTTCTGTACATAACGAGAAATGTAGGGCAGTGGTTCACTAAAAGTTGATCTTCAGACACCTGAGGGTCCATCAACAATGTCTTAGATGTTTGGGAGGTCTTATTGAGATACTATTTTGAATTATTAATTTAAATGAAAAATATTTACATAGCCACGCACATTACACATTTCAAGTTGATGTATCAACTTGATAAATAATGAATGATAGTTGATCACTTTTTAAGTATTGATATTATATAATATATATATATATATATATATATATATATATATATATATATATAATATATATATATATATTATACATTGAAAAACAATTTTTCTGATTTAGGGATTCCTTTTATATTATGCTGATTGGATTTATCATTTAGGGTTCTATGAATTTTTTTTATTTGGAACAATTGCATTTTAAGAAATGTGTATGGCTTTGCATTGTGAGAATGAAACACTACACCCCAACTCTATAACTCTAGTCCACCAACTCATTTTATTTTTAATTACATTATTCAGTATGGTTAATTGTTAAATGTACATTTCTGTCCTGATCTTCTAGTTGCTTCAAATAGACAATGCCTTGTAATCCCACAAAACTTATAGCAAAATCTTTTGTTAATCAATACATGCTTTTGATGTGGTTTTTACTAATAGTGTGTAAGAAACAAGAAATCATTAAGTTTTAGCTTTATTTTGACCAATATCATAGAAAATATTCTTCCTATAAAGATAATAATAATTAAATAATTTAAAGATCATTCAAATAGTTTTAATTTGAAGTATTAGACACACTAGGTCTAGTATTTACCATTTAAAAGCTAAATTTGACATTATTAGCAATGCAATTATTGAAAGAGAAACACAAATTTATAGGTTTGTCTGTCGTCTTCATTGAAATGATTTTCAAAAAATATACAACAGATTATAACAAATTTATTATATCTATAAATATAATAGGTGACAATAAAAAAAAGGTAATAATATAAATAAAGAAAAAAAATAAATAATTTTATATTTTTAACATACAATGATAAATAATTTAAAAAATAACATATAAGCAAACAAGCAAATCCCTCCACATGTAGCAACTTTTCACTGATGGTGCGCTTTATTGGTCCACTCCGTAGGATATTTACAAAGGATTTTATTGCCAAGACGAAATTTGTAATAATATACTTCAGCTATTTTCAAACAAGGGTATTATAATACTTTCTGAAAAAATAAAGAAGATACAAATCAATAAAATGTTTCAGAAATGACATGAAATTTGTAAAAAAATTATTATTTTAATAAAAATATTGGATAATTATAATAACAGTTTTATAAAACTTACTTAGGTACAAGTTTATAGTTTAGTAATGGGCCAGTCGTAAGCCTGGGGCAAGGCAGGGCCATAACGGAAGTCATACAACTGGCTCTTGATAAACGCCTCTTTGTCCGCTGGTTCTGGGCAGAGAGTTGCCAAGCCTAATAGAAAAATAAGAGAACATATACTATAAAACTGTAAATACAATTAGTAACGTGATAAAACAAAAAAAATTTAAAAAAATACATTGATAAAAAAAGGTTCCAGTATGGAATAAGATTACTGGTAAGTTAGTAGAGCATTTATGAAAGCTAAACGATCCTATCAACAGACTAAATGTAATATTTTATAGCTCTAAATAGCTATGAAAATTTGGCATATCCTTTGAAATAGTAAAATTAGTCCTTTTTCGTGGATAACCCATC
Source organism: Piezodorus guildinii (assembly GCA_023052935.1). Taxonomy (NCBI): domain Eukaryota; kingdom Metazoa; phylum Arthropoda; class Insecta; order Hemiptera; family Pentatomidae; genus Piezodorus; species Piezodorus guildinii. The sequence continues at coordinate 71,043,100 of CM041298.1, forward strand.
TTTCCTTCCTTATGTAGACAATTAGACTTATGCTATTTTGTACCGATTCTTGCATTGGGAAGAGAGTTTCTGTATTAAAAAGTGTCATTTTTAGCATGGTAATCCTAGTTACCAGTGAATTATTTCGATTCACATCCTTTTAGAAGGAGAATTGAGTCAAAAATGGAGGTTCTCTTCTATTTTGAATCGTATCCTAGATACAATATATGTCAATTGTTAAGAATCCTTTCAACGAGAATGGCCACTTTTACTTAGAATAAAAAAAAAATAAATCAGTCCATAAAATTATGAAAATCAGGCAAATCCTTCAAAATAGTAAAATTAGTCCTTTTCGTCTTTAATATCTTAACAAAATATAAATTGGAAGGAATAATTGCATAAGTTGAATATAAATTCAGTGCTAAGATGGCAAAATGTTATAAATTAGAGACTTTTTATACAAATTAGAGGCTTCAGTGTCCATTCGTTTACGTTTAGAAGGTGGGTCGTTTATTTGTACAAGGTAGGTTTGTTCACTCATAGAATGAAAGAGAAACACTTATACGATTTTTCGACATTTTAAACATAAACGAATGGACACACTAGAATGTGAAGGCTCTCAATTCTAGAAAAAGTGACTTATAACATTTTGTCATCTATTGAAAGAATCAATACAATAAAATGGTAAAATGAAAATTAGATTTACACTTAATAGGGTTCAATAATAAGAGATTTTAATATATGAACGAAATGTATGGATAGGTACATCTAATATGGGCCTTCCCTTCATACACCTGTCCTCCTTCTTTCTTCTTGTTCAGTTCCGTTAATAAATAGATAATGATTTTTTTGTTTTATGAAAAAAAGTGAATATTTTCCTATTTACCTTTCTCATATGCATATTCAGCAACTTTAACGGCTATTTTGTTAGAGCAGTTCTGAATGGTGCTGAGGGGTGGGTACAGACTTCCGGTTTCTAAATCATCCTCAGTCACAAGGGCGGCCAAAGCCTAAAAGTAAACATAAAATTGACTCATTATTATAGAAAAAAAAAATTAACTTCAAAAACACATCAGATTGGACATAAATAATTTAAAATTACATGATTACGATTATCTCCATACCTGTGCTGATATGAGGAACATTTCTTCTGGAATGACTTTGATTCCAAAGCATACAACGGCAAGAGCTACTCCGGGGAAGATGTACGAGTTGTTTCCCTGCCCTGGGATCAACTTCCTTCCGTTGATCTGGTATGGTGGGAATGGTGATCCGGATGCAAACAAACACCTACCCTGAAATTCATAAATTTATATTTTTAAACAATTACAATTAAAAATACAAATAAATAATTACAACCAAATCATTGTAGGATAAATGATTTTTTTTTAATTCGATTTTATAAAAAAATTTTGGATATTTTTTATGTTACCTGAGTAGCAGAATAGGCAGCTTCTGCCGTACACTCGGCTTTGCTTGTAGGGTTGCTCAGAGCAAAAATGACGGGTGTCTTGTTGAATTTGCCCATGTCCGTGAGGATTTCAGTCGTAAAAGCACCACCGATAGCAGCAGCACCTGTAACAGACCTTGTTCTTTAAATGCTAGTTCTTTTTTTTTTTTTTGAACAATTCTTATTTCCAAGTCATATTTTTATATAGCAATAGTTAAAATAAAAACAAATTGTACAAGATTTTATAAAATATTGATTTCTGAATGGGTACGGCGTGGTCTAGTGCTAGTGGGTAGAGGACTAATCTACGAATCCTAGCTGTGAAAAAATATTATTTATTCTGTTATTTTAACCATGAAGCAACCCTGGGGTAGAGAAATGGAGAACCACCTGGAGCAGACCCAGTCTCTTTAAAGTGGGTATCCAAAAATGAGGAAAAACCTGCCCGCTGAGCTTGATCTGGGGCGAATCACCTCATTGCATGGCTGTTGGCCTAGAAACAGTATAAATCTCTATACCTACTAAGCCCAGGACTCTTCATTGCTTGTAGAGGTACAGGTTACATCTTCCATAAAGAAAGAAAAAAAATTGATTGGAACATTGCTGAGCATATTATATATCATGTTGGATAATTCTCAGGGAGTCCAGCATTACATTTTAATTGAGGAAGCTTCTTGTTGGTTTCGGGATTATCCTGTGAGACCTAAACCATAGGCTTCTCATGGAGAACTCTCTCTCACCTAAGGTCTTGCCGAACTTTACTTTAAGGAAAGGGATGCATTTTTCATATATTTCTTTTTTTTTTCACTTACCACCCCACCTGCATGATAGAAGTCATTTGTCTCATAATGAACAATTAGGTCTAGGACTAATGCCGTTTTATCATTCTTAAGGAATGTGACAATGTAAGCATACCTTGCAGAACCGTCTGTGTCTACGCAGTAGACTTCATTAAAACAGGCAAAGTCTTTTTCCCTTAGGAGCCTCACTAACTACTTATTCATAACCTTGTGTTGACAGCATGTTATAATGAATATTATATATCATAATATAAAAATATAATCAATGTGTTATAATATAAAAACAATATCAGTATTCCTTACCAATAAGAACAGAAGGTTTCACCGACTTGACGACATCACCAAGATTCCTGATGGGGGCCATGTTTTTGGCGAATCTTTCCTTATGGCCTGATATTCCACCTTCTGGCCTGTCTTTGACGATGAGTCCCTTGGAGTCGACAAGGAATATTTTGCCCTGGCATCAGCCTCTGATGTTCCTTCAGCAATCATCGCTTTCACGCAAAGTTCAGCAATTCCCAAAGAAGCCTATCATTACATAACTTACTTCAAGATTGTTTATATAAAGATATAATAACAATATTAATTTCTTGAACCATTGAATTAAAAAAAAATAATAATAATAAATTAAAACTACTGACCTCTCCTGCTCCTTGGAAAAGAACAGTGTGGTCTGATAGTCGGGTTTTAGTGGCCCTCAAGGAGGCAAGGAGACCAGCGACTGCGACTGAAGCTGTTCCTTGAATGTCGTCATTGAAGGTACAATAATTATCTCGGTATTTCTCCAGAAGCCGGAAAGCATTGGCATTACCAAAATCTTCAAACTAGAAAAATTGTATACTTTTCATTATGTCATATTAAAGTTGTGGGAATTTAATATGAGGTAAAAATAGAATATTTAAAAATACTACTATAAAACATGTGAAACAATTATAGGTAGACTTTGATATCAAATGTACAATGAGAAAACTAAATGAAGCATACTCCAAGTGGAGCAAAGAAAAAACAGAGTTTACGACGTGCAACATATCTGTCTCAGTCATTTGTGAGGAAGACTAGGCGATCCAACAAAGTACAGTAAGATGAGTGTTGTTACTGCCTAATGCCTGATAAATCAACCAGTCTCTTAGTTAGTGGGTGTGATTGAAACAGTACCAACTTCCCAAAGACCATTCTATGCCAGTCTATGTTCACTAACAATGGATATGAAGAAGTCTCCAAGAGATGCTTTGCATCATTTGTGCTAGGCACTAAGCACATTTTTTTTTTTTTTGTAAATATATTGGGAGCAGCATGGCTAGTGGATAGAGCACTAGTTTAATGTTCTCCAGTTCCTGGGTTCGAATTCCGGATGTGACAGAATGTTATTTATTCTGTTACTTTAGCTGTGAGATGATGATCTTGGGGTATGGAGATAATCAACCTCTATAAAGTGGGTACCCAAAAAGGGGGAAAAACCTGGTGGTTTGGCTGAATCACCTCATCGTACGGCTTAGAAACATTATGAATCTCTACATCTAATGAGCCCAAGACCCCTTCCTTCATGGGTTGTAGAGGTTCAGACTTCTTATATTGCATATTAACGTTTCTAAAATCTTGCGCTTTCCAACAGTATATTAATCATCTATATTACTACTCATATTTCACAAATAATTTTTTGATGAATTGATAACTGAAAATGGTATTTTCCCTTCTAAAGAAAAATTTAATTCTAATTTGTTTTAATTATAAACTTTCAGAAAAAAAGATCTTGTAGTTTAGGTGGATTTCATGGAAACCAAGAATCACGACACCATTTTATATAAATCAACCTAAGAGTCTATGTTATACCAAAATAATAATAACCTGAATGAGGACATTTTGTCCGTATCTTTTGACGGCAGCTTGCATGAACTCGTCAATGAATTCATCGTACACCTCTCCCCTGACTCTGGGTTGCCTGAGCCCAATGTAAAATGGGTCATCGATGAGTTTCTAAAACATAAAAGTACCAATTGTTTACTTGTACATCTAATACATAAAGCAAATTAAATGGTTGATTGACTGATATTAATGAAGATACCTGAGTATTGGTTCCGACATCAAGAGTGACTGGTAGCAACTGATTAGGGCTGATTCCGGCGAGAGCTGTGTAGAGGGCCAACTTGCCGACAGGGATGCCCATTCCGTACGCGCCGAGGTCTCCCAGGCCCAGGATCCTCTCTCCGTCGGTGACGACAATGGCTTTCACATCGTGTGATGGCCTGAAAATAATTTTTAAATATTATATTTCTATATCTGTTAAAGTTTTCAAGTAAAAAAATAGATTGAATTAGGATTACTTCTTAAACTAGCATAGTATTACTCAATCTTAAGTACAAACCTTGGATAAAAAATATATTGTTGATGCAACAGCATTTATTGAATTATTTATAATATAATATTGTATATTTTCATACACATTGCACATTAGTGTTGTTACTGTTGTTGTTTATATAACGTCACTTTATGTTGCTGTTGCTAATTGGACGATGGTACAGTGGGAGTCTTAAATTTTGCCAGTCTAGGTTTGGTTAAAATAGGAATCTTTATAACTAAGGATTTTTTACTACCATTAAAAAATCCTAGGACCACCTGCGGGTTTGAATCCATGAGCATTGGCATAGATGGCTGTTATGCTAGCCACCCTGCTACAGGTGATCCCCAGTGTTGTTAATGCCTACTAACCACTGATAAGTCATTCAGTCTCTTAGTGAGTGTAATCGAAATAGCACCTATGTTTCAAGGTTCACTCTAAATGGTGGTATATGAAGAAATCTCCGAGAGATCTTTTGCATCACTTGTACCATGTACCAAGCATGTTTTATCTTTTATTTTTTTGTAAATATACTGAATTTTCATAATTATTCTAAACATTTTTATTTTCTATGTAAATGTATTGGGTTGTGTCACATGAAATGTCCGCCTTCAATAATTTTATTTGAAGTATTTACCTTCTTTTTCTACACATTTTTCCTAACGTGACACCAACTTTTTTATCCCCAAAGTGAAAAACTCTGAGCTTTGAAGTGAAACAAAATCTGAAAACGCACTTTTCACTTGATCATCATTTTTAAAAAGTTTTCCTTTGACGAAGTTGTCTAAATTCCTGAACAGGTGGTAATCTGTTGGAGACAAGTCAGGAGAATATGGTGGGTGCGGAAGAACTTCGTAGCCCAGTTCATTCAATTTTTGCACGGTATGTTTTGAAACATGGAGTCTTGCTGCCGCTCACTGAGATCATGAGGTATCCATGTATCGAGCTTTTTTACTTTCCCAATACACTTTAAATGTCTGGAAACGGTAGATGCACTTGCATTTAGTTATGCTGAGAGTCCTTTGACTGCTTGGTAGGGGTTTCCTACTACTGTATGTTTGAGGATATCGTTGTCTATTACAGACGGAGGTCTTCCTTGAGGCAAGTTTTTCAAGTCGGTATCCCCAGCTGAAAACTTAGCAAACCAACGGCGAAAGGTCCGTTCATTAACACTCCCTTCCCCAAACGCCTTGCAAATATTTCTAGTGGCCTCAGCTGCCGAATGGCCAAGTTTAAAACCATACAAAAATATTACTCGAAAATCGTGTGTTTCCATGTTCATATTTGGAGGTATACTAAAAAGTGGGTAATTGATTGGGAAGCTAATGTTTATAATACAAAGGTAGAGGATTAGTAACTGTTTACTTTAAATATGTAAACATTCGGAAGAAAACAACAGAGACCTGCAAAACCCTTTATGTATCTCAGAAACTATAAAAAGGGACATTTCATGTGAAACAACCCAATATATATGAGGAAATGATCTCAATTAAAGCCTCCAATATGAATATTAGAAATGATTTTGAGCATTCTAATAAACTTGCAGTCAGACAGTAAGTTTTTTTATTTTTTTTTTATTCCTATATATATTATAAAAATATATACATATTTTAATAAACATACCAGTTCTTGATGACATCATATACATGGCCTTTATCATGGATTGTGATGAAAAGGCCCCTAGGATGGTGGAGTACCTTTCCGTAATTTTGGCAAGCGAGACCAACAGTTGGGGTATATACAATGGGCATCACATCTTCAAGGTTTTCATTCAGGAATCTGTAGAACAGCTGTTGATGCCTCGACTAAAAGAGAATAATACACAACAAATTAAATTAAAAGATACTGAATAAACCATACATATTAAACTATATTAAAAACAGAATAAAGATTAACAGGGCTTTGGAAATATTAATAAAATTAATGTTTAATTCTCTAAAAATTAGTGATACATAATACGTATATAAGCAGGCAGAAAAGATTAATACTTGATCTATGAAACTAATTCCCTTCTGATGAAAACATTTTCAGGATATAAGGATTATACTTAAAAATTATGATATGATGCATTAAAATTGTTGTTACACTGTATGCGATAGTGTAATTATTAGTTCAACTTGTGAAAAATGCTGAAAATTACTACAAAATGGTTTATTCTTTCCAAATAACTATATTAGGGTTTAATGTCTATAGCCAATTAACTAATATGAAAAGCAATAATTAATTAAAAGCAAAATGGCCTATCACCACTGCTAATTTCAAAATGTTATATCTCTGCTGTTTTAGAACCAAATTCAATGATTCTTTATTTGTTTTGAAGGAAATTTAATTCTTTATCAAATAATACTATAAGCAGACATTTTTTGGTATTTATCTATTTATTGATTCGTACAATGGAACAAATAGATTTTTTTTTATTCATTATTCAGGTTCCACGTATGTTGAAACCATAAGCTCTAAAATTTTGAGGGGAGGAATTTTTTTCTTTTGATCGATTACAAAGGTTCATTATCGAAAATAATAAACCAAAAATATTGTAGAACTGATAATATAAGAATTTTTTTAAATTATAATAAATTTTAAAGTAAAAAAAATACAATACACACAATAAACTAAGTTGAATAAAGCCTTGATGAGTATAACTCCCAAAGCAAAAGTGTTATTTCCTGCCAATTAACTTTACACTCTTCGTATGAAATAATGTTTAATTGTAAAGCAAGCAGATATAGATTAAGTAAAGTTATGTCTTGAAATAGAATAACAAAGCCATGAAATAGCATCTTTAATTATGAAGTATATTATACATTTTTATCTATCTAGAACTTCATAAAAATTACTAAAAATTTAAATTTATACGACATCATTATGTTTACTTTAAAATAAACCACAATAAAAAAATAGCAAAAAATGAGGAATTGTGAGGAAGAAAACAATAGTTGTACTAGACTAACTAAAACTATAGGACTTATGTAGTAATAAATATAACAAAAACTTAATTTATTTTAGATGATAGGGGCTTAGAATCTTCATACTCTCCAATTAAGGCAAACAGGCATAAAAACCTATAGGTTTGCGATTATTTTAGCCAAAGGAGGCAAATCGAGATTCATTCAGTGAAACCTCATATTCAACCTAAACCTTTTCAGTTGAGTTTGCTAAGGTAGAACCTTAACACTTTATGGCTCAAGAAAGTTAAGATGCACCTCAGTTTCTTATTTTAACATTTATTCTGTTTTGTACAATTTATCTGCCAAAATCATATCATCCTTCCAGTCATAAATCTACACCTCCCCTCTCTTATCTTTAAATACCACATATAAATTACTTTATTACTGTTTATTACAGTAATATATATTACTGTTTTATTTTATTCAATTTTTTATACCTTCTAATGGCATATATTTTAAATGCATATATTCATTTTAGTTATGACATGTATAAAGCCTTCAAATTTTCTATTTATCTTGCACTCTCCCATAGCACTTTATATGGATGAGTGAATTTATTATAAATATATATGATATTAAGTTAAAATAGTATTGTTTTTCTTATTTTTACAGCCTTGAAGAGGCCTAAAAATTTCTGTATTGAATACAGCCCAAAATATAGTATAGAACAGTAAACATATTTTTATTTAATCGCAATGACCCCCCAAGCTTTTCGCTAAAAACAACAATTAAAAATTTCCTTTTTTTGGTGTTTAGGATTTACATAATCATAGGTTTTTGGTATTTTTTAACATATCCTCACAGCTTAGCTTAATTTTTAAATAGTCAAATATTATGTTATATTAACCCTTTGCACTCAGTTGCCTCTTCAGAGGGGACATTACATTTCATTAGCAATTTTGTAGAATGAACCTAAGTTTTTTTTTTAACCCACCATTTCTTTTTTTTTTTTTTAAAGTATTCTAGAAATGCATATTTTCCTGTACTTTTTCTGTTAAAATAGTACACAAAATAGATCAAATTATGATAAAAATATCAAGATGTATGATAAATAAATGAAAAGTGTACCTTCTCTGATCGTTTGAACAATATGCAGAATTAGTGAAACATTTAGATTCTATTTAACATTAAACATGCAAACATTAATCTATTATTCATACTGGAAATTTCTTCAGAATTTAACATATTGTAGGAAATCTTAACAAATTATATTTTTTAATTTTTTTTTTGTACTTCAATAATGATCAAATTGAATACACATAAACCAAATTTCATTGCAATAAATTACATGTTCCTAAAATTTTACACACAGTAAGACGATTATAGTGTGTATGTTTTTGCGAAAAAGTAGTGTCGAGTGACTGGTAGGTAGTGTGCGAAGAAACGGTGCCCAGTGCAAAGGGTTAATATCAGATATTATGAATTATTTTTTGATAAGTTATGTTAAGATCCATTAAAACTCACACTGAGGTCCATGACGTAGATATACTTTTCAAGAGGGTCTTGAATCTGGTCGAAGATGGCCCTGACTCCTTTAAGCTGCTCTTCTTGAGATTTGACGACGGGCGGTAAGAGTCCATGGATGCCAAGTTGTTGTCTTTCTTCAAAAGTGAAGGCCAAACCCTGCAAAATCATAATAATATTAATATTAAATAATATAAACAGCTACGTGAAAAATAAAATTTGATAAAGATAACATTTAAAATAATTCAGGTTACAAAACTGTAAATTTTTCAATACAAATATTCTTTTTCTACACAAAGACAGACCATTCATTTTCATTGTCTCTATAATAAAGAATGCATGTAGTTTTCAGCGTCTTAAATATAATATATTTAAAAAAAACTAATTTATTGAAATTGACAACGGTAAATAAGCAAATACACCAAGTAAATTGGCTAATAATATAGATAATATACATAAAAAGACATGAAGAGAATATGCCCATTGGCAACACTCCAAATATAATATTCATCTGTAAATCTTAAATATTACTATTTTTTAGAATAAGAAAATGACAAGCAAGCATAAGCTCAGGCAATATTTAACTGTACTGACTAATATAATTATAAGGGAATGGAGTGGTCTAGTGGAAAGAGCACATGTCTACTGTTCTCCGGGTATCCTGGCTGGGGTAGAATATTAGTTATTTCATTATTTCAACCGGGGAGCGACCCTAGGGTATGGAGACCCTACTGGGGCAGACCCAGCCTCTGTAAAGTGGGTACCCGAAAAATGTGGAAAACCTGGCAGCTGAGCATGATCTCGGCTTAATCGCCTCCTGGCATGGTCGTCGGCCTAGAAATAGTACGAATCTCAATATGTACTGAGCCCTGGGTAGTAGCGGCACAGTTTTTTTTTTTGTTTTTTTTTTCCCTAATATAATTATAAGGCAATCATTCTCAATACTATATATGACTTTTTTAAAAAGGAAAAAAAAAACTTTTTGTACTTTTCTCCTTAGTTAAATTTTTAATGATGGCCAAAGCTACACAAATTACTTAATAGAGAGAAAATGAAAACAGACTGTCTATTGTGTGTTACCCTACTTGAAATAAAATTAGTTTAAATATGCAATAATAATTAATAAAAGCATACAAATGTAAACAACATTTACATTATACTTATAGATAGATGTTAATTCTGGCTCATATTTTGGCTTTTAATTTGATACTATTTTTTTTTTACTTTTAATTTCGGGACTAAAATAACACTAGTGGTTGTCGAGCCTAAATTTTTGTTAAATAAATCATTCTATGGGTAACAAAGTATATATTTTTTAAATTTTTCATAATTTATTACAATAAGTAATAAATATTATTAGTGTGGGGTCACCTATGGTGTAGTGGCTAGCATTACAGCATTATATGCCCAAGATTACAGGTTCAAAGCTGGCAGGTGGCCTTAGGTTTTTGTAATAGGAGTAAAAACCCTTAGTTATGCTGTCCTTTGAAGGGGACGTAAAGAGGTGGTTCAAAATCTGTTTGGTGTCAGGTACTGGTAAAAGATCCCTATCATAATTAAACTTAAATAAGCAAACTTTAGGGCACCCACACAATAGCATTGCTCGGTTAACCACAGTGGATTATTTCCTCATAATTAATAATATTTTCAACGATTTTATTTTATAACAAATCATTTATATATTTATTTCTCTATTATATGTTTTTCAAATATTTTAGTAATTAAATGTTACGTGTATATTACACTTAGATTTATTGATTGAAATAAAATAAACCTCACTTGTTAAGATTAAACCTGTTTATGAATAGTTTAAATTTGAGCTTCTTTCACGTCTTCCAATCTATATAATTATGGTTTTACAATATTTAAAAAACAACTTGATAAACTACATTGAAATTACATTAACAAAAGAAAATTTATATATGATTAAAATATATTTATATTTTCACAGGATATTATAAAAATAAAAAATTAAGAAATTAATCTCGAAAGTATAAAAAGTGTGGGTTGTTTTAAAATTGTATAAATACCTTAAATTAATAAAATTTAAAAACTTTCAGTTATTTATAATGTTGTTGAAAATAAACACAAGCAACAACTAATACAGCTGATTAAATGCCTTTTAACAGAGTAATCCTTATGTTTATTTTTAAAACAATAACCAGTCCTCAGTTTCACACAACAATATATTCAATAGATAAAAAAATATATATATAAATATTCAGGAACCGTCCAAGAATCGAAATTCACTTACTGATAAGGTCTTCCTAAGCCACCTCAACCTACCCAATGCGGACATATCGCGTACTAAACCAAAGATCCCTGCCAATTTACCAATTAACCTTGGTTGTCAATTGGGTAATTGGCAAAGAGGTATAGGGTGTTACGTGCGATGTACCGCAGCACAGATTACTGTAATTTAATCGAATCGTTAATAATTTGGATACAAGACTAGTACTTTCAACACCTTTTATATTAAATATATTAGACTAGTAGGAGAAACTTTATATCATAAATACGTCAGAACAGGGACTGGTTATTGTCCGATAAAATATTTTAAATTAAGCTGTCATGTAAATATATAACGAATTATTAAAGTTATTTTCATAGAATAAACTTGCATTTAGTTTTAATTAAAGTAATTAATCATATGTTTTTCAACAGATGTTATAAAATAGTTATATCTGCAGTACGTGAAAAGTTCTCTATTTTTACTTTCACTTACCTAATATATGGAATATATATTAAGGGAATGTATTGCGATCGTGAAAATTTTCGAATTCCAATTTTCCACGGAAATACACGTTTTAGAGTCCCTTAAGCCCACATAACCAGGTCTCGAAAAAAGGTCTGTGTGATGTGGTAAGGTCTAGCACAAAAGCGATAAGTCGTATGAAACTGAAATTTCATATTTAAGACAACTATACGCCCGAGATGTCACAGAAACTTTTTCATTAAAATCAGCTAACCAGAAGAGCCACTTCATACCATGCATTTTGCACCTTTTTACGATTTTCTCAAAAACGGCACTAAGGATTTTGATTAAACTCCCTATATTGATGTAAAATTTAATGGGCTTTAATATCATGTAGGTTTTATCCTGATTGAAATAGTCTGACAGGGCTTAATTTTTTCCTCGTAAAGTACCTTTAATTTTGTAGATTTAAAAAAAAAAATAGGTACATCATCTTGTTAGCATTGATAAATTACAGCTAAATCTGCACGTTGAGCGAATTTGACTAACAACTATAGGAGAAAAGTGCAAACATATTTTTTAATGCAGTTTTTATGTTTTTGAACACAAGAATAGTAGTATAGATGTATAATAAATCGTTGGATAGCTAAATATTTTAGAAAAAATATTATCTAATACACGGAATTGTAAAAGTTAATAAAGAGTGATAAAAAACTGAAGAAACTAACTGATTGTTGTTGATAAAAAGATAATAGATTGTTTAATAAAACACATGTTTTTATTAAAATTCAATTTAATTATATCTTAAAAAATCTATTTTTACCTCTAAATGTATTTAAAAATTCTTAAATTCATTTAAACAACAGAGGTATGTATGTGAAAGTCGTGTGTTGCGCGCACCAGATTTTTACTTTCACTAACCTAATAAATGAAATATGAAGTAAGGGAAATATTGAGATCGGAAAAATGATCGAATCCCGATTTTCAACGGAAATACACCTTTAAGGATTACCTTAAGTCCAAATAACCAAGTCGCGTAAACATATAAAATAATTAGGTAGGTAATCCCATTAGATGAAGATGGTAAAAAATATAAAAATGAAAGATTACGACGATTAAGGTGGCCCTAGGATTTTTTTAATGGGAGTAAAAAAATACTTATTATGCCGCTCTTCAGAGGGGACGTAAAAAGTTGGTTCCGAGCCCGTGCGATGTCAGGATTCGTTAAAGATCCCTATTCTAATTAAATTTGAATAGGCAAAATTCAGGACTCCCACTGTAGCATCGTCCGACTAGCCATAGTGGCATAAAGTGATGTTTGTTTGTTTATTTAACGTCCCTTTATGCTGCTTTGGCTAATCGGACGATGTTGCAGTGGAAATTCTATGTTTTGCCTATCCAGGTTTTATTAGGATAGGGATCTTTAACGAGTACCTGACAACGCACAGGCTAGAGACAACCTTTTAACGTCCACGCCGAAGGACGGCATAACAAAGGATTTTCTACTCCCAATAAAAAATCCTAGGGCTACTTGCAGGTTTGGACCCTGGGCCTTGGGCATAGGAGGCTGTTATGCTACAGGTAACCCCTCTATAAAGTGATGTTAAATGAAAAAACAAGCAAATTTGCTGCAATTCATCTAACTTTGCATTCAAATATAATAAAAATGTATCGACAAAATAGTCATTTGTATATATTAAATAAGTAATTAAACAAAACATCGATAATTCCTGTTCTGCCAAGCGAATTTAGAGCCTATCATAATATTTGAGTTTTAATCACTTCAGTTCTTAAAAATATTTTTAGACTTTAATGAGTCAAAGAAATAAGATTAATGGTCAATAAATCAAGATAACACATACTGTCTAAAATAACCAACACTAAAGAACCTGATGGAATATAATACATACTTGAGCACACAGGTGATTTATAAAGGAGGCGATAGAATCTCGACCAGTCAACAAGTATCCATGTCGTTTTTTAATAAATGACCAGTTATATACATTATGTAAATCCACTATTATTAGCCGATATCTCGCCTCTTAAGATGCTTATCGATTAATTCACCTTCGGCCGCGGGGATAGCCCAGTGAAGGGAAGGGCCTCTGATGAAACGCAGCACCGCTCCCTCTGCGCCCCAGTTTCGCGCATGAGATGCTAGTGACGTCACAGGGGCAATCTTGCACGAGGCAAGGTCCGGGGCAGGTTGCGCGGAGACAAGCAGTCTGATTGAGTATCGTGTAAGGAAGCAAGAAATAGATTTTCCTCATCTAACCAAAATCTGGTGCGGGCAACACACGACTTTTACTTACATCCATTATTAAAATCAATGAAAGAATTTTCAAATACAGTTAGAGATACAAATAAATGAAACCATTAAAGAATTAATTAAATTGAATTTCGAAAGAATCATGTGTTTTATTAAAAAATCTATTATATTATTATCTAAAATAATTAATTAGTTTTATCTTCTTTTCATCACTCTCTATTAATTTTTAAAAGCTTGTGTATGAGATGATATTTTTTCTAAAATCTTTAGCTTTCCAACGGTATATAATACATGTATATTACTGCTCTTATGTTAAAAACAAAAAATTGTATTAAAAAAATATTTTTTCTGTTTTCTCCTTTAGTTGGGTATCGAATTCATTAAATTGTTTTTCATCAGTGGTAACAAGATAATATAGTTATTTTTATAGAATCAATAAAATTAAAGGTACTTTACAGAAAGAAATTTTAAAATATCGGCATTTAAGTCCTGTCAGACCATTTTAATCCGAATGAAGCCTAAATGATATTAAAGCCCATTAAATTTTACATAGCTATAGCGAGTTTAATCAAAATCGTCGAAACCGTTTTCGAGAAAATCGAAAAAAGGTACAAAATGCATGGTATAAAGTGGTTCTTGTGGTAAGCTCATTTTGATGAAAAAGGTTTTGTAACGTCTCGGGCATATATTTGTCTTAAATATGAAATTTCAATATCATAGGACTTTCCGTTTTCGCCCGGGAGTTACTACACACACACACACACAGACCTTTTTGCGGGACTTGGTTATTTGGACTCAGGGGAGTCTGAAATGTGTATTTCCGTTGAAAACTGGAATTCGAAAATTTTCACGATCGCAATACTTTCCCTTACTATATATAGTAAGTGAAGGTAATAAAAAACTAGCCAAATTTGATACAATGCCATCCACTGACCAGCATCCAAGTACAAATCCGAAAGATGATCTCATAAACTTATTTCTTCTGCTATCTTCCCCAACTTTGACTATGGTTGTCTGGGTTATTAGTTTAGTCATTACACACTTTTGATAGTTTAAGAGGTGTGACAATCATGACTCAGGGGTACTCCGTACCTACACTACACGCAGGTGGTCCTAGGACTTTTTAATGGGAGTAAAAAATCCTTAGTTATGCCGTCCTTTGAAGGGGACGTTAAAAGGTGGTCCTGAGTCTGTGCGATGTCAGGTACTCGTTAAAGATCCCTATCCTAATAAAACCTGGATAGGCAAAATTCAGGACTCCCACTGTAGCATCGTCCGATTAGCCAAAGTAGCAATGTAGATGTATAATACAAAGTTGGAAAGCTTAAGATTTTAGAAAAAAATATTACCTTTTACATAAAATTGTAAAAGGTAACAGATAGGAGTGAAAAGTGGATTGTAGATAATAATATAATAGATTATTTTATAAAACACATGTTTACATCGAAACTCAATTAATTACATACTTTAACCTCTTTTCATCACTAACTGTATTTAAAAAATCTTAAAATGATCGGAAGTAAGTGAGTGAAAGTGAAAGTGTGTTGTGTGTACACACGATTTTTCAATGTTATTGTGTTGAGTGATTTCAAATGCTGGATTTCCCCGCTTTCGACCACTCACCTGATAGAGATATGACCTAGTACAGACTCGTTAAAAGTTTTACATTCGCCACGTCGAAGTACAAGAGAACATATAAGCTATATTGGGCTAGAAAACTAATTTAGAGGCCACCCACACACTAATGAGAGGTATCCTATAAGAGAAGTGGGTACCTGATCCACACACCTTTCACTCGACCCTTGATCCCCTACTGATGATATACTACCGCTCCCCCTATTACCGCATCTCCAGATCGTGAGGGGGTTGAGCAAGGAGTCTGGTCTACTTATTACGGTATAAGGGGTCGTTAGGAGAGGTTCAGAAAAAGAATAAGAAAACTTTTTTCATAGAACAAGTTTTATTCATTTTCTTCATTCATGCACCATTCCATCAAAAGTATATCATAAATAGATGGGGTCACTCGTAGCATGGTGGTTAGCATAATAGCCTTCTATGCTCAAGATCCCGGGTTCAAACCCGCAGGTGGCCCTATGATTTTTTAATGGGAGTAAAAAATCCTTAGTTATACCGTCCTTCGGAAGGGACGTTAAAAGGTGGTCCCGAGCCTGTGCGATACTCGTTAATGATCCCTATTCTAATTAAACCTGGGAAGACAAAATTTAGGACTCCCACTCCAGCATCGTCCGATTAGCAACAGCAGCATAAAGGGACGTTAAATAAATAAACAAATAACCATCATGAATAGATAATCAGAAATCTAACTAGCCGAAACTAAATTTTTGGCGTCTGGACTCAAAGAATGTGACGAGAAAAACAGGGTATCTTTTATTAGAGTTCTTTGTATCTTGAAAAGAAAAACCTCAAATTTATAATTTCCTGATAGGATTCAAATTTTATGATATTAGATGAGAATAAAAAATAAAATAAAAAAAGTGCATAAAACATGAATTTTTTCCACAGCAATGTTGTTATTTTTTTTAAAGACTAACTCTCTTCACTATTGAAATACGACACCAGATCCATAACATCCCAATTCATTAAACTGTTAACAGTACTGTTGTTGATTTTAAATATTATTAATCCTTTCAATAAATTGTTTAACCGAAATTTTCGCGACTTAATACGTTCTCATATCGATTTTTTTTTCGATCCGTCCAGTGGAGCATCCAAGCAGTGAAGGATGAAATGGTGCGGCAAAGAAGCGTCAAGAGAGCCTTTTCCACGCACCACCTAGGGTTGGAGGAGAACAAACCGCTCCCTATTTACGTTAACGAGGCGATGACGCCGGCCAACAGGCACCTATACTGGCTCGCCAGGCAGAAAAAGGTGTCTGCAAAGATGAAATATTTGTGGTTCAGTGGTGGTCGTGTGAGATGCCGGAAGGCCGATGGGTGTCCAGTGGTATTAATTAATAGACAGGCCGACTTAGATAACTTTGCCTGAGTGTTGTTTTGAACTTACAGATTTATTGTCAAATATTTATATTGTTTCCTTAAAGAAGACATATTATTTTTGTTTTGGAATATTTTAATTTTTCATATAGAATATTTGTGTTATGCTTTTCTATTTACATTCATAATTCAGTATTTTAATAATTATTTCCTATATGTTTAAGCTGCTTAGGTTTTATTTTATTTTTTTAATTCTCAGTCTAAATTTGTGTTATCAATTTAAATACCTATTGCTTTCCTTTCTGAAAGATACCAAGGAATCATAATAATTAATATTTTTAGGATTAGCTCTGTTCTACTCCTTAATCCCCGACACTTTTACAACTATCCCGATTGTCACTTCCACGGTTATGACTAATATTCTTACTTCCTAGTATTATGTTTTATGTTACGTTGTATTTTGCACATGTTATATTATTGGTATATTATAAGAAAATAATAATAAATAAATGTAAATTTCTTTTTTTTCAAAATTGTATATATGTACATATCTCTTATTTTATTTATTATCTAGTTTAATTTTCAATATTTTTATTTGAAGTTGCTTTTGATTTGTTATTATTTGTTTATAATTTGTATTGTTTTTTGTTTTTATACTCTAAGACTCAAAAGTGTTTATTTTAATTTTCTTGTCATATTATTCTTAAGGGACTAGTCCCAGAATAAATAAATAATTTATTAAAATAAAAAAAAATAAAAAAATATTTCTAACTTTTAGGGTTTTCAACAATTAATAGATAGAAAGGTGATAAGCCACTAAACTTTCAGTAGACGGCAATTCATTAATTTTTATCATGATGTTCCAAATGACCAAAAAAAAAAAAATTATCACAAAACACATAACTGATAAATAAGAGTCATAGTTTAGGTTATATTCAGTAGAACATATGTTCGAAATAGCATATGGTTTAAAAAATAAGTATGTAATTGTAAAATATTGTGCAAACAAATTTTGAGAATGGAGATAAAAAAAAATTCTTATCAGGAAGAACCAAAACAGTGCGAATTCGTTTTGGCATTGGGCCAGTAAGCAATGCCAGGCGGTAGGTTTGTTCTCGTAGAGAAATTTATATCCTGACGAAGTATTTAAACTGTACGAATCATAAGGATAATTGTATTCATTGCATTATGATTCAAATCATATAATTATATAAACACTAGGTATTCATGGTCATACAGCATATTAAAAAAAAAATAAAACTCATTGTCATAAATTCTGAAGATTATAAGATTGCGAAGTGACAAAAAAAAAACGATTAATTTATCTTAAAATTTAATTAATATATTTCAGATTAATAAACAAAAATTTTGATATATATATATATATATATATATATTTGAGAATAATATCATAAAATTGTTTGTTATCATTTTTACACAATCACACCGTTTGTTGCTTCTAAGATCATTTAAAGTATATTTTACAATTTATATAATAAAAACACAAATTTCATTAAGTATAATATATCTAATAAGATACATTATAAATTAATTGCAATGATGTAGCTATTAAGATTCAGATGATTCAGACTACTTTCCTATACCATCTGATAATATGACGTAATTTTACATAGAACAGAATTAATTATTAAACGTTTATTTCATAGGATTATAAATTAAGATGAGATCGTGTTTCTAATTGTATTTCGTGCAAGATGAAAATCTACTTTCTCTCATCCAATAATTTGTTGGAGCGAATCATTTTCGCGAGGTCAGTTCAGCTTTAACCTCCAAAGTGGAAACCTGGCCAATGCCAACACCAATTTTTTATATTTAGCTCTTTTGAATGGAGTGTATCTAATTAAATCCTTTAAAGTAAATTTATATTCTTTAAATATACTTAATCACCAGTATATATTTATTTTTATTTATTTACACATACATATTTTAAAAATATTTAGTGGAGATGTGAAGGCTTGTTTGGCAAGAATTATTGTAAAAGTGACTATAAATACCGGGTTTCAGCACATACGTAAGTTGATTCAAAGGGGATGGAAATCCTCATATTTAGGAGAAACAAAAAGAAATATATGAGAGAAGTTGGTTGAGGGTGCAGTCAATTTAACACACAATTAAGCGCAAACTTAATCTATTGGTGCCGACGTTTCGGCCTAAATTAGAGGCATTCTTCAGGGCTATAAGAAAAACAAAGATAACAACCAGCAGTGAATATCTTTGTTTTTTGTTTTCTTATAGCCCTGAAGAAGGTCTATAATTTAGGCCGAAACGTCGGCACCAATAAATTAAGTTTGCGATTAATTGTGTGTTAAATTGACTGCACCCTCAACCAACTTCTCTCATATATACACACAGTCAACTATTGTCACTTCAAAAAGAAATATATATTACCAATTATACAAATGTAGATACTTAACATACCATTGGAAAGCTCTAATTTAAAAAAATCTGGTGCGGACAACACAAGACTTTCACTTGTCTCGGTTGTTAAAATAAATTTAAGAACTATTAAACCAAATTAGAGTTGAACAAGTTTAAAGATTTATATTCAGTTTTGTTGGTAACATATATTTCATAATAATAATACAAAAAAATAAATGGATATATTTTGAAAATAAAGTAATTAGACTTATTAAGCAATTAGAAACGTCAAAATGATAATATTGTAATTGTAGTGTTAATAAACAAAATAAAAGTGTTAAACACAATAATCATTTATATTTATGTCCTATTCTTAATTTAACATTTTCTTCCACAACATTACAGATAAAATAATATATATTCTAAAAAATTTAGCTTCCAACGATATATTATATATGAATTCAAATATAAACATGGGTTTTACGTGTATTAAATAATCTATTATATTTTTATCTACAACAATCAATTAGTGTTTGGGGTAATCACCAACAACTCAATGTCAAGATGTAGTGGCGCTCTGCTTCTTTGACAGGCTGCCAGGTGGCAGCAAAGTCAACCTTTTCCCTTTTCAGGAACCAGAAACAGTTAGTTTTATCGGTTTTTCACCACTCTTCATCATCCTTTGGAATTCCGTGTATCAGATAATATTTTCTCCTAAAATCTTTAGCTATCCAACGGTATATTATACATCAATATTACTATTCTTGTGTTCAAAACACAAAAATTGCATAAATAAATATGTTTGCACTTTTTTCCTTTAGTTGTTTATCAAATTCGCTCAACTTAGATATCAAATTTAGCCATTATTTATGAATGCTGATAAGATGGTGTGCCTATTTTTTTAAATCTACAAAACCAATGGTACTTTAGAGGAAGAAAACTTAAAATATCGGCATTGAAGCCCTGTCAGACTATTTAAATCAGAATGAAATCTATATCATATTAAGGCCCGTCAAATTTTACATCGATATATAGAGTTTAGTCAAAATGTTCATAAAAAAACAAAAAAAAAAAAAAAAAAAACCTAAAAATATATTTGCTCTTTTCTCCTTTAGTTGGTTATCAAATTCATTCAACTTGTAATTTTATCCATTTTTTATCAATGCTAATAAAATAACGTACTTAAGAAGAGAAATTCAATTTTTTCGGTATTTAATAAGCCCTTGTCAGACTATTTCAATCAGAATGAAACCAAATGATATTGAGGCCCATTAAATTTTAGATTGATATAGCAAGTTTAATCAAAATCGTTAGAGCAGTTTTGGAGAAAATCATAAAAAAGTGCATAATATAATGTGTAAAGTAGCTCTCCTGGTTCACCGAATTTAATGAAAAATTTGCGTATATAACATCTCATACATATACGCTTCTAAAATATGAAATTTCAGTTTCGCCCCACTTTTCGTATTGGGTTAGATTTATCACCACACACACATTTCAAACGTACATTTCCGTCAAAAACGCGAATTCGAAAATTTTCACGATCGCAAAACTTTCCCTTACTGTATATATTATAAAAATAGGTAAGTGAAAGTAAAAATTATCTAACATATTATGCGGTGAAATGGAATAAATAGTGGTTACATTAACAAAGGTAAAAATGGAGGAAAATGACATAGCTGGTGAATTATCAGAGCACAAGGCGTTGCGTGGAAGTTTCGCTGTTGAAACGGAATAGTTTCCAAACCAGTTTCCTTGAGTTCAAATGACGAATGGTTAATTGACGACGAAGGATATCCCTTTTCCTTGTAAAAAAGTGGATGACGAAACTTCAGGAAATAGGAGACCAAAACGGCTTTGAGGAAATCAGACATTCCTAAGAAATTAAAGATTACTTACACATTTTTCTGTTATGTCAGTAATAATTAACGTCAGAGTATTAATAAAACGAAAACAGAGAAATGTTTCAGTAACGCAAAAATGCAGAAATTTGCAAGGAATAGTTTTGCAAGTTTCGCATAGTGCTTGAACAACCGCCTGAGAATTCCACGATTAATTAATAATATTTTTATGTTGTCTTTCAATATTTTATAATGTATACTTCCTTTACCAAGTTGTCTAACCAATTTTACCAACTTATCCGAAAGATAGGCCGAAGCGTCGATGGGAGGATTGCGTTAAGGCTGAACTCGGTGCCTTGGGTTTGAACGGTGCACATTGGACGTGTCTGTGTAGGCGGAATTTGGTGGTATCGGCATCGAACAATCAGGTTCGGTAAGCCTATTATTATTATTATAACCAAGTTATCCGATCCCGCCGTTCATCGTACATTTCAGACCTCCAACTATTCAAGCATTCAATCCGTTTCCGCAACTCTCATTCGAGGCCTTCTGATTTGTATATTACGTCCCTTCGAACCAGCTTTCGACAGATCTTTCTGTTATCCGATCATCTTCCATATGGGGCTCTATTCCTTCCCGTATCTTTCAGTCCAATACCCTTCCGATCTTAAAATCCGTCTATTCAATTACTTCCAATCTATTTAATTTACTAATAATGCAGACTTGATAAAATTTTAAATGAAAATATATAAATTTAAAAAATCATATAAGTGTTATGATATAAGTCACTTTTTTTTTTTAGGTTTCTTAATTCGGTAGGCATTGTATTTTTTTTTTTAATCAAAATTTGTTTTTCATTTATATTAGTTTATCTCTATCATTAGTATTAGAAGTTAATTTGTTATATTCATCATTATGTGTTTCTATTTTATTTTATTTTTTTACTTTATTACTGTATTTTTTTTATTATTACTCTAAGGTACCAAACACATTATTTACTTTCTTCTGCATTATTCTGAAGGAACTTGTCCCAGAATAAATAAAGAAATTATTATTATTAATACTTTTATTTATCACTTGGGACCTAGTTCAATAAAATATATATTAAGCTAGTGATATTTTTGCTAATATTAGTCAAATTCGTAATTTTTTTGGGTGTAGATTATTTGATTTTTAAACTTTTTAGAGAATACTAAATAATTAATAATGCACATACCCTTGCAACTATAAGAATAAAAACAACATTAAAGAAGATTTACGTATAGTTAGAGAAATCTTTGGATTTATTTGTTCACTAATTTTACTAAATTGTAATTATAATTATTAACGAATATTAAGCTACAACATGATTGAAAATATAAGTTTTACATATAAAAAAATTATACGTGCTTATTTTTGGGACACAGCTGATATCTGTTTCATGATACTGAGGCAAATAAAATGTGCATTATCGCTACACAAGATTAACGAAATAAATAAGGAAGAGATAAAATAGATGTTTTACAAACAACTAAAGAAATATATTACTTTATACCAACTGAGACTGAGATAAAACGAAACATGTTATCTACCCCATGATATTTCGCATATTTGAGATTAATTACAATTTCAGGCCCAGAAAGGTAAATTTAATTTTTTTTTTTTTTTAATGTAGGTGAGATAAACCACTTTTAATTACATATTTAAATATTTATTTTAAAATTATAGGATTACTATTATATAAGAAAATAATGAATAATAATTTAATTAAATGTTATAATGTATATTTTAATATTTCTAATAATACGTATAAAACATTGTTTTTTTGTATCTTTTATCCTGTAAATTATTTAAGTATCTGTAAAAGAAATAAATTACACAATATTTGGTGCGAGATTTTAAAATAATTAAAATTATCTAATGTGTTTGTGTAAAATGTCGGAGTTGAAATTCATCCTAAAAATCTTAACATTTCATAAGATTTTAAAACAGGAACCTGTTTTTGTGAAAAAAATGACAAGAAAGTACGTAAGCAGCCAAATTTCTTTAGAAAAAAAAAAAAAAAAGAAGACACTCTGACCTTAAACGACAGTGACATATATGGAAAAAAAAACAACAAAAAAACGATAAGTCCAATGCAAAAAAGCTTCTGTCTGCTGTCAGAATGACACGCCACTTTTCTTAACATTGTAAAACTTACAATTAAAAATTATTCTTTGAATTATTTAAGTTAAATAACAAAGTTATTAACAAATGATATGTAGAGCATAGAATAAATAAAACAAAAATTACTGAAATATGTGTAAACAAAAAAAAAATTGAGAAAAGTTGGCGATTGCTGACACTGAGAGACCAACCCTAGGTCAATATAAAAGTGACGTCATCTATGACGTCACACGAGAAACTAACAGGATTTTTATTCTGAATAAAGAAGACTACATATCTTTTTTAGTTCGTAGTATTTAATTACTTTAATATTTAAATATTATTCAAGAATCAACTTTCCGCTTTTCAAATTAAACTTTTAACTGTTATAATAATTGCAATTAATTTTTTTTCTCAGTCTTCATCAATGATTTTTACAGTACAAATCAATTCTAATCACTTTATTTATATAGATAGTATATAAATTAAACGTTTTTCATACATTATATATATATATATAAAAGCGATAGATGTTTTTATTATTTGTAAAATAATTACAAAAGGGCTAACTAAGAATTTAAATTATTAGTAATAATTGTTAAAAAGAATTGTCCATATTTATTTAAATAAAGAAAAAACTGTAAAGGGATGTACTCAATAATTTTTTTAAGATTCTTCGTATTTTTTAATATACTATAAAATTAAAAAAAGTAACTAATAAAAACTAAGTTAGACATCAATAAAATCATATTTATAACTACTTATAATGCTTTTAGATGGATTTAATTTAAAAATAATAATTAATTTATTAATTATTGCAGAAAATATAGTTAATTAATTAATTAATGGCAAAAAAATGACTCCTTTCAGTTGTAAAAATAACTTCAATGTTCAGGGATATTATGCGAGTAAATTGGCTTTAATGGTTGATGCTATTAAAATGTCCCTAAGAGTTAATGAAGCTCGTAACTCAGAAACAACAATTTTATTGCCAACTTCTAACGTAACTCGAGTTTCACACAATTGGCACAAATTAATTAAATACTTCCTATAGCACTCGACAGTTGATTGGTTTATTAATACAAAAAAAAAATATGTCAGCATTAATACAAACATATAATATACTCGTACATAGGTGTGTGTTTGCGTTCTTCTTACATATCATCTATAGCTGATCAAATAATGAAGACCATACCGCCTCTTTCGGAATTTTCACTATATCAGGGAAATTAAGAAATAAATCATCAGCGAAATAGTCTTTAATTATTACAGAACATTATTATTATTTGGACCAAATATTTTACGCAGTACCTTATTTTCGAAAACCTTAAGACGTTCGTCAAAGTAAGCGGTCACATTTCACATCCATAAAGAACCGACGGAAGAATAATAGTTTTATAAAATCTAACATTTATATTTTTAGACAGAAGCAGCGAGCTTTGTTCTTCAAATTTTGAGGGAATGGGGCCATTTTTTTCATTCAGTTACATAGGATCATTGTTGAAAATAATAACCCAAATTTTATTTTTTTTACAATCATATTGCTTTTCCTTGCGGTATATTTCTTAACTATAACCGTTACTTTTGGCTTATAGATCAGAATTATGGATAAGCTCCTATACATGCCACTCCAGGTATCACCCTCCTGCATCGAAGGCCCTGTCAGAGTCAAAGAATCTGTCCTCACACCTGCCCTCGCTCCGGTTTCGCCCAAATTCGAACGCGTCACTAATAAACAAATTCCGGAAAGTCCTTGGAACTAATGTTCTCGTAGGCTTTTATCGATTAACCCTTTTATATGTAATCATAGTGATGTATTTATATAGCCGCTGTTATACTTAAGGATACACTTATCATACTAATTCAGATAATTATATATTATATTATTTGTGAATTTCCATAAATATGTGCTTATGTTATGAGTAACTAAAATACCTATTTTTATATCTTTTTTTTTTTTTTTTATACTATTTTTATGTACAGCAAATTTATCATTTATGGGTGGATCTTAATTTTAATCTATCAGAAATAACATACCAATAGAACTGGCATCCATAATAACGTTAAAGCTGACCAAAGTAAACGTAATCGATATATATATATATAGTCAGAACTCGAATAAATTATTAGGGGAAGGAGGGATGGCCGAAAGTTTCGGAATAAAATAATTGAGAATTCGCGTCTCGGTGCTGAGACTTTTAACACGGTATAAATCCCCAGTCCTCACCCCCTGCCCGAGATACCCCCTATATATACCCGAGATATAGGCTTCGAAGGGGAGGTTGGAGTGGACAAGAAAAAAAAATTAATACAATTCGTGAATGAAACTTATTACATAAAAAAACAACCTGTTTTATATATCTTAAGTGTACTAGATATAAGTTCTATTCTTTACTTAAAATTAATGGTTTTTATTTTCAAAGTTCAATAAAAATTTAACTTGTTTACATTGTAATCTGTCCACAAAATATGGATAATGTCTAACATGATTAATAATATTTGTTATAAATACCTTAATAAATTTGCTAATATACGTCAGATTAAGAAGAATTTGTTTGTATATATAGTAGAAATTTGATTAATTTCAAATGAGGATACATATATATCAGATGAGGTATACATTTTTGAGTCATTTGAAAAACAGCTTTTAGATTTTTCTTTCTTTAATTCAATTAGGTGTCCTAAATTGGACTGATTGTAATATTGTTTCGGTAAAAAAAAAAATTCAATTAGAGGACGAATTTTCACAAACAAAGGCTTATAAGACGGTAAAACAAACTCTCAGAAAATAATTCAGCTTTACAATCAGTTATTTTTGGGATACTGCAATGGCCATAAAAGTGGGTGATATCTTACTTTCTTTTAAAAATATAGATTATCGTACTGTTTTGTATTGAACATATCTAAAAGAATCTTAAGTTTTTATTTAAATAAGAAAAAAAACGCTATGAATATATTTTAAAACCTAATACTTAAGCATTCTCGGTCCTATGACGCAACTACACCCATATCGAGGAAATATATTTCCGAAAGAATCCAAAAATATTCAGTTGCTTATTTTATTTTTTCGTATATTTGAAAAAAAAATCACTCTTTGAAGCTTTGATCAACAATCATCCAAAAGAGAGTTTTTAAAAGAAAATAAACGTTTGTAAATAAAGCTTTGATTGGAAATTATAGGTCTGCCGTAACTGCCCTGGCACAGATCCACAGCTCCTATAGCTTCGAGGCCATCGCCTCCGGATATCGTCAATCAAAATATTCGACAGAAGTGCAACTTAATTCAAAAACTGCTTTCCGTGACCTCAATAAAGTTCCAAGTTACCTGGAATCTCAAGTTTTATGAGTACGATGACAAAGGAAAAGAAATATTTAATGAATGGTACGGAATCAATAACTTGGCGCTTATGGACATTGCTTTTACATGTTCGGTGTTATGGAAATTGTATACTAAAATATATCCAAATTAATAATAATAATAATAGGCTTACCGAACCCGAAGGTTCGATGCCGATACCACCAAACTTCGCCTGCACAGACTCGTCCAATGTTCACCGGTCAAGCCCAAGCCCCCGAGATCAGCCTTAATGCAGTCCTCCCGTCGACGCTTCGGCCCACCTTTCGGACGCCTACCAGTCGGTTCAGCGAATACCAACTTTCTCGGAATCCGTTCCTCATTAAGCCCGACAACTTTACACGCCTATTTGAGTCTCCGCGATGCTATCAACTCAATTATATTCACAGGGTACAAACTCCGCAATTCCGCGTTGTGCAACCTTCTAAACACCCCAGTGGCCTCATCTCTCTTCGGACCAAATATTTTACGCAGTACCTTATTCTCGAAAACCTTAAGCCGTTGTTCATCCTTTAAAGTAAGCGGCCACGTTTCGCATCCGTAAAGAACCGTTGGAAGAATAATAGTTTTATAAATTCTAACCTTTAAGTTTTTAGATAGAAGCCGCGAGCTAAGTAATTTAGCAACTGAATAATAACACGCATTTCCCATCTCTAACCGGGACTTTATTTCTTCCTGGATTTCATTTTTTCTTGTTATCATTGAACCTAAATACTTGAATTTCTCTACGTGTTCAAAAGTATGACCTGAAATATTAATATCATCAAGATCGCCACCATTTCTGCAACTAATCATATACTTCGTCTTATCGGTATTTAATTCGAGACCTATTTGTTTACCGGTTTTTATTAACACAATTGTATTTAGTTGTATAGTTTCCGTGTCTTCACCTAGTAGTACCAAATCATCGGCATACCCCAAAACCGGAATTTTGTCACCCATATCTAAGCCTTTCTCGGTACACATCACCTTTTTTATAACATTTTCTAAGGCTATATTAAACAAAACAGGTGAAAGGGAGTCACCCTGTTTTAAACCCGATCGCACCTCAAATCTCTCGGAGTAATTATGACCGATTCTAACTTTATGAAATGTTTCCGACAAACACATCTCTACTAGGTTTACTAACTTTTTAGGTATCCCCTGTTCATTATGATGTTATATAGCTTCTGACGGTCTATGGAATCATAAGCCTTTTTAAAATCTATATAAAGTTGATGGACTACACCGTTGTATTCCAGCTTCTTCTCTAATATTTGACGTAAGGAAAATATTTGATCAATAGTCGAGCGATTCCGCCTAAAACCACATTGGTAGTCTCCGATAATTTCCTCAGCGTATTACGTGATTCGGCTAGTTAGTATTGACGAGAATATTTTATAGCATACTGGGAGAAGAGAGATCCCACGATAGTTGTTACAATCCGTCCTCGGTCCTTTTTTGAGAATATCCAAATTAATATATACTTATTTTAACTGTACTTACCTATATTTGAAATATATGGCAAGGAAAGGTATAGTAATCGTGAAGAAATTCAAATTCCAGTTTTTAAAGGAAATACGCGTTTTAGGATCCCAAATAATCAAGTCGCACGAAAAGTATATATGGTAAGCCTAGGTCAAAAACGATAAGTTGTATAGAACTGAAAATTCATATTTTAGAAACGTACATGCCCATGCCTGAGATGTTACGGAAATGTTTCAACTAAATCAGCGAACCAGAAAATCCATTTTGTGTCTTGCATTTTTCACCATTTTTCAATTTTCTCAAAAATGAAAAAAAAAATGTAATTAAACTGGCTATATCAATGTAATATTTAATGGGCTTTATATAATGTAGGTTTTATTCTTATTGATATATTATGACGACTTAAATACCTATATTTAATTATTTTTTTCTTTTCGAAAGTACCTTTACTTTCGTAGATTCAAAAAAAAAAGCTTATTATTATTGATAAAAAAAAAAAAGGCTAAATATACAAGTTGAACGAAATGGATAATAAAATTAAGGAGAAAAGAAAAAACATATTTTTACTCTAACTTCCCTTTATATGAAATGTCCGTTTTCAAGGTAAAGGATTTTTATTAAAACTACGATATGAAAACAAGATAATTTTATTCGAAGTATTTACCTTATTTTTCTACACATTTTTCCCAACGTGAAACCAACTTTTTTATCCCCGAACTGAAAAACTCTGAGCTTTGAAGTGAAACAAAATCTGAAAACGCACTTTTCACTTGATCATCATTTTCAAAAAGTTTTCTTTTGAAGAAGTAGTCTAAATTCCTGAACAGGTGGTAATCTGTTGGAGACAAGTCGGGAGAATGTGGTGGGTGTGGAAGAACTTCGTAGCCCAGTTCTTTCAATTTTTGCACGGTATGTTTTGAAACATGGGGTCTTGCTGCCGCTCAGTGAGATCATGAGGTACCCATGTATCGAGCTTTTTTACTTTCCCAGTACACTTTAAATGTCTGGAAACGGTAGATGCACTTACATTTAGTTGTGCTGAGAGTCCTTTAACTGTTTGGTAGGGGTTTCTTTCTAATATATGTTTGAGGACATCGTTGTCTATTAGCAAACCAACGGCGAATGGTCCGTTCATTAACACTCCCTTCCCCAAACGCCTTGCAAATATTTCTAGCGGCCTCAGCTGCTGAATGACCGAGTTTGAACTCGTACAAAAATATTACTCGAAAATCGTGTGTTTCCATGTTCATATTTGGAGGTATACTAAAAAGTGGGTAATTGATTGGGAAGCTAATGTTTATAATACAAAGGCAGAGGATTAGTAACTGTTTACTTTAAATATGTAAACATTCGGAAGAAAACAACAGAGACCTGCAAAATCCTTTATGTATTTCAGAAACTATAAAAACGGACATTTCATCTGAAACAACCCAATATATAAGGGAAAGTATTGCGATCGTGAACATTTTCGAATTCAAGTTTCCAACGGAAATAACGTTTTAGGTTCACCTGAATCCAAATGACAAAGTCTCGCAAAAAGGTCTGTGTGTTTGTGGTTAGTTCATTTCGAGAACGTATTGCTGTATGAAACTGAAATTTAACATTTAAGACAACTTTAGACACGAGATGTTACAGCAACTTTTTCATAAAAAAAAAATCAGCTAACCAGAAGAGCCACTTTATACCATGGATATTGCATCATTTAACGATTTTCTCAATAACGGCTGAACCGACTTTGATTAAACTCGCTATATCGATATAATATTCAATGATTTTTGATATAATGTAGGTTTCATTCTGATTGGAATTGTCCGACAGGGCTTAAATGCTGATATTTGAAATTTTCTTACTCTAAACTATCTTTAATTTAGTACATTCCAGAAGATTAGCTATACCATCTTAATGAAGTTGATTAAGGACGGCTAAATATACAATTTGGACGAATTTGATGAACTACTAAGGGATAAAATAGAGAAACAAATATTTTATTTTATTTCTGTTTTTTTTTATATTAAGAAGAGTAATATAGACGTATAATATACCGTTGGAAAAGAAAGATTTTCGAAAAAATATCTGATACACAGAGTTGTGAAAGGTAATATAAAATGACGAATAGGGAATAAACTTATTACTGATTAACAATTTAATATAGTTATACAATTTGATCTAAATCATATGTTTCCAACGAAAATGAATACACGTATAATTAAAATCAACTTAAAGTATTTTTCAAATTGAAATATAAATAATAGTTTTTATATTTCATTTAACATTCGAGGGAAGTAAAAGTCGTGTGTTGCCTGAACCAGATTTTTTTTTTAATATCTGTAATTTTTTTTTTACATATTTGTTATGCTATGTATATATATATATATATATATATATATATATATATATATATATATATATATATATATATATATATATTACCCGTGTACCCTGTTTGGCTCTTCACGTTCTACATACTTTTGTCTTTACGAAGACCTTTAATTTCGTAGATTGGAAATGAAACACATCTTGTTAGTACTGATAAAAAATGGGTAAATATATAAGTTGAACATATTCGATATACAACTAAAGGAGAAAATAGCAAACACATTTTTTAAATGCAATTGTTTTTTTGTTTTTTAATCTAATATTTGTTTAGCCATTAGTGATGGTGGAGGGATGCGATCAATAAATAGTTTTATTACCTCTAGATTTTGTTATCAATATACCTATAAATATAGAGTGTAGTCAATAGATAAAGGTTTGAAAATAGACAGGTCTCTGACTATCAAGTGGTTGCCCCGGAAGTGATAAATTGACCTCGGTTTTAATCCGACACCTAATACGAGACCTATTTATTGAAACATTATGTCATTATAATATTTATTTTATAATATAATAAATAAATTAATAGTTCACAAATATACTCCATCGATATGCTCTTGTGGTTTTTAGTGCTGATGTTTCCTGAATTTGCGCTTATTTTCTGCTATAATATTTTTAATTTTTGTTTTCATATGTCTAAATTTATTTCACTTCTTCTTCTTCTTTCAGTGGCGCGACAGGCCGTGTAGGCCCTAGGCCTCGTGGTGTTGTCGCTTATGAGATTACACTCACGTTTCTTGATTCATTTTGTGGTGTAGGGTCATAACTTCCTACGCCTTATTTTGTGAGTGGCCACCATTTGGCTGACGGGTCTCACATACCCGAGGGAGAGGCTGTGAGTGATTGTTTGTCTTGTGCGCTAACCACAAGACTTTGACTTATCTCCGTTGTTAAAATCAATTTAAGAACTTTTAAATAAAGATAGAGATTAAAAAAAGTTAAAGAATTACGTTCAGTTTTGATAGGAACGAGTATTTCATTATATACTCTATTTTATTATTATACACAAAAATCACATACAAAGAGGGGATCTTAAATGTGCCTCACCGATTTTTATTAATTTTTTTTAGGTAAAACTGGATATTAAACCAACGGACTCTGCAAAATACTAGCTGCCAACGCTCCCCAAGAGTCGTGTAAAAAAATCGGAAAGTTTCCAACCGAAAAACTAATTTTATTTAGTATCTCTGTTTCTATTTAAGGTAGAGAAATATTTTTGGTGTCAAAACAGGAATAATAACAAAAATAAGCCATTAAAATATAAAAGTTATATGCTTGGTAATAACCCAAACAATATAAATAATCTCGTCAAAACAAAAACCTTATTAAAAGGACTATTTTGAAAAGATTATTTTATTATAGGTGGAATAATAATCAGGAATCAGTCTATTTTTAAATATTTTTGATTTTGCCAACGTTTCGGTTCAACCTTGTGTGCTATCATCAGGGCATTACTAAGCCCAAACATAAACACTTATGCTTATGTGTGTCTATGCTATATTAGGGGTACTCATGACGTTTGCTATAGCAAGCTTTTTGTGCTATTTTGCTAAACCCGTCGAGTTTCTACAAAAGCATGCAATGGGCTGTGCTATAGTGCTATTGGCCGCCATTTTATCTATGTCTTTGATTTATAAAAACCTAAACCTCGCAACACGTATCTGTGTTTTTAATGATTTTCTCATTTCCTCAAATTCACCAAGATGTTAACAAAGCAGAATAAGGACTAAACATAAGATAAATAGTTCAAATGAAGACATTCAACTTTTGTTGCAAGAAAATGATAGAAAACGGAGACAAAATTGAGGTTAGTAACTTTTTACTTGAAGTCAATAAGCATTTTATATGAAAATTAATTGATTATCTTGCACTACATGAGTTATTTTAAACTAAATTAGGATAGTAAACTCTGATAATGTGAGATAAGGAGACATTTTTTTTCTTATTTCGTTATACCTTGTGTATTTGTCGTTTTTATAATTAGTATACCAACATCCCTTTTTTACTTGTGAGTTTATGGGAAAAACTGACGTATCAATGATAATATTTCCTCTTTAGAATAGGAATACAAAAATTATTAATATGTAATTTAAAAACTTTATTAATTAATTCAATCTATCGAGATAAATTTATCTGTAGTGCAAGGTAAACTCAAATTACAATTTCTGTCAGTAATCGAACTAATTTTATGTTTTTTATAGTTCTAGAAACCTTCAGAGCAAATTTTTTGTAGAAAACTGGTAGAAGAGAAACCCATCCTCATGGAATTGTAACTTAAAAAGGTTTAAACTAGAAAAACGAAATAAAAAATATAAATTGTCTATAAAATACAACCTTAATAATTGAGCAATATTTTTATTTTGTATTCTTGTAATATTTACGTATTTATTTACTATCAAGGTTTGATTACCTTTCTGTATTTTTATTTCATAATACTATTTCTAAGTTTTTAGTAAATACAATGATAATTATTAAGTTAGAAAAGAAATTCTCTCAACTACTGAAAGTTTCTTTTAAAATAAATAGTTTTTTCTTCTTTAAGAGGCTGATAGAGAACAATGATGTACTATTTTGTGAATTTTATCGACATCTTCATAGGGAGGGATGGTTTATAATTATTTCAACGAGAATAACATCTTTTAAACGAGAATGATTAAAAAAAAAAAAAAGAGTCTAATATGTGAAAATAACGATTGCATAAGTTAGAAATGTGGTGGCCAATAGCACAATAGCACTCTTCTGTAGCATAGGCTGAGGTCTGCTACTCAGAATTGCTATTGCTATTGTTGTGCCAGTGCCCCATCAAACTAAAATTCTTTCATTTAATTGGAAACTCCTCTAGATGGAAAATTCCAGCGGTGTGCTGCTGACGTGTCAATTAAGTGAACTAAGCTACCTACAAAACCTCCAACTTTTAAGGAAGGTTTTGCTAGGTTGCGATCCTATTTAGATATTAGTTTCTTTAAGTTAAGTTGTTTATGAGTGTCTGGTGTTTTAAACAATTTAAAAACAAGTGAAATCAAGGTAGGTAAGATTTATGATTCGATATTTATCATAAAGATGAAGATTTTTAATAAGTGAGTCACAATTACCAGAGCAAATAGTTAAGTCCTTTTCAAATTATTGTACACCTTAAGTTATAGTGGTTCTGTTTGCTACAATCTTCTGATAAGAATAATAGACAGGATATTTACTTTAATGTCCCTTTTCTGGATATACATTTATCAATAGTTAAGGGTTAATTTTCATTTTAAAAAAGCAACTCTATTAATAGTCGACATAATCATACTCCACTCTTTCATATTTATCCTTTCAGAGATAAACATAAACAATAATTATCAAAGCTTTAATATTTCCTATTTTAATTTCTGGTAAAGGAAGAGACACATTAAGTTATAAAATTATATGCCTTATCACTTTTGTCTATTCTTTCCTTGGTCACAAGAAAAGATGCATATTTCTCATAATATAAGATACAAAACAACAAAGAGATGAACATAAACTTCGGTGTAAGCTGCAAAGATTGATATACCAGAAGTATAAGGATGAACTAGTACTCCAATGGGACAGGGGAAAAAAGGATTTGTTTTTTAAAGAGCATTTAACGAGGAAGGAACAATCCCTTTGTTAAGTGAATAAAACAAAATTAATATTAATAACTTATTATAACCAGTTTGGCCTAAACCCATCACAGTTCTTTATTTCAATAGTTCTGTTGTTTATGATTATAAAATTAATATGAATTTACTTATTTTATATCATATATGTATTGACCTAAATATTTAGTAGTAACTGGTAACTCAAAAATATATACTCTGACTGTCCATAAGAAACAATTGCAGTAAATTTATTTATTATTTATTAAAAACAAGAAATTTGACTTAAAATTTAATTTGCCATCTGCATTTCCTTTGCAATAAGGAAATTTGTGGACTGCTGAAGCAGCGGCTTAGGATTCAGTAAATTTAAAATTAATAATTGAACAGAGTTTGCAAGTCCTTTTTCATTTTACATTTCATCTTGTATAGTGATTCACTTATTTAAAACCAACTACTTTATGTTAAATGTAAAATGATAAGTCTTACCTTATTTAGAATATATTCAATAAAACACAAGTTCGGACTCCGTTACTACTCTATGTGTTCAACATGATGTAATATTAGTATACAATAGTGTGAAGTTATCTTTAATACTGTTTAAATTATTATTTTATATAAATAAAGAAGTTTTAATCCTGCGTTTGTGTTTAATTTCCTAGTTCTATCAATTTACCCTATATTAATAATTATAAAACTAGTTTGGTACAAATTAAAAAAAAAAAACATATGAGGCTATCACTTCGTTATCATTGTCTTGTATTAAGATTTACACATGAATACAGCAAATCTCTCTTCTTGAAGTTATTTATTTGTGTCACAAATGTAAATAACTTAAACATCATCAAATATATGTCTTATGCTGGATAAATTAGGTCAAGAACCGATTCAATTAAAAAAAAAAAAGAAGGTATTTATTTATTATTACAGAACTTTATTAAGAGTTTGCAATTGCATCTAAAATAATTATAGTTATTGCCAGTATTAACAGGTCTAAGATTTCATAAACTTCCAATCCGTACAAGGTTTTAAGTATTCTTCATTATTTAACTGTGTGAATTCTGCACTGAATCACTTGTATAATATATATACATAAAATAATAACAATATAATTGCAACTTTTTTCATTTTAACTACATTTTGTTCTAAATTATAATTTCCTATCAAAACTTAATTATAAAAATTTATAACAAACCTACATGTTATAGTAAATTATAGAATTTAAATAGTGCCTAGAATTAAACTCTAATTTAACTTTTTTTTTTTATGGAGCATTGGCATACGATAGTAAATAAAGGAAATACTTTTTAAAAAAAAGTTTATTAACAAAAATAAATAAAATTAATTAAATATATTATATCAAAAGTACATGTATAATCTGTATAAGGAAGTGTTGCTGATCTAACTTTGCGTTATATATCTATACACACAGAACAGAAATGAAAATGCAAGTAACAATAATTTACTTTTATTAATTATAAATTGAATGTTTAAAGAGTAATAAATATTTATTTGTTAAATTAAAATTTATATTTTAATGGGTATTAAAAGTTGTAATTACAGGGCCAATTTAATCTGTTGGTTTGGAAAGATAACAAAAACAAAAAGGGTCTCCTATTTCTTCATGTTTACATTCACTTTCACTAAGCCAAAAAGGATATTTACTTTTTTTTCTTTCATAATTGCTTAAAATACACGTCTAGTGTCTTTACTAATTTTGTCTTCATCAATAACATCAAACAATTGGCAATTTTAGAATGAACACTTGGTCGTTTTCAATATATTATTAAATGGTGAATGAAATTCACTTGTAAGAGTGCTTTAAACAAAATGTCATCTAAATTTGGTAAAACTGAATTTTACATATCTTTAAATTTTAATATAGAGCCAATTCGAAAGGTAAAGAAGACCTAAAGCATAATATTCTCTACACAGTCTTCTATAATCTCATTCTTTACTTCTACCAAATCACAATCTAAAAGTTCTACTGAGCAATAATATGCCAAAAGTTCAATAATCTTTTTTCTTGACAACTTTTAGACATAATAAGTGAAATAAACTATTGAAAAATAAGCAAATAGAAGGTTAACACTACTTTATAAGTTATCAACCAACAGGTTACAAACAAACGAGGTTACAAAAGTAAAATGTCTTCCGACTGCGCATGCCCAGCAGTAGAAACATTCTAGGTATATTTCTTGTACAATTAAATTACTAGGTATATTTGTATATACTTTATACAAACGTATAAAGTTGCCAAATACCATCTGTAGGTAACGGGCTTGTCTCTTTAGCAATATACAATAGTCTTATAATAGGGTTATCGTGAACGATGGAACTTGGCTTTCATGCTACAAAAAATCGCAATAGCAAACGTAGTGAGTACCCCTAGAAAAGAAGTTGTAGAAACTCGACGGGTTTAGCAAAATAGCACAAAAAGCTTGCTATAGCAAACGTCATGAGTACCCCTATTATGTGAGTTTATACTTGGACATGGCTCAGTAATGCCCTGATGATGGCTCACAAGCTTGAGCCGAAACGTTGGCAAAATTAAAAATATTTAAAAAAAAAGACTGATTCCTGACTATTCCACCTATAACAGTTTCTACAGGCGACTATACATCCTCAATAGAAAAGATTATTTATATTTTTAGGGTTATTACTAAGAATTAAACTTAAATATATTAATGACTTATTTTTTAATCATTCCGCTTTGAAATATAGTAATTTTGACACCAAACTTATTTTTCTACCTTGAGATATTGAAGGAAATTTGTTTTTCTCGCTCTTTCCGATTTCGTTCACGCGACTCCAAGAAACCTTTGGCCCCCAATATTTTGTTGAGTCTAATGGTTTAAATTTTAGTTTTACCTTTAGAAAAATCCATCAAAATATTTAAGACGCATTGGGGTCCTCTTCTTGTTAACTTTATCCGCTTTTCATCACTTTTCATTCCCAAACAAGAGTGATGAACTGTGTGTATACAGCTTTTACAACTTAAAACATTTTGTTTAAGATAATATCTTTTCTAAAATCTTTAGCTTTCTGTCGATATATTATAAATCTATATTAATTTTCTTATTATATTAAAAAAAAAAAATAATTACAGACGAAAATATTATTGATCATTTCTCCTATAGTTGGATATCAAATTCATCCGACCTATATATTTGCTGGTTTTTAATCAATGCTAACAAAATGATAGTGTAGGATTTTTCGAATTTAAAAGTTAAAGGTACTCTAAAGGAAGGTTGCTGCAAAATATCATGCATATAGGCTCATAAAAAAATAAATTTTTTTTACATTTTATCGTTTTGAGATAGACTTATTACATACACACAAACGGGTCTCTTTGCGGGACTTAATAATTTGGCTTCAGGGACTATAAAACTTGTGTCTCCGTTGAAAAACGGAATTCGAAAATTTTCAAGACCATAATACTTACTAAGTTCCATATATAGGTAATTAAAATTAAAAATTGAATGAGGAATTGGAAAAGATAATGCTTATTAAATCTATAGACAATTTCCATCTATAACATTATCCTGACCTCCTCCGAAACAAAGTAATAAAAATAAATAAATAAAAAAAATCTGAAGGGTTTTGGGCTCAGCACATATAGAGATTCGTACTATTTCTAGACTAACAGCAATGCAATAAGGTGATTAGCCCTTGATCACGCTCAGGCGCCAGGTTTCCCCCCAATTTGGGTACCCACTATAAAGAGGCTGGGTCTGTCCCAGGAGAGCCTCCATACCCTATGGTCACCACCGACTGAATTAACAGAATAAATAATATTCTTTCATAGCCGGTATTCGAATCCAGGACCCGGAGAACAGTAGACTAGTGAGTGCTCTATCAAGTAGACCACGCCACTCCCAAAAGAAA
This sequence comes from Piezodorus guildinii, assembly GCA_023052935.1. Lineage (NCBI taxonomy): Eukaryota > Metazoa > Arthropoda > Insecta > Hemiptera > Pentatomidae > Piezodorus > Piezodorus guildinii. Next base: position 71,081,017 of record CM041298.1, read on the forward strand.
GCAAATAAAAATAAACTACATCCATTTCTTTCGCCAGTCTGGGAAAGCGAAAGTACTTAGGTCATGTTTTATCAAATATTTATGTTGTTTTTTATACTAAATAATTATCAAGGAGTGCAAGGATCAATCAGTTTTTATTATATCATTTGTTATCTCGATAACAGGCGATGGTGGGTGTGTCACCGCATCACAGACAATTATATAATACGAACCGCTGCCAATATTGCTGACATTTTACCGTTTAATGACTGTCAGCACATTGTCAAGGGCGACTTGTAGTCTTCATTTAAATTCCAAGCATTTCAGGAAAGGAGCTGGGGTTATATTATAGTTCAGTGGAAAACTTTAGAACACAAAATGTCGACATACAATGTTAAAAATACATTTTCAAGTATAAAAATTAAATCTTTACTTTTACATACCTATATATGAAATATTATAGGTGGAACAATCAGGAATCAGTTTTTTCTAAATTTTGTTAATTTTTCCGACGTTTCGGCTCAAGCTTGTGAGCCATCATCAGGGCATTACTGAGCCATGTCCAAGCATAAACTCGTCGGCAAAATTAAAAATATTTAGAAAAAGACTGACTCCTGATTATTCCACCTACAATAATTTCTACAGTCGACTATACATCCTCAATATATATGAAATATATAGTAAGGAATAACATTGGAATAGTGAACATTTTTGAATTTGAGTTTTTATTGGAAACATACGTTTTTGGGTCCCTGGGGCCAAATGACCAAGTCCCACAAAAAAGGTCTGTGTGCATTTTATCACACGTCAGTGGTAAGTCTAGTTCGACACCGATAAGTTGTATAAATCTAAAATTTGATAATTTAAAAGCTTACATTCCTGAAATCAGCGAATATTTTATATTGAAAAAAACTTGATATATTGTTCTAAACTTTATAGGCTTTAACGTCATGTAGGTTTAATTTTGAATTGAAATAATCTGGCAAGGCTTAAAGGCCGTTATCTTAAATTTTATTCTTCTTAAGTAATTTTTTTTTAAATTTATTGAATTTACAACTGTATTAGTAAATACATCAAGTAAATTGGCTCATAATATAAATAAAATACATAAAAAGACATGGAGAACATGCCCATTGGCAACACTCCACTAGGTAATCTACACTAGAAGGTCGCGAGGCCATCTTCTTTTCAGACGTCTCGGAGGATTTTCAGGAATGGAAGAGGAAGCAAGAATTGAAACTAGTGGGTTGATGAGGGAGTGGAGTTTGTCATAGAAGGAATGATACCTCGAACGGGCCAAATCAGTAACATATGGGACATTAAGGTCAAGTAATTTTAATTTTGTAAATTCGAAAAGAGAAACTAACCATGTCATTTTGTTACCATTGATAAAAAACTGCTAAATATAGACGGCAAATTAATTTGATAACCAACTTAAGGAGGAAAGAGCAAAACAATATTTGTATGCAATTTGTGTGTTTTCGAAGAAAAGAGCTTTAATATAGATGTATGATTCACCGATGGAAAATTAAAGATTTTATAAAAACATGTTATTCTATACACAAAATTAAAAAAAGACAACGGATAGAGATAAAAAGTCCTTCAATCGATTTAACAACGAAGGTAATTGAAAGTCCTGTTTTGTTCCCACATACCGGATCGCTTTAAAATGGCTAATAAATTGGTAATAAGAAAAACTATTAAAATGAATATAATTAATCCTAAAGCAATAATTAGCATTTTTTTATTTGTATCATCAATCAATCAAGGATGTTTTAAAGAAAAAAAAAAAAACGCTGAGGAAGGATTATTGGGAATATGAAGAGGTTGAATATTATTATTCCCAATGAACTGCCCTGCGGAACTCCTGCTATGGCACGTTTTAAAAACTAATAATTACATTACCTAATATAGTATTGAAAACTAACTTAACTAATGATAAAATAAGAAACTCATCTATAAAACATCGAATAAAGTAGAGATAATTTAAATAAAGCGAGGAAAATACTGCTTTACTTGGATCACTAGTAGCAGGGTGGCTAGCATAACAGTATGCCAAAGGTCACGGGTTCAAACCCGCAGATGGGAGTAAAAAATCCTTTATGTTTAGTTATGCCGTCCTTCGAAGGCAAAAGTTGGTCCCGAGCCTTTGCGATGTCAGGTACTCGTTAAATATCCCCATCATAATAAAACCTGGATAGAAATTTAGGACTCCCACTACAGCATCGTCTGATAAGCCACAGTAACATAAAGCGACATTAAATAAATAAACAAACAAACAAAATGTTTTACTTAAATTAACTCCATAAGGTTTATGCACGTTAAAATTATTATGCATCGAATGTTACACACATATGTCGGATCTTTATCTATTAGTCATGACAAGCCAAAAAAATCTGGTGCGGGCAACACACGACTTTCACTTACCTCCGTTTTTAAAATAGATTAAATTATTTTCAAATACAGTAAGAGATTAAAATGAGTGAAACCATTAAAGAATTAGTTAAATGAAATTTCTATAGAAACGTGTGTTTCATTAAAAAATCTATTACATTATTATCTAAAATAATCAGTTAGTTTTATGTTTATTTCATCACTCTCTATTAACTTTTAAAAGCTTGTGTAGGAGATAACATTTTTTCTAAAATCTTTAGCTTTCCAACGGTAATCATACATGTATACTACTGCTCTTAAGTTCAAAAACGAAAAATTGCATTAAAAAATCATTTTTTCTGTTTTCTCCTTTAGTTGGGTATCGAATTTATTCAATTTATATACTTACCTGTTTTTCACCAGTGGTAACAAGATAATATAGTTATTTTTATAGAATCAACAAAATTAAAATATCGGCATTTAAGCCCTGTCAGACCATTTTAATCAGAATAAAACCTACATAATATTAAAGCCGATTAAATTTACATCGATATAGCTAGTTTAATCAAAATCGTCGGAACCGTTTTCGAGAAAATAAAAAAAAAGTGCAAAATGCATGGTATAAAGTGCCTCTTCTGGTAAGCTCATTTTGATGAAAAAGGTTTTGTCACGTCTCGGGCGTATAGTTGTCTTAAATATGAAATTTCAGTTTCATAGGACTTACCGTTTCCGCCCGGGAGTTACCACACACACACACAGACACAGACCTTTTTGCGGGACTTGGTTATTTGGACTCAGGGGACCCTAAAACGTGTTGTGAAAACTGGAATTCGAAAATTTTCACGATCGCAATACTTCCCCTTACTATATATAGTAAGTGAAAGTAAAAAAAGAGATGTGTTACCAACGATTACCCAATTAACTATCGAGCTTTTAAAAGTGTAAAAACTTTCTTTATACGATTGTGTTCCTCCATAGGATAGCAGACGAGATTAGATCATTTTCTCAACTCATAATGACCGCCATTGTATTAAAGGTCACTATGCTCGATGAATATGCAAAATCCGAGTCTGAATTCATTAGTGTGTTATACGATACGCAGTTCTTATCACGATTCTCTATCCATCAGTAGTATCGGATAAACAACTCGTATCAACAAAACTGAAATCGAAAACCAATAACAGTAAAATAGTTGTACAACAAGATTTTTTTTTAAGTTCCGTACATCGTAATGATGACATATTTCAGTTTTTTTTTACACATGACATTCAAGATTTGTAACGAAATTCTATAAGGTCAGAGCAGAACTTAATCTACTTTGAATTTATAAGTTATAAAAACCGTCTAACTTGGAATCCACATACAAGAGTGAATCGAAAAGAAACTGCCTGACGTTTTCGACTACTTCAACACTTACTGGACAAAAGCTCCAACCATCCACTTAATTACAAAAGACTAATTTATATGACCATTATAAGACCGATATGGACTCACGGAGTAGAGCTATGGGCCTCTACTAAACCATCGAATTCTTTCGTACCCAATCCCTACAATCAAAATCCTTCGTAAAATCCTTAACGCTCCTTACTTTGTCAAGAATAAGCCCAGCCATAAAGGCCTTAATTAGCCCGAACCAGGTATCAATCATTCCATGAAAAACTCCATTATCACTATAATCCATTAGTTTCTTTCCTATCATCCTCTACCTCCTAATAATCCTCCGAGGCGTCTGAAAAGAAGATGGCCACGAGACCTTCTAGTTTAGAATATTTTTAGAGTGCTGCCGATGGGTAGCGTCTCTACATGTATATCATGTCAGTTTACTGTGTCCATCACATTTACTTGATGTATATAATACAATTGTAAATATCAATAAATATGTCGTTTTTTTTAAATTACAAAAATAAATTAATGCATTATAATAGTGGAATAAATCATCTATTTTGGATGCGTCTATTTCATATCATTTGGATGCTTAATAACTAAAATATTAAAGTTTATTTTTATCCTGGCTATTCTAAATATAAAAGGTGAAGAGTTCCTTCGTAATGTTAACCTTCATATTAAGTAATTGATTAAAAATATTTTGTATTTAGGTTTCGAAACATTATAATAGATAGAGATTTAAAAAAAAAATATTTTGCTTTCAATATACGACTTTCACTTACCTCCGAAGTTAAAATCAATAATAGTCAGAGGTTAAATATACAGGTAAGTGAAAGTAAAAAGGTTAAAGAAATAATTAAATTTAGTTTCGATATAAACGAGTGTTTTATTATTTAATCTATTATATTATTATCTCCTACCATCAGTTAGTTTAATCGGTTTTTCATCTCTCTTCATTAAATTTTACAATTTTCGTGTATAAGATAATATTTTTTATAAACTCTTTAGCTTTCCAACAGTATATTATACAAAAATATATTAAAGCTCTTATATTCAAAAAAACACTAAAATCACATAAAAACACTTCATTCTTCTTATTTCTTTGCTCTGTTTACCCTGAGTTAGATAAAGAATTTGTACAAATTACATATTTACCTGTATTTTTATCAATGCGAGCAAGATGATGCGTTTAATTTTTTCGACTGTACAAAATTAAAGGTGCTTTATTAGAGGAAGAAATTTTAAAATATCGGCAATGAATCCCTATCAGACTATTTCAATCATAATTAAACTTATATAATATTAAAGACCGTTAAATTTCCCAACGATCGAGTTTAATCAAAACCGTTAAAGCCGTTTTGGAGAAAACCGTAAAAAGGTGGAAAATGCATGGCATAAAGTGGCTTTTCTGGTTTGCCGATTTTGATGAAAAAATCGTTGTAACATGTTGGGTTTAGTTGTCTTAAATATAATATATCAGTGTATGTACCACACGCACACATTTTTGCGTGATTTGGTTTTTTTGGAAACAAGTGACTCTAAAACGTGTATTTCCGTTGAAAACTGGAATACAAAAATTTTCGAAAATATCGCGATACTTTCCCTCACTACATATTCCATATATAAGCAAGTAAAAGTAATAAGAAATTAAAACATAATACAGGAGTGCTGCCATTGGGTAGTTCTTCTTCAAGTTTGTATCACGCCATTTAACATTTGTCAATTTACTTGTTGTACCTTGAAGTACAGTTGTAAATTTCAATAAATGATGTTAAAAAAAACAACATAATAATAGTGGAATTAACGATATTTTGGATTTTATAATCAAAATATAAATTTAAATTTTAACCTGGTTATGCTATGATAAAATAGGTCTTATAGTAAAATGTTGACCATCATATAAGCAAAACATAATCGACTTTCAAACATTAATATAGGCACAGATGAAAACATCAAAAATAAAAATATCATTAGCGAACCTCCACAGAAGACGGAACGTTTCAACACTGCTGCTACTTCATGTTGCAACATGGGATGCCGCGTCATGCACAGTTTATAATTAGACACAGGGGTATGCGTTTCGTGTAATAGCAAACTTGATGAAATCATTAAAGCAAATTACAAAATTTGAAATGTATATTTTCCTAGTCGATGGAAGTGCAGACATGGGACGTGAGTTAAAATAATAGATAAGTCATGATGACCTTACAGATTATTTTTTTTAAAATATCAGTAGGAAAGCCAAACGGCTTTACATAAACATGAATATGTGTATTCCCCATATGTAATGGTATCGATATAATTATAAATTGCAGGCCACAAACTATTAAACCAAACACACACACACACACATATATATATATATATATATATATATATATATATATATATATATATATATATATATATATATATCTTTGTTTATTTATTTTATGACAAAACAACTTAATACAAATTAAGTACATATTTTTTTTAAAATTAATTACTTCACTCGTTCTTAGTCTCCATTTAAATATCTTAAAACAAATGTTAGGTTATATTTGTTATGGACACTCAACTGCACGGATCTGCTATTTTATATATATGTATATATACATATATTTTTATTTTCATTTTGTTGGACAGATTAATTCGAGTAGTACAGATTGCTGATGTAATATATTTATTTTTTTTAAATCATGTGTAACTTAATAATAACGTTAAGTTAGCAAAGAGTGGCGAAAAAAACATTAACTTAATATTTAGTAGTAATTGAAAATCGCTGCAATTTAAAACACAATGGTTTATTATTAACAAATAATTATATTGCAGTAAAACAATTCATATAGCTTTGTAGACAATTAACGCATAAGGATGACAAGAAATTATTCAAAAAATATTTTTAAAGAAGATCAGGCTATACTGACTATTTATATTACAATGAAATGGCCGATCACCAAGTTCAAAATGATACATATCTGCTATTTCGTAACCAATTTCAATGATTTTTTATTTATTTATTTTTTTTTCGAAATTTAATCCTCTACCAAATATTCATAAATTCGTACTGTACTTGAAACGAATGAAATTTTGAGGTAGACAATCTTTTTTTTTTTTTTTTTGGTCGATCGCTAAGATTGATTATGGAAAATAATAAACCAAAATTCATTTAATTAAAATCGCTAAATTCAGTTTGATTTCTTTATTTAGTCAATATATCACATCTTCGCCATGTGTACAGCTTTGAGGTAAAAGAGAGGTTACGTACAAGTGGGTTTTTGTTGGCGGAGTGTATGGAGTAAAGTGAGGTATATTTAATCTATTTTAGGCTATATATGCAATTTTATGTTGTTTTTTTTAATATTTTTTTGTGCTAAGAACCTTTTATAATATTTCAGAGGATCTAAGATTTTAAGGATTTGATGCGGGTGGAATTTCATGGTTTAGTGAAGCCTCAAAGCTCTATTCCATATATTTTTGTAGATATCGGAAATTTAGAAGGTTTATTATAGTTGTGGTAGTTGGTATCTACCTTCAGTTTATAGCCGCTTTAATGTACTATGAGAATATGAAATATTTGACATTCAAAATAATAAATTTGTCAAACATTATTTTTTATACAATGGTTATTGAGTTTAGCGCTTTCTTTCTTTTTTTTTTTTTCAATATTATAAGGTGAAATGGGTGTAAGAAAGAAAGACCTTTCTTAAAGACCTTTTCTACTTACCCTATGCAAACGAGTGCCGCCTTTTTTTCGTATGTCAATGAACTAATATTTAGAATGATAGCAAATTAAATATGATTTAATTTGTAATTTTTACACAACTCGACCAATCATATTCTCAATCATTTTAACAACTAGATTGATCTAAATAGCTACTCATTTTTCTCATTCCAACAATTAAATTAGTTCAGCAACACCTTTATTCATGCCGGGAGTAATATCCCGATGGCCTTCTGCTAAATGGACCAATAGATTGGAAACGATTTATTCTCTTTATTAAATCAATAGCCGACTGTGAAATTAGAATAATGGTCGGAAAGCTGGTTTCGAAATCCCTTTTCGGACCTTGAACGGACAATTCATAATTTTCGACGTTGGAAGTGCAGGAGGGATCTGCATACCTTGACATTATTCCGTCCGGTGCAGTTCGAGATAAGGAGCAGGTCGTCTTGTAGCTAGCGGGGAGTGTTTCGTTTTCTGTTGGAAGGAAAAGGTAACCTTATTAAAGGGGAAAAGTAGTTTAGTGCGAGTTGCAAATCAGCGACAGATCGAGGTCCTCAATCGATTGTGGGTGGGACGTATGTCCTCAAGGTGTGGTGAAGGTCGTCTTACATAGGAGCAACTCGCCTCAAGTAGCAGTCTAATTGTGGATATAAAAATAGCCTTATCAAGAGAAGGATTACAGCAGTTAAAAAATTTACAAAGATTACTGGAAGATATTTTGTTTAGCTTCATATGGTTTAGATACAGAGTTTACATGGCATCCTGATTAATACAAACAGTGTCAAAAAAGTGATGCAGGAAATCAGCAAAAGCATATCAATAAATAACAGGAAAGTCATAAACTTTAATTCAAGTCTATTATACAAAATCATTCGAGCATAAATTGTTTAATAATGAACCTTTATGCTGTTGTGGCTGATCGGACGATGCTACAGTAGGAGTCCTAAATTTTGCCTATCCAGGTTTTATTAGGATAGGGATCTTCAACGAGTATCTTCAACACCGCACAGGCTCGGGACCACCTTTTAACGTCCCCTCCGAAGGACGGCATAACTAAGGATTTATTACTCCCGTTAAAAAATCCTATGGCTACCTGCGGGTATGAACCCGTTACCTAGGGCATAGGAGATTGTTATGCTAACCACCATGCTACAGGAAACCCTTAAATTATATCTAAAAAAAATTATTATTTATTAAAATACTGGTGCAGGCAACACACGACTTTCACTTACGACAGTTTTTAAAGTCAATATAAGAACTACTAAATAAAATTAGAGTAAAAAAAAAATGTTTTACAACGTTGTATATAAGATAAGAGTTTTAACTAAATACACATTTTTTCTTTTTTCTCTTTTAGTCGGATATCAAATTAGTTGAACGTATATATTTACACATAATCACACACATTTTATCAATGTTGACAACTTGATATGGCTTTTTTTTTTTGGAATTTACAAAACAAGAGGTACTTTAGGGGTAGAAACTTTAAAATATCGGCACCTATAAACGGTACTGTCAGACTATTTTAGTCAGAATGAAACCTATGGTATTAAACCCCATTAATTTTTGTATAGCGAGTTGAATAAAAATCGTTTTTATTCGATTTTGTTTGTTTTATCATTTGAGATTATTTGTTTATTCATTTAAAGCCACTTTTCTGGTACTGTGGGTTATCGGAAGAATACACAGTTAAGGTCCTAAATTTTGCCTATGCAGATTTTATTAGGATAGGGATCTTTAACGAGTATCGGACATCGCACAGGCTCGGGGCCACAATTTTACGTCTCCTCCAAAGAACGGCATAACCCAGGATGTTTTACCTATATAAAAAAAATCCTAGGGTCATCTGCCAGGTTCGAACCAGCGCACTTGAGCATAGAAGGCTGTAATACTAGCCACTACACAAAAGGTGGACCCTTAATTTATTATCCTAAAACTATTGAATATAAACAATATCCAAATAGCGAATTTATTAATAATTTATTAGATAAATTAAACATTAAAGAAATATGAGATAATCCAAAACAAGCAAAATGAAGAGGCATGGTTACTTGAAACGCCTTCTTGAAATGAGACGAAAACACTTAAGAAATGATCAGCCACGCTACTGAACTCTGATATAGCCAACTATACAGTCTCTTGTTTGTCTTTATTAAAGCTGTTTAATGATTAAACCGAGATTACATGACAAAACAAATCAACTAAGTTAATTTACAAAATAAGTGATTGGTTTATATAGATTCATTCTAAAACTGAACATAACTAACTTCTAACCCAAGAAATGCATAAAAGAAATAATAAACATACAAGGTTCGTTGTGAATAAAGACAAGCCCAAAAGTCATGCTGACTGGACTATGTGTTTCAGAACCCTTTCACTTGGACAAACAAACGACTTAAGATGGCTTCAACTTTATTTCTCATTTGACAATGGTCTTTAAGAAAAAAAAAAATTTCAAAACCAAATGCAATGGTTAGGCGAAAGTTTTAAATTCTTAATACTAATCTATCTTTGAAAGAACATTTTTTCAGCCAAGAATGAAGAATATTATCGTGAGATCATCATTATCTCATAATTTATTAAATTAAAATTAATATTAAAATGACATGAGCAAAGTTATATTTAATGAGATTTACAACTGAATTATTTATTACATCAAGAAAATTTTTGGAAAGTATTAATAATGACACTTGTTGAGAAATTACCCATTGGCAACACTCGAAAATTATTCAAAAGAAGATCTCGGAGCAATTTTTTTTTTCTCTCCAGAAATCTCGGAGGATTATCAGGAATTGAAAAAGAAACATTAATATAAACTTGATAGTTAGAGTAGGAATAGAGTTTTTCTAGAAAGGAATTGTATCTGGGTCGGGCCAAATCAGCAACATATGGAACATTAAGGTCGTTTGGATGAGTTTTTCCTGACAAAGTAAAGAGATGTGAGAATTTTACGAAGGATTTTGGATTGCAAGGATTAGATACGAGAGGAATTAGATGGTCTAGTATAACGAAAAAGCTCATTTCTATAAGTACAGATTAGCCTTATGATAGTCATGCAGATGTGCCGTTGGTAGTGAAGTGGTAGGTTTGAGCTTTTCTCAACAAAGTGTTGAAGCAGCCGAAAACGTCGAGCAGAAAATATAGTCTAAAAAAACTATGATGAAAATTTCGATTGAAAAGAATATTTGTGAGATTGGTATTTACCTATGATAAAGATGATTGGGTTGATGACTACGCACAATTTTAAATTACATTTCTATTTTTAGTTTTCCATTACTATCTGAGATTAGTTTTTAAATATCAGTTAAAATACATAAAACTTGTTTATCTCGAACACTTACGTGTAAAAGGTAAATATCTTACACAACACAAGAAATGAAGAGAAAAATAATATGTTTTCACATGACAAAGAGAAAAGTTCAACAACAAGATATTATTGTATCCTCAGATAAATTAATATTCACATTTGTCATAAAGAAACAAAATATGTAAAAAACAAAACTTTGTCAGCGAAATTATTGAATAAAGGACGAAAAATTAATTCAATAATTTTTTTACTTTAATATTATTTAGCCACTTATACAGACGACACAGCACTAAGTATAAGGCGAAAAATTATATTTGTTTTAGGTTGGGTTATTTTATTTATGGGCACAAAACATCTGGGGTCTTTAGCGCATATTTGTTTTATGTGTAGAATATATTATGGTTTAATTTATTTATTTTTCACTGGAGAGAACGATACACTGTATAACTATATTTTATAAAATTCATAAGAAAATTGTGTTTTTAAATAAAAAAATCTGGTGAGCGCAACACACGACTTTCACTTACCTACGTGGTTTAAAATCAATTTAAGAATTGAGACGTTGATTTCCAAAAGGTACTATATCCATTCTAGGAAATTTTACAGGAAGCGCGAAAATCTCTCATTACTATATTATTAAACTAGCTAATTTGGGTCTTTTTGCATTAAAATTTAGAATTATTTTTTTACTATAATAATAAGATCATATTAAAGTTATGAAATGATTTTTTTTAGAATGATTTGGAACGAAAATAAATGCGTAATTAGTACTTTTAGAAAATGACCGCATCTCTAAATTACGTTTTTTAAGGACTTAAGAATTCATTAGGTAACATCAAATAGAATATTTAGATAAAACTAAATGATGAGAATACAAATATGTAAAAAAATCAATTTCGTAAAAAATGTCCTTTAATACCTTTTGGAAATCAACGTCTCAATGGTCAAATACAATTTCCTTTTTAGTGTGGTAATCCTAGTTACCAGTGAATTATTTCGATTCGTATCCTTTTAAAAGGAGAATCTAGTCAAAAATGAAACAGTGAGTCTATTTTCTTCATGCTTAACCGTGGTATATTATAATGATATACCAATACTTAATTCAGAAGAAGCAAGATATCTGAGACTTCATTTAGACAAAACACCGACATGCAGGAACCACATTAGACTTGACAGAATACAGCTTCACGATTTGGACTGCTATCTAGACTATTGAAGAAAACATCAAAATTATCCTTGAACATCGAAATCACAATCTACAAAGTACTTATCAAACCCTAATATACGGGATAGAGCAATGGGGCTCTGCCGAAGCCTAAAACATCCAAGGTTTTACGAAAAATCGTGGATCCAACATTCTATGTGTCAATTAAACTACTCCACAAGCACTTGGAATTGCTCACAGTTACAGATAATGCTAGAGAATTTTATAAAAAAAATTTATAGACTTACAACATGAACCCATCAGCCCAAGCACTTGAATCCTCCAACAATGCGTATAACCCACCCCGACTGCTTTTGAAGCGGTTTAGAGATTCGCTGAATTAACCATTCTGATGAAAGCATATTTGCTTATTGCTAAGTGGAAATCAGTATAAGTTGTAAGTTACAAGTTTTTGTAACTTAAAAAAAAATGTGAAACAGAGATTTGTCATACTCCGAATGGCCTCAAACCGGATTTTAATTGAATTATGGATAGCAAAATCTAGAAAAAGAAAAATAGTGAGGTTTTAAACAATAATGCTCATAACTAATGAGAGGTGACATAGAATTGAACATTAGAACAACAACAACATAACCATATTCGTTAATAACTTTTCTATGGATGCACATTATAAAATTTGTGACGGTAACGTGCAGTGCAGGATTTGGTGTTGATGGGAATAACATATCCCTTGTCAACCATTGCCGTTCTATCCTCCAAATATGAATTATTTAGCAATGAAATGAGTAGAGAATAGATCAAAACACTTTTTTTGATAGGAATAATGATGAAATAGACTTAGAAGCACATCTTGATCGCCAGAAGGTGATCATGAAAGCAGGACAGGTATATCAGCGGTCCCTTTGATATGATATTACCTGTAATTAGGGGCTAGAACAGGTAGGCTAGAGGTCAATTGCTGAAGGAGTGTTAATCTATTCACATCTGGGTCAATGAGTCACAACTCCGCCTACCTCCGTTCAAGTTAGCTAATCAAGTCCTCTTGTTTTACAAACTCCTTATCAAGAAATCGGAGGGAATTAACAGCGTTACAAAACCATCTAGACAATATAACATTAAATCAACAAACACAAAACCTAAGAATAAAGCTATAATTAATACTAATTGCCCGAAACGTTTGTACAACAAGCAGGCAGGGTACCAACATATCAGTTCTTTGTAGAAGGATATCCACTGATGGCATGGTAAGTAAAAATAAGAATGAAAACATGTTTTTATCGAAATAAGTTCATTAATTTTGTTGTTAATTAATTTAACGTAACATTATGCTACTGTGGCTAATTGGACGATGCTACAGAGGGATATTTAAATTATTATTATTTTTATAAAATTATTTATTGATATTTACAGCTGTATTTTACAACACATCTAGTAAATAGGTTTAAAAAAAAATAGGCATGAACAAGACATGTAGATAAGCTACTCAGCGGCAGCATTCTAAAAATATTCTAAACTAGAAGGTCTCGAGGCTTGAAGAAAGGATTGAAACTAGAGGATTAGAGTGGGATTGGAGTTTGCCATGAAAGGAGTGATATCTAGTTCGGGCCAAATCAGCAACATACGGAATATTAAGGTCTTTATGGATCACTTTATAAGTTATTAAGTAAGGAGCATTGAGGATTTTGGATTGTAGGGATTGGATACGGGAAGAATTTGATAGTATAGTAGAGCTCCGAGATTTAAATTGAAAAGAGACCTGTAACGAGAACCTGACATTGCACAGGCTAGGGGTCACCATTTTAAGTACCCTCCAAAGGACGACTCAACCAATGAATTTTTACTCTCATTAAAAAAGCACAATAGGGCTAGCTAGCTACCAATTTTGAACCCGCGACCTTGGACATAAAAGACTCTTATGCTAGCAACTACTAGTATTGTATTCAGGTGACACCTTTGCAAATAGCATTGTTGTAGTTTAATATTTTTATCACTTCAGTCACACGTCTCTCGCTGGTATTCTGACCAAAGGTGGTTCTACCCCGAATCCCGAAGAAAATACCAACTTGGCATCTCCCTATTCCAGTCCTTGCTAGCCAGAAAAACCTTCCTATATCTCTGACCTCTTTACTCTGGGTTCTTCCGTGTACACCCTAAATACAAGATCTCAACCTACCGATCTATGCCTACCCTCTCATAGAACAGCTTCCTTTGAAAAGTCCTTTATGATCCGTGCTACCACACTTTGAAACTTTTTACCCAATTTCTTCCATAAAGTGTCATCCCTAACCACTTTCAAACACCAATTATTTATCCACGTCCTCAAAAAACAATTTTCCGCAAATTTGTTATAAATCCTGACTTTGATTAATACATAACGTAACTCTTTTGATGTTACCTGTTTTTATTTGCATCTTTTAGTTATATTAACTTTAAATACTTTACTACTATATGATTAAATAATCATGCATTAAATGAAGCCAGACAAATTGGACTTCCTCTGTTCACAGTTTATTATTCTTAGGGGACGAAATGTCTAAGAATAAACATTATTTTTCATTCATTTCATATCAATAATAAAATCATTCATTAATACTTTAATATTCTATTTGCAATATTAACCCAAAATAGATTTATCATTTTTATTTTAAAACTGTTATGAGATGTGCCATCTTTGCAATGAGCTCTGCATAATGACATCATATTACTTTTTGCTATATGAGACGTTGATTTCCAAACGGTACTTAAGGATATTTTTTTACGAAAGTGATATTTTTACATATTTATATTTTAATCACTTTGTTTTATCGAAACCCCTCATCGAATTTTTAATAAGGACAATCAACTCCTTTGAAAACACTTTTCAAACTGGAACTATTTCCAAAAGGTGTAAGCACACGTTTAAATCATACAAAAACATTTCCTTTCATTACATAAATTAAGTGTTATTTATATAGTAAAAAGAACATTGTCGATTTTATGCCAAATAAATTGGTTTCATAAGAAATGAACGAGACATTTTTGCCTGCAAAATTGCAGTACGTTTTAGAGCCCATCGTTTTACACACTGCCACATGACTTACAAATCCCATCTACTACGTAATAGAGGCACTAACTATTCTACTTGTTAATTGTTCATGCGGCTGAACTCAGGATCTTGAGAGACCCAGAGTTAAAGATCTATTGTATCTAGCTAAATAGTTATTCCTAGGATTACTCTAACGGTTTAATGATAGATATATCAAAGGGTACTGTTACAACATCCTGCTGCAGCGATCACTAACAAGAGATTACTAACGTTATTGAAGCATATTGTCAGTATTAAAACAAAGGATCGGATAAAAACCAAATTTTTGAAGTCTCTTTTTCAGGTAAGAGAAAAACATAAATTCTTCTTTAGCGTTTCAAGGTTTTCTCCGCTGTTTCGAGATGACGTGAACGTAATTTCGCAAAGGCACGTGTACTTTGAATTCAGATAGAACAATACCCGACAAAGGAGTTAGAATCAATAAGCTGAGACCACGGATTATGGGCGATTTTAATTTTTAATATAACTTTCAAAATATTCATGTGTTTTGTATGGCAGTCCACATATATAGTAGTACCATAACAAAAAAAAAAAAATGTGGTTAGCTCAACGTACTTTCTCGTACCTTCGTTGTTAAAATCAATTTAGAAACTTTTAAATAAAGTTAGACTTAGAAACAGTTTAAAGAATTACATTTAATTTGGATGAACACTTATTTTAGATTACGAAATCGAACTATAGAAATTATTCCGCTTTTAATCACTCCCCATAAACTTATACAGTTATATGAAAAATATAAGCTAACATTTTTATAAAGCTAATATCTTCAGCTCTCTAACGGAATAATATACATCTATGTTAATATTTTATATTTAAAAAAATATTATTATTCTTTATTAATTAGTTCATTCATATTGTATATTTACAAGTTTTGGTTTGTTATTTTGAATAAGTAACTTTTATAATCGATCAAGAAAAAAAAATTACCCCTCCCTTTTGACTGACGGACCGATCTGTTCGAGATTCGTTTCAAAAGTAATTCGACTATGAACCCACAATTCCAACGTTGAAATAAGTCGATTAATTTTAAAATGGCGTTCGATTAAAATGTTTAAATTAAATGACTCAGTTGTTTTTGAATATGGATAAAAATATGTAGAGCGTTTTAGAATCAGGAAAGCCCCCCATACGAATTGATGAATACAAAAATTCTTTAAAAACTTCGTGGATCTGATACATATTCAACAGCTGGAATGTTATTTATCAGTTCCGTTTTGATTGGTTAAATAGTGTTTAATAGTCTTTCCATTCAGTTGATTTATCGCTCTATATTGATGTCTAGAGTCATAGTTCTTCTATCAACGTAAACAAATAATATTTGTTCCTACATATAAATTATTATTTATATTTTATTTATATTTATTTATTTATATTTATTTATTTATATTTAAATTAACTGGCAATTATTGTCGAAAAATAATCAAAATTTATATTACCGGAATCTAATTTGAATATATTTTTAACGTTATTTTAAATGTAATAGTAATACGTCTTTCATGCCTATTTATAGTCTATTTAAAAATCTTATTTATTTTAAGTACATGATTTTTTACGTGTTTATTATAGTTATATAGACATATAATTTTGAGAAAATGGATAACTTAGAGTCTATGACACAATGGACGTAATGCCATCTCAGACTCCTGTGAAGTTAGATCAATACTGCAGACTTGGTTAAGCCCACACACACTACAGCTTAACGGAATCACCCCAAGAATATTGCATAGATAATGTATCTGTACATACCTGTATAACATATAAATTTTTGTATTTTTTTCATCTGTATATTAATAATAACTAGAACAGAAAAGAGAGGAATATATTGAAAATAATATATAATATAGAAAGACTGTACTTTGCAACTAAAAGCATGTACAGTAAGAAAAGTTTATCCTCCAATGCAAAAATAAGGCACTACTGTACAGTGGTAAGACCAACAATATTGTATAGTATGGAAACAGTTTGCCTTCCGAGTCGTGAGAAATTTCTCAAGTTTGAGATAAAAATTCTTAGGAGGCTTCATGGACCCAAAATAACACAAGAGGGTTACATGATAAAATCCAATGAAGAAATATGTAGAAATTTGGAAAACCTTGAAGTAGTCATCAGAACTAGGACACTGAGGTTTTACGACCATATGGTAAGAATGAACAATCAGAGGCTGAACAAACAGATTTTTGACAAAGTTCTAGGCTATAAGAATATGGGTGGTTATGCAAAGTAAATAAAAGAGGAGCTCGAAAGGTTAAAAATCAAGAAAATAGACTGCTTAGATAGAGAGTTTTTCGGGAAGAAAATAATAGAAGTTGGGGTTCTTACAGGAAAAACAAAGAAACAGGGGAGAAAAAGGAAGATGAAAGATGTGAAGAAGACAGAATGATATTCACGTGGTCCTTGATGGCCAATTTGTGCAAAAAATAAAATAATAATATGAATGGTAAAAAAACAAAATAATTGTTTTCATTTCAGAAAATCGTTTTAATTTCCGCTTATAGTACAGCGAACAAGCAATGTTTCCTAACTATATAGCCCTGAATCGTTTTATTATTTTACTTTCACTTACCGTAGCTCACAGTGAAAAGGATACAACTACTATATTTCTATAAATATGTCAAAAATAACTTATTGCGCTTATTTTTATATGACCTATAAGTGTATATGGAATGAGAATACATTCTTCATTACAGATTAACTTGCCTAGTTCTCAAACATTAGCAATGGATTAAATAAAGCTACATAAAAGGATTACAAAGCTTTGACCTATCTCACAGTGAAAATGATACACCACTCATTGTTAATTAATCTGTTTTAGTTCTATCCAGGCTTTCAGTGTCTTCTGCGCTATCAGTCTCTAAGACAATTTTATTATATTATTTTGTGATTGTTTTTGTTTTATTATAATGGGTCGGCACACAACGGTAAGAGAAAGAGAACTCATTATACAACAGTTCAACAGAGGAAAATCGTATCGAGAAATTGGCGAAATTTTTCAGAAAAGTCATAGCAACAGTTCAACACATTGTAGAAAGATATAAAAGGGAAAATAGGCTTTTAATAAGAAGAGGAAAAGCCCCAAAAAGATACTTTCCGATGCTGACGAAAGGTGGATTCTGAGATATGTAAAAAAAAAAACCAAGAATGAGTGCACCAAAAATTGCAATTTAAGTGGAATATTATTTAAAGAAGATTGTTAGTGCGGAAACTGAGCGTCGCGTCCTACGGAACCACAATTTTCATGGTAGAGTTGCTAGGAAAAAGCAGTTCATTAGTAAAAAATATCAAAAAGACCGGCTAAAATTTGCAAATGAGCACATTTCCAAAGATTTTGACTTTTGGAAACAGTTTATTTTTGCTGATGAAAGCAAATTTAACATTTTTGTGACGGATGGACGTGGATACGTTTGGACGTTTGGAGAAAACCTGGAGAAGCATTTTCCAAGCAAAATCTCTTACCGCCTGTGAAACATGGAGGTGGGAGTGTGATGGTGTGGGGATTCATGGCAGCCTGTGGTGTGGGAAATCTGCATTTCATAGAAGGTATAATGGATAAACATTTATATGTGGACATATTAAGGCAAAATCTGAAGGTAAGTGCTGAAAAACATGGATTTAAAGATATTTTTACTTTTTACAAAGATAATGACCCAAAGCATTCTTCGTTGATAGTAAAGAATGGCTTACATTTAACTGTCCCAAACTTATAAAGACACCTGCGCAGTCACCAGATTTAAATGTCATTGAACATTTGAGGGCAAAATTGGAGACAGAAATTCGAAAACATAATATTACAAACAAAGAAAATCTAAAACAGGCACTCCTGGAAGAATGGGACATAATTAGCAAAGATTTTACCCCAGAACTCGTGGAATCCATCCCAAACCGCTTAAGTGAAGTAATTAATAACAAAGAACTTCCAACAAGATATTAAAGTTATATAAAATTACTTTTAAATTGAATTTTATTAAAGTTATCATTTTCACTGTGAGGTCTGGAATTTCATTTTGTTATTTTTATGCTCAAGCATTAATTATAATTGTTCAAGAGAGATATTTATTTTTTTCTAGATCAAATGTGTAATATTTTAGGGAGAACCTTTTTAAATAAAAATATATTATTGTACATAATAAATGAACATTTTGTGAAATTTGCATGGGGTATCATTTTCACTGTGAGCTACTATATATATGAAATATATAGTAAGAGAAAGTATTGCGATCGTGAAAAGTTTCGAATTAAAGTTTTTACCGGAAATGGACATTTTAGGGTCCTTACGACCAAGTCCTCCAGAGAGGTCTGTGTGTAAGTGGTAGTCTAGTTCCGAAATGCGTTTGGAAGCGTATATGCCTCAGATCTTACAGTAACTTTTCAACAAAATCGGGAACCAGAAAAGCTACTTTATACCATACATATTGCAGCTTTTTACAATTTTCAAGTCGCTATATACATGACGAATTTATTGGGTTTAAATATCACTTACGTTCCATCCTGGTTGAAATTGTCTGACAGAGGTTAAATGCTGATAATTTAAATTTGCTTCCTCTGAAGTACCACTGATTTTATAGATTCGTAAACAAAAAAAAAACATTTCATGTTCTTAGCACTGCTAAAAAACGGGTACATATACAGGATGAAAAAAATTGACAGACAACTGAAGAAGAAAACAGCAGTAATAATATTAAAATGATAATATAATATTGGAAAGCTAAAGATGTGAAAAAAAAAATGTTAATGAGTAATAAGAATTTAAACTTTTTAAATCTTTAAACTTTTTTTAACGTAAATTGATTTTAACAACGAAGCTGAGTGAAAGTCGTGTGTTGCGCGCACCGATTTTTTTAATACTTTTATATTTTAATAGGAAATAAATGTTTTGATAAATTATAGGAAATATCAACACGGATGATTGGTTTTAGTAAATTAAATTTATATAATGAATTTTAATTCAATAAACATTAAATCGGAATGTGAAAAATATTTATAAACTGGAATGACATATCATGTATAAAATATTATAACATCCACAGATCAAAATATGTTCAAAGTATAAGACATAGAATACAATTTAAATTAACAATATTTTATTTAATTTATAAAAAATAAAGTAAGGTTATTTCTATGATCTCTTAATACCCGCATTGTAATGTATTAAAAAAAAAAAAGTTATTAATACAAAATCATGTACAATTATTCTTCATTAAAAGGTGTTGACATTGGCCAGGTTTCCACGTTCGAGGTTAATGTTTTGCCGTGCCTAAGATCTGACCTCCCGAACGTAATTTTTTACATTCTAAAAAATAACCTCTAGATCATGTGAAACATTATTCAAAAGAAATCTTCACGTTTTTTCGTTCATCACGATCTTCACACTCAACGTATCGAAATTATTCCGGTTCAATTTTAATATTTCATTAGCTCACGAGAAGAAAGATCTGAAAACACCAAACTTCAGTTCAAAATGGAGAGCATTTATTTTTATTGCATATATTTTTACATTCACTTACCTATGTATGGAATATATAGTAAGGGAAAGTATTGCGATCGTGAAAATTTTCGAATTCCAGTTTTCAACGGAAATACACGTTTTAGGGTCTCCTCCCGGGAGAAAACAAAAGGTCCTGTGAAACTGAAATTTCGTATTTAAGACAACTATACGCCCGAGATGTTACAGAATCTTTTTCATTCAAATCAGCTAACCAGACGAGCCACTTTATACCATACATTTTGCACCTTTTTACGATTTACGATTTTGATTAAACTCTATATATCGTTGTAAAAATTAATAGGCTTTAATATGATGTAGGTTTCATTCTGATTGAAATAGTCTGACAGGGCTTAAATGCCGATTGTTTTCATTTTCTTCCTCTAAAGTATCTTTACCTTTATAAATTCAGGAAAAAAAATACTCCTTTAATCTTATTAGGATTGATGAAAAGTGGTTAAATAAGAAAGTTGAAAAAACACTGCACAACCAACTAAAGGTGCAAACATATTTTTTTATGCAATTTTTGTATTTTTGAACATAAGAACAGTAATATAGACGTATAATATACCGTTGGAAAGCTAAGGTTTTAGAAAAAATATTATCTATTATACGGAATTTTAAAGGTTAATGGAGAGTGATGAAAAGTCGATAAAACTAACTGATTGTTGTTGGTAAAACTATAATATATTATTTGTTTGTTTATTCGTTTAACGTCACTTTTATGCAACTATGGCTAATCGGACGATGCTACAGTGGGAGTCCTAAATTTTGCCTATCCAGGTTTTATTAGGAAAGGGATCTTTAACGAGTACCTGACATCGCACAGGCTGGGGACCGCCTTTTAACGCCCCCTCCGAAGGACGGCGTAACTAAGGATTTTTATCCCTAAAATCCTAGACACCTGCGGGTTTGAACCCGTGACCTTTGGCATGGGAGGCTGTTACGCTAGCCGCCTAGCTACAAGTGATCCCAATAATATATTATTTAATAAAACACATGTTTCTATTGAAATTAAAAATAAATAATTCGTTAACAATTTGTTTGTATCTTTTAATGTATTTAAAAATTCTTAAATTGATTTTAACAAAGGAGGTAAGTGAAAGTCGCGTGTTGCGCGAACCAGATTTTTTTTGGTTTTGAGATAGGAAAATGAAATAGAATAAACTAATTATTAGATAAATCATGTAATTTTATGACCTAATTAGATTGCGAAAAACAAATGAAAAGATTATTTTCTCAGACCTAAATACGAAACACTAAGTAAGGGGTGTGTGCAAGTGTAAAGTCTAGTCCGAAAGTGATAAGTTCCATAAAACATAAATTATAAATATTAGTATATGCTTAAAATGTAACAGCAATATTTACACAACTATCGATTTGTCAGAAGAATCACTTTGTACTACCTACGGATAACCATTTCTACAGAAACCTTGACTACTATGACGTGACAAAACATTTAATGGAAAAAATAAAACAGAAAACGCGTTTTTGAACTTTATAGATTCTGAAGATGGGAAATTCTATTTTAAGGAATGGAAAACTTGGCAAAACGTAGGCAGAAATGTTTCTTATTAGTGGAGACTATTTTGATCAATTTTTTTTATTTTTTAACCAAAATCTTGCATTTTTTCCGGACAAAGAAATGTGAAAAACTAACAAACAAAGAAATTTAGGGAGAATAACAAAATTGTTTATTCAGTAATTTTCAGTTCAGTCTTAATTCGCAGTAACGACGGAGAGTAGAGGAAGGACTATAATTGACAACAAATTACTGCTAGTTTTCTACCACATCCTGTGTTTCTCAACTCTGCGCCGCTATCGAACCTGCATTATGTAACAGGCTAACAGTGTAACATAATGTCACAGGCGAAAATTTAAAGGTCTTGGTTCTATCCTCACTAAGTATAAGGATTTCTCATAAAGGAATCTAATTTGGAAACGGGTGGACTCGTGAAAATAGACAACTTGCAGGTTTGCAACGCATACAAAATCATTCGAGATAAATTTAAAGCTTTCGTCAAGTTTTCATAATGAGATATAAACAGAATAAACCTTAATCAATCCCCTAATTTCTGTTAAAAATAGGCATATAGGTTGGTCAAATAACATCAAATATCTGGTACTAGTCATGGATAAAAGACTGACTTTTTTAAGCACACAAATTATGTGTGTAACAAAGCCAACAGAGCTCTGTATTCTATAAATCCATAGACACTTATAAATTAAATGTATAAAATAAATTATTGAAATATAAGTCTTGTCAAAGACCGATTCTTACTTACTTATGCCCAAATCAAACTATAAAAAATTGTAACAATCTAAAGTAAATATTTAAGAATCAGTGGAAATTATCCAAATAATACTTTTTTTTATTATTGTATATAATTTTACAACTATATTAGCTAATGCATCAAGATAAATAACATGAAAAAGTCACGAAGAGAAAATGCCCATTGGCAGCACTCCACTAGATCTCGAGACGATATTTTTTTCAGATGCCTCGGAGGTTTGTCAGGAATGGAAGAGGAAGCAAGGATTAAAATTAGTAAGTCAAAGTGGAACTGGAGTTTGACATGGAAGGATTGATATCTGGTCGGGGCCAAATCAGGAATATATGGTACATTAAGCCTTCATGGATGAGTTCAATCGTGGCAATGTAAACAGCATTGAGGATCCATAAAATACTAGAATTAAAACCATGCATTCAGAATTAGGAGTATCTATTATTAAAGAATACTTTAGCTTAGTAAGCAGTTATTTTTCACATTAATAACTTGGACAAGACGAAAAATAATAAAATTTTGGCAAGACAATAAATAGTTTAAACATGGGCACCCGTCTATTAAGTTTTTTTAATTGTGTGTTCTTTTGACTGCACCCTGGACTAACTCCTCTCACTTACACAGTCAACCATTCTCACTTCACTTTAAACTAAGAAGCATATTTTTTAAGTAAGTACCGTTTTGGAATTAAAAAAAGACGTGCAAAGATATCGCAATAATTTTATTTTTACATCAAAGCCTGTACCTTAATCTACTTTTCTATATAATTTCCATGAATTTTCTAAATTGTATACGTTGTTTACTGAGTGTTTAAGATGCCTGCGACAATCGTGAGTCCCGCTGATTGTGAAGTACGGTCTGTTATACGATTTCTTAGTGCTAAAGGCGTAAAACCGATCGATATTCATCGTGAGATCGTTGAAGTTTACGGCCAAAACATTATGAGTGATGGAATGGTAAGGAAATAGGCGAGAGCATTTAAAAATGGCCGCATAAATGTGCATGTGGGCGTCCGTATTGCTAGTGGAGTTTCTGTCTCGTAATGAGACAATCAATGCAGCCGTCTTATTGTGAGGCATTGAAAAACCGGCGTCGTGCAATCCAGAAAAAAGACGTGGCAAGTTGAGTAAGGGTATCGTTTTGCTGCATGACAATGCCCGTCCACATGTGGCTAATCGGACCAAAGATCTCATCAAATCATTTAAATGGGAAACTCTAGATCATCCTCCATACAGCCCTGATCTGGCGCCCAGCGACCACCATTTGTTCATGCACTTGAAGAAACACCTGAGCGGTCGGCGTCTTCAGGACGATCACGAAGTCAAAACATTTGTGATGCAGTGGTTAACAAGTCAGGCGGCAGAATTTTTTTTTGAGGAGGGTATTCAAAAACTGGTGCCGCGTTATGACAAGTGCCTCAAAATTCATGGAAATCATGTAGAAAAGTAGATTAAGGTACAGGATTTCATGTAAAAATAAAATTATTGCGATATCTTTACACGTCTTTTTTTAATTCCAAAACGACACTTACTTAAAAAACATGCCTTGTATTTAATTGTTTTTTCACACAACTATTAATATTATGATCCAAAAAAGTTATTCAACAATAAAAACGTTTTATTCTCATTTCGCTAACTACTTAAAGCCCGCAGAGATTATTATTTGTTTTTCTTTTAAATTTTAACTAGAATTAATTATCCTCATAGTTGGACTTCACTACAAAGTAGTAATACCTTTCAGCTTCTAAGATTTTTAGTAGAAGTTGTTAAATTCCTTATTTTATGGAAACATCATAAAAACCCAGTCCTTAGACAGTTTTTTAGTCCTTGAAAAAGTAGGTGAAGTTGACGCAATGTAAGTACCCCTTGTCTTAAAGCAGTTTGTCAGGGAAATCTTTTTTTTCGCCGAAATTACCAGCCTTCAAACAGTTAACCTTTCGCCAGGTCAGATTCTCCGTTAAGGACATACTTATCGCAATGACTTATTGGTTCTGAAGAAATTATCTTAGTCAAAGGGCACAATAAAATAAAAAGAACCGTAAAACGTTATACATTTCTCAAATAAACACAGTCATAATGCAGTGAAATAAAATATGAAAATATGCATAACATTGCAAAATTAACTTTAGTTAAAGTAAATATATATATTATATATATATATATATATATATATATATATATATATATATATATATATATATATATATATATATATTGCTTGATAAGTTCTCGACTGTTGATAATTTAAGTTTCTGTTGTTCTCAGGCTTCAGTCAATGAATAAACAATTTTATCTATGCTACGCTTCGAGAATTTATTGTTCTCGTAATCATGCAATTTTGGACAAAATAGTGTCTAAATGTTGTTGTGTCAGTGTTCATTCAAAGTTTGTGGTCTACACATGTCTAATTAAGACACTATTTTGTCCAAAATTGCATGATTATGAGTGCGAGGCCAGGTGCTCGTTTAA
Source organism: Piezodorus guildinii (assembly GCA_023052935.1). NCBI lineage: Eukaryota > Metazoa > Arthropoda > Insecta > Hemiptera > Pentatomidae > Piezodorus > Piezodorus guildinii. The sequence goes on from CM041298.1 coordinate 71,106,250, forward strand.
CATCCCAATCATAATTAAACTTGGGATAAGCAAAATTAAGGACTTCCACTGTAGCATCGTCCGATTAGCCACAGAAGCATAAAGTGACGTTAAATAAATAAACAAACAGAAATAATACTAGTAATAAATGCTAGACGAGTAAATATTGAAGAAGATGACAGGAAAGCAATATATTGATTAACCAAGGGGTATATGAACTGTATCTTGGTTACGCAAGGTTAGATCGATGGATGGGAAGTATCAAATATCTGTTAGTGAATGAGGCTTAAAATATATAAGGAATAAAATCTACTTTCAATTACCATCGTTGTTAAAATCAATCAAACAACTTTTTTATAAAGTTAGCTTTGAAAAAAGGTTAAAGAATTACACTGAGTTCGATGTAAAAATATGTTCGAAAAAAACAAATACCTAAAAAAAAATAAGTTTGCTCTTTTCTCTTTTAGTTGCTTATCAAATTCGTTTAACTTCCCTTTTTATCAATGCTAAAAATATGAAATAGTTAATTTTTTTAGAATCTATAAAATTGAAGATACTTAGGAGGAACAAAATTTTAAATATCGGCATCTACACCCTGTAAGACTGTTAAAATATGAATGAAACCTAAATGATATTAAATCTAATTACATTTTACACAAACATAGCGAGTTAAATCAAAAAATCTGGTGCGGGCAACACACGACTTTCACTTACCTCCATTTTTAAAATCAATGAAAGAATTTTCAAATAGAGTTAGAGATAAAAATACGTGAGATTATTAAGGAATTAATCAAATTGAATTTATATAGAAACATGTGTTTTATTAAAAAATCTATTATATTATTATCTTAAATAATCAGTTAGATTTATCTTCTTTTCATCACTCTCCATTAACTTCTAAAAGCTTGTGTATGAGATGATATTTTTTCTAAAATCTTTAGCTTTCCAACGGTATATCATTCATGTATATTACTGCTCTTATGTTTAAAAACGAGAAATTGCATTAAAATAATATTTTTTCTGTTTTCTCCTTTAGTTGGGTATCGAATTTATTCAATTTATATATTTACCTGTTTTTCATCAGCGCTAACAAGATAATCTAGTTATTATTATTGAATCTAAAAAATTAAAGGTACTTTAGAGGAAGAAAATTTAAAATATCGGCATTTAAGCCCTGTCAGACCATTTTTATCCAAATAAAACCTACATGATATTAAAGCCCATTTAATTTTACATCGATATAGCGAGTTTAATCAAAATCGTCGGAACCGTTTTTGAGAAAATCGAAAAAGGGTGCAAAATGCATGGTATAAAGTGCCTCTTCTGGTAAGCTCATTTTGATGAAAAAAGTTTTGTCACGTCTCGGGCGTATAGTTGTCTTAAATATGAAATTTCAGTTTCATGGGACTTACCGTTTCCGCCCGGGAGTTACCACAGACACACACACACACACAGACCTTTTTGCGGGACTTGGTTATTTGGACTCAGGGGACCCTAAAACGTGTATTTCCGTTGAAAACTGGAATTCGAAAATTTTCACGATCGCAATACTTTCCTTACTATATATAGTAAGTGAAAGTAAAAATTAAGACACTATTTTGTCCAAAATTGCATGATTATGAGAACAATAAATTCTCGAAACGTCGCATAGATAAAATTGTTTATTCGTTGACTGTAACCTGAGAACAACAGAAACTTTATATATATATATATATTACTTTTTTTAAGTAAAAAGTTCTTAAGGCGCGTTTTGCGATTTTTTACAGGGGTTAAAGCTTTGTTTTCGTAACCATGGTGACGTTACCAAAGAGTAATACACTGGCGCATGCGCAGCTGTCGGTTCATGTTTTGAAACTGTATTCTTAAATACCTTCATTTTTCATTTAATTATATATATGAAATAAAGGGAGAAAATCCCTACTTTTGAGTCAAAAATTCTGGTGTATTTGCAAATTTTGATTCAAAGAATACAAATAAAAATAATAAAATTAGGTTAAAGCAATATAGGGAAGAGAAGAAAAATTATTTAATAGTCTAATCAACAAATTTCTACACCAACAAACAAATTAACAATAACGGTTGAAGATAAGAGAAAATTAGGCGTCCTTTAGAAACAACACAAAAATAAACAAACAAAAAATCATCCATTTTTCAATATATTTCAATGCATATTTCTAAATGTCCGAATTTCCGTGATACAAATGGTAGGTCCATGAAAAAAAAAGTACTATGTATATTGCCAACTGCTTAATTCAAGACGATATATCTTTACAAGGTGATGATGTTTTACAATTAAATGAAACAATAATAACAAAACTTGCATTCTCAACATAATTTACTTTTATAAACGTACTCTTCTTTCCAACGAAATTCCAGTGCGAATCGCGAATTTAAACAAAGTTTTCACTTCTATCGGTAGTCCCTATGACTGCCTGAATTTTAATTTTGTTTTTGTGTGTGTGTGAATTGTAAGGTTCAGATAAGATATTAAAATATTATTAATTTTACCTGAGCTACACTGCACTAATAAATCAGCTAAAAAAAATTTCTTCACCACTTACCTGAAAAAAAGACAAAAATATTAGTACAAAGATCTGCTTTTTTGCAAGCATATATTATTAAAAAATGTTTATTTAATCATTGTTTTTACTATAATAATACTCTTTAATTAGAAAAGACCTAAATGAATTGAAAATTACAAACAAGGCATTAGCAAATAGATCAGGTCAGAAACAGATAAAAGATGAAAAAGTAAGATTTCAAGACAGGTCTAAATTTAAAACAAAGCCCATCATATCAAAAGAAGAAAGGAAAGCACGATTGGAAAAAGTGAAGCAGTACTGGGCCCAAAATAAAGAACAATGTCCAAAACGAATGACCACAGAATGTATACTACTGAACAGAAGGAAGTGCCTGTTCCATCGTACTCCAGTTGAACGAAATACAAAAATACTCTTTTAATAACTGTGGAGGTCGTGAATAAGTGGTTGTAATACCCAAAATAGAATAATAAGATACAGCTTTCTTTCCACCTGAAATGACTTCCACTAAGAAATTTCTTTAACCAATTTAACACGACGTGGGAGACGGTCTGTGGGAGCGATACAACTCGAGTTAACAACAGTTAACTCATTTTTGATATAACTCGAGTTATCCAGTTTTTCACGACCGCCACAGATATTACTTTCTTCATTTAACACTTCACTGTGAAATATTGGGAAATGAGTTATTTGATGTAAAGCATATCGTATAGTAAATTAATATTCACCACTTAAGAAAAAGGAGCTGTGTATGATCTTGTGGTGGATGCTACACACGCTCGCTCACAGATAGCGCTAGCGGCGTCCATATGGCTTACCGGCCAAATATAAGAAGACGCTATATCCAATAATATTGTATATTGATACTAATTAATGTCATTGTAAATATTTATATCTATATAACTGTTTTATGAGAATAAATAAAGCAGTCAAGGTAATTTGACTTAGGGCCAAGACCCTAGTCTGCTAGCAAAGCTCTCACTGTCAATTATTGACATAGATGACTAACATCCCCAGCTAGCTCAGCTCTTCCGAATACCTGACAGGTGTCGCCCTAGGTCAGATTAACTCAGCCTTTGAAACATAATGTGGTCTATCTTCTTATAACCCCCTTCACGTACCGTCTCTCCTCCTAATCCACGCTTCTATCGAGCTACGCAGAGTGAAATTTCTCCTCCTATCCTACACTACTGTCGTGCTACTACCACACAGTGTGTAGCCCATCCTAACCAGTCCTCTCAGCTAATTGGTAGGTGCGGGTTCGCCCCCTACCTGGCAGAGTAACCTCATACCTGGAGCTGCGGTACGTGCTACTACCACGGCGAGCACCATCTCCATCTAACTCTCTTCCTTGCATGAATACGCAATTGTCGAGGCCTTCTGATACCTTTTCTTGTCCATTATAACAACCGTACCTCGACAATCTCCTATGTTATTGATCTGTATATAAAACATTTATTTAATGTCCTTAGAACGTGGAGATCTCAAAATCCATTTCTGCGATCTTACACACTAAAAGTGAGGTCGAAATATCTAGTTGGTACCAGGTCATTTTGGAATAATAAATGGTCCATAATAACAGCCCAAAGAACAATAATGAACCAAAGGCACTCCTAGATCGGATATACCATATAATGAGGGAGCTACCTTCAATGTCTTCTTGTGCAAGAGGCACCTGAGGACTAACTTCTCATTATCTCAGTTGCGGTCAGTAAGGCCCAACGCAAGTAAAATTCCAAATTGTGATATAAATTCTTCGTAGTAGAGATAAATGGAAAAATTAAAGATACAGGCTTGAAGTAAGTATTTTGCTTAAACTTACCTGTATATGAAGTATAAATTAAGAGAATGTATTAAAAATGTATTATCGTATAAAATCGCGACAATTTTCACCTAGTCTAAATGACTAAGTCCAACAAAAATGTCTCTGCGTGTGTGTCAGATAAGGCTAGCTCCAAAACAAACATTTTTATAAAAAATAATTTTCATATTTTTGAAGCATAAACACCTGAGATGTTACAGCAAATTTCTCATCAAAATCGACCTACAAGAAGAGCCACTTTATATTATGCATTTTTCAACTGCTTACGATTATCTCTAAACTATTTTGAACTAACTATCTATATTTATGTAAAATTTAATAGACTTTGATATCATGTAGATTTTATTCTGATTGAAATGGTCTGACTGGTCTTAAGATGATATTTAAAAATTTCTTGATCTAAAGTATCTTATATTTTATAGATTCGAAGTGATAAAAAACGGCTAAATATTAAAAATCAACGACAAAATTAAAGTTGAAGATATTTTGAAATTATTAGTGCCCAAGGAGGGTCTGCCTAGCCCAGGAAATAAATAATTATTCAGCCACAACCAGGGTTTGAACTCAAGACTCAGAGCAGTAGTCTAGTTTCTCTGTCTACTAGACCACTTCGTTACAGAAATGATTCTATTTGTAATCCTAGAAGTCACCTGTAGCATAGTGGCGAGGATAACAGTCTTCTACGTCCAAGATCTCATGTTCAAACCTGCAGGTGGCCCTAGGATTTTTTAATGGGTGTAAAAATCCTTTGTTATGACGTCCTTCGGACGAAACGTAAAAAAATGGTCCCGAGACTGTACGAGGTCAGGTGCTCGTTTAACATCCCAATCATAATTAAACTTGGGATAAGCAAAATTAAGGACTCCCACTGTAGCATCGTCCGATTAGCCACAGTAGCATAAAGTGACGTTAAATAAATAAACAAACAAACAGAAATAACACTAGTAATAAATGATAGACGAGTAAATATTGAAGAAGATGACAGAACAGCAAGATTAACCAAGGGGTATATGAACTGTATCTTGGTTACGCGAGGTTAGATCGATGGAAGGGAAGTATCAAATATCTGTAAGTGAATGAGGTTTTAAGTATATAAGGAATGAAATCTACTTTCAATTACCATCGTTGTTAAAATCAATTAAACAACTTTTTTATAAAGTTAGTTTTGAAAAAAGGTCAATGAAGTACACTGAGTTCGATGTAAAAATATGTTCGAAAAAAACAAATACCTAAAAAAATAAGTTTGCTCTTTTCTCTTTTAGTTGCTTATCAAATTCGTTTAACTTCTCTATTTATCCGTTTTTTATCAATGCTAAAAATATGAAATAGTTAATTTTTTTAGAATCTATAAAATTGAAGATACTTAGGAGGAACAAAATTTTAAATATCGGCATCTACGCCCTATAAGACTGATAAAATATGAATGAAACCTACATGATATTAAATCTAATTAAATTTTACACAAACATAGCGAGTTAAATCAAAATCGTTTTGATTTATCGTCACCCACCTCAAAATCTAAGAGAAACTCTGAAGAATCCAGTATTTTTTTTTTTCCTTCCTTTTCTCATTTTCATCTTTTTCCTTTCCATTTATTTATTATTATTTGTCTTTCTATTTTTTATTACGTAACCTGACGAAATTATCTAGGTATGTACAAAAATATACAAAAAAATCAGGTGCGGGCAACACAGGACTTTCACTTAACTCGACTGTCAAAATAAATTTAAGAACTATTAAATGAACTTAAATTTCAAAGTTAATTTTAATAAGAGATTATTTAGTTTCGTTGGAAACATATGATTTAGATGTTTATTCATTTAACGTCACTTTATGCTACTATGGCTAATCGGACGATGCTACAGTGGGAGTCCTAAATTTTGCCTATCCAGGTTTTATTAGGATAGGGATCTTTAACGAGTACCTGACATCGCACAGGCTCGGGACCACCTTTTAACGTCCCCTGCGAAGGACGGCGTAACTAAGGATTTTTTACTTCCATTAAAAAATCCTAGGACCACCTGCGGGTTTGAACCCGTGACCTTTAGCATGGGAGGCTGTTACGCTAGCCACCCAGCTACAAGTGATCCCTATGATTTAGATAATATTATATAGCACTATAAAATTGTTACGTATCAGTAATAATTTTATGCACTATTTGTCACTTTGCATTATCTTTTACAAGAAGCTTGTGTATAAGATATTACATTTTCTAAAATATTTCTCTTTCCAACGGTGTATTATACATCTATGTCGCTCACAAATATTGTACGTTAAAAGGAACAAAAATTACATTAAAAAATGTTTTTGCTCTTTTCTTCTTTAGTTGGTTATCAATTTTTTTTTCAACTTTATTATTTAACCACTTTTCATCAATCCTAATAAGATTATAGGAGTATTTTTTTTCTGAATTTATAAAAGTAAAGGTACTTTAGAGGAAGAAAATGAAAAAAATCGACATTTAAGCCCTGTCAGACTATATCAATCAGAATGAAACCTAGACGATATTAAAACCCATTATATGTTACATTGATACGGCGAGCTTAATCAAAATCGTTAGAGCAGTTTATGAGAAAATCGTAAAAAGGTGCAAAATTCATGGCATAAAGTGGCTCTTCTGGTTAGCTGATTTTGATGAAAAAATTGCTGTAATATCTCGGAAGTATAGTTGTCATAAATATTAAATTTCAGTTTCATAGGACTTTTCGTTATCGTACTTGGACTTATCACACACACACAGACCTTTTTGCGGGACTAGGTTATTTGGACTCAGGGGACCCTAAAACGTGTATTTCCGTTGAAAACTGGAATTCGAAAATTTTTACGATCGCAATACTTTCCCTTGATATATATTTCATATATAGGTAAGGGAAAGTAATATGAATGAAACCTACATTAAAAAATGAAATCCAATTAAATTTTGCAACAGTATAGCGAGTTAAATAAAAATTGTCTTGACTTATCGTCACCCAGCTCAAGCTCTAAAAGAAGATCCGAAGAATCCAGAGGAATTATTTATTTTTATTTTTTTTTTTTCTAACATTTCTCTTCTCTTTCTTCTCGCATTTACATATTTTTCATTTCTATTTATTTATTATTATTACTATTATTATTTTTTTTTTTTTTTTACGTAACCTGCAGAAATTATATAGGTGAGTACTAACCAAATAGACTTTGGTTTCATATCTTAAAAGATCATTTCTACAGATTAACTTAACAAAAAAAAATAAAACTTTGGAGCTATATATGCATTAAAACTCTATAATATCATATAATAAATAATATGAAAACAAAATCTGACCTAGTTTTGTAAGAGATACTTCAAACAGTATAGCAGTTGATATAATGAGGACTGCTATCATTCTAAAAGTGGGCGATGGCCCAGAAAAGATTAGAAGCAATCGTAAATAGACAAGTCATGATATTTTATTATTACTTTTTATCAATTAATTATATTTTATATTTTATTAATAATTAAGCTCTTCATTTAACGGTTAATTAATGATACATTTGTCATTTCTTTCCTATTAAATAATATCACAATATAATTATTATCTTAAACAATTATGTGGCTTTCGTCACATTGCCTTGAACGTTTTACGTAAGAAAATTAGTACGCTTGTGAACGACGGTGCGAAAAATTTCATTTCAATATGGCTGGATCCATAGCGGGAAATTACGGCAATGTTTAATAGTTATTAAGGGAAAAATAGTGGTCAATTTATATAAAAAATTAGCTTTATTTTTTCCAGCCTATAGTTATTAACAAATAAATACAACTTAATTTGGGACTTCAAAAAGTACACTTCGGTTGAAATTTGGGATTTCAATTTATAGAAGTAATTTCCTTATACATCAGTTCTTATTAGAGATATAGAACAAATCAAAATTGTTCTGGAGTTAAGTATTTTTATTCAAATTATTCCAATGAAAAAAAAAAACAAAAAAACCTGTACCACTACAACCCTTGAAGGGTCTTGGGCTCAGTACATATAGAGATTCGTACTGTTTCTAGGCCAACGGCAGTGCAATGAGGTGATTAGGCCTCAATCACGCTCAGCCGCCAGGTTTTCCCCAATTAATTTGGGTACCCACTTTATAGAGGCTGGGTCTGCCCCAGGAGGGTCTCCATACCCTAGGGTCGCCCCCCGACTGAATTAACAGAATAAATAATATTTCTGCCACAGCCGGGATTCGAACCCAGGACCCGGAGCACAGCAGACTAGTGCTCTATCCACTAGACCACGCCGCTCCCATTCCAATGAAAATTTTTAGAAAAATATCAAAGAAGTCTAGTACAAATTTTTATTTTGAATAATGAATCTTTGTAATCGACTAAAAAAAAAAAAAAAAATTACCCCATCTCAAAATTTAAGGTGTCATGTTTGAAGATAGGTAGAACTAGAATAACGGATAGAATAAAATCCGTCTGTCCAGTGTACGAATTTATATTTATACAAATAACAATATATAAGTAACTGCTGTTAGATACAGAATTAAACTCACTTCAAAATAAAATCGTTGGAATTAGTTAAGAAATATCAGAGCTATATTTTGAAATCAGTAGTGGTAATAGGCCATTTTTCTTAGATTGATTTATTGCTTTTTATGTTAGTTTATTGTCTGTAAATAGCTATATAAACTGTTATACACTACTATATAATAGAAAACAATAAAATAAGTCTTCATTTACACATGTATAAATACCTTCTTTTTTTTTTTTTTTGTTACTATACATACTTTTTTTTTATTTTTTTTTTATTTTAATTAATCCACTTTTAATGACTAAACAAACAAAACAAATTAAGACTACTTAATAAAAAAATAGAATAAAATAAATTAACTTAAACATCTAATATGTAGGCCTATCCCTTGGGAGTATCAGTCGAATACCCTGCTATACTTATTAAGCAATAATAAAACTTTTTTTTTTTTTAAGTATTACTTTTTTTCTAATAAGACTGAGGTGTTATTACGAACATGAAGGTCTAATATGTTTTTTTTTCTAAAAATCGTCATTTGTGATCAATCAGCGAATGAATGTCTAATGTTGAGGATATCCAAAATAAATTTTGTTTTATTAATTTATGAAGATATTTTAGACAGCAATTATAAGTTGAAATCACAAAGCGATTCTGCAAAACGATGGATTGTCTTGATTAAGACATTAGAAGGAGGATGTGATGTTTGAACAGGATTCAACTTTTTGAGTTGAGGTTGATCTGTAAAACCAACATTTCTAACCCTCTCAAACCGTGCTCCATTTCCTCTAGCCCATTATAGTAATACTCCCTAACGACTAGGTAATGACCCTAAAGCATCCGATAATTTCGCTCTGATTGCGGACCTAATTTTTTTTTATTTAATTTTTACGACCGTTCAACAGCCTATTTTTCATTTCCTTTCACTTGACTCCTTTTTTTTTTATGATGCGAATGCAACTTTTTTTTCCGGACAGGCACATTTAATAATTTACAGCTTTATCTATTCTTAATGTTCTTTTAAGAACATGAAAGTCTTATTTTTCCATTTGTACCGCCGAGGCACCTTTCCGTTTCTGCAAACTTGTGCAATCAGTAGAATGTTCCTTGCAAGACTTTTCCCTAATGCACTATAAATCGCCTATTATCAAGATGTTCTAAGCGGCTTTACAAGAGAAACAGAATCTACCAACATATTTTTTTTTTTAATATTATAATGTAGATTTTTCATTTTGATTTGTAGGACTTAAATGCCAATTTTTTTAGGTTTCTTCCTCTAAAATACCTTTAATGAGAAATTATTGAGAATGTTATTTTATTAGAGTTAATAAAAAACCGCTAAATATATTGGGTTGATGCAAAATTAATGCAGGTTTCCTCTATTGCAATATCTTAATTCCAATTGTGTAAACAAAGCTAATCCTAACATTGATCATTATTATACCAAAACAAACCTTATCTAATACCCTCTCTTTCACCATGAATTTGTTTAGTAAAATCGTTTTGTTCAGTGTGTTCAAAGGTCTTGAATCGAAAATGTCAAAGTGCGATTTTCGTCAAATTTATTTTTACGAATTTAAATTAGGGCGCAGCGCTGCGCAAACGGCTCGTAATATTAATGAAGTGTGGGGTCAGGGGGCTATTAATGAGTGCACGGTGCAGCGTTGGTTCCAGAAGTTTCGCAGAGGAGATTTCGACCTCGAAGACAAGGAAGGTCGGGGCCGTCATCTTGCTCTGGACAACGACCAGCTGAGGTCAAAAGTGGAAGAAGACCCAACCAAAACCACACGAGAAATGGCGGCGGAACTCGGAACTCAAAAATTGCAACGTCTTTGCCCAGCATTGATGAATCGGAAGGGGCCGATCCTGCTCCACGATAACGCCAGACCACACGTTGCACAACCAACGCTTCGACGACTGCACGAGTTGGGCTACGAAGTTCTCCAACATCCGCCTTATTCACCTGACCTCTCTCCTACAGACTTCCACTTTTTCAGGCATCTGGACAACTTTTTGAGGGAGAAAAATTTTCAAAACCAGGACGACATTGAAAAGTCTTTTCGTGATTTCATTGAGTCCAGAGATTCGGATTTTTTTTCTGGTGGAATAAGAAAGCTTGTTGAACGTTGGCAAAAGTGCATTGATTCAGATGGAAATTATTTTGATTAAATATATATGGTTAAAGTAAAGATATGGCGTATTTACAATACCTACTAAAAACCTGCATTAATTTTGCATCAACCCAATACAAGTTTAACGAATTCGACAATCAATTAAAGGAGAAAAAAGCAAATATAATTTTTTAAAATGTAGTTTGTTTATTTGTTTATTTCACGTCACTTTATGCTGCTGTGGTTAATCGGACGATGCTACTGAGGGAGTCCTAAATTTCGCCAATTCAGGTTTAATTAGGATAGTAATCTTTAACGAGTACCTGACATCGCACAGGCTCGGGACCACCTTTTTACGTTCCCTCCAAAGGACGGGATAAATAAGGATTTTTTACTCCAATTTAAAAAATCTTATGACCACCTGCGGGTTCGAGCCCGGGATCTTTGGCATAAGAGGCTGTTATATGCTAGCCACCCTGCCACAGGTGATTCCCTTTTTTAATGAAAAATTATTTTTTTTCGAATATAAGAATAGTAATATCGAAGTAAAAATGCCATTGGAAAGCTAAACATTTAAGAAACTATGTTATAAAACTGAATATAATTCTTTATACTTTATCCAATTCTAACTTTAATTTATAGCTTTTAAATTGATATTAACAACCGGGTAAGAGAAAGTCGTGTGTTGCCTGCACCAGATTTTTCTTTTATTAATATCATAATTAAACTTTTCTTTAAACTACTTGTTTTATTTATTTTAGTGTGTCTTTCTTTCTGTGTAGAATAAAGTGCGTTGAATCATCGTCTAGTGAAAGGAAAATTAAATATAAAATAAATTGAAACTTATTAATTCGACAGTATTTTAATACTTTTTGAATAGAAATTCAAATATATTTGAATACGTAAGAAAACTATATTTTGAGTGAAAATGACAATATCTTTTGAAACCTAAACTTTCTCTCGAATTATTTTGAATGTTGAAAAAGAGGAATACACGCAACTCTCCATTACATAGCTTCCTGCTTTCACTTAAAGAAAAATCTGGCCAAAAAACACCTCATGGTCACAGAAAAATTGAGTCAGAACCTTCATAACGCAATCTATCAAAGTTTTTAACATCGAAGAGTTATCCTGAAAACTTGATTTGAACACATTTTGTAGGATAACACTGAATTTATTTGTCAGTAACAAATATGATTCTGTCCAATAAATCATTAAGGCGTTGGGTAAAAGCTTACTGTAAAAAAACTACCTTGAAAAAAAAAGGCTGTCATTAATTTTGAAGTTTTTAAAAATTAATAGTCATAAAACATCAAAGCTATTCTCATCAATTCAACAGCCATTTTAATGCCTTTCTATACAATCTATTACATAGCCTGAATCATTTTTAATTTCACTTAACTGTATATGAAATATATAGTAAGGGAAAGTATTGCGATCGCAAAAACTTTCGAGTCCCAGTTTTTGGACAGCCCCCTGAGTCCAAATAAGTTAAGTCGCGTGAAAATGTGTCTATCACCGAAATCGACTGGCCAGAAAAGCCACTTAATCACTAAGTAGTTTCTCCTACTTATGATTTTCTCAAAAACGGCTTTAAAGATTTTGATTAAACTTGCTATATTGATGTAAAATTTAATAGATTACCAATATTATGAAGGTTTCATCTGATCGTTTGTTTGTTTATTAATTTAACGTCACTTTAAGCTACTGTGGCTAATCGGACGATGCTACAGTGGCAGTCCTCAATATTGCCTATCCATGTTTTATTAGGATAGAGATCTTAAACGAGTACCTGACATCGCACAGGCTCGGGACCACCTTTTTACGTCCCCTCCGAAGGACGGAATAACAAATCCTAGAACCACCCGTGGGTTTGAACCCGTGACCTTTGGCATAGAAGGCTGTTCTGCTAGCCACACTGCTACAGGTGATCCCTCATTCTGATTGAAATAGACTGACAGGGAATAAATACCGATATTTTAATTTTCTTGTTCTAAAATATTATTAATATTGAAAATCCTAAAAAAAAAAAATAAATATTTTTGTTAATTAGGATTAAAAAAAAAAAAAAAAAAAAAAATACCCGTCATACGACTATAATATAATTATAGGAATTTTTATTCGCTGAACCGACTGGTAGGCGTCCGAAAGGTAGGTCGAAGCGTCGATGGGAGGATTGCATTAAGGCTGATCTTGGGGGCTTGGGCTTGACTGGCGAACATTGGACGTGTCTGTGCAGGCGAAGTTTGGTGGTATGCCTTCGGGTTCGGTATGCCTTTTATGATTATTATTATTATTATAGGAATTTTATTACCAACTAAAGGAGAAAAGACCAAATGTACTTGTTTAAGTAAATTTGTTTTTCCGAGCATATGAATAGTAATATAGATTTACAATATACCTTAAAAAAGCTAAAAATTTGAGAAAAAAATCTGTCCTCATATACTATACATAACAATATTATGTTTTTTTTATTTTTTAATAAAAAATATATGTTTCTTACGAAAGTGAATACAACTTTTTCCAACATATGATAGTACTTAAATTGATTTTAACGGGATCACTTGTAGCTGGGTGGCTAGCGTAACAGTCTCCCATGCGAAAGGTCACGGGTTCAAATCCGCAGGTGGTCCTAGGATTTTTTAATGGGAGTAAAAAATCCTTAGTTACGCCGTCCTTCGGAGGGGACGTTGAAAGGTGGTCCCGAGCCTGTGCGATGTCAGGTACTCGTTAAAGATCCCTATCCTAATAAAATCTGGATAGGCAAAATTTAGGACTCCCACTGTAGCATCGTCCGATTAGCCTTAGTAGCATAAAGTGACGTTAAATAAATAAAAAAATTGATTTTAACAACTGAGGTAAGTGAAGTCAAGTGTTGTGAGCACCACATATTAAATAACAATTTTCATATTCACTTTTAAATACATTACGCTATTCTATCTGTATATAAAATAACATACATATGCAATATATATAAGAATCATTTTACTTTGTAATTTACTAACGGATTGGATTCGCTAATACATGGTTTTATGAATGTCGAAAATCTTTTTACCTAATTCGTGAGGTCAAAAAAAATAATCGAATTCGGAATATTGAACGCGTGACTATAAATACACCGACCTTCGGCATTGCAATCAAAATCATGCGTAACACATTAAAATCGAAAATTTAATCTGGCAGGTAATTGACTATCAGATTTTCAGATTAATCATCAATCCTGGTAATAATAGTAAAGCAAATTTTTCGTTTGTTGACTTAAACATCATAATTTGTTTAGTATTTCTGTACATTAAAGTTTTTAAAAAGAATCTTTTTATTATGCATCAAGATAAGAATAAAAATAGTTAGCCTGAATATTTAACACCTGCTAACTTGATAACAATCTTTCCTTTATAGTAGGTACACATTTAGCTTTTAATTTATTTAAAAAAATTAAAATGCTCATTTTTCCTCCTGTATTTTTGTATGCGTTGTTCGACTTGCTAGAGATGCCAGATACATCAGACCTTCGGCGCAAGACTAGAGATTTTATGATTTAGCCATTATTTTGATTGGGATTAGTTTTGCTTATTGTGAATATATTTTTGTATATTACAACGATAATATTGACATAACGATGTTGAATAATAAATTAATGCTTCCATATATGGGGTAGGCATGTTATGTCTTATTCTGGTGTCAGTTTATAGTGTGCAAGATGTTACATGTTTAATAACAATGATGTATTGCATGTGTCACAGCATGGTGGATTTAGGCCTCTTATCAGATATCCGTGAGTCAATAATTTAATTATACTTTAACACATCACGCATATAAAATCCCGCAACTCCCAACACGATTATCCGGCTATTACAAGAATGATTGACTGCATAAAGTCTATTACTAGTCTGCATAAGTATATTTGTATACTATATTCACTAAAAGTGCACTAAATCCATCTGATATTTAAATAGGATTGCCTGGAAAAACCACCATTATAACAAAAACAAAAATCAAATCGTTGAAATTGGATCAATAATGGCAAAACTATGTGTAAATATACACACAACATTAAGTCACTGATAACCTCTAACCTTTTTTGAAATTTGTTTAAAAATTTAACAATAATTCTTAATATTAATAGGTGGACATAATCAGTTTAATAAACGGTACTTTAATTTTGCTGAAGTTTCGGCTCAAACGTCTGAGCCATCATCAGGGCTGCAAATAATCAGCATCAAAAGAGTTTATGGATGAATGTAAAAATGATATCAATGAAAATACACAAAAAAAAAAAAATGATGAACGAAACTGTTGATTACTATATTGTTTTATGAATGAATATTTTCATTATTATATTTTTCCATTACCATAATTTTTTCATTCATTAGTTTTATTGTCTTGCCATATTTATATCTACCCCTTTTGTTTCTAATTGTTTGCAGCCCTGATATTGGCTCACATGTTTGAGCGGAAACAATGAAAACAATAATTTTTATTTACTTATTTACAATTGTTTTGGAGTAAATGCTATTTGCCATCTGCAAATAAAAAATATTTGTAATAAGCAAATACGTTAACTTCCAAATAATTGATTTTTTCAAGCCATCTCAGAAGTCGTCAGGGTGGGCTGTATGGGTTCTAGATATGTGTTTGGGCAGAAGGGTTCATGTTGTAAGCCAGTCTGTCGTAAAAGCTCTTATAATATTATGTGACAGTATCCGAAACTGTGAGTTAGTCGAAGAATGAAAGATCCTTGTGAAGTAATTCGATGGTTACATAAAATGGTGCATCCACGATTTTTCGCAATATTTTGGATTGGAAAGACTGAATTATTTTGATTTTGGAGGTTTTGGGAGAGCCCCATAGATCTATTCTTACGTCCATAGGGGTTTTATTAGTATACTATAATTTTTATAGTTTGTTGATCGGAAAAAATTAAAATATTGTTTATTAGACTGACTCATCAATTTGCAATAAATCATTCATTGTAAGTGCACGTAGAACATTTAATATGTTCAATAAAAAAATAATTTAAACCAATCATTAGAAGAAATATAAAAAAATCTGGTGCGGGCAACACACGACTTTCACTTACCTCGATTTTTAAAATCAATGAAAGAATTTTCAAATACAGTTAGAGATAAAAAAAATACGTGAAACTATTAAGGAATTAATCAAATTGAATTTATATATAAACATGTGTTTTATTAAAAAATCTATTATATTATTATCTAAAATAATCAGTTAGTTTTATCTTCTTCTCATCACTCTCTATTAACTTCTAAAAGCTTGTGTATGAGATGATATTTTTTCTAAAATCTTTAGCTTTCCAACGGTATATCATACATGTATATTACTGCTCTTATGTTCAAAAACGAAAAATTTCATTAAAAATATATTTTTTCTGTTTTCTCCTTTAGTTGGGTATCGAACTTATTCAATTTATATATTTACCTGTTTTTCATCAGCGCTAACAAGATAATCTAGTTATTATTATTGAATCTAAAAAATTAAAGGTACTTTAGAGGAAGAAAATTTAAAATATCGGCATTTAAGCCCTGTCAGACCATTTTTATCCAAATAAAACCTACATGATATTAAAGCCCATTTAATTTTACATCGATATAGCGAGTTTAATCAAAATCGTCGGAACCGTTTTTGAGAAAATCGAAAAAGGTGCAAAATGCATGGTATAAAGTGCCTCTTCTGGTAAGCTCATTTTGATGAAAAAAGTTTTGTCACGTCTCGGGCGTATAGTTGTCTTAAATATGAAATTTCAGTTTCATAGGACTTACCGTTTCCGCCCGGGAGTTACCACAGACACACACACACACACACAGACACACACACACACAGACCTTTTTGCGGGACTTGGTTATTTGGACTCAGGGGACCCTAAAACGTGTATTTTCGTTGAAAACTGGAATTCGAAAATTTTCACGATCGCAATACTTTCCTTACTATATATAGTAAGTGAAAGTAAAAAATAAGAGAAATAATAAATGAGTAATAATTTCAAGTTAAACAACAATATTTTATTATGTTAGAAGGATTTAACTAATATTTGTAAATAATATATTTTAAATTTTGTGTTTTTAAAGTCTGTAATGTATATAGCTAATAAAAGAGTATTAGAAACGTTTATGTGAAAAGAATAATGGAGAGTTAAATTTCCTTTTATGTTTATTTATTATATATATATATATATATTAGGTACTGATTTAAAAGACTTTACTCAAGGTTAAATATAAATGTATATACAATTCCTGTTCATTGTAAGAGAGGACCAGTTTCGTCCTAAATGTAACAGGTCAATAATAAACTTTATTCTATCCTATTATTCCTAATTTGTTCTACCAATTTAATTTCAGCAGTATAAATTATATTATTTAATGTTTCAACACCTGACGAAACCCGAGTTCACGATTCCCATTATAAATCAACCCCAAATCTGTTATGATAGATTCGCTACCGACCTCCGCAACCACCTGACTAAGACGGTCAGCGGCCGACCCAGATTCCGTTCAAGGTCGACGGTCTTCGCTAGTCTTGCTGAGTCAGATCCCTTTCACCGCATCCTCCGGAACGAGCTATCGCTAAAAGCCTTCTAGTGTTTCTCCATCTCGCGAACTGTCAAACCACTCAGTGGAGTCGTCATCCCAACTCCACTTGCGTAAACAAAGCTTTCGACAGTTTTCCCAAAGATGCGGAAGAACGGAATCATTCGGAACCTTCGTGAGTGAAGGGCCTTGGAGATCCCACAGGTAGCCATGACACCGAAACGGAATCGGTCCGTGGATAAATAGTAGTTACTCAGCAGAATGAGAGGGATTCGAGTTAATTAATGATTTCTGAAGAAGATTAATTTGACATCAACCAAAGATATCGTAAGGATAAGAGCTCCGTCACTTGAGGCCACATTTGCCCTCCTCCGACCCAGAAAAGAAATTTTAATCGAGAGGGATCAATGGGCATGCAAACCTGTTGCGGTAGAAAAATATATTTATAAAAACGCCGTATAATATTACACAATTGTTCATTAACTGTTAATAAAGCTGTAGATAGGTAATTGAGTAATATGAATAAGTAATAAATAATTCAAATGGAAATGGCATATCACCGCTGCTAATTTCTGAACTCCATGTCTCTGCTAGTTCTTAACCAATTTCAATGATTCTTTTTTCATTAAAAAAAAAAAAGAAGGTAATTATAAGTTATTAATATAACTATATAATTATATTTTTTTAATAATTAGAATAAACGTTTTTTTTTTTTTCGCTATTCGGTTCTACGGATCTTGAACCGTAAGCCCTCAAATTTTGAATGGGGGTAATTTTTAATTCGATTACAAAGGTTCATTATTTAAAATAATAAACCAAAAGCATTTATATTAAACTGCGATAGTATTTCCTATAATTTTATTTCGATTTTCATTCAAATAAAATTTCCAGATTCCAGAATACCTTACATATTTTCTCAATCATCAATAATAACAGGGTTATTAGGGAGTAACACACTATTTTATAATAATAAAATTTTTCAGTAACATATTATTTGTTTATTTTTTTTTTTTTTAATTTCAATTGTTTTCTTTTTTAATCATTATTCTAAGTTTTTGGTAAATAAACACTGATGAATTTTCTCTGTATCTACAAAAATAATTGAGTTGATCTGCCAGAATTTTAAAAATAAGGAGATATTAACTTCTAGGTGTTAGGATCATCGTTGCATGCCCTAGTATTTTTGTGGAGAATTTTGATTTCGGATTTTTGAGAATTTTGTGAAGAACATTGATTTCGGAGAAATGCCGCGGACGGCGGCAAACAGATGTTTTCTTATTCGTTATTCAGGTTCTACGCCTCTTGAAACGTAAGCCCTCAAATTTTGAAGCGGGTTATTTTTTATTTTTTTTTTTTTCGATTACAAAGGTTCATTATTAAAAATAATAAACCAAAATATAAAAGATGAAAATAAAAAGCGTATAGCTCTCCAATCGTGATATCAAACTCTTCTCAAATGACGTGCTATATCTTTCATCAAATACCTCCCAATTCAGATGATTTATTTATTTATTTTATAATATTCCGCATCTACCCAAGCGGGTCATTAGCGGCATTCAGATGATTTTTTTCTTCCGTTTTCTCAAGACTTTACCAAGCTTCAAAAGATTTGAATCAGGAGTCTGTTTTAAAACTTTTTCGAAGAAAATAAGACCTACCACTCTTTTAATTATGAAGAAACACGGACTCATTATGAAATGCCTTTAAATAAACTGCCCATGGGCATCATTATATATTAAACGTGAAGACCTCAGAACAACCTCCTTTTCAGACGCCTCGGAGGAATATCAGAATCGAACATAATGCTAGGAGAGAAAATCGTGGGTTAGAGTGGGAATGGAGCTTTTCCTTGATCAGGGCCAAATCAGCATATCGAACATTAAGGTTGTTATAGTGGAGTTCATTTGTGACAAAGTAAGAAGCATTGAGGATTTTACGAAGGATTTAGGATTGTAAAGATTGGATACGAGATGAATTCGATAGTTTAATGTAACCCCAAAGCTAAATTCCGTCAAGTACAGATTGGTCTTATGATAGTGATGTAGAATGAGCCTTTGGTAGTAAGTTGAAGATTAGTACTATATAAAATTCTAAGAACGTGGAGATCTCATGTTCTATTATTGTTATCTTCCCCTTTAAAACTGAGGTCCAAATATCACGATGGTAAGTCCATATCGGGCTCATAATAGAATAATGAATGGTCCATAATACAGTAGAATAAACAGCCCACAGTAAAGAACCAAAGGCAGTCCTAGATCAAATATACCATATAATGAAGGACCTAGCTTCAATGTCTTCTTGTGCAAGACGCACCTGAGGCTATTTACAAGAGGCACGTCTCATTAGGATATAAAAACTTGGATGCTTTCTGAGTTAAGAGGAAGGTTTGTCTAGTAAGTGTTTAAAGTAGCCGAAAACGGACATCTACTCACAGACCAAGGAATTCAAATTTGCATCTCATTAAATCTGATCTTCGAAGATATCTTACAACGTCCAAACTATAACCATTCACAATGATCGCATTGCAGTTTGGCCTACTTGACGAGTGCTAGGAGAATGCACTAGTACCCCGCCCAGGACAAGCAAGGCCGAGGACAGCGGTGATAGTAGACTAGTAGTCGAGGACTCACCGATATAGGTCAAGGCAAATATCTAGTCATTGGTAATAAGTTGCTAAGTCGAAAAATGGTCCTCCTGAGTAAGGTGGATTGTTATCATCTTCAAAAACTACTCTAATCAACGAATATGCTAGTAAACACTAAATCTTATTCGTTATTTGCAAAGATTCAGAACTCTGAGCTACCAATACCCATCGGAAGAACATTATGTTCGACTTATTTATAAAGGCAGTCGGCATGTCTTGCAAATGTTAATCAACTACTGGAAATATAAGTAGCATTGAAACTTGAAGAGTTGAGTTCAGTACATTGAGATTCGTACTGTTATATAACAAACGGCCGTGCAAGGAGGTGATTAGGTCTAGATCACGCTCAGACGATACACAATCTTTCTATATTAATATGATAACGCCATTTTTACTTTCCGCGAACTCCTACTATAGCATGCGACAGATTTTGATAATGTTATCACTATCTTCTAGGGTATTCTTTCCTGAAGGTTTATAAGTAAAATACATTTCATTAAAGTGTTTTGGAGATGAGGAAATTAAATTTTCAGCAATCAAGGCATAAAAATATCTTTCATAAAATATGAGTGGTAATAAAGAAGTATAATATACCGCTGGAAAGTGCAAGAAGTTAATATGCAACAAAATAAGCTGTAAAAGTTAATATAATGGCGTTTTAAGCCCATAAAATAATGAAGATATGTAATTTGTAATCTTTGTAATGAGGGATTTAATGAGATTCAGTCTTGTCACCGTACAGCATCATACATGTTATATTTTCCATACAGTTCGCAAGATTTTAGGAACAATATTACGTATTAAGTTGTTAAAATAAATGGAAAGTTGTTATGAATGGATAAACTGAGATATTTATTAATTATTTTATGGAAAAAATTTTTAACTAAATTTGACTGCTATATAAACTAAATTAAACTTTCAAAATGTATTTAAAAAAAGTTCATTTACAATATAAAATAGTAATAAATCGAATAAAATAGGAAACGTTTTACATAATAAATAAATAAACTGAACGAATTATGATTTTTTGATTCATGTTCCATCTATAACTCGGCGTAGGCTGAAAAGGAGTTTGATGAGAGACCTCTTGATCTGAAAATATAGTTGTGCTTAATGTCAGGAGGATGCACCACTAGGTGCTGTCTCTCTCGTGCCTGGCCACGCTAGGTTTTCTAATTTTAGCACATTTTCTGATTGTAATTTTTTACAGGTGTGAATAGAAAAAAGTTTCAAATTTTGTCTATGATAAAATTTAATAATGAAATGGCGTTGTAAAATAAACAGTTTTTTTTTATCTTGACTTCACTTTTCGTTACGATAAACGCATTATCCCAAAGTGAGAATTTAATTGAACAAACTGAACTTGTTTAAACATAAATCACGCCACGAATAAATTGCATCGTGAAAAGTAAGGGCGGGTCGCTTGTAAATTATAAACGTGTACCTCCCTCTACATCCCATTAAGGTTATTGAGTTCTGTACATGTAGAGAATTCGTATTGTTTCATTGGAAACGGCTTTGCAAGTAGGTGATTAGGTTTAGATCATCCATAATATAAAATAAATAAATACATATAATAATTGAAAATTACTCACCACTTCGATATTGTAGGGGAAGAAATCTCCTTTGACCATGTTGGATTTATTGAAAAATTAACACACTAAAATGACTAAACACTCACGAGAGATCACTACTACTTTCAGACTTAACGACTAGGTGGTTGTATCACAACAGTTGGAGTACGAGGACTGAAGAGCTCCGGGCGCGGAAGCTGGTTAAATAGAGTCGGGGATGAGACGTCAGATCAGCTAAAAGAAATTAATAAAAGAACTGAGACGGGTACGTGGCGTGATCCGAACATGCAGGCATGGCCGTAATATCACGTGGAATTTGCCGCAACGTCCATCGTGACTGATAAAGGCGTCCGCTCCAGTTGACCAACTCCTTGCCCGATAATCGAAAACGATAAACATTATGAAAGTTTTGAAAATAAAATCAGAAGACGTTTGAAAACCGCGTGATGCACCACCGTTTCAAGGATTATCTTTGAGCGTCATGTCATAAAAAACAAACCACAGAACCACTTCATGTAACTGAGTACCATATCAATTAAGGAGTAGACTTTTTTGCCAGGCTGTTCTGACCATCAGACTATGCCTATTAAGAATTATATTACTCGCTTTGCTAGAGCTCCAATGGGCTGATGGGATTCACCATCTTCGGCCTTCTTTCAGGGTCACCTGAAGTGTAGTGGCTAGGATAACAGTGTTCTATGCCCAAAGTCCTGCCTGGCTTTAAATCTGATAGATGACTTTAGTATCTTTTAGGGGAGTAAAGATCTTTAATTATGCTGTCCTTCAGAGAAGATGTAAAAAGGTGGTCTCGGCCTGTCGATGTCAGGTACTCGTTTAAGATCTCATTATAATCAAACCTGAATTGACAAATTTAGGACTCTGAAAGAAGCCACAACACAGAGTGGCGTTGAATGAAACAGGCCACATTTCTCATATTTTTTTTCAACCATAACAAACTTTGTTTTATATTTGGTCGCCTCTGTTCCAGTTTTCTCCACTACTGCTCACCGTTAATACTTTCCTCCTATCCTTTTTAATCTGGTTATTTACTAAAATTAAGACTTACGTTAGTAAAGGAGGACCAGAGAAGTACCTTCTTGGCAAGACTCCCTCCTGTTGTAGCATCTTTGCTGGCGTATCGTAAAAGATGCATTTTGGAGATTATGTCTTCCTTTGACGGAGATTACGTGTTATCCAACCCACATTCCCTTACTTTAAATAACGACAAACAGGTCATTTTCTTTAGGGTTATGGATCACGTGGGATTATAGAAAACGAAGAAGTCGATAAATTAGCAAAACCTAAATACTGATTTTCATTCAGTAATCAAGAAGATCGTAGAAACATCTGGCAGGAAATATGTAAACAATCCCCAACAGGTCAATATTACAAATCAATATTTCCCAATATATCATGTAAGGGAAGGTTTTCAACAAGCCTAAATAAAGAAGAATTAAAAATATTTTGTAGTTGAAAGTCCAACCCCGGAGTAAGCAATAGTTATTTACGCCATATAAGAATTACAAAGTACACACTGCGATAAACGAGAGATACTCCAACATATTTTGATGGAATTTGTAGCATATAATCACCAATGAAAAATTTATACATAATCACACTACATATTAACATATTTATTCGTTGAATAACGATGAGACAATACCGACAGTTATAAAATATTAAAAAATATATATATATATATAAAGTAAAATTTACAACGGCTGGATAGATTATCTTAAAAACTTTTCTTTGGAGTGTATATAAGAGACCATGCTTACTTCTATATTTGTAGTTCAAATTTTTATGATTTAACCTCATAGAAGAGTCACTATGGATTCGATGGAATTTCAAAATTCGAGAACCTCACAACGAACATACTTTATAAATACCATCATTACGATACAGAACTTCATCAATTATCACAATAAGATTTCTGACTTGATAGCCTTATGTAGCCAGGAGAATGGAGACAACCATTTCAATATATCTATAAACATTAACTTAATTTAAAATATAATATCCAATCCATTTCGAAAAAGTTAATGTTTATATCTTAATAAGGTTTTGCGTTTAAAACTTATTACCGACAATAATTGAACCCTCGGTTCCTCCTGAATATTAAAAAATGTACAAATAAAATATTCAATAATTATATAAAAGAAAAGCTAAGAGACTGTAAGTGATACATTTTGTTAAAATCTTTTGACTTAAAATTTTGATTCGTAATATTAATGTATTATAAGAAAATTAAACTAAACAACATTTGTACTGACCGTTACCTCATTTAGCCTTTATCTTGTTTTAAAGCCATTAGGTCTTCAGAATTTTTTTGGGGGTGTTTGCATTACACTTTTACAAGTTATGAGAGATAATATATTTCCAATGGAGGTTTTCCCCTGTTTTAGAAATGTACATGGAAATACAACCAAGAGGTAATTAGCAAAAATATTGACAAAAAATAACGGATATTATAACTTAAGACTGACGGATAGATATGGTTTACAATACAATGAGAGACGGAAGAAGACTAGACAGTCCAGAATGCTCTAATCGTATCTGATATCCCATCAGCAAGATCATATCGGCCAGTATGAATCATTACAGTTACTATCTTAGCAATTAAGGTCTGAAAAATCTACTGTTATGACAACAAGATCATCAGAATAACAATGAAAATATCGTAAACAATGAGGGACAAAGATTAAATTAAAATAGAACAGAACTTCGTAATGAAACTTTGTTGAACTTCTTGAACGGAATTGGTATTTCACAATCAATTAAATGAACTAACACTGACAGCACTATGGTTATCTAGATACCATGGTATCCTCAAAGGTTTTCTACCTCTCACGCCAAACCTTAGCAGGTGTATCACTAAATCACCCCTTTCGAGAGACCAAGGCTTCTACTTTCTCCTCCAATTCCATTACCTGCATCTTCAACGACTACTGTCTCAAAGCGCTAAGCTGGCATGAACTTCATATTGCACTTCGTGGGACATAGGTAAGTAGCGACCATGTTTCTTCCGAAAATCATCTTCATCATCACATTTTAACCCTATTCAAACTTGCTAATTCAGATAATTGACAGAGTTCTTATAGAAAACTAAAATATTACAAACAAATTAATTAATCTGACTACAACAATCGACTTACAAACAAAATCACGACAAACTAAATTGACAGATAAGCAATTTTGTACGAAATACGGCAACAATAGAAATATCTGAAATAACACGACGTTGGATAAAAATAGGCGTTGGATAAGAGACCTGGTATTAAACCGAAAATATAGTTCTGCTGAATAGAAGATGCATCACTGTACCATTATACTTACTCATGCAAGTTTACCTGACCATTTAGCACATTTGCTCATTGTAACTTTTTTACAGACAAGTTACGGATAAACAAATAAAAACCAATTTGAATTATCACATTTATAAATCCAGAACTTATTTTATTATTATTATTTTTTTTTCACTTTCTTCACAACTTACGCGGATGACACTTGTTATCCGTCCATAATGATCCAACCGCTGCATCCCAAACCCTTCAGTCCCACACCACAGCCATTGAGAAATGGTGTCAGAACTGGAGGATTAAAATAAATTCTAACAAATCCCACCAAATTACCTTTACCCTTCGTCGCAAACCGATGACCTCCTGCCCCACTGTATCCTTTAATAATACCCCACTCATACCTGTTGAACAAATCCGATACCTAGGACTCCATCTTGACAAACGTCTTGCATGGAATCCTCAGACGTGACTAAAACGACTTGAGACTGCCCGTAGATACCGTTTACTACAGCACTTACTCGTCAAACGTTTAAAACTTCCAGTTCATTATAAAAAGCTCATTTATGTTACCGTCATCAGACCCGTCTGGACATGTGGAATCAAGCTTTGGGGCTCTACTAAGCCATCCCTTTCCTCCCGTATCCAATCCTTACAATTCAAAATCCTTCGCAAAATCCTAAATGCTCCTTATTTCGTCACAAATAAAATCATCCATAACGACCTTAATATCCCATTTATAGCAGAACTTTCTCGCACCAGATATACCACTTTTAATTCCAAACTCCCAGCCCAAATAAACCCTCTTGTCAGCAACCTATCAACCTCACATATTCCTGAAAACCCTCTGAGGCGATTGAAAAGAAGATGTCCTCGGGATCTAATTAGTTAAATAAACATTGAAGTTCTATCGCAGGGTAGTTTCTTCACAAGCCTTTCACGCTCTTTATTCTAATTCAACACTTTTACTTATTGTTTTTATGTTTATATACAGTTGTAAAATTCAATAAGATATAAATAATTTTTTTTGAATTAGCCCTACAACCCATTTGTGTCCTATTCATCTCACTAAGTTCAATTCTCTAGCATCTTGTGTCCCACACACAAAGTCGAGCGATACGAGTCCAGACCGTGTTTTCCCATGGACTCAGTAAAGGATTCCGTCCATTTAAATAAAAAATGAATACGCTCAGAAAAAAACAATTTTTCATGAGTTCTTTTACTTATATTCTAGGATCATAAATTTCTCTCATAATATTTTTCACAAGACAAATAACGCTCGAATTATTACCTAATGGTTTATTATTTTAAAATAACTATATTATAGCCTAGCAAAACAAGGATATTTAAGGGAATTAATTCGGACAATGCTGGAACTCGTTTAATACCTCTTATGGTAATAAATATAAGTAATCTGAGTTTGCAGCATCACGGGTGGTGAGCTTGGCTTTTTGGAGCCGGAAAACCTCGAATATTTGCCAGTTTTTCACCTATAATTCGTAAACGATGCTTTCTACAGAAAATATCTTTATTTTTAAAATGAAACAACGTTAATTTCCTCATATAAATATATATATAAATATTTTTTTTTACTACCATAACAAGTCTTATCACTCTAGTAACCACAAGAAATTTTACATCATTCTTACAGCTAACTGAGAGTGCATTTCCACGAGTAGTTTTATTGGATCACGACCATATCGGTTACAACACTAAAGAAGAAATCAGAATATTGATAACGATATTATGTCGACTTCTAGCACGAAGAAGACACGAACTAAACTTGTGCAACACCATACTTCCGTTTCGCGATATATTTCTAGACCTTTTTTCATATATTTATGGATCTTATAAGACGTTATACTACTAAGATTACTGCATTATGTTTTCTAGATTTAACATGACGTTCTATTCACATACAGTATATAAAAGGAGAAGGGCCTACACAGATCTAGACACAGCAGGTAAGCGACTTGCATAGTATTGAATAGGCACAACTTTGTAGCAACAAAAAGTACAAGAACAATTATTCTTGTCCAGTGCTAAGGACCGAAAATTAAATATAGTTTGTTGATTATTCTTAAATATTATTCATTAATTAACAAATTAGAGGTGTTTTGACTTTAGTTTTTATTAGCGACACCTTTGGATAATATAAAAGAACAACTGAGATGGTTCGGCCTGGAATGGCAGAAAATCGAGTTGCGAAGGCCATATATGAGACAAGAGCGGAAGGTCTGATACTTGGGAAGGCGCATTCTAGGAGGCGTTTCACAGTAGAGGTCTGGGATGGAGAAGGAGAAGAGGATTGGTATAATAGATTCGTGGATCAGGTTCTACCGAGAGGATCCTCACAACGTTGGGAGTAAAAGAGGAGATGTACAAATAAATTTTTTTACTCCGGTTTCTAATGTCCTTCAATACGAGGCAAAGTTCAAGATGGTGAGCTACCATTTCCTCTTCAAGGTACTATTTAAGGTACTCTAAGAAGAAAGCCGCTAGTCCCCGAGGTACAAACAATATACTTTGACTTCAGCTGTACGGTGTATGAAGGTTCCTGGAGATCTAGCAGAACTAAAACATCCACCATCCAACCGTAATCTCTTCATACCCTCACTTTGTTCCCTCTACTTTGACTCTGGTGGCCTCTCTTTCGACTATACTTGATGACAGGCTTAAACTTATAATGAACATATTGTAATGTATTGAGGATACTGAAGGGAGTTCATAATTAAATAATTGTAATATTAAACAATTAATGATAACGAACCTTTGTCGGCAAAACATCAAAAGGTGTTTAACTAGCCCCCTAGATTTCCCATCGGTATGGGCCCCCCAGCGGTACCAGAAACCTCTGGTAGTTTTCCCCCAGAGGCGGCCAACAAGAATATTAAGATGGGTGGAAAGATAAGAATAATAGCACAAAGGCTATACCGCCAACCGGGGGACTTCCCATCTCGGTCCACCCGAGGTGACGAGAATGAGAGAGAAGAACCGGAGAGTTAGTCAAGTTTTATCCTCAGGAAGAGTGAGTCGGGTTCCACCTACAAGAAGAGGAGGTGGCCGTCGGGGTTCTGAGAGCAGCTGGAGGATGATGCCGAGAAAGGGGACCTAAGACTGTTTTCACCTTCGCCAGCCGGTTAAGGGTTTCAAAGGTATATCGTTATTTGTAATATTGTATGGCAAAGGTAGTAAAATGTCCCTCAGTATTCTCAATCAGAGTTCTAGGCAATGGGTTAATATAATTTATATGTGTAAATTAATAATTATAGTAATGTTTTAATTGAATCTTGTTTACTTTAATCTTACCCTGCATGCCACCTATTGGATTGGTAAACACGATACCTTTCAAAAGGAGATCCAATAGTATCATTAAATATAGTTTATATATTGACTAAATATATTAAGTAAACTAGTTTTTGAAGCTACCGCTGCCTTAGAAAATCAGCAGGTTAAAAACATAGCAATATGTTTTTAGATTTGTCCAAGGTACTTCGAAGATGCATCTTGTGACCAAATTATACGGTGATTTAAATGTGAACCCTTCCCCAAATCGCAGACAATATTCCCTAGGATTATGCCTCTCTGCTAAATCATTAACTCCCAGCATCCTCCCTACATCCAGTCTTCTGCAATTTAAATCCTTAATCCTCTCACTTGAAAGACGGTCGCGCCCTTCTAACCTTTACATTAGCATCCATATAACTAAAACTTATGATCGTTCCTTTCTTGTACGCTCCTCTACTCTCTGCCTACTTTTAACAGCCATGCTACATCTCCGTCCTCATTCAAATCCCAAGTTTTCCAATACCTTCTGTAATCCCAAAAAGACGCATAACAATTGCGATATTTATCTTTTAGAAATCATACTTTAAAAGAGGAGAAATATCTAATTCATTGTCTATATTTAAGCTCGGTTATCAATTTATTCATTTTTCATTTTGTTCAACACAAATATCGTTTGTTGTATATATATTTATCCATAATTGTAAATAGTAATTAATTATGTTCCTTTTGTCTGTTGGCCACAGATTTTGTATATTTCAACAGTACATACCGGTTATTCTTAAGGATAACAATTATTTTCTATTCTATTCTAAAACGATAGTTCAACTACTTGATAAGGTTTTATGTTATGGATATCCGGGGACAAATCTGTAACACGATTCTACGAAGAGTTGAGTTGGCTTTACTTACTACTGGAGTACTTCCTGGCATTCCTCTTCTTTTATATTCTCTAATCCCGCCGGCCATCGTACATTTCGGATGTTATTTTCATTCCTGCCTATACACGCAACACTCGTTAGCGGCCTTTAGACCTGCATATAACTCGTCATCGAAACGCAACTTCCTAATCCGTTCCTCGTACTATGAAAATCTGTATATATTCCTTCTTATAGTAGTCACTCCGATACTCTTCCTATCTTCCAATACCGTCTATACAAAGACTTATTCTCTATCCAACCATTATAGAACCCTAAATCGATATTAACAATGATGGAGTTTAGTTGACCGTTGAGAACATTTGCTGAGGAAGAAGTTGGAGGTGCGGTCATCAGAAAGAAACACACATTAAAACATAGTACTTATTTTAATTGTGTGCCGACGTTCCGGCCTACATTGTGGGCCTTCATCAGAGCTAACAGAAACAAGATAAAAACCAATGTAATTATAAACTTAATAATACGTTAGGTATATAATAATAATACGGTGACAATAATATAATTGGAAACAAACATAAAATGATAATAAGATGTCAGTTATTAAGTATGGAAGTAAACAAAAATGTAATGTGTTTCTTTCTGATGACCGCACCCCCAACCATTTCGCTCATCTAAATAGATATTAGTTTTCAATAAAAATCAATAAATAAAATAGAGAAAAACGATTAATATTATATTCTATATTCGTTAAATTACAACAAAATCTCTTTTGATTCAAATTGTATATATGAAAATGATATTCTATTTTGTTTGTTTTCTAAATTGATGCAAGGAAGAATCCGGAGGAAATCCCATATAAGTCCTATCGGAGAAACTGTTTGGAACACGGAAGGTTGGACGACCAAGGCCCTTAAGTATGGATGGTAAGATTGTGTTTCTACCGATGCATTGCCGATAGTTGGCAGGCGTAACTGGAGGGCAGCTGCACAAAAAGCATTTATATTTCCTTCACCCAAATGACTTTCCTGATGCTATCTCTAAACTTCAGGAGGGCATAAACAATATAAGTGCTTGGTCATACAGCAACTAACCGCTAAGTGCTGAAAAAATAAAAGCCATCCTCATAGTATTACCCGCTCTACTTAAATCCATTCCCAGCTCCCTCAACCTTTTCCTAAAGGGGTCACTTGTAGCTGGGTGGCTAGCGTAACAGCCTCCCATGCTAAAAATCACGGGTTCAAACCCGCAGATGGTCCTAGGATTTTTTAATGGGAGTAAAAAATCCTTAGTTACGCCGTCCTTCGGAGGGGACGTTAAAAGGTGGTCCCGAGCCTGTGCGATGGCAGGTACTCGTTAAAGATCCCTATCCTAATAAAACCTGGATAGGCAAAATTTAGGACTCCCACTGTAGCATCGTCCGATTAGCCATAGTAGCATAAAGTGACGTTAAATAAATAAACAACAACAACCTTTTCCTAAACAATACTATCGCTTTTCATTCATCTGTCAGGAACTTAGGTACTTCACTTGATCAAACTCTCTCTTGAAAACCGCACATCTAAATATCCCGCCGAACCATAGTAACTCTAAAGCAATTACGTCGCCTCCATCACCTCCTACCATTCAATACTCGTAAACTCCTTGTTTCTTCCCTTGTCATTACCCACTTTGACTACGGTTGTGAGGTGTACAGCGAACTTTCAAGTGAGCTTGAAGCAAAACACAAGCGTATTATGAACTGTGCAATATGATTTGTATTCGGTATCACCAGAGACACGCTTATAAACCAGTATTACGCCGAGTTAAGGTGGCTTTATCCTCGTTACAGATATTTCCAGCTTCCATTCTACATCAGGTAATCAGAACACATCGTCCTACCTTTATCTTCCAATCCCTTCAATTTAAATCATCAATTTAGTCCCGTTCTACCAGATCCCGTCTTTCTGACCTCTACTCTCCTCCTCACCGTACTGCTGCCTTTGACAAGTCCTTTCTAGCCAAAGTAACCTGTCTTTGGAATTCTATCCCTCCTGAGATCCGTCATGTATAAACTGCTTCCTCTTTCAAATCGCTCCTTTTCAACCGCTTTCTCCTTACCCAGTCAAACAGACAACCTCAAACTGCAGATGCTATAAATAGAAATTGTTTGTGTGTGTTTATATTACTTAAATTATCACTGATGAAGTAGCTATATCTGTTTTTTTTAATTTTCATTCTGAGAGTATGATTTCTAAATATGTACATACGAGTATATTACAAACTTAATTATTTTTTTTAGTTAGGTAATTGTTGTTCAAAGACATGACCACATTGTCATTAATTATGTATTTTTATTCTATTCTTAAGGGACTTAAGATAGAAAAGGAGTTTTCATTTCATTTCATTTCAAAACAGAAATGCCTGGCGGTCAATGTTAGAGGTAGGCCAAGACTCACCGCTTGAGAGCCGTATAATAACTTACTAAATTATTAGAGGCTATTTGACATTTTTTTTCGTGTATTTCATTTTCTTTTATTTATATTGCTTTTTTCACTGTAAGCGAAAGTTTCTTATGATGAGACCCCGAAAAGTCAAGTTATAAAAAAAAAAAAAGGTAGTAATAATTTTCTGATAATAGAATACAACCACTCCCGGAGACACCACATCAAGTTTTATTATAAATATAACATAATAATCCATAAATGTAATGCAGGTTATGCCTAAACATTTCATAGTATAATGAACTTTATCATACTCTGATTAGATTTTTTACCAGTGTATAATCTAGATAAAAGAACGTTTACATGCTTTACCCATTTACGATAAACGTTTCTGATGCGATACGAAAAGGGAAACGAAAATATCATATATTCGGATATAAAATATATATTTACTTATAATTCAAGGAAAAAAGAAAGAAAAGTATAAATCAAATAACTACAATATTATTTGTAAGACTTAAGAAAGTGGAAAATTACGAAGTATATATGTATATTGATACAATGTGTATATCGATTGACTATTCATTTAAGTTCACTTTCAAGCCAATATGGTAAATCGGACGATGCTACAGAGGGAGTCCTTAATTCTGCCTATCCAGGTTTAATAATGGATCTTTAACGGGTAAATGACACCGTACATACACTTAACGACCATTTTACGTCCACACCGAAGGACGGCATAACCAAGAATATTTCAATACCTTAAAAAATCCTATGGACATTTGGCAGGTTCAAACAAGCGACCTTGGGCATAGAAGGCAGTTCTACTACCCCACTAATGATTACGTTTCGGCAAGTCATACCATTATATCATATTTTTTCAGATTTAATTATAGTTTTATTTAATGAACATGTAAATATTAATAAAGAAAAACATTTAATTATGTTAGCAAGATGTAATATACGTATATATAAATAAAGAAATAGACAAAGTATAGTTAGGAACATACAAGAAGATCCCAGAGCAAAGGTTTCAATATCTATATATATAAAATTCTCGTGTCACAAAGTTTGTTCGCGATAAACTCTGAAATTACTGAATTGACTTTGATCAAACTTTGTAAGTATCTGTTATTTGGTCCAACTTAAATGATAGGATAGTTTTTGTTACTGTTTTAAATGGTTGAAGTATATATTTTTCTAAAACGTAAAACAAAATTTGTTTAACTGTGGCAACACTGGTCCCCCAGTAACCTTCCCATATGTGATTATTAATTAAAATATAAGTGTGAGTTGATTGTTTCTATGCGTTCTTATTTATAAAATATACATTCACATTATAGTTTCCAGTTATAATTTAATACATTTTACTATAAGTTTCCAGAAAAATTATAAGTACTTATTTGAATGACTTGCTGTGAGTTATGAGTTGCAAAAGAGTTATGATGATATAAAACGGTTATGTTTTAAAGATAAAACGATGTTATTGAATAATTTGGATGGACTACTTGGTACTGGTATCTTATTGTAACATAGAGTAAATAAAATTGATATCTGACATGAAATAATAATCTTTTATTTATCATAAACCGAATAGCTCATTGCTATTCACCTGTATTTCGTTTATATCACCTCATTCAACATAGTCACTATCGACATCTTTCATAATTAGTAGTAATTTTAATTTAAATTGTTTTATTTATCAAATTGAATTCGACTACCGCAAACAAAGATAATGAAGTTTAGTTTTTGATCTATTTTTTCAATGTGTCTCGATATTAGAAGCAAGATTTACAGTTATATTAGATTAATTATAGTAATAGGTTAAGTTGTTTCGAAATCACTTTCCCCATCAACCGTAATTCTAACTTAGACTAATAAGTTGTCCATTTTATTCTGTTAAATATACAATAGCGAACCAGAAGAAGTAGGCATACCCAAAATTACTCGATATATTTTAGCTGGCATATAGTCAGTTTGCAACATAAATGTGATTGATATACATTGATCCAACGAATGGGGATATTTTCAATTGAAAACAACTTTGATAAATGTAATTGTTAAAAATATAATATTTATATTCTTGAAAATTTATACGTCTTATAATAATGGAGTAGTTGTTAATCGTTTTGACTATATGGTAAAGAAGTTGGTTGATGGTGAAGCCACCAAGAAAAACACCCAGTAAGAAAATAATAAAATAAGTTTGTTTTATTGGTAGTTTCTTTGTTACAACATCCCCAAACAACTGCTCCATCATATTTGTTTTATAGCTACTACTCATAAACGCATTTATGCAAATTTAAATAAAGACAAAATAAAATATTCGCGAGCAAAGCCGCTCGTTACAGCTAGTATCTAATAAAAAATAAAATAAATAAACTATTAAATAATGTCGTTTAATCGCTAAAATATAATACAGACAATGTAAACAAAGAATGTATATTGATATTGAGCTAATTTTGGATAGCTAAAGAGACTTTAGATTGTCTTGTTCAGACTATTAATCTGAGGATAAGCCCATAAATAAAGATGCTTTTCTGACAATACTATATAAAATAACCTGACCTCATGTTTGTCTAAGGTTGTATCGTTTTATATTAAAAAAATTAAATATATGGATTATTCATAAGACTATAAATATTAATATATTTTTTTATATGATATGAAATATTTTTTACAATTACTATTTACTAATTTCAATGAAAAGAAGAAAAAAAATTACTACATAATTTTAGGTAGAGGATATTATGTGCAAAGACGTCAAACTGTTTATCTATAGTGACTTGCAACTTCCAAGAGATAGCGTAGTTCGCTGATATCAACTTAAAGTTTTCTCTCTCATATATGTTTATTGTGATTTGTATTGTTGTTGTTTTTTTTGTTTGTTTCTATACTCTAAAGTGTTTTTTTAATTGTCTTGTAATATTATTTCTAAAGGACTAGTCCAAAAATAAATAAAGAATTTATTATTATTATTAATGAAAAGGGTATCTTAAAATAATTCAACAAAAGAGAGTTTTGAAATAAAATAACCAAAACCAAGAAAATTACATTTTTGGATTCTGGAAATAACGTGCATAATAAGTAATGTACTGAAAATAAACATTCTTTGTTACTATAATCCCAATGCTTTTGGCATAACTTTGGAAAGCAGGAAAAGAAGGGTAGTTTATAGATTTATTGAACGACTGACACGGTTGGGAAAGTAGTACATTAGTAATACAGAAGACAAACGTAGACAAATAATTACCATATAATCAGATCGGACATTATCTTTGAATAAATTATAACTACGAATAATAATTAACAACGTTAATTAAGGTTTGATTTGAGAAATTCAACATATTACACTCTTAATATATTAAGTTCTTTCCTTATGACAGACTAGAAGTTAATTTAATGACTTATCTATCATAAGTTACAACATAAAGCGATTATAGAAATAGGTGAAATTCTTGTATATTCTGATTGAACATCGGTTCTTGCCTCCGGCTTATGAAAGTCCATCAGTCATCAAAATTTGGGGTATCTCCTTTACAATCGTACCGCTATCTATAATTACCTACTAATTCCATCAAGATCAAATAATGCATGATATTATTTAGTAATTTATCGTTGAATGGGATCCAATCTAAGGCAAGGGGTTTCAACAGACCGGTATTTATTTAATATGTAGCATTTTATCAAAAAGCTACTTGTTACAGCAAAAAGAATTTTTTTTTAGGTTGGATATGTCTTTTGGCTGCGGTCTGTAACTTTCATTTCACAGTTCCCACGTCAGAAATGTAGTGGAGAGTATTACTTTCACTTAGCTATATATGAAAGTATTGCGATCGTGAAAATTTTCGAACTACAGTTTTCAAAGGAAATACACATTTTAGGGTCTCCTGAGTCTATATGACCAAGTCCCGCAAAAAGGCCTGTATGGGTTTGTGTGTGTGTGTGTGTCCTTGAGTTTGTGGTGAGTCCAGCACAAAAACGAAAAGGTGTACGAAAATAAAATTTCATATTTAAGACAACTATACGCTCGAGATGTTACAGCAGCTTTTTCATCTAAATCGGCTTACCAAAAGAGCCACTTTATACCATGCATTTTGCACCTTTTTACGATTTTCTCAAAAACGGCTTAAGGATTTTGATTAAATTAGCTATATGGATGTAAAATTCAATGAACTTTAATATGATGTAGGTTTATTTAATTCTGATTGAAATAGTCTGACAGGGCTTCAATGCCGATATTTTAAATTTTCTTCCTAAACCACCTTTAATTTTGTACATTCCAAAAGGTCATCCTAATGACATTGGCGTTTTAATGACGGCTAAATTTGATAACCAACGAAAGAATAAAAGAGAAAAACTATTTGTGTATGTAATTTTTGTTTTTTTGATAATAAGAACAGTAATATAGACGTATAATATATCGTAGGAAAGAAAAAGATTTTAGAAAAAATATTATCTGATACAAAAAATTGTAAAAGGTATAGTGACGAATAGGGGAAAAGCGCATTATTGATTACCAATTTAATATAGTCACATTATTCAATCTAAATCATATGTTTCCAACGAAAATGAAATCACGTTTTATTAAAAGCAACCTATTTTTTTTTTTTTTTTTTTTTTAATTGAAGTATAGTTAGTAGTTTTTAAATTAAGTTTAATAGCCGTGGTATGTGAAAGTCCCGCACCAGATTTTTTTTAAAAATTTTAATATTAACAAAATTTCCAGAAACTTATATATTTTTACTGCCCTTGACTTAAAACCGTTCTTCTACACTGCAAGAGGAAGACCCTCAGCTGCACAAAATATACACCCTGCCCTTGAAGTTAGTCACGCTGAGGATCACCAAGCCACTACCTACATTCTGCAGAACCCAGGACGGCTTTTTTAGATTAGTTCCAGAGGGCGAATCATATGACATCCTGACAATTGGGTGGAGCTAAACTGGTTGCGTAAAGTTAAAGGCAGATTTTTCTCAGCAGTTCAAAAGAAAAATTATGATTTCTGTGACATTACGCAGTGTTTCTACAGTTCTACAAGATGTAAAAAGTTGACATGACCCTTTAATCGAAAAAAAATTAATCCTACTGTAACATCCGCAATGGTGATTTGGAAAGACCATCAAATAGCCCACAAAATTCAACTTTCAAATAAAAAAAATCTGGTTCGCGCAACACACGACTTTCACTTCTCCCCTCTGTTATCAATATCAATTTAAGAATTTTTAAACAAATTTAGAAACGAAAATAAATTGTTAAAGAATTATTTACATTTATTTTTATTGAAACATGTGATTTCATTATATGTTATAATATTATCTATGAGATTCAGTAAGTTTTTTTTTTTTTTTTTCATCACTCCGTGTTAGAACTACTTGGAGCGTCCGGCGATGACAGCGACATCCAGTAGCCAAGCGGTGAAACGATTGCATTAAAAAACTATTTTTTTCAGTTTTCTCATTTTGATGGATATCGAATTCGTTCAACTTATATATTCACCTGTTTTTACTTTGGAGGAAGAAAATTTAAATTATCTGCAATTAAGCCCCTTCAGACTATTTCAATCAAAATGAAACCTACATGAT
This sequence comes from Piezodorus guildinii, assembly GCA_023052935.1. Classification (NCBI taxonomy): domain Eukaryota; kingdom Metazoa; phylum Arthropoda; class Insecta; order Hemiptera; family Pentatomidae; genus Piezodorus; species Piezodorus guildinii. The sequence continues at coordinate 71,143,410 of CM041298.1, forward strand.
ATTAAAACCCATTAAAGAGCAGTTTTAGAGAAAATTTTAAAAAGGTGCTAATTGCAAGGGATAAAGTAGGACTTCTGGTCAGCCGATTTTAATGAATAAGTTGTAACATCTCGGGCGTATAGTTGTCTTAAATATGAAATTTCAGTTTCATAGGACATATCGCCCGGGAGTTACCGCACATAGACCTTGCGGGCCTTGGTTATTTGGACTCAGAGGACCCTAAAACGTTTATTTCCGTTGAAAACTGAAATTGGAAAATTTTCACGATAGCAATACTTATTATATATTTCATATATAGGTAAATGAAAGTAACAAACAAAAATGGGCCAAAAGAAATACAAATACAAGGCAATATATTTTTTTTTTATTGGACTAAGATAGGTAATAAATAGTGTGGGGAAATTTATTTTTAAAAATAAACTAAATAACGTTTATAGAAAACCGTTCGATTGAAGTTGAATAAATTTAAATGCTAAATAATAAATCACTAATATTCAGAGTTAAAAAAATTTATTTTTCAAACAAACCATTATTTTTGCCTGAAATAGATTCGTCATAATTGGTTTTTGACTAGGCGAGTTAAGAAAGCTTTCCATCTTTGTAAGATGAAAAAAAAAAAATCTCAGAATCAAAAATTTCCCCTTGTGTACTTACAAGTTTTAGACATCAATGAACTAAACTATTTTCATTATTGATTAGTCTATCTATTGTAAAATCCTCATGGCCCTATGCAACTTCCGACCCAATCCGATTGTATTTGATAATGATTTTTTTTTTCCAATATAAGACTTTAAAATATTAAAGATTGGAACCCCATCAGGGTCTGTGAGCAAAATTGAGTTTTAATGTTATATTTATTATAATATATATATATATATATATATATATATATAATCCACTTTCGTTAGGAAAATTAAAATAAAATTACCTCTTGACTCGAACAAGGACTCTTCAGATACATAAAAATGAATATTTCAAACGTACCTGAAACAAAAAAAACAAAAAAAATTAAATAAAAAAACTGGATCCTACATAAATGAATAAATAAAATATCACTATTTATGGTATTTCACATATGAATGTAAACATGACCTATCATAATAAAAACTAGTGGGGGTTGAAATGTATAACCTTGAGTTTTAAGACGACCTACATTAGTTTTTATACAAAAAAGCTTCAGACCCGGTAGATGCCATAGGGTTTTTTAAGAGATTAAAAATTGCTTGATTACACCCTTCTTAGGATGTAAAATGGTAGTCCGAGAGTGTGCAGTGTCAGGTACTCACATTAAGTGTACCTAATAAATTCTAATTAAACCTGGATAGGCGAAATTTAAGACACTATAGCATCTCGATGACCTCATTTGCAAATAAACAACAATAAGTCTATATGAAAAAATTATCCTTTCTATTTGGAATTCATTACAGAAATAAGAAACATAGAAAAAAGTCTACAGAGAAATGTTTAGTAATTAATGAAAGGAAATCCATCAATATTGAAAAAAAAATAAATAAAAAAGGGATTTTTTTCTATTGCTTGTTATACTTAATTTAATTATTCTAATTATTTTTGTTTTGTTTTTTAAATTTCCCTAAATCTCAGTATAAATATATTATCCTTGTATATAATCAAAACCTTAGACAACATTATTGTATACATAATTTTAATAAGTAAAATTAAAATAAGGTAGCTAATATTTAGGTTAGCTTAATATTCAAATGAACACTGAATTACAATAAGGCACCTATTTAAAAACTGAAATTAAACCATGTACAATTTTTATTTTTACAATTCTCATTACTAAATAAGTTTAATTAAAAATATAGCCATTAACGAACAGGATAAAAAAAAAAAAAAAGTATCATTTATGTACAAGATTTTTGTTTTCATGTTATTCGATTTACAATACAAACTAACGGGTTATTTGAATTAATGTTTTGTTTTTCTATAATCTTTCTAGGGCATAAATGAAAATTATAAATTAAAAATATATATATTATATATATAATATATATTTTTTTTTTTTTTTTGTTTTTTTATTATTTACCCTTTTATATTTTAATCATTTTTTGTCTATCTGACATATTTTTTTATATAACAGGATAAGAAAATTAGATTTTTTCTTTTATTATCCAGTACTTTAGTTACAGAAAAAAAAAAATAAGACATTATCACTTTTTTTTATATCACACGATCTAGATTGAATCTGAAATTGGACAAGTATAATTATTTTAAAGTTATCAAATTTTATTTTTTTTTTTTCAACAAAATATTTTTTTTATTAATTATTATAGTCAGCAGCATTTTTTGACAATATTTTTTTTTGTAATTTCAAATGACATCGAAATTATTGAGGTATATTGATTAATTTTTCTCTCTACGTTTTTCAATTTATTTTGGAGATGCCAAAAGCGTCGTGTGAAGGCTAGATATTTCTCTCTTAGATGCAAACTAGGACATTTTTTTTAGAGATTTCACCTTTTTAAATTAAAAAATAAAACGGTCAATCACATCATCTTTATTAACTGTAATTACATAAAATAACATAATAAAAACAGCAAGCAAGGATTCCATACTTTCAAGGAGCTGTGATGTAACGAAATAGCCTTGAGAATTCTAAGTTAGGATAACTATTAGAAATAATTCAAGGAAATGGAAAAGTTTATTCCAATATAGTCAAGCTATAACCAAGTATCTTCCACGTTAAATAGATGTTGATAAAAACAATACTTTTCTTTTCAGTTATTTAATATTACATTTTTTGTGGTATTAACCTAATAAGATAATACCAGAATACAACATAATAAACACATCATTAAGAAGCAGGTCTGTAACTTAATCGTATAATAATAAAATTATAATAATTATATTAATTAATCTAATAATTAGAATACGTAACATATAGGAAAATGTTATTTCCTTCAAATTAAAACCACGGGTATTAAATTTCATATTTTATTTAAATTTTTAAAAGTATACAAACATTAATTATGAATCCCTAATTATGACACTTTATACATGGATTTCGAATTTATATAATAGTATGTCACGTTTTTTTTTTTTTTTTAATTTCTTAGTTAGTTAAAAGTGTTTTATTTAAGGATATTTTTACTTTCACACTTACCTGTATATAGTCTGTGTGTGTGATAACTCCAGCGCGAAAACGAAAGTCCTATGAAACTAAAATTTCATATTTGAGACAACTATGCGCCCGAGATGTTACAAACAATTTTTCATTAAAATCAGCTAATCAGAAGAGCCACTTTAAATATGCATTTTGCACCTTTTTACGATGTTTTCAGAAACGGCTTTAACGATTTTGATTAAACTCGCTATATGGAATGTAAAATTTAATAGGCTTTAATTGATGTAAGTTTTATTCTGGTTGAAATAGTCTGACAGGGCTTATTTTTATGCCATATTTAAATTTTGAACAGAAAAATAGTAATATACCATTAGAAAGCTAAAGATTTTAGAAAAAATATTATCTTATGCATAAGCTATTAAAAGTTAATAAAGAGTGATAAAATACCGATAAAACTTACAGATTGTTTTAGATAATAATATAATAGATTTTTTTTTTTTTTAAACACATGTTTCTATAGAAATTCAATTGCACATTGTTCTGACGCTCTCCTTCAAAAGCCCTGAAGAATGCTTATAATTAAGGCCGAAACGTCGGCACCAGTTTATTAAGTTAAGTTTATATCTTAATTGTGTGTTCTTTTGACTTCACCCTGAACTAACTTCAAGTTCAAGTCACACAGTCAACTACCAAAAACTGTGTTTGGTGTTATATATATATATATATATATATAGATAGATAGATAATAAGTAATAGATATAGATGAAGAGAGGAGAGAGGAGAGAGGGAGAGAGGGAGAGAGGAGAGAGAGAGAGAGAGAGAGAGAGAGGGGAGAGAGAGAGAGAGAGAGAGAGAGAGAGAGAGTGAGAGAAAGAGATGATTTTATTATTTATCGATTAGTAATAAAAACAATTTATTCCTACAGCAGTCAAACGTATTTCTTTATTTTTGTTATACACAGTGTTGAAATTTAAGACCTCAACAATATGTAGAACAAAAATAAACATTGAAAACAATGAAATTCCGTATGAGGAAGAGCCTCTTTCTACCACCCATTTCCCTCTTTATTAATATTTTATAATAAACGGCTTAAACACAATGTTGAATAAATTCACTATATAGATGTAATTTTTTTTATTTATTTATTGGTATGCACAACTGTATAATAAAATACATTTAGTAAATTTGATACAAGAAATACTGTCATGATTCACATGGAGAGATACTACCAACTGGCAGCTCCCTAATGTAAAATTTAATAAGCTTTAATATGATATTGTATTCATTTATATAGAAATAATCGGACAGGGCTTAAAACTGATATTTTGAAATTGTCTTCTTCTAAAGTACAATGAATTTTGTATATATAAAAAAAAATAAATAAATAAAAAAGTCAAGCATATTGTTAGCATTGATGAAATACGGGTAAATATATAATTTGATATTCAACTTTAGGTGAAAACATTAAAAATATTTTTCATGATGGATTTTAGTTGACCATTGAGAATATTAGATGAGTATGATGGTTGGGGGTGTGGTCATCAGAAAGAAACACAGATTAAAACATAGTACTTATTTTATAGTATTCAACGTTTCGGCCTACATTGTGGACCTTCATCAGGGCTAAGAGAAACAACATAACAACCAATGTAATTATAAACTTAATAATATGTTAGGTATATAATAATAATATGGTGACAGTAATATAATATCGAAACAAACATAAAATTAAATGTAAAATGATAATAAGATGGCAGTTGTAAAGTATGAAAGTAATAAACATTAAGATGATAATATTTCAATAATATTTTATTACAACTTTACATACTTTACAACCGTCATCTTACTATCATTTTACATTTAATTTTATGTTTTTTTGTATATTATATTACTGTCGCTATATTATTATTACATACCTAACATATTATTAAGTTTATATTGAGGGTGTATAGTCGACTGTAGAAACTATTATAGGTGGAATAGTCAGGAATCAGTCATTTTTGAAAAGTTTTTAATTTTGCCAACGTTTCGGCTCAAGCTTGTGAGCCATCATCAGGGCATTACTGAGCCATGTCCAAGCATAAACTCGCTTGGACGTTAACTAAGGATAAACTCGCGTTTATGCTTGGACATGGCTCAGTAATGCCCTGATGATGGCTCACAAGCTTGAGCCGAAACGTTGGCAAAATTAAAAACTTTTCAAAAATGACTGATTCCTGACTATTCCACCTATAATTATTAAGTTTATAATTACATTGGTTATGTTGTTTCTCTTAGCCCTGATGAAGGACCACATTGTAGGCCGAATCGTTGGCACACAATTAAAAAAAGTACTACGTTTTAGCGTGTATTTCTTTCTGATGACCGCACCACCAACCACCATCTTCTCATCCAAAAATATTTTTGTGTAATTTTTGAACATAAGAACAGTAATATGGACGTATGATATACCGTTGGAAATCTAAAGAATTAGGGAAAAACATATTATCCGTAAAAGGTAATGGACAGAGATGAAAAGCGGATACAACTTATTGTTATTTTTAAATAATAATATAATATATTATTTAATGAAACACATGTTTCTATTGAAACTCAGTGGAATCTTTAGGTATTTTTCCTCTTTAACTTTATTTAAAACTTCTTAAATTAATTTTAACAATGGATATAATTGAAAATCGTGTGTTGCGCGCACCAGACCAGATTTTTGTCATATACTTTACTTTATTTTTTTATCTTTTATTTTTATCAATGTGTTTCAATCCATTTTACCCCTTCCTTGGTTACGCTCATGAGTTCATCGCCCTTTCGCAGAAACTATTAGAAGCTCTTTGGACTCTTCAAGTCTGTTTAAGTGCAGTAAGTTGTTTGATACTTATCTCCATGGGAAGAAGCCAAAAGTTTTAGATGACTCACCACACATTCCGAAGATTTTCAACTCAAATTCCAAGTGTATCCCCACTTCCGAAAATTATTTTTTTTAAGTCAAAAATGATTAAGAACTATTTCATATATTTTTCTTTCGATAAAAAATATCTATTGATCAGTTCTTTTTGTTATTTTAAATGGAAAACAATAATTGGATAAATTTATGGTTGACTAAACTCACTAAAGTTTAATTTATATAGTTTAAAATTATATAAATATTTATATCTCAACGAGCATTCAGCCAAAGCTTCATTCAAAACAATAATGTAAAATATCTGTTATGGTCATAAATAATTTATTAAGGAATTGAAATTATAATTCTTTGAAGTACACGCGAGTAAACCTTTACACAATCTGAAGGTCAATTCTGATTGTCTACTTCTGTACTTGACCATAGGAAAATCGTCATATTAAAAACTCAAAAATATGTTTTTCCAATTTTTTATAAGGAATAAGAAATTTTTTTGTTTTTTCTAGATGCTGGTTAAAAAGAATATTACAAACATTTCTATTGGGTTGATGCAAAATTAATGCAGGTTTCCTCTATTGCAATATCTTAATTCCAATTGTGTAAACAAAGCTAATCCTAACATTGATCATTATTATACCAAAACAAACCTTATCTAATACCCTCTCTTTCACCATGAATTTGTTTAGTAAAATCGTTTTGTTCAGTGTGTTCAAAGGTCTTGAATCGAAAATGTCAAAGTGCGATTTTCGTCAAATTTATTTTTACGAATTTAAATTAGGGCGCAGCACTGCGCAAACGGCTCGTAATATTAATGAAGTGTGGGGTCAGGGGGCTATTAATGAGTGCACGGTGCAGCGTTGGTTCCAGAAGTTTCGCAGAGGAGATTTCGACCTCGAAGACAAGGAAGGTCGGGGCCGTCATCTTGCTCTGGACAACGACCAGCTGAGTTCAAAAGTGGAAGAAGACCCAACCAAAACCACACGAGAAATGGCGGCGGAACTCGGAACTCAAAAATTTGTCTTTGCCCAGCATTGATGAATCGGAAGGGGCCGATCCTGCTCCACGATAACGCCAGACCACACGTTGCACAACCAACGCTTCGACGAGTTGGGCTACGAAGTTCTCCAACATCCGCCTTATTCACCTGACCTCTCTCCTACAGACTTCCACTTTTTCAGGCATCTGGTCAACTTTTTGAGGGAGAAAAATTTTCAAAACCAGGACGACATTGAAAATTCTTTTCGTGATTTCATTGAGTCCAGGGATTCGGATTTTTTTTTCTGGTGGAATAAGAAAGCTTGTTGAACGTTGGCAAAAGTGCATTGATTCAGATGGAAATTATTTTGATTAAATATATAAGGTTAAAGTAAAGATATGGCGTATTTACAATACCTACTAAAAACCTGCATTAATTTTGCATCAACCCAATAACTTACGGCAAGTTTCAAGCAACTCGAGGTCATTTCAAAAATCAAAATCTTGTGCGCTCAAAACACGACTTCCACTTACCTCAATCAATAAGAACTTTGAATAAATTTATAAATAAAAAGAGGTCGATGAAATTATATAAAGTTTCGTATTTGTGAACATGTGTTTCATTAAATAATCTATTGTATTATAATCTACAACAGACATTTAGTTTTATCCGCTTTTCGTCGCAGTCCATTAACTTTTACAACGTTGTGTATAAGATAACATTTTAAAAAAGATATTTTTCTTTTTAGTAAATATTATTATTATTAACATTACTGTTCTTATGATCAGAAAACCAAAAATTACACTAACAAATATTTTTGCTATTTTCTCCTTTAGCAGGTCATCAAATTCGTATAACATATACGAGTAAATGTTTTTTATCAATACTAACGAAATGAAATGATTAATTTTTTCGAATATACAAATTTATACAATAGTTGCTTTAGAGGAAGAAAATACAAAATTTCGCAATTTATGCCATGTCATAAATGAAACTTATATCGTATGAAAGCCAATCCAATTCCACATCGATATAGGGAGTATCATAAAAATCGTTAAAGTCGTATTTGAGAAAATCGTAAAAAGGTGCAATATGCTTGGTTAAAAGTGGCTACTCTGGTTTACCTATTTTCATGAAAAAGTCACTGTAACATCTCGGGCGTATAGTTGTCTTGAATATGAAATTTCAGTCCGTACAAATTTTCTTTTTCGTGCTAGACTTACCACACACAAACAGACCTTTTTGCAGGACTTGGTTATTTGGCCTCAGGAGACCCTAAAACGGGTATTTTCAAGTTCGAAATTTTTCATGATCGCAATACTTTCCTTTCCTATTTCATATTATTACTATATATTTCATATAAAGGTAAGTGAAAGTAAAAATGATATCAGGTATATTATTATAAACATTTTTTCGCTGACAGTTTAAAATGGCCGAATTAACCCGAAACGTAGTGATTTTTAAATAAAAATTATTTCGGTTGGACTAACTTAAAATATATCATACAATCTGCAGATCAAAAACAGCAAAAGACATGAATGTTTTATTTTTGTTTTTCAATTACACAAAATTAAAGGCACTTAAGAAAGAGATATTTTGAAAATTCGTCATTGTCGCTCCAATGTACTATTTCAACAATGATTAGATCAAACTAAAATTAAATTATATTTAATTATCAATTGGTATAAATCGTATTTCACTTACATACATATTCCATGTATATGGAAAGTGAAAGTAATAAAATATTAACTGTGTGCGTTATTTAGTAAAAATCCTTAGGTAATAACATTACTAGATTTAACAACGGGGATAAATGTCTCCATATTGTTTTTTGTATATGTTTATACAATTAAAAATATTTATAATTTTTCTAATTAAATAGAGAAATAATTAATCCGCCCACAAGAAAAAAGCATAAAAGTACATATTTCTTAATAGAAAAGCACGCAAAAAAAAAAAAAAAAAAATTGTTTTTTTCACTTATTAATATATATCGTTTTATATTTTAAAAATTAAAATCTAATACGCATAGCAACACAAACCAATACTAATAAATTAAAGACCATTGAAGACATCCATTGTTATATTCACAGCTATACAATGAACAGATCTATCCATCACTTAATATCCTTTAATAACAATCGTACAACGATTCATCATTCTGTTAAATTACATAGCTTTTATTGTATATTACATAGATATAACTGTTATTTATTAATATATTTATTTATTTTAATCAATTCTAAGTTCAATTAAGACAAAGACAATCTAATTAAAAGTTTGAGTAATTCCTTTTAGACACAGAACAATATGTAATCAATAGGAAAATATGTATTCGATTTTATTTAATGGATTTTAACTGTATAAATATGTTTACGTTTTGCTAGATATGCAAATTATTTACATGCCCTGAGAAAACTTTATATTAAAACAATACATTAGATTTCATGATAGAAAATATGACAAAAATAATGTAATGTACAGAACAAAATTAATCATTAAAAAATCTGGTGCGGGCAACACACGACTTTCACTTATCTCCATTTTAAAAATCGATTAAAGAATTTTCAAATACAGTTAGAGATAAAAGTTAGTAAAACCATTAAAGAATTAATTTAATTAAATGTGTATAGAAACATGTGTTTTATTAAAAATCTACTATATTATTATATAAAATAAATCAGTTAGTTATCCTAATCGTTTAATGTTAAGTTTCACCTAAAAGAAATTAATCAAGTCTGTGAGAATGATTTAGGATCCTCTACATGTTTATACAAATCTTAATTATTCCTGTTTGTTTCAATATTTTATGGCTTATGTACGCCTACATAAATACACGATATACATTTATGACAGACTTTATGACAATGACCGCTATAACAATAGAAGACATTGAATACAATAGCCAACCAACTGATAATCAGTTTCTCGGAATGTTTTAATACAACCTTCTGACGATAGCTTACCAAGGACTTTTTTTTTTCCTGAGGTTATACATTAGACTTAAATACCTCGAGATTTATTTTATTCCATATATATTTCAAAATCAGTTTATTAAAACATTGGAAGGTTAGGTTTATTCCTGTACGAACAGCAAAAGATTGTGTTTAAGGACATCCCAAATTCAGTGTGTTTTTATCATTTTTTTTTTTTTTTTCGAGCTCAAATTATGGTAAAGAAGAAGAATAATCTTACAGATTATCAGAAAGTGTTATACTAATTTTACTAACATATTGTTCTATGCCTAAATTCGTGAGATTAAACAAACTGAATGTCGTAGATAATAATAAAATAGATTATTTATTAAAACACATGTTTCTATTAAAATCCAATGTTAATAATTCTTTAACAATTTATTTTCGTAAGCCCATACTTCCAAGCAATTATTATTTAGTTTTACAATCTTTTCTCTATGACCGCTTATTTTCTGTCCGACAGGGTTCCGACACCTCATCAGTCAAGCCAGTCCCTACAGGAGTTCCCCAAGGTTCTATCCTGGCCCCACTTCTGTACTTAATATACACATATGACTTACCGACAATCGAAAACATCTTAACTCCGACATATACCGATGACACTGCAATTATTACTAAAAACACAGACCCTACACAGGCCAGTATGAGTTTACATTACTTAGACAATGTACAATACTGGTGTAGAAAATGGAAATTAAAAATTAACCATAACAAATCACTGTTACATTTACACTTAGCTCTTTTGCCCTCCAGTTTACATAAAAAAACATCAGATACCACAATCAAACACAGTAACGTACTTGGGACTTATTTTTGACAAAAGGTTGACATGGGGCCCATACTTCAAGACTAAACGTAAAACTCTTAAATTTTCGACTGAGACTATTGTATTCGATACTTCATAGACATTCTAAATTACCCATCAGACAGATACTTAACGTATAAACTTATTTATTAAAACCAATATGGACTTATGCTTACCAAATATACGGACCTGCTAAAAAGACACACATACGAAAAATACAAACATTTCAATCGCAATTTTTAAGACTGGCAACGAATTCACCACCATATGTTTCAAACGATACCCTTCATACTGACTTACGTATTCAACTACAACAAACCATATTCGATCGACTTGCAAACGATTTCACGACAAACTAAATGAACACATAAACAAACTTGTGCAAAACATGGCTACGACGACATATCATCCATAACTCGGCGTAGGCTGGATGAGGGACCTCCTGACCAGAAAATATAGTTGTGCTTAATGTCAGGAGGATGCACTACTGGGTGCTGTCTCCCTCATGCCTGCCCACACCATGTTTACTTAGATTTTAGCACATTTGCTGATTGTAATTTATTTTACAGGTGTAAATAAAATGTTAAGTGAAAAAAAAGTTATTTTCGTTTTTAAAATTGTTGAAAAATTCTTAAATTGATATGAATAACTGAGGTAAGCGAAAGTCTTGTGTTGCGGGCACCAGATTTTTTAAAATATATATTCCTGAATTACTTAACTATCATTTCACATGACCTTTTACTTTCATTAGGCATATATAAAATGTATAGTAGGAGGAAGTACTGCGATGAACATTTCTGAATTTCAGTTTTCACATGAAATATATGTTTTAGAGCTTTTGAATCCAAATGACCAAGTCCCGCAAGAAAGTCTGTGTGTGTCTAGTTTAACTAGTAAAATGATAACTCGTATTAAACTGAAATTTTTTTTTTTTTTTTTTTTTTTTTTTTTTCTATGATTGATGATTTTCTATTATATGGAAATTGTGATACGATTTATATTGTTAGAATGTTTTATCAAAAATAAATGATTCCGTTGAAAATCATATAATTCTTTCAAATCTTTTTAACTCTTTTAATCTTTTTTTATATATTTTTTATAAGTCTTTATTTAAATGTTCTTAAATTGATTTTAACAACAGAGGTAAGTGAAAGTCGTGAGTTGAGATTAGATTTTTTTGATGAATTATTATTTTATTTATGTGTGTGTGTGTGGTGTATGTTTTTTGAGGAAAATGCATTTCCCTCAGGACATCTGCATATTTATGGTATACCTTCAAAAAAATTGTACATAAATGATAATTTGTGAAGCAATTCCGAATTTATGGGCAAGATAACGGTGTCAAATAGTACAGAATTTTCAAAAAAAAAAAAATAAACAAATAAAATTAAATAAATAATTCGGTATAGTCGTCATAAATTAAATATAAAAAACGTGATAGAGGATAAAGCGTGCACAGCGTTAAAGCCACTAAAACCTTGGCAATGACTCGACTTTCCTACATGACGTGACGTCTAGTCCTATCTGCCAGCAAGTCTAGAATTCCCGGTTACCTCAACGTTCAGGGAACTCTGTTGAATAGTTTCAAATATTATGATTTCCACATTTTATTTAATTATTTTAAATAAATAATTTTTAAAATATGAGATAACTAGAAATGTGCACTTAACAATGACCAAGTCCCGCAAAAAGGTCTGTGAGTCCGTGTGTTTGTAGTAAGTCCAGCAAGAAAACGAAAAGTCCTATAAAACTGAAACTACATATTTAAGATGAATATACGCTAGAGATGTTATAGCAACTTTTTCATAAAAATCAACCAACTAGAAAAGCCACTTTATATCACGCGTTTTGAACTTTTTTACGATTTCATCGAAAACTGCTCTAATGATTTTGATTAAACGCTATATATCGATGCAAAATTTGATAGACTTTAATATTAAGTAAGTTTTATTCTGACTGAAATAGTCTGATAGGGCTTAAATACTAATATTTCAAATTTCCTCCTCTTAGTATTAAAGTATCTTTAATTTTGTATATTTAAAAAAATCAGGCACATCATATTATTAGAATTGATAAAAAATGCCTAAATATTCAAGTTGAGCAAATATTATTAACAACTTAAGGAGAAAAGTGCAAACATATTTTTTTAAAGATTTTTGTTTTTTTGAACAATATACTTCTTCTTTTGCATCACCCTGTAGTGCCTTTCAGCGTAGGGGAGCGTTTAGGCAGGATTGCCAATGTTCCCTGTTGTATGCTAGATTTCTGGCTTGGCGAATATTTTTATTTCGTTTCTTGCATGAACGGTCTACGTACTCCAGGTACGACATTCTTGGTCGGCCACGGGGTCTTTTACCAATGGGAATATAGTCCATGGCTTTCAATGGATCTCTGTGTCCCTCCATCCGGACAACATGTCCAAACCACTTAAGCTGCCGAGTTTCCAGGACATCCTTCATTGAGGGAACTCCTAACTCCTCTCTGATCCTATCACTGCGGATGCAGTCCCGTCTTGTTCTCCCTGCGATTCTTCGGAGAAATCTCATCTCCGCAGCAATGACTTTGCTCTCCAGTCTGCTAGTCATCACCCACTTTTCTGCACCATAAAGGAGTATAGGAAGGTACACCGCTTTAAAGATGTGCAGTTTCACATTTCTGCTGACTTCTCTCTTCCCGATCACTGTACTGCAGATCTGGCAGTATACAGCGTTGGCCTTGCTTATCCTGTTCACTATTTCTGAGTCTACTTTCCCAGATCTATGCATAACAGTGCCGAGGTAGGTGAAATCTGACACCTCTTCCATCGCCTCTCCATTGCAGTATACCAAAACATCTTCCTGTACCCTTCCAACCTGTAAGATCTTACTCTTGCTGGTACTGATGGTCATGCCCTTCCTGCGGAGCTCTTCATTCCATTCGTCAACTGTTTGCTGCAATTTCTCTACAGAATCTGCAATCAGGACAATATCGTCCGCATACAGGAGAAGCTGTATCACGACTGGAAGCAGATTCCTTCGCCCTAGGAAAGTCCTTTCTGTTCGCCTTTTGCAGATTGCAGCTATTTCATCTATATATAATGTGAATAGCAATGGGCTTAAGCTATCCCCTTGTTTAACCCCTCTAGCTATGCTAAAATGGTCAGATTCCTGCCCATTTAGTCTCACTATACTCTTTGGATCTTGGTATATGGATTTTATAGCTTCCACCAGGCTTCTTGGAACATTCTTGGCTCTTAGTGTTTCCCATATTTCGTTTCTTGGGACCGAGTCAAATGCACCTTGAAGGTCTAGGAAGGCAAGGTACAAATTTTTATTATGAACCCATGATTTTTGCATAATATTCCTAAGGGTGAATATATGGTCCTGCGTCTGACGTCCTGGTCTGAATCCAGCTTGCTCCTCTCCTATAAACGGCTCAATTAGAGGTTTCAGTCTATTATACAGGATGGTTGTATACAACTTGTATACCACTGAGGACAGGCATATAGGTCTGTAGTTGGATCATACAGCCTGGCTGCCTTTTTTATGTATGTATTATATTCCCATTCTGGAGGGATCTTTTTCTCATCCCAGGCTTTTTGAAAAAGTATTTGGAGAGACTTCATTAACTCCATTCCACCATACTTAACAAACTCTCCAACTATAGTATCCCGTCCTGGAGTTTTTCCTGTCTTGATCTTTTCGATAGCTAGCTCAACTTCTTCCTCCTCTATGACCTCATCGAACTCAGCTTCATTCCAGCACTCTTCTTGACTGTTCAAAGGATATATATGTTTATTTATGAATTGTTTTTCATAGTGTCTCCTCCATACCTCTAGTATGCCTTTATCTTCTGAGACCATTTCTCCTAGCTCATTCTTAATATTCCTGATTCCCTTGACTGTTCGGCCTCTCAGTGCTTTGATTTTTTTCCAGAAGCTATATATATATATATATAACATAAAGCTATGTTTTCACAATGATCTTGGTTCAATCTCTCTCCAAATTCTTCCCAAGATCTCCTTTTTGCAGTTTTTACGGCCTGTTTGGTATTATTCCTGGCCAATACATATGACTGCCATTTTTCCGCGGTTTTGGCAGTGCAATAATTTTTCCAGGCTACCTTCTTTTCTTTAACCAGCGCTTTTAATTCATCGCTCCACCTTGCAGTCCTTTTACCTTTTGTATATATTCTTTTGACTCCGCAGACCAATGTAGCCGACTCTAGGATACTCTCCTTTATATGTTTCCATACATCATCCAAACTAGCATCCGCATCCAATTCCTGAAGTTTTCTTTTCAGTTCCTCTTCATATCTCTGTCTTATCTGAGGGTCCTGAAGCTTTTTTACCTCAATCCTAGCGTATGCTTTTGGTTTTGTCTTGCGCTCCTTAAGTATCCTCGTATCGGCAACCAGTAGCATATGATCACTACCAATTTCTGCTCCTCTGATAACCTTAACATCAGTGAAAAACCTCCTGATTTTCCGGTCGTATATAAAATAGTCAATGACCCTATTTGCATTACGTTCCGCTTCTGAGAAGGTGATTTTGTGCACTGGCTTGTGAGGAAAATAAGAACAATATACCAGAAATATAAATGTATAATATACCGTTGGAAAGCTAAATATTCTAGAAAAAATATCATACACACAAAATTCTAAAAGTTAACGGGTGGGGGGATGAAAAGCCGATAAAACAAATTGATTGTAGAAGATAATAATATAATTGATTATTTAATAAGACACATGTTTCTATCCAAACTAAATTTAATTATTTCTTTAACAGTTTATTTTAATCTCTAAATGTATTTAAAACTTCTAAAATTGATTTTAACAACAGAGGTAAGTGAAAGTCGTGTTTTGCGTGTTGCGTTACTGGATTTTTTTTACATTCAAATTGAACTTTTTCTCAAGTTTAATTTAGTTTCCATGGGAGTCCCATTTAGCTTGCTGTGGAATATCTGTATAAAATCTTAAAGTGTATACACGTATGTTGCTAGATGTCAAAGGTTCATAACGCTCGACTATCGAGAGTTGCTGTATGAAGTTATTGTAGAAATAATTATTAACAATGTTAATTTATGGATTTATAACAACTTCCCACTTATTTTAACAACTTCAATACGTTTTGGTATGAAATAGTTTTTATAAAATCTTGAATACTGTGTGGTAAAATATAAATTGTACGATACTGTAAGGTGGCAACACTGTAACCTCCCTCGTCATGACACAACAAATAAAGTATGTTCATAAGTATATAAGAAGCTTATGGCAACTTTCTATCAACTTTAAATACTTACTTTAATGAATATTTACTTTGATAAAATCTTGCACTTTCCAACGCTTTTCAGTATGTTTTTCGTCTATATTTCAACTCATATTTCAGATCAGACTTTTCGATGCCTTGATTACAGAAAATTTAATTTTCCCATCTAAAGAAAAACTTAATTGCAATGTATTTTACTTATGAACCTTCAGGAAAGAATGCCCTAAAAGATAGTGAAAACCGTATCAAAATCCGTCGCGTGGTCTAGAAGGAGTTGGTTGAAACCAAAAATCGCAATAACATTATATATATATATATATATATATATATATATATATATATATATATATATATATATACATATATATATATACACACACACGTTTTTATAGATGTATGCTGTAATTACTCCTATAGCAACATATAAAAAACCCACGACTAAAACATACCGAAGTACACTTAACAGAATTGCGAAAGAAAACGCAACCTATTCCAGAAGTTGTGGAAATAAAGAGGCATGATTCACCAAAATAAAAGATAACAAAACGTGTGTAGGTAGTGAACTTTAGTACTACTTCTAAGTGCATTATGCAATCTCAGGTTTCTAAAGGAATCCTTAAATATGTCATCGTAGGCAAAGATAAGCCGCTCTTAAATCTTTCCGCAACGATAAAGGGGTGGTTCAGAGATGTGCTTTGAAGTCGGTGTGTCGTATAAATAGAAGTGAATAATTTATAAGAAAAACTCTTCCTAAAACTTAACGTAAGAAAGGTTGTATTATTACCTCATACTACCACATTAGTATACTATAGGATCCAGATCTAGTTTTTAGGTAGTACTTTTTTGTTAGACCTTTTTTATATCCTACAGTTCACCAACCTATTCGATTGGGTTGTGTTACATGAAATGTCCGTTTTCAAGGTAACGGATTTTTTATTAAAAATACGATATGAAAACAAGATAATTTTATTCGAAGTACCTTCTTTTTCTACACATTTTTCCCAACGTGACATCAACTTTTTTATCCCCGAACTGAAAAACTCTGAGCTATGAAGTGAAACAAAATATGAAAACGCACTTTTCACTTGATCATCATTTTCAAAAAAGTTTTCCTCCGACAAAGTTGTCTAAAATCCTGAACAGGTGGTAATCTGTTGGAGCCAAGTCGGGAGAATATGGTGGGTGCGGAAGAACTTCGTAGCCCAGTTCTTTCAATTTTTGCACGGTATGTTTTGAAGCATGGGGTCTTGCTGCCGCTCAGTGAGATCATGAGGTACCCATGCATCGAGCTTTTTTACTTTCCCAAATACGCTTTAAATGTCTGGAAACGGTAGATGCAATTGCATTTAGTTGTGCTGAGAGTCCTTTAACTGTTTGGTAGGGGTTTCCTTCTGCTGTATGTTTGAGGACATCGTTGTCTATTACGAACGGAGGTCTTCCTCGGGGCAAGTTTTCCAAGTCGGTATCCCCAGCTGAAAACTTGACAAATCAACGGCGAATGGTCCGTTCATTAACACTCTCTTTTCCAAACGCTTAGCAAATATTTCTAGTGGCCTCAGCTGCTGAATGGCCGAGTTTGAACCCGTACAAATATATTACTCGAAAATCGCGTGTTTCCAAGTTCATATTTGGAGGTACGCTAAAATGTGGCTAATTGATTGGGAAGCTAATGTTTATAATACAAAGGTAGAGGATAAGTAACTGTTTACTTTAAATATGTAAACATTCGGAAGAAAACAACAGAGACCTGCGAAATCCTTTATGTATTTCAGAAACTATAAAAACGTGCATTTCATGTGAAACAACCCAATAAAAAGGTGTGGAAGCCACGTGCGTGATTTTTTTTTTTTTCTGGTTATACTAGACTTTAGACTCTGCAATGTGAAAACAATTATAGGATAACGCTTCCGAGCATGCTCATAAAAAAAAAAATTAAGAAAATTGCGTGCGTATATATAAAATATATAATATTTTATATTATATATTTGGTTCTGATAAAGGCAAAAAAATGAATTTTGTTTCAAAATTATCCTATTTCCAAGCGAAACATTTTCAAAAAATCAAGTGCGCGCAACACAAGACTTTTACTTACCTCCATTGTTGAAATCAATTTAAGGATTTTTAAAAACAGTTGAAATGTATAGGTAAGTAAAGGTTAAAGAATAAATTAAATTGAGATTCGATAAAAACGTGTGTTTTATTAAATAATCTACTATGAAGAACAATGAACAAGTTTTATCGGTTTTTCATCACTCAACAATAACATTAACAATTTGTTTGTACGATAATATATTTTTCTAATCTTTAGCTCTCAAACGGTATTGATAAATCGAATGCTCTTATGTTAAAAAAACAAAGATTGCATCAAAAAATATTGGTTCGCTCTTTTTTTCTTTAGTTGGATTTTGAATTTGTTCCACTAATATACCTGGTTGGTAAATAGTTATGTATGAAAAACTAAAGGCACTTAAGGGTAAGAAAATTTAAAATATCGATATTTATCCCTGTCAGACTATTTCAATCAGAATGAAACCTATATTATATTAAAGCTCATTAAAAGTCACATTGATACAGCGAGTTTAATCAAAATCATTAGGGCCATTTTTGTTACTAAAATGTCACCCAATCCCTATAAAGTTTTTTTCACACAATTTTAAATATTAGGTTGTTTCACATGAAATGTAAGTTTTTAAAGTTTCTGAAATACATAAAGAATTTGCAGTCTCTGTTGTTTTCTTCCGAATGTTTACATATTTAAAGTAAACAGTTACTAATCCTCTACCTTTGTATTATAAACATTAGCTTCCTAATCAATTACCCAATTTTTAGTATACCTCCAAATATGAACACGGAAACACTCGATTTTCGAGTAATATTTTTGTACGAGTTTAAACTCGGCCATTTAGCAGCTGAGGCCGCTAGAAACATTTGCAAGGCGTTTGGGAAGGGAGTGTTAATGAACGGACCATTCGCCGTTGGTTTGCTAAGTTTTCAGCTGGGGATACCGACTTGGAAAACTTGCCCCGAGGAAGACCTTCGTCCGTAATAGACAATGATGTCCTCAAACATACAGTAGAAGGAAATCCCCACCAAACAGTTAAAGGACTCTCAGCACAACTAAATGCAAGTGCGTCTACCGTTTCCAGACATTTAAAGTGTATTGGGAAAGTAAAAAAGCTCGATACATGGGTACCTCATGATCTCACTGAGCGGCAGCAAGACCCCAAAATATACAGTGCAAAAATTGAAAGAACTGGGCTACGAAGTTCTTCCGCACCCACCATATTCTCCCGACTTGTCTCCAACAGATTACCACCTGTTCAGGAATTTAGACAACTTCGTCAAAGGAAAATTTTTTGAAAGTGATGATCAAGTGAAAAGTAGCGTTTTCAGATTTTGTTTCACTTCAAAGCTCAGAGTTTCAGTTCGGGATAAAAAAGTTGGTGTCACATTCAAAAAAAATGTGTAGAAAAAAGAGGTAAATACTTCGAATAAAATTATCTTGTTTTCATATCGTATTTTTAATAAAAATCCTTTTCCTTGAAAACGGACATTTCGAGTGACACAACCCAATATTTCTCCTTCTCCACACTTACAATATAGGAGCCTGAAATTTGGCAAAATTTTACATCATCACGTCATGAAAAAATTAAAAGATTTCTCGGATCAACGCAAATAGGTTTTATGATGCAAAAACCACAACAATTTTTTAGAATTAAATGTTTGACTAATTCTTTTTATTCATTAACATTTACTTTTCCAAATGTGTTTTACCTTTTAAGTAGAGATTTTCTAAAGCATATTATATTGAATGGAATAACATTAATATCTGCTTGTTTTGAATATTAGCCCAATGGCAAACAAACAGTTATGTGTTTATAACGGTTTGTCTACTTTACATTTTCAAATTTATACACATCATCATTCCATTTTCTCATTGACAACTCGTCCACATAAAATCATCCTTAAAATTGTAACTGCGTTTTCGAATACTATTACCATGTTAATGACATTCGGTTTACATTTGTAAAAAAAAAAAAATAAAAAAATAATAAAAAAAATAAATGAAACCTACTAGTTTCGGAGTTATTTAAAATAATAAACCAGTACGATTTAAAATGATTAATGAAGCCAGAATTAAACATCACTATAAATATCGAAAGACGTTCAAGATCCCGTAACGAATAACTTTCACCATTAGCATAACCCCGGTGAAGATTACAATGCACAACTTAATGCTTCTAGTTATTACGTTCCGCCCAAGATTTGGGTCAAAGAAAACAGGACCCAGAAAATAAATGGACTGGTACGCAGCTTTATTGAGTAACGTTGAAGCTCAACTAGGAAGAGAAACATTTGTACAGTAAAATATTCCAGAATAGAAGCATTAAAATAAAATAAATCTGGTGCGGGCAACACACGACTTTCACTTAACTCCATTTTTAAAATCAATGAAAGAATTTTCAAAAACAGTTAGAGAAAAAAATACGTGAAACTATTAAAAAAAAAAAAAAAAAAAAAAAAAAAAAAAAAAAAACTGTACCACTACAACCCATGAAGGGTCTTGGGCTCAGTACATATAGAGATTCGTACTGTTTCTAGGCCAACGGCAGTGCAATGAGGTGATTAGGCCTTAATCACGCTCAGCCGCCAGGTTTTCCCCCAATTATTTTGGGTACCCATTTTATAGAGGCTGGGTCTGCCCTAGGAGGGTCTCCATACCCTAGGGTCGCCCCCCGACTGAATTAACAGAATAAATAATATTCTGCCTCAGCCGGGATTCGAACCCAGGACCCGGAGGAAGGAATTAATTAAATTAAATTTCTATAGCAACATGTGTTTCTTTAAAAAATCTATTATATTATTATCTAAAATAATCAGTTAGTTTTATGTTCACTTTATCACTCTCTATTAACTTTTAAAAGCTTGTGTATGAGGTAATATTTTTTCTAAAATCTTTAGCTTTCCAACGGTACATCATACATGTATATTACTGCTCTGTTCAAATGTTCAAAAACAAAAAATTGCATTAAAAAAATATTTTTTCTGTTTTCTCCTATAGTTGGGTATCGAATTTATTCAATTTACATATTTACCTGTTTTTGATCAGCTTGTTAACGCTTATTAATTTATTATATTAATAATATAGTTATTTGTATTGAATCTACAAAATTAAAGGTACTTTAGAGAAAGAAAATTTTTAATATCGGCATTTAAGCCCTGTCAGACCATTTTAATCAGAATAAAACCTACATGATATTAAAGCCCATTAAATTTTACATCGATATAGCGAGTTTAATCAAAATCGTCGGAACCGTTTTCGAGAAAATCGAAAAAAGGTGCAAAATGCATGGTATAAAGTGCCTCTTCTGGTAAGCTCATTTTGATGAAAACAGTTTTGTCACGTCTCGGGCGTATAGTTGTCTTAAATATGAAATTTCATTTTCATAGGACTTACCGTTTCCGCCCGGGAGTTACCACACACACACACACACACACACACACACACACACACACACACACACACACACACACAAACATACACACACAGACCTTTTTGCGGGACTTGGTTATTTGGACTCAGGGGACCCTAAAACGTGTATTTCCGTTGAAAACTGGAATTCGAAAATTTTCACGATCGCAATACTTCCCCTTACTATATATAGTAAGTGAAAGTAATAAATTAAATTAAATTTCTATAGAAACATGTGTTTCATTAAAAAATCTATTATATTATTATCTAAAATAATCAGTTAGTTTCTAAAGTCAATGTTTCCATAGAAACTTAATTTAATTTTTTTTTTAATTTTTCAAGTCTAACTTTATTCAAAAGTTCCTAAATAGATTTTAACAACGAAGTTTAAGTGGAAGTCGTGGGTTGCGCGCACCAGATTTTTATTCACATCATAGATATTAATATCTTATTACCTTATTTTTTAATATCATAGAAACTGTGACGTAAACATGTGACAGTAATTCACTTACCTATTTGTTTATAAAATAAGTAAATAAAATGGGATTACAAATTAGGGCAGTTTCTAAAACTAAGAAATGAACAGCTCCAAATGCCGATGATTATAATTAAATTTCCATAATTTAAAAAACTGGGCGTAACAAAGAAATTAAGGAATAGATTAATTAATTAAGAGCAAAAAACATAAATTAATAACAGCTACCGCAAGTTGTGAAATAAGGTATTGATTTTGGGGAAACCGGCTGCCATTTTAAACTGAAGTAAACTCCACACAAAGCGCCCTAAGCAACTCACCAGATAATGATCAGATAGACATTTATACCAGGCGTGTTATTATCATACATTTAATGTTCAAACGAATGTTTCCCATTAATCTCTGAAATTGAATTAAACACAACTTGTAATTACTGGAGTTAGAAAATTTTCACGATCGCAATACTTTCACTTACTGCCTACTTCATATATAGGTAAGTGAAATTAAAAACGGCTAAATGTAAAAATATACAACTAATTCCATATTCAACGAAAGGAGAAAAGAGCTAACAAATTTGTTCACCCAATTTTCGTGTTTTTGAACAGTAATATTGTTCTTAAGGGACCCAGTCCCAGAATCAGTTCATAATATTGCTTTATTGAGAAATAATACAATCTGCCACTATCTTGGGCAATAAGTATTAGGGCTAAAAGAAGTCATTCATACCATATGTACAGAGTAAAAACAAAACAAAACAGATATAACAATAAAAAAAAAATAAAAAAAAAGTAATAATAAAATAATGCATAAATAAATAATAATAATTAACAAAAAAAAAAAAAAAAAATATATATATATATATATATATATATATAACATAAGATGAAATAAGATAAGTAAACTAAAAATAAAATATAAAGTAAATAAAATCTTGGCCACATTCATACCTATATACATTATTTACATACTGCCCCTGGGAACTCCGAATCGAACCCCTACACCCAGAAGTGGATGGAGTGGTACAACACCATGAGTTCCCAGCGCCTCTCATTCAGCCGCGTCACCAGTCTAGCCAGTGGAGACTGAGTGAGGGCGCTAGAGCCATACACTCTCAGGCATGAGTGGAGAAGTTGGCCATTAATCCCAGAATAAAAATTATTTTTCTATTCTATTCTATTCTATAGATGTATACCGCTGGTAAAGCTGATGATTTTAGAAAAATATGAAATACTATCGAGCTAGACCGCAGGGTACTGCTAGTTGATATAGAAAACTCCCTGAATAGAGACTTTCTTTGAACAGGATTTGGCATCAACAGAACTTCCCCATTATCCTTTATATTTACCCCGCTTACTTCGAAGATTAACCTTTAGTGAGCTTGAGAAATCTAATTATCAATGAAAGGACTCCTAACAAGATTGATTAATCAGTCTGGAACGGACAGGTGCACTTGCAGGTCAGCTTAAAGGTCATCACAGAGGAAGAGATAGAGTATCTCGATGAATCTCTTCGGCGTGACGCTAGGGATGAGTCACGATCTGTGTCAACGAGGAAACGGAATAGATCGCAAAACTGATAAGAGTATGAGCAGCAGAAATTAAATAAAAAAGTGCAAACCAGCTAAAACTTCACTCCTCTAGCACCAAATAAATTAACAAGTGAAGTTGTAAGCTTGTATATGTAGGTGTGCCAAGACGTCCAGAGAAGAAACATTTAGAGTTCCCATTGGTTAAAGGTGTAGTAAGATACACATATATATTGAGGCGGAGTGACTGAGTGGTTTTGCGCGCGATGCCCAGCAACAAAAGATGAAAAAGAAATTCGAAATAAAATAATAACGAGTTCGCATCTTGGTGATGGGGGCTTTCATCTCGATATTTACCTCCAGCCCTCAACCCTAGGCCGGAGAAACCCCCATATGGCCTTCAAACTTGGAAGGGGTCGAAAAAAAGAGACTTTAAACTAACAAACAAACTATTCTATTCTAAGCTGAGTAGGAACGTTGACATTTTTACTCCATGACCTCAACTAATAAAGTTCAACTAAACCAAGCAGGAATCAAACTAACATTCAAATAGGAGCTTAAATATTAGCGAAATAGGGGTAAAAAAACAAATATATTTACACAATAATAACCACTATTTTATTATTGTTATTATTATATACATATTAATTGTATTATTATGCACTGTTTGTGAGTCTAATAGGACTTTGCTACAGTGAGTCCTAAATTTTGCCGATCTAGATTTAACTAGAATAGGAAACTAGGAAACGAGTACCTTACATCGCACACGGACCACATTATTACGTCCCCTCCGAAGGACGGCAAAACCAAGGATTTTCACTCCCAATAAAAAATAGTAGGGTCTCCTGGGATTTGAACCCGGGACCTTTGGCACATAAGGCTGTAATGCTAGCCACTACACTACAGGTGACCTCCAAATAATTACGAGCCTGGATCTCGGTGCCGGGAGTCCTTTATCTCGGCATTAATCCCATACTTACCCCTTAACCTAGAAACCCAATATAACCTGAGGTAGGGGCTAAATAAAGAAAAAACATAATATAACCACTATTTTATTATTATTATCTATTAAATATATTTGTTATTGATACTGATTGTGAGTCTAATCAGAAATTGCTATAGTGGGAGTTCTAAATTTCGCCAATCCAGATTTAAATAGGTTATCTGCATGGAGATCTTCACTTCGCATAGGCTAGGGGCCACTGTTCAACGTTCCCTCCGGAGGAAGGCAAAGCCAAGGATTTTTTACTTAAAAACTGTCGCCATCTGCCGCGTTTGAAGGCAGTTATGCTATGCTAGTCTCCCCTTTGTCTTCTTTTCATTTTCATTTTCTTTCCTGCTATTATCAAACATCTAAACTGTGTATAATAATAAACAGTTTTTACCATATTTCTGTTATTTTATATCCGCCAACCAAAACATCACTTCCTACATGTTCATTTCACCGTCAACCATTTAATATTCAATAATAATTACTTTATTACTATCTTAATACAATGGTACTTAATTTATGATTATCTTGTATCAGTTATAATAATATATTTGCATCATAGATTAAGCAATATTTAATAACCGTATCATATTACCGAACGATAATATATCAAACTGAAGTGGCGAAATAATGAAAAAACAATTATTTCACAAGTCAGTTCGAAAACGACATCTTTATCAAAAAGTTATTGTTGAAAAGATAATATTTGAACTTATTACATAATTTTTAATGTATAAGGATTCGCACTTGGTGTCAATAATTATCAGAGTTTCAGTATCCAATCACACCCTAATAATTAATGAGACACTTTATAATGATGGGTTGTTAAATCATTTTTAATACTGAATACTTGTTTATAAAAATTTCCCATTTTCACAAGTATGATGGATGGATGTAAGAAAAAAGAAGGGATACCTGGTAATTTTAATATATTTAAAAATATAGTCTTCATATGATAATGTTTTATAATAATTTAATTATCTACATTTTATTTAAATCTTCACGAGTAAATAGTATATCAAAATTAAAGATTAAAAGATTTAAAATAATAACTTTAATAATAAAATAGGTTAATACGAATAAAAATTATTTTAAATATGAAATTCAAATAATAATAAAACAAAAAATTTATAGAGCATTATAGATGACTTTAAGTAAAAATTAAATGAATTATCTACAATGCATTTTTCTGTAACATTTACATTATGAAAATATAAACAGAAATAAGATTTAACATGGATTTATTTACATAGACTTAAAATATATAACTGTGAAAAATATTCTAGGAACTTAACATAACGTCATAACAAAAAACTTATTTGATCAATTAATTGACAATATTCGAATCAGAACTAACATTTATGGCAACTTGAATCTTTTAAATAGAACACAATGATATTTGCACCTGTAAAATAAATACAATAAGCAAATGGGTTGTATTTCACAAATATGGAAAACATGGCATGATTAGACATGAGAGAGACAGCACCCAGTGGTGCATCCTCCTCACATTACACAATATTTTCAGGTCAGGCGGTCCCTCATCCAACTCCTTTCCAGCCTACGCCGAGTTATGTTAAGTATGTCAGTTGTAGCTATGTTTTGAACAAATTTGTTAACGTGTCCATGTAGTTTGTCATTAAATCGTTTTAAGTCAATCGTAGGTGGTTTGATGAAGTTGGAATACGTAAGGCGGTATGAAGGGTATCGTTTGAAACACACGGTGGAGAGTTCTTAAAAATTTGGATTGGTTTCGGATTTTTAGCTGATCCGTAAATTCAGCAATCCTAAGTCCATATAGGTGTTAGTAAATAAGTGTATACGTTAAGCTTCTGTCTAATGGGTAATTTGGAGTGTCTATGTAGTATCGAATATATAGTCTGAGTCGAAAGTATAGTTTTACGTTTTGTCTTAAAGTGTGGGTCCCATGTCAAAAATTGGTCCCAAGTACGTTATTGTATTTGATTGCGGTAAAGGGTGATTGTCTAAATAAACTGGAGGGCAGGTTCCTTATGTGTAAATGTAACATGTAATAATGATTTGTCAAGGTTAGTTTTTAGTTTCCATTTCTTAAACCAGTTTTGTATTTTATATTCTTCAGAATAAATCAGTCTTATATAAAATTATACTCTAAAAATATTGTACTGAATACTTTTTGCAAGGATTAGGAGAGTAATAACCAAACCTGCTTATGAGTCTATTTTGATCATGCATTTGGTAAAATTAAATAAATCATGTTTTTATATAGTATTTCGTTTTTCTATTAAAATAGTTACTCCTAAGGGAAAAAATTATGGAGAAAAAAAAATAATTAATTAACTTTATATCTTGAGAAGATTCAAAACATGATAATAAAATTAAATATGTAATTTAATGTAAGTTGCACTAACGATTTGATTAGATACCTATAACTAATAAGAAATCCTTGAAATACATTTTAATTTTTTATTTTAAAAATCACCATGTTGATGAAAACCCTTAAGGAAATCTTTCAAAGAAATAAAAATATAGAATAAAAAAATCCCTCACAAATATTTGACATAAAGCTAAAATTTTGACGAATATATTTTTTATTAGACATGAACTCAAACTGATATGACAGCTAATGTTAATGTAAAACATTGTGTAATAATTTAGTGTTATAAAAAAGTACAGTTATAAAAATAGTAATCATTCCCATTTCGATTTACTATGTATTACCATGATGATGCAAAAAATAAATTGTTATTGCACAATTTTAAGAAACTTTTTTTTAAAATAATTTTTTGGTATCTTCTGATTAAATAAATCATTTCATGACTGGACATTTAGTTGTCTGTTATCGAACATCCATTGTAAATTTTAATATAATAATATTTTAAATTTAAGTAAATAAATTATAGATTAATGAAATATATAACTATTAATTAATAATGTTTGTAATCCACCAAAAAAAAATAAAAAAAATATTTCCCCGCTACAAAAGTTGAGGTCTTACATTTCAAGATACGGAGAACAAAATTTTTTAAAAAATACTTCTGTCCGCCGTATGAATAAAATATGTTTGTTGCTAATCTATAGAGAATTAAATTACCCACAAAAGAAAAAAAGAATCAATGAAATCGGTTTAGAAATATAAGAGGTATAACGTTTTGAAATTAGTAGTGGTGATTTAATTTACCGCTTTACATATTAGTTAATTGCCTGTAAACATATATATAAGCTGCCATACCCTAATATAGTTATTTGGGAATAATAAACCACTCTCCAATAATTTGCAGCATTTTTTAATAAGTGCCATAAAAATGTATTCAATGTATGTAAACATTTTTGTTCTAAATAAAAGTTAAGTATTTTGCTTAAAATAATTTATTTAACGTTTTAGGGTTGGGCAACTTTCTGTCATGTCTGAAAACTACACTGTCTTAATAGGTCTACCTAGATTTATATATACATAAATATAATATAAATATATAATATATTATATATATATATATATATATATATATATATATATATTTTTTTTTTTTAACTGTTTTAATATGATATTTTAAGAGAGCTTATTTGGGTAATTATGTCTATAGCTGATATGTAGTGAATTAGGAATTTTAAATCCAGGGAGGTTTTTTATCAATTTTAATGAGTATATATATATATATTGTTTTTGTTTTTAAAGAAAAGTTATATAAATACTTATGTAGTTAATTATAAATTTTAAATCCATTGAAGTTTGTTATTAATTTTACTGATCATATACATGTCATGTTTTTGAAGTTTAAATCAAAAACTGATTTTTTTGTTTGTTTATATGTTTGTTGCTAATCTATAGAGAATTAAATTACCCACAAAAGAAAAAAAGAATCAATGAAATCGGTTTAGAAATATAAGAGGTATAACGTTTTGAAATTAGTAGTGGTGATTTAATTTACCGCTTTACATATTAGTTAATTGCCTGTAAACATATATATAAGCTGCCATACCCTAATATAGTTATTTGGGAATAATAAACCACTCTCCAATAATTTGCAGCATTTTTTAATAAGTGCCATAAAAATGTATTCAATGTATGTAAACATTTTTGTTCTAAATAAAAGTTAAGTATTTTGCTTAAAATAATTTATTTAATGTTTGGAACAATATAAGAAATATCAGAGATATACAGTTTTGAAATTAGCAGTGGTGATTGGTCATTTTCCTTCGATTAATTTACCGCTTTTCATATTACTTAATTGCCTGTAAACAGCTATATAAAACTACCGTAGTTATTATGAAATAATAAACCATTGTGTAGTAATTTGCAGAGTTTTTTAACTATTTTCTAATATTCTTTGGACCGACACTCGAACCATCTTATCCTCCCTCACATTCATTTCGCGGTCAACTAGTTCAAAAACAATATTTTATAATTCAAAATAATAATAAAATATATCATAAATATCAATTAAGCATAATTGTTATTGAATAATAACGTCAGTACTATGTATAGTTAAAGTTATTATGGAGTAATACACCATTGTGTAATAATTCGCAGTGTTTTTCTAATTATTGCCATTAAAATGAGCATTCAAGTAGACGATTCCGATTAGTAAATATTGATTGTTCAATTTTAAGAAACTTTTTTTTTTTTTTAATTTCCATTTTACTATGTTTAATTATATCATGACTGGACACTTTTTCGTCCATTATCAGATTTTCGTTTAAATATTAATATAATTTTCATTTAAATTAAAATTATATATTCATAAAATATGTGACTATTAACAGACAGTTAAATATCTCCAATTGTAAACACATTTTAATGATTTTTCCCAAATAAACATAATATCGATATAGACGTTTTAGGGTTGGGCAACTTTCTGTCATGTCTGAAAACTACACTGTCTTAATAGGTCTACCTAGATTTATATATACATAAATATAATATAAATATATATATATATATATATATATATATATATATATATATTTTTTTTTTTAACTGTTTTAATATGATATTTTAAGAGAGCTTATTTGGGTAATTATGTCTATAGCTGATATGTAGTGAATTAGGAATTTTAAATCCAGGAAGGTTTTTTATCAATTTTAATGAGTATATATATATATATATTATTAATAGAATTATATAAATACTATATGTAGTTTTTTTTTAAA
This sequence comes from Piezodorus guildinii, assembly GCA_023052935.1. Lineage (NCBI taxonomy): Eukaryota > Metazoa > Arthropoda > Insecta > Hemiptera > Pentatomidae > Piezodorus > Piezodorus guildinii. The sequence continues at coordinate 71,172,986 of CM041298.1, forward strand.
AGAAAAGTTTATAAATACTTATGTAGTTATTATAATTTAAATCCATGATTTTGTTATTAATTTTATGATCATATACATGTCATTGTTTTTGAAGTTTAAATCAAAAACTATTTTTTATATTATATATATATGACTATAAATATATTATATATATTGTTTATATATATATATATATATATATAATAATGATAATATTACCTTATTACAGCCTGCATCTACGAGCCTGTCGTAACCCCTGAGAAGAGAAGGAGGAGTGGACATGATGATGGTTTTGTAGCTTGTCGGATACTGAGCTTGCCAAGACTCCGCCCCACCACATCGCCTCGCTACCGTTCGATTCGAATCACCTGACTACAATCGATTCCTGCGGTTACGTTTCTAGCAATTCCCATACCTATAGTATCATAATAAAAATAAAACCCATAAACCCTAAAATATATGTAGATATTTAAAAAATATATATATATTAAAAAAATACAACTAATAAATGATAACTAAACGACACGCATTCAGACGAACTACCCTAAGTAGTGCAGTCAAATTAGATTTCAAACCGAACATCCATAAATAAAAATCTAAAACCAGTCAGAAAAAGTTCCGTATTTTCCTTCTTTCATTGACTGGTAAACATATTCATGCTTACAGCGGAAAGTTTTCTAGAGGAGAGGGAAAGAATTAGAAAAACAATTTTTTTTCTGTAAATATTTCCAAAAGTATTTGCTTTATCAAAAACATTATTCTGTCAAAAAATTAAGTTATAAAAAATATCTTAAAAAAACTAGAGTGGACAACACACGACTTTCACTTACCTCCGTTTTTAGAGAATTTTCAAATACAGTAAGAGATAAAGATGAGTGAAACCATTAAATAATTAGTTAAATGTAATTTCTATAGAAACATGTATTTTATTAAAAAATCTATTATATTATTATCTAACATAATCACTTTTTTATCAGTTATCAGCTTTTCATCACTCTTATTTTTTTGATAATAACATTTAACTTATAACTTTTAAAAGCGTGTGTATGAGATAATATTTTTTCTAAAATATTTAGCTTTCAAACGGCATATTATACATGTATATTACTGTTACATTTAGTTTTTTCCTTTAGTTGGTTATCGAATTTATTAAATTTATATATTTACCTGTTTTTCATCAGGGGTAACAAGATAATATAGTTATTTTTATAGAATCAACAAAATTAAAGGTACTTTAGTAGAAGAAAATTTAAAATATCGGCATTTAAGCCCTGTCAGATGAACCCAATTTTTAATCAGAAAAGAGTGCAATAGCATGGTGGCTTAAAGTGGCTCCTCTGGTTAGCCGATTTGAAGAAGTTTTTGTAACATCTCGGGCGTATAGTTGTTTTGAATATGAAATTTCAGTTTCCCTAGCACTTTTCGTTTCCGTCCGGAAGTTACCACAGACACACACACAGACCTTTTAGCGGGACTTGGTTATTTGGACTCACGGGACCCTAAAACGTGTATTTTCGTTGAAAACTGGAATTCGAAAATTTTCACGATCGCAATACTTTCCCTTACTATATATAGAAAGTAAAAGTAAAAATTATATGAATTTCCTTGCTAAAATGAATTGGTTAGCGAAGATAATGAAGGGCAAAAAATGCATATAATTAAGAACTAGATTCTCGAAAACTATTAAACATGCAGTTGTCTATCACCAGTCAAATCCAAGCTAATTAAACGGGCCGTGATTTACTTACTGATCTTCATAATTTTCATAGGAAATATATTTCTAATGATATTTTAAATAATGAAAAAAATAAAATGTCGAAACGTTTCTTTGTATTTATTGTAATTTTCACTGTTTAAAGTAGTATCAACAGTCCTGTATTGAACGAATAAGTGAGTTGGTCTCCTCGAGGCCACCTTCTTTTCAGAGAGAATCGTCTCGGAGAGTTATCGTCTCGGAGTGATCAGGAATATGTAAGGAAGATAGGGATACGTACAAGTAGGTTTGTGTGGGCTGGGAGTTTGGAATGAAAAGAGGCATATCTATTTCGGGCCAGGTCTGCGACAAACGAGCTGTTAAGGTCAATATTTATCAGTAGATTTGTGACAAAATAAGGGCATTCAGATTTTGCGAAGGATTTTGGATTGCAAGGAATGAAAATGGGAAGAAATTTTAGTGACGTAAATGAGCTTCTCGTAAAAGACTGATGTAGACATTTTTCAAGTAAGTACTATAATATCCGGTATTATCGTTTCGTTCTTGTGTGAGGATCGGTCGAGACTATAAAACAGTGGTGTAAAACATTTACATAAACCTAAAAGAAACTAAAATATTGTAAAAAAGAGTAAATATAATACAATAATAAAAGATAATTTGACTTTAAATTAAGCATTTAAAATGTAAGCAATTAGTACAGTCATTGTTTTAGCTACGTTCTTCAAACTTTTCTCAACTTAAAGTTCTGTTCACTCGAAACCGGTTAATAGGAGCCTAGTTATCAATATATTACTGAAATAATATTTTATGAGGAATATATTTCTTTAATTTTCCCCGATCGGAAAATTCGGTGTTTGTTAAGAAACTCTTGCAATGAGTGCCAAAAGTGAAGGATGATAGCTACAGCCTCCTTTCCAAAGGGTTTTTTTTTTTTTTTTTTTTTTTATGCTAGGACAAAATCCTTGGTTATGCCGTCTTTTGGCGAGAAAGTACTATGGTGATCCCAACCCTGTGCGATGTCAGGTACTCTTTAAAAATCATAATCTTAATTTAACCTGGATAGGCTAAATTTATGACCCACATATCGTCCGATTAACTACAGCAACATAAAGTGACGTTAAATGAATAAACAAACAAATTTAACGGAAAATACTAGAATTCAATAAACGGTCTGGAGACTAGTAATTAAATTTATTTGTAATCTTAAAATTGTTTTTGCTCGGCATTTATATGTATTTAATGAACTTTTTATTGAGTATTATAATAAATTAAATTTCATCAAACAATAAGAAAAACGTTAGCTGATATTCGAAAAGACGTAACATTTTGATTCAAGTCTAGAAATAGCTTCTTTTTTTTTTTAGATTTTTTTAAAATTTTATAAACCTCTAAGGTTGTATTCAGTGACTTTCACGATGTTTTGTCGTTTTAAAATACACCTAAGACAATTTTACATCATAATTACCTTTAAATCATTCCACATTGACTGATTCATCTCGTAAAGTTTGGGAAAATGATTTAAATCACAGTAATTTAAGCAAAATCATATGTTTAAAAAATTAATATTAATCGGTATAAACTAGTTTTATTCCTCATATGACGTACAAATCAGTTTGTACCTATTGAACTAGTATTGGTACTAGAGCATTTCTTCATTACAATCTGGAAAAACAAGGTTACCCGGTTATCAGCGATGTCTGGGTATTGAACAAGAAGATAAGGGAGGTTTTATCCCATTTTAAATAAAATAATAAAAGATAAAACTACAAACGCAAAGTGTTACAGAAATAAACCATCACTATCAATGACAAGTTTGATAAATTTTAAAAAAAAATGAAGAACTCACATCAGCCAACATTGACGCGTATGAACTCAATATCAAGTCTATTTCAGGACTTCTTCTTTCATCGAATCTGAGGATATCGAAATGCAGCAACACTGATGGCATCAAGTTATATATAATTTGGCTTATTTTTTTAATAATACACATTTAATACGGGAATCAACTTTCTTTTAAATAACATTTTATAAAACACGCAAAGTTTTTCGATTTTACCTTCATATGATCATAAAATGTATACTATCATATGAACTTTTCGATAGCAAAAATATAAATTAAAAAAAAAAAAAAAACTTGAACCACAAAAACCCATGAAGGGCTTGGGGTTCAACGCAACAGAACGATCATAACTGTTTCTAGCCCAAGAAATATGCAAGCAGATGTTATTAATAATGCTGCAAATTATTACATAATGGTTTACTATTCCAAAATAACTATGTTAGGATATAACTATATATATAGCTGTTAACAGGCAATTAACTGATATGAAAAGCAGTAAATAACACAAAGGGAAATTGCCTATCACTATTGCTAAGTTCAAAACGCTATATCTCTGTTAGTTCTTAACCAATTCTTTTTTTTTTTTTTTTGTAGAAAATTTAATTCTCTGTCGAAAAGCAGAAACATATTATTTTATTTATAAATTCGCACCCTATCTTCAAAAATAACTGGGTTCTGAGCTTATGTATGGGTAAAATTTCAATTTTTGTCTTTGATTGTGTTCTCTTTTTTACGTTCACATACATATATATGGAATATATAGTAAGGGAAAATATTGCGATCGTGAAAATTTTCGAATTATAGTTTTCGATATTATTTTATGCACAAAGTTATAAAATGTAATGGGGGGTGATGAAAAGCGGATAAAATTAACTGATTGTTTTAGATAATAACATAATAGATTATTTAATAAAACACATGTATCTATAGAAAATCAATTTAATTAATTCTTTAAACTAATTTCATCTCTAGCGGTATTTAAAAATCCTTAAATTGATTTTAACAAGAGTGGTAAGTAAAAGTCGTGTGTTGCATGCACCAGATGTTTTTTTTTTTTGTTAGAAACACTAATAATTTGTTTCTCTCGGTGTTGAGATTGGCCATTAATTTTATATATATATATATAATATATATATATATATATATATATATATTTTATATTTTTTTTTCACCCCTACCTCGCCTTTGAATGCTATACGGGGGTTTCTCGGGCCCGGAGGGTGAGGGAGGGGATAACCTCTCTTATTGCCTTGTTATACGACTTCAGATATTTTCTTGGTTATGCGACTAAATATTTGTATTGTTTTTGGTTAACCCTTATTATTAGTCTCTCCCCCTTATAGGGTGCCTGGCTTCTATCCATGGCACCTATGAGGAATCCTAAAGGCAGCTGTTGAGTATAACCTCAAGTAGCATTTCCTTCCAGTTCCCTCTGCTAATAGATAGGTGCGGGTTAACTCCTAACTGGTTGGGTTACCTTATCCATAGCGCTGGGTATGTGCTTCTACCCCGGCGGACACCAACCTCTATCATAATCACTCTCTTATAGGACAGGCATAGTCGAGGCATTCTGAACTGTTACTATACGACTAACCAACCTCGAAACTTAAAGGAATTACAAGCGTTATATAGGCAAGATTTTAATTGTTTTCGTTTTTACTTTCACTTACCTATATATGAAATATATAGTAAAGGAGAGATTTACGATTGTGAAAATTTTTGAATTCCAGTTTTTAACGGAAATACACGTTTTAGGGTCCCCTTAATCCAAATGACCTAGTCCGCAAAAAGGTCCGTGTGTTTGTGGTAACTCTAGCGCAAAAACGAAAAGTCTTACGGAACTGAAATTTCATATTTAAGACCACTATACGCCCGAGATGTTACAGCAACTTTTCACTAAAATCGGCTGACCGGAAGCCCTACTTTATCCCATACATTTAGCACCTTTTTACGATTTTCTCAAAAACTTACGGCAAAAGATAAATTAACGGGAAATCGAATTCTTTTAAAATTAAAAGGTAAATCATTTGGAATGATTGGGATGCGAGTTTAATTTTCTCTGTTTTTTCCAGATTGAGGTTTTGATTTATTCAGGACACTAAGGGAAGTAAATTCATTCTTAGATTATTTTAAATAAAGTTAAACTTTGACAAAATTAAAATTTCGAATATTTATATGAGTCAGCCATGAGGGAGGTTGATACCTATTGCTATGTTTTTGACCGGCTGCTTTTCTAAGGTAGCGATATATTCAAAAACTACATTAATTGGTATATTTAATGTATGTATAGACTATATTTACTGAAACCATTGGATTTAATTTCCAAAGGTATCGTGTTTACCAACGTCAATAGGTGGAATGCAGGAAAAGATTAAATTAACCACGTTTCATAAATGGCATTATTATTAAAATTAGCTTATACACATCCATTCAATTTACACAACGCCTAGACTAACTAAAACCATGACAGAGAATACTGAAGGACATATTACTTCGCCAAACAATATTACAGAAACAGAGGTACCTTACAACCCTTAGTTGGCTCGCGAAGGTGGGATCCGTTTTAGGCGTCCTTTTTAAGTTTCATTTCTCAACATCTAACTCGCTCCTCTCCGACGGACTTCTCTCGGAGCTCACTCTTCTGTGCCTGGACTAATACTGACCTCTTCTCTTTCTCGATTCTCCTCCTCATCAGCTACCAAGAAACTACCAATCTGCTATTGGTGGCGGGGCTAGTATGGAAAGTACCCGAAGTCGGTGGTCCAGCCTTTGTCCACTTAAAACTCTTGTCGGCTAATAGCTGGAGTTTAGAAAATTCCTTGTGCCACAGTGGGCTAGACCTATGGGGAACTTCAGAGAGGTAAGTAAACACCTTCTGTACTTTTGCCGCCAGGCGTTATTAGTAACCTCTCGCACTACTTCTTACAACTTTGGATGAAATAGTAATGCAATGTTTAAGGTTAATGGAAAATATTTCAAGGTCTTTCATCGGATTCAGTTAAGAAGAAAAGAAAAAGTATGTTTTGAGAAAAACTATTAAGGTAATAATAACAAATAAAGTTGCCCTTATTTATATGAAAACTGTCTGGCCATTCTCTGTTGTTCATAGTTCGGTTGCTACTTGACTGCGTTGAAGCCCTGATGAAGACTTGAAATGTGGTTTGAAAAGTTGGATAGCAAGTATTTTTACTTTCACTTACCTGTATATGAAATATATAGTAAAGGAAAGTATTACGATAGTGAAAATTTTCGAATTCCAGTTTTCAACGGAAATACACGTTTTAGGGTCCTCTGAATCCAAATGACCTAGTCCCGAAAAAAGGTTTGTTGTCTGTGTGTGTGTGGTAACTACTGCGATGTACGAAAATGAAATTTCATGTTTATCTTCATAGCCATCTCAAAAATGGTTCTAACGATTTTGATTGAACTCGCTTTATTGATGTAAAATTTAATGGGCTTTAATATCATGTAGGTTTCATGCTGATTGCAATAGTTTGACAGGACTTAAATGCCGATATTTTAAATTGTCTTCCTCTAAACTACCTTTAATTTTGTACTTTCCGAAAGATTAACCATATCGTCTTAATGACATTGATGAATGAGGGCTAAATATACAAGTTGGACGAATTAACGTAATTTTGGTTTTTTTGATATTAAGAACAGTAATGTAGACGTACAATATACCGTTGGAAAGAGAAAGATTTTAGAAAAAATATTATCTGATACAGAGTTGTAAAAGATAATATAAAGTGACGAATGGGGAATAAACTCATTACCGATGAACAATTTAATATAGTTATATTATTTAATCTAAATAATATGTTTCCAACGAAAATGAATACACGTTTTATTAAAATCAACTTCAAATGTTTTTCAAATTAAAGTATATTTTTTATAGTTTTTATATTTATTTTAACAGTCAAGCTAAGTGAAAGTCGTGTGTTGCCCGCACCAGATTTTCCTCATATTCATTTCGCGGTCAACTAGTTAATAATCAAAATAATAATATAATATATCATAAATGTCAATTAAGCATAATGGATATTGAATAATAACGTCAATTTTGTACTAAAGTTATTATTTCAAATTCTTCATGCAGAATAAATTGCAATGATTGCTGAAACAAGGAAAGAACTAGCATTTTTGAACACGTCCTTTACATAGAACTGGTATATAAATAATGGAATATGCTAAATGAGGACTGGAACAAGTTTGACAAGAAAACTTGGCATAGAACCAAATATCAGAAGAACGAAGTCAGAACAAAACAAAAACACAAGTTCGAGAAATTATGTTCCTAACAGAAACCCAAGAAGCAACCATTCACCGAAACGAAGGAGAACCCCGTAAAGAATCTGACTGAAAATGAACTACCAGACTAAAGTAATCCGACATAGAAATATAGAATTTTATAAGAATCCTGATAAAAAGAGCCATAACTATTTCAGAACCTAAACAAATGAAAAAAGAAGTAAGCAAAGCATCGCCAATAGAACACTTCGGGAGAACGTATCTCAGTAAAAGGTTTGACAATATAACAGTATTTAAGACGTGCTAAAACATGACAGGAAGAAAAATACGTAAAGCCACAGGAATAATAATGCATCATGAAATATTTAACAAGGAGGATATTTACAAGCTAAGCAAATTCCTCTCATATACCGGCAATATTAAAGAAACCTGAAGACCAAAAACGAAACAGAACCGACAACCAATCAGATTTAAGAGATCCGGTCACGTCGTCTGGTGAAATTGGAGGAGAAATTGAAAACATTTTGAGTTTTCACCGGAAATACACGTTCTAGGAAATACTCAGGGGACGTCTAAATGACCAAGTCCTGCAAAAAGGTCTATGTGTGTGGTACAATATGTCTAGAATGGAAACTACCGGGCTAAAATGTCGAATATCCATCATTTATAAAGAACAATGTAAAATTTTTGAAATCATTAATGATATACCTTGAAAATAAAGAAATAAACTTTTATAAATATATATATATATTTTTTTTTAATTTATTTTTTCTTTTTTGGGGGGAGATTATATTCAACAACTTTATGTCCGCTCCCGCTCACTACTATTGGTGTTGTAATATGTAATATATTCTTTATGTATAAATAAAAAAAAAGAAGATTTTTGTAATAATTTTGTGGTTGTAATTATTATAAATTATGTGCATTATGAATTATTAAATTTCCATCATCATATAATTTTGTAATGAAATTACCTCTAATCACAGACAAAGTTGTGTTAGAAGCTATGCATTTACATTTAATTGAGTAATTACAGGCTTAAGACAAGGACTTCCAAGAGGAAACTGTAACCCAGTGGCTTCTACAATAGATCACAATGAGGACACCTGTATCGCTACTGTCCAGTGCCAAGATATATTAGCACACTGTCCGATCAGTAATGACCCACTCAAAAATGAGTGATCACTGTATAAGCTTTTATATTAGTGAGATAAGAGCGATAAAAATAATCGATATTTCAGGAGTGTTTAGAAATGTGCTTCTTATCGCAAAAGCTCTTTGTGCAATCGTGCAATTATGATTAGCAGTCCCAAACGCTATTTAGAAAAAAAAATTATAAAAATTCTAACTATAGTTTAACAATTAGATAATAAAACAATTTAATTTAAATTTTATAGAAATTGGTTGAAGGTACGGTCATAAATTCAAATAATGAAATTTTCTTTATTTTGTGACGACTTTCGGTCTAAATTTCAGGCCTTCATCAGTGCTGTGAAAAACAATCATAAAAATCGTTTTATATAGAAAGTTACATCAATATATTTATACATTACTGAAGCAAAACGCTTTCAATACATTAGAAAGTCTAAGTAAAATTTCTTTCTATCAAAAACCCAATCTTTTGTCCTATAATTTCTTCTATTCCTCCATCATTATATTAAAAAATCTGGTGCAGACAACATCAGACTTTCACTAACCTCGCCATTACTTGCAATTTTTGGCACGGAGTCCCTTCCTCTGGCTGCCACTAGATGGCGCTGTGCTCTTGATAATGATGCTGTCTGCTAGAGGGCAGCACTTAAAATATGTTAAGGGCCCTGTTTCCTTAACATGTTTTTTGCACTTTTCTCCTTTATTTGTTTTTCAAATTCGCTCAACTTTTATATATATCGATTCTGCCAAGTTGATGTGCCTAATTTTGTTAAATCTATAAAATTAAAGGTACTTCAATTAAAGAAAATTTAAAATATTGGCATTTAAGCCCTGCCAGACTATTTAAATCGGAATAAAACCTACATCACATTAAGCTTATTAAAGTTTTCATCGGTACAGCGAGTTTAATAAAAATCGTTATAGCCGTTTTTGAGAAAATCGTAAAAATTTTCATATTTTCATCAACATCGGTTAGCCGATTTTAATGAAAAAGTTTCTGTAACATCTCGGGCGAATAGTTGTCTCTTTTTTTTTCTTTAATATTTTTATTGAAATTTACAACTGTATTTTGTAATACAACTAGTAAATATGCTGGTAAAGATAAAATACATGAAAAAACATGAAGAGAGACTGCCCATTGGCAGCACTCTAGTAGTCAATCTAAACAAGAAGATCTCGAGGCCATCTTCTTTTCAGACGCCTCGGAGGGTTATCAGGGATCGAAGAGGAAGCTAGGGTAGAAACTAGTGGGTTAGAGTGGGAATGAAGTTTTGCATGGAAAGATTCATACCTGGTTCGGGCCAAAACAGTAACATAGGGAACGTCAAGATCTTTGTGGATGAGCTTATTAGTGACAAAGTAAGGAGCGTTGAGGATTTTACGAAGGATTTTGGATTGTAAGGATTGGATACGAGAGGAATTGGATGGTTTGGTGGAGCCCCATAGCTCAATTCCGTAAGTCCAGATAGGTCTTATAATAGTCATGTAGATGAGTCTTTTGTAGTTAAGTGGAAGATTAGAACGTTTGTCTAGTAAGTGTTGAAGTAGTCTAAAACGTCGTGCAGTTTCTTGTCGTTTCAGTCTTGTATGAGGGTTCCAAGTAAGGCGTTTATCAAGGTGCAGTCCTAGATATCGGATCTGTTCAACCGGGACAAGAGGAGCATTGTTGAAGGAGACAGTAGGACAGGATGTCATAGGTTTACGACGAAGGGTAAAGGTTATTTGATGGGATTTGTTGGAATTTATTTTTATTCTCCAGTTCTGACACCATACTTCTAGGTCTTTGATGTGCGCTTGAAGAGTTTGAGAGGCGATAAATGGATCATTATGAACTGATAACACGCAGGTGTCATCAGCATAGGTAGAAAGGAAAGTGTTGGGATGGGTTGGGATATCAGCTGTAAAGACTGTGTAAAGAATAGGTCCCAGGATACTGCCTTGAGGAACACCAGCAGACTGAGTGAAAAGGTATGAGTGGGAACTATTGTGATTTATTTTGAAGGATCTGTTAGAGAGGTAGGATTGAATAATGAGGAAGTAAGAGGAGGGAGGAATTTACGGAGTTTGTACAACAGTCCTGGGTGCCAGACCCGGTCAAAGGCCTGTTCTACGTCGAGAAAGGCTCCCGTGCAGTACAACCCGCGCTCCAAAGCAGAAGAGATAACGTCCACCACACGATGACATTGCTGGATAGTGGAATGGGATGTTCGGAATCCGAACTGATGATCAGGGATGATATGATTAGAGTCAAGGATAGGATATGTTCTTTTCAGAAGGAGTTTTTCAAGGATTTTACCCATAATAGGTAAAAGTGAAATTGGACGGTAAGAAGATGGATGTTCGAGCGGCTTTTGGGGTTTGGGAATCATCTTAACAATAGATAGTTTCCAGGAGTCAGGAAAATATGTGGTCCGGAGGATAGCGTTATATATGTAGGTAAGAAAAAGGATGGATTTTCGAGGAAGCTGTTTCATTATATGGGAAGTAATTAGATCATGTCCAGGAGCTTTGCGGGAAGGTAATCTGTGAATGATATTGGATATTTCTGAAGGATGATATGCTGTAGGAGGTAGGGTCATTTGGAGAGGAATATCAAGTTCTGTTTCGATACATTCAAGATGGTTGGGATTGAGTATGTCAGGATGAGGATTGTATATTTTAGAGAGGTGCTGAGCGAATATATGGGATTTTTCTTCGTCAGATCGTGTCCAGGTTTGAGTTTCAGTAAGAAGTGGATGGTTGAAATCTTTAAACCTGAGGAGTTTTTTAGTAGTCGTCCAGAGTGACTTGTCAGTAACAGTGAGAGATTCCGTCAAGTATTGTAAATTTTGAATTTTGTATTTTCTGATTTCTGATTTTAGTTTGTTAGTCAGTTGGGTGTAATAAGTTTTGTCTGTTGGGTATCTGGTCCTGTGCCACTTCGATCTTGCTCTGCGTTTATCTCTTAATAAGATCTGAATGTGCTGTGGTAGGTTACTTTGTGGAGGTTTATTAATTTTGGTGTTTGTTGTGTTGTCTATTATGCTGCTACTTATTGAGTCAGTTAGTTTTTTTATGGCTAGATCAATAGCTTGTTTTGTCTTTAGTGGATGTTTTAAGTCTAGTTTATGTTCCAAGTCATATCGAAATTGGTCCCAGTTAACACGTCCAGTAATTAATGTAGGAGGAGAGGGTTTAGGAACAAAGTTTGAATGCAAGGAAAGCAGAACTGGGCTGTGGTCAGATGAAAGATCATTCAGGGATTTGATTTCAGCTTGGGAAGTGGGGATCTGAGAGGTGACAAATATATCCAGGATATCAGGGCGTTTTTTGATGGATGTAGGCCGATATGTGGGATTCGTAGGAGAAAGGATGGAGTAGCAATTGGAGTTTGCAACGTTAGAAAGGATACTGCCACGGGGTTGGATGTTCGACAACCCCATCGCTGGTGTTTAGCGTTATAGTCCCCTCCCGCAATGAAGCGCGGCCCTAGGGATCGGAATAAAGAATGGAGAAGGCTATGGGAGATGGAGTTACCGGGAGGACAGTATACAGCTGAAAGAGTGACATGGAAAGGACGAGTTAAAATAATTACAGAAGAGGATTGTATAGCGTCAGATGGAGTAGAAGGAAGAAGGGAATGAGGTAAAGATTTGTGGATAAGGATGCAAGAACCAGCATGGGAAGTATTGTCTGGGTGGTCTGATCTGTAAGTGATGTAGTCACGTATGTAAAAGCGAGATCGTTGCGTGAAATGAGTTTCAGTCAGAAGTGCTATGTCTATGTGGTTGTGATGTAGAAATATGTCTAGTTCGTCTCGGTGGTTGAGTAAGCCGTTAGCGTTCCATAAAAGTATAGTCAGAGGCCTAGCACTCATCGTGGGAGATTGAACGGGATTTCGGTAAGGATTCTAGTAAGAAGGTTGATAAGGGCTGGATAGTTTGCTTAAGATCTGTGAGGAAGGAATTCAGGATGGAGTATATGTCGGGTGGGTGTAAATCGGAGGTTTGAGGAAGATAATTAGCTTGGACGGGAACTTGAACAGGGGCTGGAGGCTGCACCCTTCTAGGGATACGAGGATTTACATTCAAAGGTGATTGAGGTTGGGGGTTTGATTGAATTGTTTGGATCGAACGGGATGGCGGTTGTTGAGGTTGTTTTGACGGCAAATCGACCTGGAGAGGTAAATGATGAGGAGGGATTGTTTGGTGTGGAACTTCAGTCTTGGGATGGGAGGTCTGGTGTCTAGGTTGGGAGGTCTGTTGTCTGGATTGGGAGTTCAGAGGCGCCTGACGTTGAGATCGAGTCTGCGAGGTGGTCTCGGAGTGATGCTTCTGAGTGAACTGACGAGTGTGGTTTATTGGTTTTGAGGTCGATGGCTGTTGAGCGATGCTGGCTGGAGGTTTTTGAAATTCCGGAAAATTCACTAAGCTTTCCAATGCGGGAGGTGCCTGTGTTGTACTATTCTGTTCCAGACTTTTTGATGGAGGGTTTAGTGATCTAGTCCTGAGCAGATTTTTATAGACCGAGCAGCCTCTGTAACTCGCAGGGTGTGCTTCACCACAGAGAGCACATTTCGCTGGCTCGTCACGTGGTTTTTGGCAGGTATCTGTGGCATGTGGGCCGGCACATTTGACGCACCGAGCCTGGTGGTAGCAGTACGTCTTTGTGTGTCCCAAGTTTTGACACTTGGTACATTGCACTATTGTTGTTGTCTGTCGAGGCTGTTCAAAGCGGACTGTGGAGAACACTAATCTTGTTACATGGAAAATTTCTGCATTGTTTCTGGCTGGTTCAAGATCCACGAAAAATAGAGGTAACGGATACTTTCCAGTTGGATGCGTGACGCAAGTAACATGTCTGACATTATGTCCTATTTCTTCTAGTCCTCTTCTGATAGCTTCCGTGGGAGTGGTTGAGTGAAGCCCTCTTAGAACTACTCTATATGACTTTTCTTGCTTTAATTGATAGCAATGAAAATCGTAGTTATTCGAATTCAAATGGCTAATGAGCTTTTTATAACTATCTTTTGTAGTTGTGTTGATTTTGATATCATTGATTCTTGAATAACATCGAAAGTTGGCCTGTCCGATCAAGTCCGCTATTTCCTGACCAAAAGAAAAAAAATTGTTTATGTTGTTAACAAAAATTGGTGGTGGCTCGGGGTCACAAAACCCTTGTGGCTCAGGAGTCCCGGATGTTATGTTGGCTGCAACTGAATTGTTGCCGAATGAGGAGGGTGGGGCATTAAAGACAGACGGTGAGGTTGAAGTTGATGCGGTTGGTTCAATACTGTTGGCTGCAGTGAGTTTACTGCGAGTTTTTGGCGGTGCGATATTTTGATCAGACGCCTGTTTTGTTTTCGCAGGCTTATTTTTCTTTTTGTTTGGAGAATTACCCCCGGAACCCGGAGGGAGGGAATTACGGTCCCGTTTTTTCAACGTACGACGCGTCAAATATTGTGAGTCTGTTTCACTTATTTCACTGAACGGGGTCTCCTCTGAGTCCTCATCGGACGTATTTTTATCTAAGTCCATCATGGCAAATAAAGAAGAAAAAAAAATATATATATGTATATACAACTACAAACTAAAAGAAAATATATACAATAAATACTTAATATCTAAACTATTTACATAAATATACACAACTAATAAAGAAAACATTGTTAAGGGAAAAAAAAAAAAATTAAAGAGAAGAAAAAAAAATCTCTAAAAATTCTTTTAAAAAAATGAATTGAAATAAAGTTAATTGAAGTCTCAGACAAAAACAAAGGTGACTGGGCAGTCAACCTGGCCCAGACCTTAAAGTCACGAAGTAAACTGCGATAACTGTAGAGGATTAGAGCCACGTTGCTATCTCAACCAGATATCAATCAGTTTATAACTTATCACTTATTGTAACAGAAGTTCTCTCACCTAACTATAAGTGAATGTTAAAAATTTTAATAGTTAGTAAACTCACTGTTCATGAAGTTTTATAGTTTTAATCGTGAAAGCACCGAGATGACAATGTTACAAACACAGAGCTACACTAGGATAGAACTGCAGTTGCGGCCATGTTGGTAAAAACTCAATAGTTGTCTTAAATATAAAATTTCAGTTTCATTTCACCTTTCGTTTACGCGCGGGAGTTACTACACACACACACAGACCTTGCAGGACTTGGTCATTTAGACTTAGGAGACCCTAAGACGTGTATTTCCGTTGAAATCTGGAATTCGAAAATTTGCAAGATCGCAATACTTTCCCTTACTATATATTTCATATATAGGTAAGTGAAAGTAAAAATGTGTAGCGTGCAACACACGACGTCTATGTAACTGCGTGGTTAGAATCAGTTTAAGAACTTTTAAATAAAGTTAGAGTTGAAAAAAAAATTAAGGAATTACTTTGAGCTTCGTTGAAAACTTTTCGGATTAAATACCCCAGCAATAGAAATTATTAAGTACAAAAATAAATTAGTTTTGCTTTTCATCACTCTCCATCACCTTACACAACTCTGTAAATAAGATTTTTTAAAATATTTATCTTGCTAACGGCATATTATACATCTATATTACTACTATTTTTATGTTCGGGGAAAAAAAAAATTGACCAAGAAAATATGTTTGCAGATTTTTCCTTCAGTTAGTAACCAAATGCTTTCATCTTGTAAACTTAGCCGTTATTTATCAATGCTAATAAGATGGTATGGTTAATTTTTCGGAATCTACAAAATTAAAGGTACTTTAGAAGAAGAAAATTTAAAATATCTTCATTAAAGCCATGTCAGACTATTTTAATCAAAATGAAACCTACACGATGTTAAAGCTCATTAAATTTTTCATCGGTATAGCAATTCTAATAAAATCGTCTGTTTTGAAAAAAAATCGTAAAAAAGGTGCAAAATGTATGGAAAGTTTTTTGTCTCTTCGATTTTGTGGAAAATTGACTGTGACATCTCAGAGAGATGCACTTCTATTGGGTTGTGTCACATGAAATGTCCGTTTTCAAGGTAAAAGATTTTTATTAAAAATACGATATGAAAACAAGATAATTTTATTCGAAGTATTTACCTTCTTATTCTACACATTTTTCCCAACGTGACACCAACTTTTTTATCCCCGAACTGAAAAACTCTGAGCTTTGAAGTGAAACAAAATCTGAAAACGCACTTTTCACTTGATCATCATTTTCTAAAAGTTTTCCTTTGACGATGTTGTATAAATTCCTGAACAGGTGGTAATCTGTTGGAGACAAGTCGGGAGAATATGGTAGGTGCGGAAGAACTTCGTAGCCCAGTTCCTTCAATTTTTTCACGGTATGTTTTGAACCATGGGGTCTTGCTGCCGCTCAGTGAGATTATGAGGTACCATGTATCGAGCTTTTTTACTTTCCCAATACACTTTAAATGTCTGGAAACGGTAGATGCACTATCATTTAGTTGTGCTGAGAGTCCATTAACTGTTTGGTAGGGGTTTCCTTCTACTGTATGTTTGAGGACATCGTTGTCTATTATGGACGGAGATCTTCCTCGGGGCAAGTTTTCCAAGTCGGTATCCCCAGCTGAAAACTTAGCAAACCAACGGCGAATGGTCCGTTCATTAACACTCCCTTCCCCAAACGCCTTGCAAATATTTCTAGCTGCCTCAGCTGCTGAATGGCCGAGTTTCCATGTTCATATTTGGAGGTATACTAAAAAGTGGGTAATTGATCGGGAAGCTAATGTTTGTAATACGAAGGTAGAGGATTAGTAACTGTTTACTTTAAATATGTAAACATTCGGAAGAAAACAACAGAGACCTGCAAAATCCTTTATGTATTTCAGAAACTATAAAAACGGACATTTCATGTGAAACAACCCAATAAAATATGAAATCACGACTTACACACAGAGAACATTATGCGTCAGGAGGTGAGTTAAAGGAACAGGTAGGTAGGTAAGGTGTTTTAGGGCCATAACTTTCTAGATTATTACACCCGAGTTAAAGGAACGTTTACTTTTGGTTTTTTATGTTATTTTTCAATACGCCAATCGGCACTTCTCTGAGCAAAATGACATTAACAGGCTTCATCTGCTGTGCGTCAGTTGGAATCAGTTTCAATTTAGTTCTGATCTCTTTCTGCTTCTTTACATAACCGCTTATGATCTATTAGACATAAGAAATACAATAGCGATATTTAAACTAATATGAGCAGAGGATCAAGTTTCATTTTGGGGATTTTTTTTTTTTGATCGATAGAATTTATTTTGAAAAGGGAAGATTTAAAGTACTAACTAACTTCAAATTAAACCAAACATCCTTATTATACAACAATAAGTGTTATTGGTACTATTTTTTTTAGCTTAAAAAATATTATTACAAACATTGCTTATTTTTGTATGAATGAATGTTTATTAACAAAAAAAAAAAAAAAAAAAAATATATATATATATATATATATATATATATATATATATATATATATATATATGTACAAACACAGAGTGTTGTACAATACATACAAGTAAGGTTTCAAGTCGGGCTCGGCTTTTTTACATTTTGCATAGGAGTACAAATAATCATGATTTAAATTAATCTACTAAAGTACAGTATAAGAGGGAAAACAATGAAAAAATGAAAAACCCTCTAAAAAAAATACATGTATAATAATAAATGTATAAAGTGTGATTGTAAGCCCACAAATATCACCCGATTTATTTATGTAATAGGGTAAAATCAACTGAATCGTAGACACTGTGCTATGACAATAAGCTTATTAACAACAATAAGCAAAAATAAAACTTCTTAATTAAAACAATACATAAATTATATCTTAAATATTATTTAATGTGCTGCATACTTCATAAGAATGCGGAGTAATTTAGCAAAATTATAGCGCCATATTTGGCGAGGATTCTGGACCGCCTTGCTTATATTATTAGGCCATTTTGGCCAAAAATATTGAATAAAATTAATAAAGGGAAACCTGCGTAAAACCTAAAATGGTGTTACGTGGTGTAAATTGAGGTATGAATTAGCTTTATAATTATAAGATCGGGATGATTATACAATAAATTCTATATCATCGAAGAATCATTGAATCATACTAATCACCTACTCTTAATAAATTAAATATTTAAAAAAATTAAAAAATACGGCGACATAATAACAAAAATAAAGTAGTTAATCGTAAAATGAATTTTTAATTCATTCCGAAGAAAATAGAAAAACACGGAATGTAAAAAATAAATAAAATTTGAAGTAGTTGTATCAACGACATGTTAAAATTATTTTCCAAATGATAGTATAAAAGAATTATGAAAACATACCTTTATCTGTTAGTTATTTAAAAAAATAAAATTGGGCGTACAGCACAAGGCTTTCACTCACCTTCGTTGTTACAATACATTTAATAATTTCTAAATAATGTTAGAGATCAAAAAAATAAAGGAAAAAGGTTAAAGAATTACACTGAGTTTCGATAGAAATATGTTTCATTAAATAATCAAATAATTTATCAACAATCACTTAATTTTATCCGATTTTCTATACTCTCTATTACCTGATACAACTTTTTGTATAAAATAATATTATTTCAAAAATCTTTAGCTTTTCAGCAGTGTATTATGCTTCTTTATGTATTACATTATGTTTAAACAAAATATTAGCAGAAACATTTTTGCTTTTTTCTCCTTTAGTCGGTTATCAAATTAGTCCCACTTCTATATTTTACCTGTTTTTATATCAATGCTAACTTGAAGGTATGGTTGGTTTTTCGTAATTTACAAAATTAAAGATACTTCAGAGAAAGAAAATTGAAAAAATCGACATTTAAGCCCTGTCAATCCGAATGATACGTACATCATTATAAAGCCCTTAAATTTTACACCGATATTGAGAATTTAATCAAAACCGTTGGAGGCGTAGTTTTACAATTTTTAAAAAGGTGCAAAATGCATGGTATAAAGTTCACCGATTTCTTCTGGTACGCCGATTTTGATGTAAAAGTTGCTGGCACATCTCATGCGTATAGTTGTCTTAAATATGAAATTGCAGTTTCGTGCGACTTTTGGTTTTCGTGCTATACTTACTCCGCACACACAGACCTTTTAGCGCGACTTGGTTATCTGAACTCATGGGATCCTAAAACTTGTATTTCCGTTGAAAACTGGAATCCGAAAATTTTCACGATCCCTTACTATATCTATAATTTCTTATAGATAAGTAAGTGACGGTAAAAATGTAAAAAAAAAAAAAAAATATATATTTATTATAATTTGTTTTTCATCTTCAACCATTTTATATTCACTGATCTTATTTCTTACTCGAAACATTATGTTATACTTAACCCTTGACAAATTAGCCTATGCAAAAGGGTTTTTCTAACCTATCTGTAATATTGTAAGCTACGGCCTTAAAAAAATTAGGTGGGTGTTAAGCTAATAAAACCCTATGCACTAGATATCTAATTTAAATGTTGAAAGTGAACGTACAAGGTCGATCAAGATACGAAATGTGTTAAGTTCACAGCATTCATTATAACAATATAACATATCAAAGAAATCAATTAAGAGAAAAAGAAAAAAAAAAGAGCGAGATAGATTTATTGCTATAAATTAGGTAAAGATTCGAGAAAAAAAATTAATTATTCAACAGTAGAAAACATATACATTTCAAAATCATTCCATTATAATTCATTCTTTAAAAAGAGGTCATATTGTAACAAGTTTTTCTAGAAAACGAAGGCCAATGAGAGTGAAAGACATCATCCACGGAGAACAACAATCGAGAATGAAAAATTCTTAACTTGAATTAGCACCAATTAAAGATGAATAATTCGAACGGATATCGGCAAAAAAAAAAAAAAAAAAAATTAATTAAATAAAAAAGTCTATATTAAGGTCAGTAATAGTGGTATGTCATATACAGAAATATATGTCATATATTTCATAGAACTTTTTTTAATAATATACCTTTGTAATCGACCAAAAAAAAAAAAAAAAAAAAATATTGCCTCCCCTCAAATTTTAAGAAGTTACGTTTCAAGATACGTAGAACCCGAGTAACTTCAATAACTAATTATTTTTGATAATAGAGAAATTTTTTTTTTCTTTTCAAGGAACCGCGATTAAAAAAAAAATCCATCCTTGCCTCTATAACTCCGCTATTTTCAAAAATAAAGAAAACATTCTATAGAGTTTTAGATTTAGTATACCGCGATTAATTATAAAACAGAAAAAAATAATAAAATTTTACCTATGCATACGCTGATAACTCAGTTTTTATTTCAAACCATATAATCGGGTTCCATTTTAGTTATTTATTAAAATTCTATTCAAAACGAAGATAAACATAGGTTCGAAATCTTTGAAAATAGACATAGTTTTTTTTTTTTTATTCTTCTCAATCGTGCCCTCTCTACCATTGATCAGTGAGAGGTTTCTTTTTGTAGTGTGAGGCTGAAGTGGAGGACACATTGGTGTGTTTCTGGATACTTCAGTTTTCACCCCTAATCTCATCGAAATAATAGTCCGAGTTTTAATTTAAAATATTCATTTGGTTTATTATTTTCAAGAATTAATTATTGTCATTTGAATTTGAAAGCTTACGTTCAAGATACTTTGAAACCGAATAAAGAATTTTTAAAAAAATACATCCATTAGGCTATGTCCTTTGCCGTCCAGGCTTTTCTCCGAAACTACTGGACCAATTTTTTTGAAGTTTGGCACAAAAATACTAGGTCATCCAGCCATGATTTTAACACCTAGACGTCGATGTCGACAGATTAAAAATAATTTAATTCAATAACTAAGTTATTTCTTAAAAGAGAGAAAAAAATTATTAGAGTTTTCTAATCAAGAATATAAAAAAAAAATATATGGACAAGCCACAACTTATAAGAGATGTTATTCCCTGATAACTTGGTTATCATTGAAGATAGAGAAAAAAATTAAGGTGTTCTAGAATCAGGAAATTTTATTTTAATGAAAATCGAAAGAAAAGAAAAGGAAATAGTAAAGCTAGTATAAATGGTTTTGGTTGATTATTTTTAATAAACATTAAAAAAAAAAAAAAAAAAAAAAAAAATCCTCACTCAAACTTTGAGGACTTGGGTTTCAAGATATGTAGAACCCGAATAACGAATTTAAAAAAAATTCTACGTGTTGAATTAATAATTACCAAAATAGAGAATTAAATGGATATCAGAGCGGAGAGGGTGAGGAGTTGTATAGGAAGATATTCTATTTTTAAAGGTTTTGAATAGGTAATAACAATATAAATATTGCTGACCAACAGAAAGATAAAGCCACTTCAATTTGATATAATAGCCAGAAATATGGGCACATAAACAGGCTCCAAAAATTAATTTCATAAAGCAATTCATCAGATGATTTAATTTCCAGTTCGCCAGTAAGTCCCCCCTTCAGCAGGCAACCATAATCAAAGTTGGTGAAGATAACAGAAGATACAGCTCATTTTCAAGAGCTTATCATTCCCTACAAGCTTCACATGCAATATGTTAATCCATTTGGAAGAGCTTTTGAGATCTGTGATGTTTGCAAAAACGAAGTGGCTAACCTTTTCTTTTTGAACTGAAATCCTTCATTGTTTTCCGCACACCCCAATACATAAATAAATAAATTATTTATTATTCTGGGACAAGTTCCTTTAGAATAAAATTAACAAAATATATAAAATGAATTTAAGAGTCTTCGATTTATTAAATAAATATAAACAAATTAAATAAGACTAATAAAGAACAGACATAAGCAAATAAGTAGAAAATAAAATGAAATAGAGCGTTATTTATAATTCTGTTATGACTGGGTGGTCAAGAGATGACTAAATAAGCGGGATTTGAAGGTAGGAAGAGATTTGGAAAGACAGATAGAAAGAGGAATAGAATTCCATGAGGTTGAGGATCGGATAAGTAATGATCTATCGAAATGTGCAGTTTGGTAGACCATAGTGTATATATCTGATGGCCTAGAGTGTGTATAATAGGAATGGACAGATGATTAGAACTGTAGGACGTCGAAAATATAGGATAGACTGTGGGATTGGATAACTTGGTAAAGGAATGATACACATTATTTTTAACATATGATTATCTTTTAAGAGTAAAATTCTCTACAGTTAAATATAAAAATATTTATATTTGAAACATCTCAAAAACACATCAACCGAAAATTGGCAATCGTCAAAAGGAGCCAAATTATTCCATAGTAGTCAGTCATAGTCAAATATTCATAGATTTCTTTATATTAATTTACACCTTGTGACATAAACTATGAACAGGAAGAAATTACTGTCCTAAGGTAACTTCAATCCATAACTTTTTCAATACTACAACTACATTCTGAAAATTCTTTTATTCAAGCAATATTCACTTTTATCACACAACAGAGTGATGGCTAAACACGAACAAATTTTATTTAATAGAACCAAAGGTAAACAAAAAAAAAAAAAATTGTATACTTCACATTAATAGTGTAATTTTAATACATAATTTTCTACTACTTTATGCTTGCAATGGCTCAGTAATGCCCTGATGATGGCTCACAAGTTTGAACCGAAACGTCGGCTAAATTAGAATATAAAAAAAGACTGACTCCCGATTATTTCTACCTACAATAATTTCTACAGTCGACTATCCATCCTTAATATAATTTTCTATAAATTTACTATGTCATAATATATATATTTTTTAATCCCTTTTATTCTTATCTAATCGGTTTTATTCTGTTTCATCGATGTTTAGGCTATATTTTCCCAACTTCTTAAGGATAAATTATCTTTTATTTGTATCCTTTAAATTTATAAATTTTTTATAATTATGACCATTATACAATCTATAGTATGATATATTAGTAGCCAAAACATGAAGAACTATTATGTTAAAATTTTAATGTCATTGGAATAAAACTATAATCATTACAAAATTATAATGATAATTTTTCAGTGGAAAATAATAAATAAAAAAGTTTTAATTATGTCTAAAAATATAAAGATTAACTTACCATGAATCAAACTTTGTACAAATGAGAGGAATTAGTAAACTTGATGAAAATGAGTTGCAAAACACAGTATTCTGTACCAAACCTATAAAACACATTATATATTTTAATTAATCATAATAAACAATATTAGTTTCTAATTTGATAATAAATTATGACTAAGGAAGAATAAAGGTTTTATTTCACACTGATATAGAAAGTTTTTGTTTTATGAGTCTGGTACTATTACTATGAAATTACAGATTCTTTTGAGAGTAGTTAATAACTCTACTTCATACTTCGAATGACTTTAGTTATGCTTAGAAAGTTTGGATTTTAATTATTTATTGCTGTATATTTTAATTTATTTATTTTATAATGCTATTCTTCACATTAAAAGAAAAAATATTTTCCATTTAGAGAACTGTTTAAGAGCCTACAGGTAAAGTTGTTAAAATAATATGGTAAAATAAAATGGATAATATAAAATAAAATGGACTGTCCATTATTACCTCAAGGCGATTGAAAATACCAAAAATTTAAGTTTCTCACTCATCAAAAAATCTTTACCTCTACAACTCATGAAGGGTCTTGGGCTCAGTACATATGGAAATTCGAACTGTTATAGGCAGACAGCTGTGCAATGAGGTGTTTAGGCCAAGATCACGCTCAACTGCCATGTTTTTCCTCATTTTTAGTTACCCACTTTATAGAAGCTGGGTCTGCCCATGGAGAGTTCCATACCCTACGGTCGACCCCTGGGTAAAATAACAGAATAAATAATATTCTGCCACAGCCGGGTTTGGAACCCAGGACCCGGATAACAGTAGACTAGAGCTTATCCACTAGACCATGCTGCTCCTTTCCCTCATTAAACAGCCATCAGAAAAAATATAAATAATCATTATGAAATTTGTACTTCACTTCTTTGCTAAAACAAGGATCCATTTCTGTCCAGAATGTTACTTGTGATGAAAAGTATATCTTGTATGATAAAATCAGATGTTCTGGATAAGGAGAATTTGTTAAAAGCTTCTTGAGTTCTGGTGCAATCAATAATGCTGAATTTTAGTTAAACCAAATTGATGTAATGCATCAGACATTGACAATAATGAAGCCATCTTTGGATAATCAGAAGGGACCCATTTTGATGTATGACAGCACTCGGCCACATGTCTCACTTGTGATTGATAGACCGTCCTACTCTCCTCCTTCTGACCGATTCCTTTTTTCTTAGACACACAGTCTATTTTTATTAATCAAAAAAGGTGAAAATATTTTTTTTCTTTTAAAAGTTGAAAAAAAAAAACAACATTATTTTCCGGACAAACCCATATTTATTTGGTTGAAAAAGTCCGGATGGGATCAGGTTTTGACCTCACAACCTTTGGCTTAATAGAATAGCTGGCTAGAAACATTACACTCTCCCTCCCCTCCCCCCCCCTTCCCTGAGCTTTTAATTTAGCTCTATTAAGTTTTTTTTTTAAAGGTATAAAAAAAAGAATAAGAAGAGAGCGAAAGCATATAATTTTTGTTTTTTTCCAATTGAAGAAAAATGAATGATGAATATGAGTATGCTATTACTGTGTGCATAAAACATAAAGTTTATGATTATTTCTACGATTTTAATGATTGATTGTACAGATGCTTACTTCCATAAGCCAGTCTTGATATGTTAACACTGTATAGAATATAAACAAATCCTGTAAACATATTCATGATACAATATAATCCATATCTCTTCATTTTATTGGCAAAATAAATCTTCTTTGTAGCAAATAATTTTATTTTTCCTTCCTTTTTCCTAATAATATGTATCTTATTTTTATTTTTATTCTTATTTTGCTTTGCTGGTATTACTAATATTGGATTATTCTAGTTTGTTCTAATTCTAATCATTGGCATATTTTGATGGACTGTTATTTGTATAAGAAGCGGAGAGAGGAAAAATTGGTAATAACATAGAAATTGCGACAATACTGAAAAGCACACTGTAGTCAACCAAAAAACTAATTTATTTTTTTTTTTACAAAATTAAAGAAAAAAAATCTTTTAATGTTTCAGATTTTCTAATATTTGTATTTTTCGAGGTAGAAAATAATTAGGCTGATTTTGTATTTCTTCGAAAACCTTTTATTAAAATCAAAAACATCGCTCAACGTTCCGGGGTCTTACCCTTCCTCAGGATGCTACAAGCAATATCACCAAGTATTTATTAATACTAATCATAATGTAAATGATTAAAATTTATTGGTAATTTTAAACAGTTATTTAAAAATTATTAAAAAGGTATCCCAACAAATCAACAATGCTACATAGTAAATAATTCTATAAACTTTCTAAAATTATACCTGGTTAGAATAAAAAAAAAAAAAAAAAATGCCCATCTATTGTTCAATAACTTCATCATTTTGATTAAAATAATATTTTAGTTAAAGATTTTTTGGAAAGAAATAAAAAAATCAGCCCAATTATTTTTACATCAGAAATACTATATTTCTTCTAGATAGCAAAAAAAAAAAAATAAATAAAATAAAATTGTGTTTTTCCTTTTATTTTTTAGCTTAAATATCTAATCATTGTTTTGTATTGTTTTTATTTTAAATTTAGGTATAAAAAAACTCTAGTGCTTCAAGGGCCTCGATTCTAATAAATAAATAATCCTAATAATTGCGTAAACTACATAGTTTATCTGTATCTATTAAGATGCTACATCAAAATCTATTTGACCATTGTAAAATAGAAAAGAACTATGTAAAAAAGTAAATTATTTTTAGTATAAATATGCTATGAATTTCCAATAGAGAGATATTGACAGAGATCTTGCAACAGACTTATAGTCAAATTTCTAGTGTTGCTCAAGAACAGAATTTATTAATTTTAAAAATAGACCATTATTACAGTTTATTTTTGTGAAGTTACATATTTTTTACATTAAAACTTAATTTAATATAATTACATAATTGTATTAATAAAAACTATACATTTTGTCAACCAACATTCAGAAGATTTCCTTATCTCCAGAGCTAGAAATCACTTTTCAAACTCTAGGTGCATACTGAATCATCAATAACTCTTAATCAAAATCTGATTGCATCAAAAATTGTATAGAAATGAAATTATAATCACACTAACTATATAAGACTGAAAGACTTCATAATATGAACCTGTATGAAATTAAATTATTCCACAAAATATATAGGCCATTATTAATTCCCCCTCCTCCCCTCTTCCTCCCCAAATTTAATTTCTAGACCTTAGTTAATATTAAAGGAGGATAAATAGAACTGACTCCTAATGTATTACTGTACCAAAGAATTAACGAAAACTGGATTTCGCAAATTGACTTCCGATGACGTTATATTTTCGTTATGTTGAATTTTTCTTTTCTATTTTGTACAAGCGCATTCTGAAATAAGTGTTTGAAATGTAATTTTTTAAATGGTACTAAATGAGTGGAATATAGATATAAATAAAAGTTTAAGTTTCAAAATTGAATATACTGACCGTTTTTCATTGCTCTACTATGTTCTCTTCAACAGCCACCAGCGCTAGTGAATCATTACAATCTGATTTGTTTTTATGGTCTAAAATAGTTTCATATAATTTATTTAATTCGTAATAGTTATCCAAAAAGAATATTTTAAATGATACTTTTTAATATAATTCGTAACAAATACAACTATTAAGTATTTTGTTGTAATTAGAGCCACTTGAGTTCAAATGATGATATTACTATGGCTTTGACAATGGCTTATCCTTAACCCATACAATGTTATACAACAATTCTGTGTTCTACCGGGTGTGATATTTAAAAACTAGTTCTAATTTATCGTTAGTTTAATATTTTAGCTAAGATTTCATTTGTGATGGAGTCCCCACCTTCTTTAGAAACTGTACATCAAGCTGTTTACGCTCTTTATCATAATCCAGATCCTGCTGAAAAAGAGGAGGCTTCATTATGGCTAGGCCAGTTACAAAAATCAGTCAGTAGTAATTATGTTTTAATGATGTTTCTATTTTTTAATAGATTAATATCCTTTCCCGTCTTAGTTTTCCTGTAAATCAGTTATCATTGATATGGGTTGCCCAATTTATTGGTATCCTGGTTATAGAACTAACAGCATTTTTGTTGACATAGTTTGCTACCAAAACATATTTTGGAAAAAATATTTTTATTTGATTGATTAATTTTTTTTTTTCCAAATGCTAGGTTTTCTCATGGAAAATTGCTGATGAAATACTCCATACCAGTTCAGACGTGGAATGCTGTTATTTTGCAGCTCAAACAATGAGGACTAAAATCCAACATTCTTTCCATGAGCTTCCTCCAGAATCTCACCTTCCCCTCAGGGATTCTCTGATGGATCACATCAGTAAAATTAATGAGTCAACAAATTCTGTGATTGGTACTCAGGTAAATGTTTATAGTATACTCATAACCAAAAGTTTTTTTAAGGGGATTTAAAGTGGAAAATTTGCTGTTGTATGTTTGTGATAGCATTTCTTATCACCCTAGTCTTATTTATGTCTTCATACAAATAAATGAGGTATTTATTCAATGTTATTAACTGTTTACTTACTTTTCAGTATTTTTTAATTTGCCTTTGATGATATTATTTCTAAAATATTTATCCTATTTAAACTTATAACTTTATAGTATTGACATGTTAATAATAATTTCAATATGGTTTCACTGGCATTTAATGTTATACTTTATTCATCTCTTAATTAATTTTTTCTATTTCTAGTTGTATCTGGCTCTGGCAGATCTCGCATTGCAAATGGGATCTTGGGAAAAACCTGCAATCGATTTGATTGAACGATTTTCCATGACTTCAGTTCCTCCACTATTAGAAATGTTGACCTTTTTACCTGAAGAAATAAATTCTAGAGCTTTGCGTTTAGGTTCTAATCGTAGACAAGAACTTCTCCACAAGTTTTCACTTGCTGTTCCTAATGTCTCTGAATTCCTGGTAAGTTACATGTACATATATATTTTTTAAATTAATAATTTCAAAATAAAGTCACTTAAAACTCATAATTTGACACTTCTGTAATCTTATGATAAGGGTTTTTATGTATTGTTTTCTTATTTTTCTGATACTAATTTTCTTGTTCATCCATTATTTATACTTCACAGTTTGTAAACAATGTATTTCAATTTTACTCATTATACAAATATTGATCATTCACTGTTTTCATTAAATCTTCTCTTTGAATAAAGTGATTGTACTGAATCTGATAATCTTAGTGATAAGATCACTTTTTTTTTTTTTTTTTTTTTATCATTTAAATGAATATTTATAGTATTTCATTATCTAAGACCTGTTAATGGTAGTTTATATAGATGGTAATCTACTTTTGATAGTTTGAAAGGTATACAGGTATACTATTACCTATAGTAGTTTAAATAGTTTTGATTGTGCTGTTTTTTCTTCTCTTCTCAAATTTAAGAATTATTGGTTTATTTTTTTTCATTTTCAGATGTTAAGTATATATTTTAATACAAAGCTGATCTGTAACAGTTTTTTTATTGCTTATTATTACACCTTGATAGAAAATTAGATACATATTTTTTTATATTTATGGATCTAAGACCGTAACTATTACAAACTTGTTGAGTGAAAAACTTATAAATTATCTTGTAGCTCTTCCAAGTAATTGGAGAATATCTTGTAAATATACATCCTTATATCAATCCCTACCAATTTTTTAAGCCTAAGAGATCCATTAGAATAGAGATTTTTATTAAAATTATTAAAACAAATTAAATATGCCAAAGAATTCAATCATTAACCATCAGTCTTTCAGCAATGTTTATTTTTACTTTCCTTACAACCTTGTATGTGAACACGATCAGATCATAAGCAGTATTTAACAGATGCCCTGCTTGGCACAAAGGAAACATTGTACTACTCTTGTTAGAAACATTTGTGTTTGATTCGGTGGATTACTTATCTCTTTGATGAAATCTGATATCCTGATATAGTGTTTTGAAAGTAGCAATGGTGATAGGCCATTTTCCTTTGATTAATTTATTGGTTTTCATATTAGTTGATTTGCTAAAAGCAGCTATACAAACTGTTTATCCTAATATAGTTATTGGGAAACAATAAACCCATTGTACAATAATTTACAGCATTTTATTTTAAATATTATTCAATTTTTGACAATGGTGTCTCTCGATTCTAAAAACATGTTTTCATAATGTTATATGCCTAATGTTTGTTTTGAAGTGACTTTTCCTTAGTTTAGTTTTCTAATATTTATAACAAAATTAAATAGGATAGGAATCTTTAAGGAGTGCCTGACATCGCACAGTTATTACTCCCTTTAAAAAATCCCAGGGCTATCTGCCGGGTTTGAACCCATGGCCTTGGGCAATAAATAAATAACAAAAAGTATTTAATAATGTGTATGCTAATGCTTCACTTGCCTGAAACTGATTAAAAAAATTAACTTGATGGAAACTGGTTCACTTTTTTAGGTTTTTTGGCAACTATAAAACTCTACACCTTACAGAATATTCCATTTACTTTAGTAAAATATAACCTACCCTATTGTTTTGGATTTTTACTCTTAAACAGAAAGGAAATTCTTGTATCTCACTTGATATTTTTATCTCTTACTTAGCCTCATACATTGGGCATTAGCATTAAACACAAGGGAAGTCTTGCAGTATTTCAGGAGTTTTCCTGTTTGAATAGTTGTTTTTTTTTTTTAAATAGGATTTTTGATTTGATCATATAGCTGTCTAAAGATTTATGATAAACACATTATGAATAAGAAAACTATTTCGCTTTCCTCAAATTTTATATGAATATCTTAGTAAAACAGAGGAATCATTTGTCACCATACTCTTTATATTATATTTTTGGTTGATGTTTGTTAGCAGAGTGTATTAGCAAATTCACTATCGAAAAAATTCCATTGTAATGGTTAGTAAGGACCTTATTGATTCAAGAGAAATTTGGCTGCAAGTTTAACACGTTTATGGCGGTGTGTACCACCGGTATTTATTGCCATATCCATGTTATCCATTATTTATTTGGGAAAAAATTAAAAGAAACATTCTGCCTTTCGAGTTGTACTAATTAGAAGAAATCTGAGGTTAGGAATTAAAATAAAAAGTGCACTAGTTACACAAATTGCTAATTAAGCACTTACCTAGACTGCTAGCAAATGTACAACTCATATACATGATCGAACTGGCAATAATTGATGAAATGTGGCATGAATTCGAGTGTCGCTTCACAGAGAGGAAAATGAAAATTAGTGCCGGCGCGAAAGTGTTAAAGTTTAAAGCAGTATGGCTTTATTATTTTTCTGCTTCAATCTTGGAACCACTTTTAAGTACTTTCTTATGACTTTATTATCAAAAACTAAACTCTAAAATTAATGTGAAGAAAGAGATGGTTCTTATGTTGGTATAAAAATATATCATGGCTATAAAACAAGATAACAGTGTAGGGGTTTGATAATAGCAGAAAATAACTTGAGGATTAAGTAAAATTAAATATATAAGAATAGAATAAGAATGTAATAAGAAATAATTAATATATCAACATAAGTAAACAGAGGAATGGGAGATAAATATAGTTAACAAAATACTGAATTTTCAGTAAAAGATAAAACTAATTTTCACTGCCTTCTGTAGTAGCTACTCGTCACAGGGCCCAGTATATACTTTTGTTTAATATATTTATCTCTCATTTCTCTATTTACTCATGTTTATTTTTGTTAATAATTTCTTTATTAGTTTTTATTACTTTCTTTTTCCTTTCTTATGATTTCAATTTTACTCATTTTTCAAGTTCTTTTCTGCTATTATCTAAGCCTACACTGTATCTTGCTTTTTTTTAGGCCTGATGAAGAACTGTAAAGTGGGTCAAAAAATTCAATAATAAATATTTTTTTCACTATTTTCATATATTTTTTTTTTCTTACCAACACCGGAAACATCTCTTCCTTCATATCTATTTCATGGTTAACTATTGAATATTCAATATGAAAGTAACCATTTTCATTTATATTATTAATTATCCATTTTCATAGCTTTTACGTATGTTTTAAAAATGTTTAATAGTGTTATGTTTTATTTTTCTCTTATAGAAAATGTGTCTCAACAATTCCGGAAACAATCCTCAAATTCAAATCAAAGTCTTCAAGTGTTTCACAAGCTGGGTGTCAGTACAGGCGATGACACTCAACGATGTTACCGACAATATAGTTGTAGCCACAGCGTTTCATGTTCTTGCAAATAGGATGGTAAGTGAATGAATTTATTGACACTATGTTTTGATGAAATATATTGAATCAGAAAAAGAAAAATATGTGGTGTGCACTACCTCCGTTGTTATAATCTTTAAGAACTTTCAAATAAATTTAGAGATGAAAAAAAAGTAATTGTATAGGGGAAGGGACGGTGTCAAAATATTAAACATATTAAACTTCTTCCCTTTAATAGATGCTGGTTCAATAATTGGTTTTAAGTTTACTAATTTTACTTATAATTAAAATGATTAAAAGAAAAAAAGGCAAAAATTATTGTTACACACTTTTAATATAATAAAGATAACATAGATTGAAACTCATACTTATTAACAAAAAAATAAAATAAACCTTTTAAAAATTGGCTCTAATAAAAGTTATAGAAAAAATCTGATGCGGGCAACACACGACTTTCACTTACCTCCATTTTTAAAATCAATGAAAGAATTTTCAAATACAGTTAGAGATAAAAATACCTGAAACTATTAAACAATTAATTAAATTAAATTTCTATAGAAACATGTGTTTCATTAAAAATCTATTATAGTATTATCTAAAATAATCAGTTAGTTTTATGTTCATTTCATCGCTCTCTATTAACTTTTAAAAGCTTGTGTATGAGATAATATTTTTTCTAAAATCTTTAGCTTTCCAATGGTATATCATACATGTATGTTACTGCTCTTATGTTCAAAAACGAAAAATTGCATTAAAAAAATATATTTTCTGTTTTCTCCTTTAGTTGGGTTTCGAATTTATTCAATTTATATATTTACCTGTTTTTCATCAGCGTTAACAAGATAATCTAGTTATTTTTATTGAATCTACAAAATTAAAGGTACTTTAGGGGAAGACAATTCACAATATCGGCATTTAAGCCCTGTCAGACCATTTTTATCCAAATAAAACCTACTTGATATTAAAGCTCATTAAATTTTACATCGATATAGCGAGTTTAATCAAAATCGTCGGAACCATTTTCGAGAAAATCGAAAAAAGGTGCAAAATGCATGGTATAAAGTACCTCTTCTGGTAAGCTCATTTTGATGAAAAAAGTTTTGTCACGTCTCGGGCGTATACTTGTCTTAAATATGAAATTTCAGTTTCATAGGACTTACCGTTTCCTCCCGGGAGTTACCAACACACACACAGACCTTTTTGCGGGACTTGGTTTTTTGGACTCAGGGGACCCTAAAACGTGTATTTCCGTTGAAAACTGGAATTCGAAAATTTTCTCGATCGCAATACTTTCCTTACTATATAATGTAAGTGAAAGTAAAAATTAAAACATTAATATATAATAAAACAAAAAAAAAAAATTGTCAATACAATTTGTACACCTGGTGGCTCCCTCGCTTCTACATAAGAAAAGATCGGCGTGCCAATATATTGGAGGGGGCCCACAATAGGGCTGGGTTGGCTTAAATGTAAATTTTTGCAGTAACAAAAAAAATGTACAGTGCACTAAAATGAGGTCTTGCTGGGGCAAAGACTGAGCGATAAGAGAAATAAGCATCTGAGGCGAGCGTGGGAGAGACACTAATTCTACTGCCTATATACACTTATAGTATTATAGCTGTATACAGAAACACAACATTGTTCAAAACATAAAGTCTGTTATATAAAAATAAACTTGTTACCATAATAAAAGATGGGCTTGAACAGTAATTACATTGAGTTTCTAATGAAATATGTGTTTCATTAAATATATTTATCAGCTTCTCTTCACTCATCTTTACCTTTTACAACTTTGTGTAGAAGATAATATTTTTTCTAAAATCTTTTGCTTTCCAATGTTATATTATATGACTATAGTACTTTTCTTATTATATGTATAAAAAAATAAAATAATAACAATATTTTTGTTCTTTTACTCCTTTAGTCGGTCATCAAATTTGTTCAACTTGTACATTTAGCCATTCTTAATTAATACTATAAAGATGATATGGTTAATCTTTTGGAATCTACATAATTGAAGGTACTTTAGAGGAAGAAAATACGAAATTCTCCATTTTAGCCTTGTCAGACCATTTCAATCTGAAAGAAACCTATATGATATTAATATTACATTGATAAAGCGAGTTAAATCACAATCGTTAAAGCCGTTTTTGAGTAAATCGTAAAAAGGTGCAAAATGCATATTATAAAGTAGCACTTTCGGTCAGTTGATTTTAGTAAAAAAAGTTGCTGTAACATCTCAGGCATATAGTTGTCTTAAATATGAAATTTCAGTACCGTACAACTTTTCTTTTTTGTGCTGGACGTACCACACCAACAGACCTTTTTGTGGTACTTGGTTATTTGGACTAACCATCCCTAAAATGTATATTTGCATTGGGAACTAGAATTCAAGAATTTTCACAATTTTAATACTTTCCCTTACTTCATATTTTATATAGTGGTAAGGGGAAATAAAAATTAGTAACGTTGATTTATTAATTGTATATTTGACTTAATAAATATGTAATAATAGTTTCAGAGTATTCTTTGGTATTTTCATTTTAAATTATACTATTTCGGATTTATATTAATATTAATTAGGATTTATAACATGAATTTTAGGCATCTTCCAATTTACATGAAGCCGCTGCAGACTGTGTTTGCTCACTTCTCGAATGCCTAGAAGATAACAACAATCAACAGTCGATCGAAATGCAACTGTTTAATGGTGTCATCTCTTTAGAGCAACCGTTTCATATTTCCGTAGCCCACGAAGAGCATGAGAAGTAATTATTTTATTTTATTATTTCATAATTAAATGAAAAAGTTATTAATAATTTTTTTTTGATATATTCTTAATGTATGTTGTGAACTTAATTGTATTCTTTTTTATTTTTGTAGGTGTGTAAATTACTGTAGAGTATTTACAGAACTTGCTGAGAGTTTTCTGGAAAAAATAGTTAGTGGAAGTAGTCCTACTAAAGCGCATTTCGCCATTAAGATTTTTGACCTTGTTCTTACTTGTGTTGGTCATCATGATTATGAAGTAAGAGAATATTTCTCATACATTTATAAACCAATATATCTTTACAGTAAACTTGCCCATATGTTCCAGATAATCGCATTCAAAATTATCTATGTTTTGAAATATGTAGTGAGCCTTTTCTAATTTTAGTGATTAACTGAACCTTTAGGGCTAATCCCAGTTTCATTCTCTGTCACACATGTGCTATATCCAAACAAATCATTTATATTTTTCATACTTGTTTCTCTGGATATACATTGCTGTATTATTATTCCTACCGCCGTAAGTACTTCCTCGCACCCTTCCTCTACCAAGTTATCTAATCACAGTATCCATTTTTCGTCACGGATTTCCTTAAATTTAAGTCCTCTGTTCATTCTCATAACACTCACATGCAGCTTTCTGATTTGTATATAACTTCTCACTGAACCACTGCTGTGGATAGATCATTATTAATCCGATCCACATCCCTATTCAACTCCATTCCTTTCTATATAGGGTACTCCCATACTCTTTCAGTATCCATACAATTCCAAAAGAATCCTTAAGAAGATTTGATAATTTCTCTGAAAAACAACTAATAAAACAGATAGATAACTTTATATATTTCATTCTGCACATTTAAGACCTTATATTTTTTGGAATGATTAACATTTCAAAAATTTAATATTAAATTATATATTTTTGGGTTGTAAAATAAGTTCATAGCATTGTCAATTTTTAAATTTAATCCTCTCTATGTTTATAAGATCATGTTTACTTGGTCAATAATGTTTACCTATTTATAGCGATTTTATGCTTAGTTTGCAAAGAGATAAAATTAATTTTCGTCATTTAATGACTTTTTATTTCTGAAAAAGAAAATCTCCTGCACAGACGGTTAGCAAAATTTGCAGTATGTTTGGCGATGATGTCTTAGGATAAAGCACTCTCCCTAAGTGATTTGCTCTGTTCAGAACGGGAAACTTTGACTTGGAAGATGCAAAGTGCTCGGGTCGTCCTTCGACTGTTGATGACCAAATTCAGCCAAAATGATGAGAAAGATGGCAACAAACATATGATGAAAATTGGTCATTTATAATTGATTAAAACTATTTACAAGAATCGAACGTTTTTATTGAAATCACGGCTATGAACTTATTTAACATCCCAATATCTCTTAAAAATTCCGATTAATTGTAATTTCTTCTATTATCAAAGCTGTATTTTATTTTATTATTTCTTTATTGAGGAACCGTGCACAGAGTTTGTGTTTTTGTCCTTTTTTGTTCTTCCTTCCTTTTCTTTCAGTATTCCTATATCCTCTCACTATATCTCTTCCTTGAGATCTTTTCATTCTCAGCACTCATATCTCCAAATTTCTATCTGCTTCTTTCTCGTTAAGAATTTCTTTTTCCTAAGATAGTTGAAAATATTTTTTGTTAGCCTGTTTTTAGCCCTGCTCTACCAATACCTATAAATAGCAAATGCCCCCCCCCTTTTTTTTTTCTGTTATTTTTATATTTTCAAAAGTTTTCTGGGGAATTTAATTTGATAACAAAGTGGCCTAAATGGGTTAAATGCTAACTTATTTCTGGCGCTATGGTCCTGTAAGAACATGCGCCTCTCTTGCAGCACCAAAAGCATCCACCATCTTCTTATTCTTATTTCCCTCAGGACTTGCTCCACTTTGTCCTGCCATCTAAGACGTGGTGTTTCTATACCACGTCTACCATCATACCTAAGAAGGGATTTGGGAATAGATTCTCTGTACATAAACTAGTGTAGTCCCCAGCCTGTTTGTTTCTCGCTCACGATCGAGACTAAATCCATTTCTTCATACATTCAGTGCAGCTCTTCATTTATGCCATAAATCGGTCCGAGAAATATTCTTTTCTATGAAAGTGGCTCCTGTTCTGATGTCATAAAAATCTCCCAGGTCTCTAAACCACCAGGTTTCACTACTTTTTCATAGGGCATGGTCCTAATTCAGTGAGAGAGAGCTCTATAATTTAAAATTCTTTGTGTTGCAAAGCAGCATTTATTCCTGGCGGACATCCTTGCTTTTGAGTTATCTGTCATTTCATTATTTGATGTCATTAGTGCCTCCAAATACTTAAAGCTTCCAACAGATCTCAAATTGTGGTTTCACATTTCATATTCTTCAAGAACACCTTCCAATTCTGTTTAATTTGTTGCAGTTATTTTGAAATCGTCCGCATAGGCTCTAACCCAGCATCTGTGCTGTGTCATCCTGCTGTTAATAGTACCACATGGACACTTATGGATCATCCTTATCGCATACTTTAATGTTATATTAAAGAGAGTAGGTGATAAAGGATCACCTTACCTAAGCCCATCTCAGACCTCTTGATCTTCCGACAACATGCCCATTCATCTCGACCACGGATCTGCTACAGTTAAGGGTCAATCTCATCGATTTGATTCACTTTTTTGGTATCATCAATGTTTTTATGATCATTATGAATTCTTTTTTATTAACATCATCATAAGCCTCTTTTAAAATCTGTAAAGGGATGGTGCAGATTGATTTGATATTCACGTTGTTTTTTTGGTATTTCCTTAATTCAAAAAATATGTTCTATTGTTGACTTTCCTGGTCAAAGGCCATATTGGTATATCTTCATAATCTTCGCAGACCAAAACTGAAGCTTTTTATTAAGTAAAATCTCAAATGCTTTATAGTTCGTGCTTAGCAATGATATACTTCAATAGTTTTTGCAGTTTGTTTTCCTCCTTTTTTAAAAATGGGACATATGATGGAAGTAGCCCTTTCTTTTAGCATCTGCTATGTCGTCCAGATCTTGAACATGAAGTTGTAGATCTTAGCAGTGTGACCCCACAATGATTCACCATCAAGACCAGAACTTCTGTTGTTCTTTAGAGTGGCTATTATCCTGTGAAAAAAAACAGGACTATTTATATTATAGTTTTGCCACTGATTGATAATATTTCTGTATTATATTTTACTGGTAAATTGTGACTTGTAACCGTTGAGTTTATGTAAAAAAGTTGTTAATTTCTCTTAACAGTTAAAATTTTTATATTAACCAAGTTATCTATGAAAATATATGTATTGTGTATTTCTTTACGAATTCATAGTCTTAGAATTTATCACCGACCCATTGTGTTATTTTTGGTATCTGAAATCTTTATATCAATATTTTTTATTTTTTAGGTAGCAGCTATTACATTTAATTTATGGTATCGCCTTTCAGAAGAACTGTATCAAAAGAAAAACTCTGGACTTACATCGTTATTTAAACCATATATAGAAAGGCTCATTGAGGCGTTATGTAGGCATTGTCAGATGGAACCTGATCACGTGAGTATAATATGTATTTTATTTACTCTTAAATGATGAAAACTAAATTCTGTGTAATGTTATTGTTTGATTTCACTCATTTATTGTTATTTTTTGATTCACTCATTGTTATTTTCTTTTAATGTTGCAAGTATTATTGACCGTGAAAAGAGTTAAAGAAGTAGTTAATAGTAAAGCTCATTAAATAAATAACAAAAACAAATAAGAAAAATTATTTTATTGTGTTATAACTAATAGAGTAAGTTTTCTGATTGAAGTGTCTTTTTCTTTAATGACTGTATCCCCTATCAACTCCTATAATTATCATTACTTTAGAATAGTTTTATAATCCTTAAAATATTCAACTTCTTTGTATATATACTGACACATATGATTATTTAATGTTTGTGAATAAATTTACTATTTGCCTTAATAAAGAAACAGTCATTAATGAAGGCATCAGTAATCCAGCCATATTTTTACTCTACCAATTTATTGTAGCTGTCTAATATTAATGATAAATAATTTATCTGCAAACTTCTGAGATAAATTATTAAACTTTTTATACATATACTGTCCAGCTAATTGAAACACATATATATCTTGCAATTTGATTCAATGTGTTGTTCATTAAATTTGATTAGAATTTACTATTTATTTTTCTAGGAAGGAATCCTCGAAGAAGGGGATGACTTTCCAGACTTCAGGATGAAAGTTGCCGAACTGATTCGTGATGTCGTTTTCATAATCGGTTCCTCCAACTGCTTTAGGCAAATGTTCCTATCCCTCCAAGGACCCAATACCACCTGGGACACCACAGAAGCCGCATTGTTCATCATGCAAGCCGTAGCCAAAAACATCATCCCGTAAGTTTATGTACTATTATATTCCATAATTTACTCATTTGCTGTTGTACTTGTTTTTTTTTTAATCCTTCCTTGTCCTCTTATATTTGAAAGGAAGGGCTTAAAGAGGATATTGGAATGGATTTTACCTGGATATATAATTAATAATCCAAGTTTTGAAAATCAGAAGCCTTATAATGAAAAGTAAATTTATAGTTAGCAATGATTAATGGTTGTTAAATTAAATCATATTATAAATATAATAATCCTTGGTACTAAATTATTTTCTACATCATCTTTTGAAGTATTATAATTGGACTTGGCATAACTGTTCTCTTATTATTATTATATCTAATTTTTACTATATGTTTTAATTTTAAAATACTATGTTTGTATTGAAGGTTTGGCTCTGCTTTATAGCTTGTTGATTTAACTATCTATAACATACATATTGGGCTGGAAAATGTTTTTGGAAAAACTTTTAGTTGTTCAGAGTGAAATAAAACTCAATGTATTTTAGACATAATATTTATTTTAATGTACAATATATTGACCATTCTTTAAAATGACTTTTTCCATCTTTCCACTAACTGCATAATGACTTATTTCTTACTATTCATGGAGTTCTAAAGAGACTAGAATAAGTCATAGTCACTTGGAGGAGGTATATGGTGAATAGGAAGGGTAGGGCACAAGGTTCCATCCTAGGTTCAATAATTTATTACTAGTGACCAATGAGGTGAGGGTTCTAATGTTGTCTTGGTGGAACACAACACCCTTCTGATTTGCCAGTTCTCTGCGTTTATTTTTAAGTGATTAATCCAATTGTCCTAATGCCAGTTTGTCCTGATATGGCAAAAGCTCATAGAAAATAACACCCTTGAAATCGCACAATATGAAAAGCATTACAACATGTAATATTTGTGTAAGTTTTAAAATTAATATAAGTCTAATTGTGCAAAAGTGAGTAAAGTTACTTAAGATTTAATTTATCGTTTATTTTATATTGTTTTACATCTTGATTTCAATTTTTACAGTATCTGATTTATGTTTGGACAGGGAAGAAAACGATGTTGTTCCAAAGGTTGTTGAAGCTATTTTGAACCTTCCTCCAAACACACACATAGCCGTTAGGTGTACATCAGTTCTTCTACTTGGAGAATTGTGCGAGTGGATCGAAAAACATCCCCAATATCTAGGTAATTACTTATTCTGAGGATTTATTATCAATTTCAGTTGGGTATTAACTTTTTTTTTTTTCTAAATCGTGTTTACTTTCATTTATTTATGTAGGAAATATATGGTTAGGGGAAGTATTACGATTGTGAAAATTGTTGAATTGCCGATTTCAATGGAAATTCACGTTTTAGGGTCCTCTGAGTCAAAATAACTAAGTGCTAAGAAAAGGCCTGTGTGTCCATGTGTGTTTGTGTGTGTGTGGTAAGTTAAGCATGAAAAGTTGTTCGAAACTGAAATTTCATATAAGACAACTATGTGCTCGAGATATTACAGCTACTTCTTCATCAAAATTGACAAACCAGAAGAGCCATTTTATGTCATGCATTTTATACCTTTTTACGATTTTCTCAAAAATGACTCTAATGATATTGATTCACTATATTGGTATAAAATTTAATGGGCTTTAATGTCATGCAGATTTCATTCTGATTAAAATAGTCTGACTGGGCTTAAATGCCAAATTCGTGAATAATCTTCCTCTAAAGAACCTTTAATTTTGTTGATTCTAAAAAATTAACCATATCATTTTATTAGCATTGATAAAGAAATGGCTGAATATGCAAGTTGAATGTATTTGATAACTGACTAACGGAGAAAAGAGCAAACATATTTTTTTTGTTACTTTTTTTTTCAAACATGAGGATAGTAATTTCGATTTATAATATACTTTTGTAAAGCTAAAGATTTTAGAAAAAATGCTATCTTATATACATAGTTGTGGAAGGTAGTGTAAAGTGAGAAATATGGCTTAAACTAAACTGATTATTGTATGTAATTTTATAATGTTATATTATTTAATCTAAAATATATGTTTCCAACTAAACTAAATGTAATTTTTTTTACTGTACTTAATTTAATAGTTTATAAATTGCTTTAAGTCCCGAGTTAGTGAAAGTTGTGTGTTGTCCGCCCAAGATTTTTTTATTGTTAATTTATGTTCTTTCTGTATACTCTCTTCATATATCTATTATATTATATTAATGCTGTAATTTTTAGACATAGATGTCTTTTGACTGGTGGTTTATAGCTGTTTTTTTTTTTCTCCGGGTCTTAATTTTTTTCACCCCATAAAATATGTAACAAGCAACTCGTTCTTTTGATGTTGCTCTGATTGAAAATTTTCTAAACTGGGTTAATTGTTTAACTCTATTCAATAGTGAATTTCACATAGTGTTAGAGTTTTAATTCAAATATTGATAATGAGATAATGAGTGTTATATACATAAAGCCATGTCAAATTTTGAAAGATTTTGAGGTAAAAACTGAGGCAACATTATTTTATGATAATAACTTGGAACATCATTGAATAATTATTGCTATTATTTTCTATATTATTAATTAAGCTGCTAAAGTTGAATTTTCAGATTTATATCTTTTTTAATTTTCTGTTATTTCTCATTTTAGAACCAGTGTTGAATATGGTGCTGTTCTGTCTTCAGCAACCACAGTTGGCGAACTCAGCTGCTAACTGTTTACAAAGTATCTGCAGTACATGTAAAAATCAAATGGTGACCAAGTTTTTAGGTCTTCTGCAGATACTTCAATCCCTCGACAAATTCGTTCTGACGAATGAATCAGTTGTCGGACTATTGAAAGGTATTTTTATCATGTATCAAGTTTAATTGATTTGTATGCATATTAATTGATTTGTCTGTTAAGAAACTTTTATTATTGTGTATATTATTATGATGAAGTTAACTTATAATTATGTGTTGAAATATAAATTATTAGTAGTATATAATATATTAAATGAAAATCCATCACTATCATTTAAACTATTCCTTAGATTTGGGGATTTCTTCTTCTTCTTCTTTTGCATCACCCTGTAGTGCCTTTCAGCGTAGGGGAGCGTTTAGCCAGAATTGCCAATGTTCCCTGTTGTATACTAGATTTCTGGCTTGGCGAATATTTTTATTTCATTTCTTGCATAAACGGTCTACGTACTTCAGGTACGACATTCTTGGTCGGCCACGGGGTCTTTTACCAATGGGAATATAGTCCATGGTTTTCAATGGATCTCTGTATCCCTCCATCCGGACAACATGTCCAAACCACTTAAGCTGCCGAGTTTCCAGGACATCCTTCATTGAGGGAACTCCTAACTCCTCTCTGATCCTATCATTGCGGATGCAGTGGGGATTCCAACCCAACTAAAAACCTATTTTGCTAGTTCATAGTTTCCTCTGTTATTTTTCCTCATGGTGTTTGTGACTACCTTATGTATGGTAGACTATCTGATGATGAGATTAATGATATGTTTCATTTGATTCATCTACTGAATTCTCTGAAGCTCCTGTCTCCAATTTTTATGTCAAGTTGAAATGGCTCTATCATGTTTTCTATTGACAGTAATTTCTAGGCGTTTATCCTTTAGAAACAAAAAGGCTCCTTGCATATTAATTAATTGTTGATAATTTTAGGTGACGATCAAGATCTAATATAGATTTGGAGGCTATAATTATACTTCACCACGATTTATCAAAATGTGTAACGTTTCAGATATTATACCATCTTCAGGTGCTATAAAAAAATAATTTTTTATCTGAAATTACACATGATTTCTGTATGTGTTAAAATATAAATTTTAATTTTATTACTCTTCCTCCACTTTATGACATTAATTTCAGAAAGGAGGCTCTTGGTGGAATCACTGACACACCTTAAGGTATTTTGCATATTTTAAAAATTGAAATAATAAACTTTTTATATTTATGAAATAAACTTTTCTCTTTTTAATACAGACATTTAACATTGTTGAACATGGCTATATCAACTGGTCCC
This sequence comes from Piezodorus guildinii, assembly GCA_023052935.1. Taxonomy (NCBI): domain Eukaryota; kingdom Metazoa; phylum Arthropoda; class Insecta; order Hemiptera; family Pentatomidae; genus Piezodorus; species Piezodorus guildinii. The sequence continues at coordinate 71,215,271 of CM041298.1, forward strand.
ATTTACTGTTTTTTTAAATTGTTTTATTTTATTGAATTTCAAGTTATTTTGGTTTATTATTTTCAAAAACTGTGATCGACCAAAAAAAATTACCAACCTTCAAGATTTTGGGGCTTACGTTTTCAAGATTAGTAAAACCCGAATAACAAATAAAAATAAATCCGTTTGTCCCCTGTCCGTGGCATTTCTCTGAAACTACTAGACCAATTTTTTTTTTAAATCGGTACAAATGATCCTAAGGGTATGCAACAATGATCCTAACATCTAGACGTTGATGGTTGATGCAAAATGATTTAATTCAATAACTCAGAATTTGAAGATGGAAACAAATTCTATCAATGTTTATTAACCAAAAAAACTGCAAATAATTATAAAGAAAAAATAAAGATAATTAAATTTTCTACAATATGAAAAAAAGAATCATTGGAATTGGTTAAGAAATAGCAGAGATATAGCGTTTTGGAAATTATCAGTGGTGATATGCCTTTTCCTTTGAATTATTTATTGCTTTTCATATTAGTTAATTCCCTATCAACAGCTATATAAACAGTTATACCCTAATATTGTTTGTTTGTTTATTTATTTAATGTCACTTTATGCTACTATGGCTAATCGGACGATGCTACAGTGGGAGTCCTAAATTTTGCCTATTCAGGTTTTATTAGGATAGGGATCTTTAACGAGTACCTGACATCGCACATGCTCGGGACCACCTTTTAACGTCCCCTCTGAAGGACGGCGTAACTAAGGATTTTTTACTCCCATTAAAAAATCCTAGGACCACCTGTGGGTTTGAACTCGTGACCTTTAGCATGGGAGGCTGTTACGCTAGCCACCCAGCTACAAGTGATCCCACCCTAAATATTGTTATTTGGAAATAATAAACCATTGTGTAATAATTTGCAGCATTTTTCAAATAATTTAACACTTATCTAATCGTAGATTATAATTTTATGATATTTTATTTTACTATTAACTTTTATGTTTTATAAATTAATTTATTCTAATTAAACAATTTTTTATTTTTATGTACTTTTAAATGATTTATTCTGTGAATGGTTATATTAAGGAAATCATAAGTGTGTACTTTCAGATTAAAAATTGTTTTTGCACCCGAAGATGTCTTATAGGCCAAACATTGCGTGTTTTAATAAAAAGTGGTGAAGTATAATTACAGCCTCCAATTCCATATTAGCTCCTTACATACTTAATATTTTTACCCCTGTGTTCTTCTGTTCACTAAGTTAACAATAGGTTCTAACTTATGAGATTTTTTTTTTCCTCATAGAATCATCCCCTTCAAAAAGTTTTTTTGTCATTTGTGCTACCCTATTTTGGAGTTATTTGCCCACCTCTATTCGTAAACCCACCCTTATCATTTTTAATCTCAAACATTAATCATTTCTTCACCCTTATTTAGTTATAAATAAATGTGGTTAACTCCATGTTTTTTTTTTTATGTTAATTATCCCTGATTTTTATTTTGATTTAGGCGTCGCTTCCATCTTGAGCATCATGCAACATGATCAGTTACAGCAGGCCATGAGAGATGTTTGTCTCATCCAGATTAAGCCGCTCGTTCATTTAATTGAGGTAATTATTTTATAATTCAGTATGTTTTATAAATTAGATTAGTGTATTGTAGACTTAGTCTACATAGTTCTGGAGGTAGCAGTTATACCCCCAGTTCATCAAACTATCCTAGCCTGATTAGTAATTTCGAGGGTTAGTCCCTTGGTTTGCAGAAATAAAATATTATAAGACCTTGAATCAGTATTCTTCAGCTTTTTTCTATCCTGTTCCAACATAAATAAAAAACTGAAGTGAGAATGGTCGACTGTGTGTATATATAGGGGAGAAGTTTATTCTGGGTGCAGTCAAATAAACAATTAAGTAGAAACTTAATTTATTTTTGCCTACGTTTCATCCTAAATTTCAGGGCAATTGAAGGAGGGGAGAGGTCACAACAATTATTACTGAAATCACATTGTTATTTAGGCCGAAATGTAGGCACACATAAATTAAGTTCCTAATTAAGTGTTTATTTGACTGCACTCGAAATTAACTTCTCCCCTATAAATTGAAAAAAAAAATTTAAATACTATTCCTTTTTTAATGAACTATTACAGTGTATTTTATCCAATATCCACTTTTGAAAAATTATTTCGGGATACATGAAAAATATGTTTGAGGCATCTCTCATAGATATAAATTAAATTTTGATCTAAAAGGCTGATTTTTAATTTAAGTAACTGCAATAAATTTTTTTTTTTTTAAGTTACAAGTTTACAAAATTATTTCTCACTTAAATTGGAAAATATTTTAAAAACGTTGTCAGTCGCTTTTTGTCAATACAAGCATTTTGCTTCTACAAGGAGAAGCGAGGAGGGTGTATCTATATTATTAATTGTATTAATCATATTTATAAACAACAACTAAATGAATCATTCTTTGGACTACCATCTGCCAGTGAGTCATGTTATAACCTTTACCTTGGCCAGGTGTGCCCAATTCTGTGAGCCCACTTTCCAATTTTAGGCCCCATAGTATTTCCTTATACATAGATTAATGTTATTAAATTATATTTAATTTATCTATATATTTTTTTCTTTAATGTATCAAAACTTATGAGAGTCAGACACTTAGAAACTGAAACCGCGTTTGCTATGTAGTTTATCTCTTGTGCTGTACCAATAGAAATAACTAACAATGTATATGTTTATAACTCTGACAGTTAATGTGATAATAAGTCTTAACTTCTATCCTTATTAATAGTTTTTGAAAGCTCAAATTTTTATTGTGATTTCCTTATGTTTTATTTATTTATAATGATATAATGGTTAAAAAAAGACTGATTTTTGTTTTGTTTTACTTTTCAGAATGATGTTAAACTAGATAAAGGTACAAAAAGCGATCCAGCGATTTGGATGGATAGGCTGTCCGCTATATTCCGCCATATCAATATCACCGTTAGGAATGGAGAAATTCATCCTTGCCAACCCGTCATTACCGAAGTAATTATTATTTTATTTTTTAAAAGTATTTTATTTTAATTTGGTAATTAATAAGTATTTTTAAAATGGTAACAATACCCTTAAAAAAATGGGACAACCACATCACAAGTCAAGGGATGAATTAATTTAATGCAGTGTGTAAGCGAGAATAGGTGGCTGCTTAGGAGGAACAGTTCCAGATGGAAAAAGTCATTATGAATATTGAATTTTGTATTTTCTATTTTATGAAAGATTCTGTTCAGTTTATGTTTTTCTTCTACCATAAATTATTATTTCATAATTAAAATATATGGGTAAGTGAAAATAAAAATTATTTGTAATTCGATATTTTAATTATGTATTTTTTCTTTTATTTTCACTATAGACTACTCCTATTAAATTCCTCCTTATAGGAGAGGGAGGCTTTAGGTAATACATTCATGTCAATATAGCTATTATTATGGTATTGTCATTTTAAACTTTAAAATCTAGAATATTGTTTATAGTGACTTAATTGAAAGAAATTAAATATTGCCTTGAAAATTTTATCAACAGATTTGGCCAGTCCTTTCCTCCGTTTGTACGAAATACCAAGCCAATTCACATGTCATGGAAAGATGCTGCAGGTGCCTCAGATTCGTTGTCCGTTGTGTGGGCAAACAATCGGCGAATTTGCTTGAACCATTAGTCAAACAAGTAAGATTATTATTATAGAATTAAGAGGATCATATTTTATACATTTTGCTATTATTCTATGATTTTTTCTTTTAGATAGTGACCCTCTATGCTCAACACGAGCACAGCTGTTTCCTCTACCTGGGCTCTATCCTGGTCGACGAATATGCTTCCGAGCAGGGCTGCATCCAGGGATTGATAGACATGCTTCAAGCTTTCATTCACCCGACGTTTACCCTCCTTCAAGGAGAAGCGGGTCTGAAATTGCATCCAGACACTGTGGACGATCTTTTCAGGCTCTGTGCGAGGTAATTTATTTTTTAATTATTTATCATTAATTCCTTCACATTGTAGCTATGAGGTAAATAGTATGAGAACTAGCAATGTTTTCAACAGTTCATTGTCATATTATTGTTGGTTTGGGTTTTTGAGGCATAAAACCGTGGAGTCATTACATGAATGAGTGAATAACTTTATTTGCTTTCGAGGTAATCCCCATACAAATAGAGCTGGCTACATAACAATATAAAATACATAACATAATGGTAATATTATTTATTAAATATTAATTTGGTATTGTAGTTCCCAGAGAAAGTCTTAATTGTGCCAATATTTTTTTGACAGGAAACGGTGCATTTAATAATAGGTAAGGTTGAGGTTTATGTCTTTTGTTATGGATGAACGGATATAGTGGGTTGTATTTACTAAGGGTGATTAACTTTTGTTTATCTATTGTCTCCGTATGATTCTAAACAGTATCATTGTTTTGTGCATCTCTAACTGAAAAATAGCTGGGACTTTTATTTCTAATATATACTGTTTGTTTATTTGACTTAATATAGAGAATAATTGATGTGTTTTTGTTCTTTATTTATGTGTTTATCCATTTTCTTTGGTGTATTGAAGCATATTTTTGGGAGGCGGTCATTACTGAGTTATGAAATTGTATGCACTCAAGAGAGTGAAAGCTTTTGTATTGGCAATGGGGAATATTTAATTCCGACCGCATTAATAAAAAAGGAATATTTTTGTTTAATGAGAATAAACTTTTATAGAACATTATCTAGACCTAAGTCTGTCATGGAGTCATTACATTGGTTTTCAAGATTTTTCTTTTATTCCAAAATCTGATGCCCTTGCAATCAATTCTGACCCTTCTTTTTTAGTCTTTATCCATTCTTTAACATAACATCAATCCTTATATTAAAAAAAATTTACATTAACTAATATGATTTTCAAATAGTATAGTCAATGTAGAAAATATAACAGTTCATCTTCGATGATTCTCTTGTTTACATTACTTGACAGTTTTTCAGTTTATTCCAAATCCATGTTACGCATGATTACGCAGTGGTGGCTGAGCTTGTCAAGATTTGTGTGAAATGTTTTACCACTCTGGTTTGTGGAGGGTAAATGATTGTAAATAAATACCTATATTATATTTCTAAATTTCAGTTTTTTACTGAGAATGACCTTTTGCTGTTTGTGGTCAGTTCTTAGAGTCTGAGTCTAGCATATACCATCTTGGGTTATCTTAGCAATTTTTTTCGACTACCATCATTTTATCGCCAATCCATTATTTCAACAAAAAAAAAGGTTTCTGTTAGTCAGATAATTGAATTAATATGATGATTTGGAATAGGTGCTATACTAAATAATTTTAGAAAATATTTAGGATTTTTAACAAATTTATTTGTTTGTTTTTTTACTGATATCTAGAATTGTTTTAATATTATGGAAGGAAATCTTTCTTCTAGTATGCTTCAGATTAAAATAAAATATTAACTTAGTCGCTTTCATAAATATTTGCAATTTTCTAAAGCGCGATTTTTAGATTTAGGGGGTACTCTTTTTGGTGGGGGAGGTGGGGGGAAGAGGGAGAGAATCACTATCCTATTATATTGTAATTAATTAATTTAAAAAACCAGATTATGTTAAACAAGTTAAGTTTCTATAGAATAACAATACTTACTCCATACATTTTATTTAATAATTATAAAAATTAGAATTATTGCAGAAACCTTGCTACTCTTTCTTGGTAACCTCAATATTTAAGTAAAAGAGGAACCTTTAAAACATGTTCTAGGTTCTTGCAGAGGGCACCTGTGCCGTTCCTCACCGCGCCAGCCATCAACTCCATCATGGAGTGCGCCCTGTCGTGCATCCCGCTCGATCATAGGGATGCTAATTCTTCAGTAATGAAATTCTTTTATGATCTGATTCACGCTGGAATGACCAACGAAGTGAGTATCCATTAAATCCAAAAATGTTTCATGTGTTATTGTCAAATCAAAGTTTCATATCTATAATTAATTGTGTAGGATCACGAGGATTTCTCTTTGAGGCAAAGACTGGTACAAAATATAATCCAAGAAAGAGGTTCAGATTTAGTAAACAACCTTTTGACAGCATCCGTTTTCTTCCTTCAGATCTATATGCTGTCAGATGTAGCGGATGTTTTGATGGAGCTTATATTATTCGATAAGCAGGTTTGTATAATTTAGCAAAATTTAGAGCTTCTATCAAAGACAAGGGGAGCCCGTGGCTGAGTGGCTAGCGCGCTAGTCTCTCATGCTACAGGTTCTGAGTTCGAATCCCAGTCCCGGCGGGGCATTTATAAGGATGTAAAAAAATGTGGATTCACTCACAACCTCTCCCCCGGGTAGTGAGACCCGTCACTCTCAAAATTAGTCGTAGAGAGTGATGACCCTACACTAAAAATTGCATCGTGAAACGTAAGTGTAAACTCGTAGGAATTTACACTGCGAGGCCCAGGGCCCACATGGCCTGTTGCGCCACTGAAAGAAAAAAAGATCAAAGACAGGTCAATTAGATCTTAGGATTCCAAAAAAGTGTCTCACCCATTTTGATGAATTTTTTTTTTTTTAACTAGACATTAAACCGTTTGACTCCATAAAATATTTGTGGCAAATGCTCCCCAGGAGGCATGTAAAAAAATTGGATATTTTGTGCGCGAAAAATACATTTTATTTAATATCTCTGATTCTCGTGAAGGTGAAATATAAGTATGGTGTCTAAATTACCCTATTTCAAAGCAGAATAATTTTTAAAAATAAGCCATCAAAGTTTTATTTATTATTCAAATTTTATGCTTGGTAATAACCCTATAAATATAAATTATCAGTATTTACATATAAAACAGTATTTTTAATAAGATTTTTTAAAAACTGTGCACAGATTAAGATTCCTTCTTCGGAGTTAGGAATACAGTTTTTAAGACACCTTATTAAAAGTACTGTTTTGACGAGATTATTTATATTTTTAGGTTCATTACCAAGCATAAAACTTGAATATTTTAATGGCTGATCTTTTTAATTGTTCCACATTGAAGTAGGGTAATTTTGACACTAAACTTATTTTTCTACCTTCACTAGAACCAGAGATATTAAATAAAATGTTTTTGTTTTTTTTTGCAAACTTTCCAAATTTTTTTATGTGATGTCTGGGAAGCGTTGGTCATTGCAGAGTCTAATGTTTTAATGTCCAGTTTTACATTAAAAAAAAGAAAAAAAAATTATATCGTTGAGAAACATTGGGGATTAGATTCTCTTCTTGTTGAATAATTCAGTCTTTCATTTTTTTATTTTTCAATTATGAGGTTCTACCATAAAAATGTTGCATTTTTTAGTCTGCTGGAAGGTGGGTAGAACAAGCATTGAAAAGAATGCCAACGCACAATAGTACAGGCAGTATTACTGCTACACCAAAGCAATTGGAAGATTTCCATCGCTCTCTACTCAGGTAATTTAGTTTTTATTCATTGTGGATCTCATATTATTATTTTACTAGTAATAAGGTATATAGTTAATATAATCTCAGTTTTTTAATTTATAATTTTTTATAACTGTTTTTTATTTTTTAAAAATGCTACAAATTATTACACAATGGTTTATTATTTCCAAATTACTGTATTGTGGTATAACTGTTGTAATAGCTGCTAATCTTTTTGATTTTTCTCTATTTTCAATAATCGAGTTTTAGAATTGAATGACTCAATTTTGAATGACTTGAAAATATAGATCAACTTATTTTTTCTTCTTTTTTTTTTTTTTTTTTTTTTCTTCTTTTAGTTGCGCTTTACTGATTCTGAAACCATACATATTTTTTCTTTTTCTCTTTTTTATAATTATTCCCATTTTTTTGGTTAAAAAACGCCAATAAATTTTTTCTCTTTCTTCAAAAATAACTGATTAATTGAATTACATAAGTTTGGATCGGCCACTATTTTTAAAATAACCAGCTGATATAAAAGTCTAGGTGTTAGGATCATCGTTGCATGCCCTAGTATTTTTGTGGCGAATTAAAAATAAATTGGTCCAGTACTTTTGGAGAAATGCTGTGGACGGCAGACAGATAGATTTTTTTTTATTTGTTATTCGGGTTCTATGTATCTTGAAACGTAAGCCCTCAAATTTGGAGGGGAGGTAATTTTTTTTTTGTTTTTGGTTGATTACAAAGGTCCGTTATTGAAAATAATAAACCAAAATATGTTGTTTTTAATTTTTTTGATCATAGTATTATTATTGTGTTTTAATACATTAAGCAATGCTATTCAATTCATAGTTCGAGTAGGTCCTACGATGTTTTGTTATTGAACTGTTGATATGTTGCAAATGTGTCAAAAAAACAACTCTAAATACTCAAAAATAACTCTGGCTTCCTTCCTCTTCCAAGTTCTCCAATCCCGCCGTCCGTCTTACATATCAGATATGTTTGTTTTCATATCCTCAGTCCACTCCTGCAACACTCGCTCACGGCCTTCGGACATGTATATAACACCCCATTAAACTGCAATGGAACTCCATTCCTTCTTATATCCGTGACTCCAATACTCCTCTGACATTCAAGTCTCGTCTGTTCAATCACCTCCAATTTCCAAATAATTCTAATTAGTTTCCCAATTTCAATTAAAATTAGCTACAAAACAGATATAAACATTTATTTACCTATTTATACATACTTTCAAAAAAATACAGTAAAAGGATAATATTTAAGGTCATGCAGAATAAATACCATTTACAATAGTACAGTGTTGTATTTGTATATTGTCTTACATTGTTAAATATTACAAAAATACGTAAAACCAGATTATTGAAATTATATATCATGAATACTGTTGATAAATGTATTTAAAATTTATTAATTGATAATCACTTAGAAATTAAATATATTTGTTGAATATGGAGGTTATAAGAAGGAGGCTACATTGAAATATTATTTTGCCTCCGATACAAATCTCCTATAGAAATATTGAATGAGAACATTCTTGGGACTTTAAGTTCTGTCTCAAGGCTACTTTATTCAAAACAATTTGTATTTATTCTTGTACTTTACATGTTACAAATGAATCTCTTTAAGTTGTGGTCTTTGCATTTAACTTAGTGCCGTGCTAAATGGCGAGAGTAAAGGAAAGTAAAATATGAAAATGTTTGATGTGGTGTAGTGTCACCAATAGTGAATTATCATATACTTTCAAAGCATTATAATTAATATACAATAACCCTATTTTCTATATAACTTTTATCATTTTTTTATTTTATTGTAAATAATATTTAATGTCTTTGAATGGTGTTCCTAAATAAAAAAAAAATAAAAAAACATGTTTTCATTATGTTTATATTAAAATAATTTGTTTTGATATAACTTTATCATTTTTTTTTAATATATTTTTAAAAACACTGCAAATTATTACACAATGGTTATTATTATCCAAGTAACTATTTTTTTTTTGGTCTGCTTGATTACAAAGGTTCACTATCGAAAATAATAAAGCAAAAATAATATTTAATGATATTATAGGATGTTTTAAAAAGTAATATTTGATGTTATTATACAACTTTATTTTAAAAAATTATGATTTTCCCCTCTCTTACTACTTTTGTGAACTCTCACAAGCACTCACTTTCACAAATGGTCAACTATTGATTCTCTCACCATGTAGGGCGGCCTTTGTGTTAAGTTTCATATTAAGAGAACACAGTTTTCTTTTCTTTTTTCTTCTTCTTATGAAACCTTTTAATCTGGAGGATGTCAACTTTCATTAATTACGGATTTTGCAAGAGTCACAATATATTTTGAGTTAGAAATATAGTTAATCTAATATATTCTGGTAATCTATGCTGGATTGGGTCGTCTAATATGATATAGTGTCAATTAATAATATAATCTCGTTGTTACATTTTATTACTCTTATTATGATATTCAGAGGAAAAAGTACAGAAGGAGAAAATATCTAACCTTATTTGAGTTTAGGAATTTAATGATCTTTAATTATTAATTAATTAGAATAGAATATATTAGAGTATATCTTTATTTGGAAAAAAGTGTATTATACCAAGTATATACAAATAAAGAAAAATAATTTCATTCCAAGTATAATAATGTGAGTCTAGTTCTTATGAACTAAACAATAAAAAAAAAACAAGAGCTCAAAATAACAAAATTAAGCAAAAAGTATTACAAATTTATAGCTTTATGTACTCCCATCATGTAATAGTACACTTTATGTAACTTATCTACCCTATCGATATTCAGTATAGCATGGATACTTTGCTTGTCAGAAGATTCTAAGATGAAGTGTTGAAGAAATTGCCATCTATTTTCATTGTGTGCCGGGCAGTTAATGAGAATGTGATGTAGACTGTGTAGATAAATCGGCTGCATAATATACAGCTTTCTTGTGACTTGAACAAAAATATGAGTTTTTTTCCATAGATTCGGATTTGTTCTGGATTTGCAACTTGTAATTGGCTGACACATTTCAATTTCTTTATATGTAATTTGAACGTAAGGTATGTTTCAGGGTCGGGAGCATTGTAACTGCAGAGTATTCTATATAATGGGTAGTTATTCGAATTTAGAGTTCTTTGTATTTCGGCTGAGAGATAATGGTTATGTGCCTTTTCCAGTATGTCGTTTTTGTATCAAAGAAGTCTGTTTGTATGGTGAAGAGAAAGCTCTTCTGCAAAGACATTTAGCTCGACTATTGCTTTAAATTGAGACACCCAATTGAAGTCTATGTCTGTATTATCCTTGTCTAATTATTTCAGTCTGTTAAAACAAAGTTTTGGAAGTCATTCTTCTGGCATGAACTCTAAGCTTGGTCCATAGATTTGTCATATTTTTTTATCACTTTCAGGGCTGATGGTTCTCTTCCTGTTTCGAGACAAACTATATAATTTGGTGTATAGTTTTATAGAGAATATGGTAATGGAATATTTATGATATACTTTGAAAGTATGTGAGAATATATTATAATACACTATCACCAAATCTCACTAATTTTCACCTACCTTTTCTCTCGCAGTATAGCTCAGCCTTAATAAGAGAGCAAGCTTGGAGCACCTAGTTACCAAAAAAGGTGGTGGATACCACTCGTAAGAAGTATAATTTTTCATAGGTTTCAGTGGCTCCTGTGTCCCTACCTTAATACTAAATACACCCACACTGTATCTTGTTTTTTATCCCTGATGAAGACCCGCAACATGGCTCAAAATGTAGGATATTAAATAGTTTTTTCACTATTTTTTTACCGCCTTCCGAACCACCTCTCCCTTGGTAAAACATTGTAGTTTATGGATGTGTGCATGGTTAATTTCCTTGTATTCTTGTTTAGGTGATGAGACTAGATTTGTGACATCTCAATTTCTGTTATAAATAATAGTATAACGAGTATCCCTCTTACATTTATAATTAATGAATGAATTGAAGGAGCCGTGAAATAAATTGAACTCTCACAATATTAATCGAATTATTAGATGTAGCAAAATTGATTGTTCCTAACTTGATCAAGTTTTACCAAATATACTGTTGTAAACATATACTTATAATTTTTTTTTTTTTTTTTTTCGATTTCAGCGCCAGCAGTTCCAAAACTCTAACGACTACACTAAAAGAATTTTCTCGCCTCTACCGCTGACGATCTAAAATTATCGACTACTACATTTTATCTGCAAGACATGTGATATATTGTGTATCTGATTACGAAAATTATTTTTTTAATTGGTTTACAATCATTTTAGAGCTTAAGGAGAAGTTAAGGAAGGAAGATGAATTTCATTGCCTTTGAGACTCGTAATTGATACTCTTGTGTGCTCAAAGTAATCTAAGTCAGTAAAGAAGGTTTGATTAACATCAAAATATGACATTATGTGCTGAAACGGATAACTGTAAAAAATGTTTGTTGCTACATTTTTTTTTAATTTAATTTTTGTCGCTTAGAAATCTGTTCTTTTTCATTTCTCTGTTTATTAAATATGAAGAACTGAAAGTAAATATATTCCTAATTTAATTTATGTATAGTATATATATATAAATATAAATATATATAGATATTTATTGTAAATATTATAAATATGAGTTATTTTTATGTTGTAACCATTAATTGAGGGACCTGTTTATAATTTGTACAGTGTTTGTTATGTATGTTTACCGTTACGATGGGGTATTTGTACCTTACGATAACTATTAAAATTATTGCTTTTATATATTTATTTCTTTTCTTCTTTTTTTTTATATCTATCCATAGTCCATTGTGTAATATCTTTAGAAAAAAAATACCTTATTTATTAAATTTTTTAATAAAGACTACACAATAGTATTAGGACTTGTGTAAATTGTATTATATCTATTGTGTTTGATTAAACATTTTATATTTATATATACTAATTAAACGAGGATCGTATTTATTTTATTATTTTCACATTGTCATTATCTAAAGGATTTAAGGTGTATTATTATTTAATACTTTTGATCATCAAGATTAAGATTTTTTCAAAATTATAGTTTTTGCTTAATGTCACCTTGGAGATAACATGACTTTAAGAGATTACATGACATTTTTGCACTATTAATTCCAAAAGAAAATAGTGAAAAATATCTTTTTATCATTAAATATTTGTAAAGATTCAAATAATAAATATGGCATATCTATACACTAAAGTAAACTAAATTAATTCTCTTAAGATTGGTATTTGGTTTTATCAGGTAAAATAATAAATATATTATATATATATATATATATATATATATATATATATATATATATATATATATATATATATATTTTTTTTTTTTTTTTTTAAGAGTAATTTTAATTACTTTTAATATATTTTAAAAATCTTATTTTCAACTAATAAAATATTTTGGTAACAAAGTGAAGAAATTACTAAAATTATTTATTAACTCATATTTCTTTAGACAACAGAGTTCTGGTAATTAAATATAATTATATAACAGTTCAGTAAAAGTTAGAAATGAGTTTGTGATATTGGTTATTTTAAAACGTTAAGTAATTGATGATCAGATGGTGAAACTCATGTTTTATTTTGTTTAATCTTTAAATTAGTATTCCAGTGGATGTATACAAAATAGGCATTTCCCCATTTTAAACTTAAGTGCATTCTAAAAACAAACAACTATTGAAGATAAAGTTAATCCATCATAGTGGATGTAATTAGTTGACCGTTGAGAATTACTGGAAGGAATTAGTCCGGGTGGCGGTCATTAAATGAAACAACTAAATAGTTTCAACTATTTTATTGTTTGCCAACGTTTCGACCCCCTTTGTGGGTCATCATCAGGGCGCATGGTGGGAGAATGGAAACTCAGTTTGCGCCCTGATGATGACCCACAAAGGGGGTCGAAACGTTGGCAAACAATAAAATAGTTGAAACTATTTAGTTGTTTCATTTAATGACCGCCACCCGGACTAATTCCTTCCATTAATCCATCATAGTTTGAAGAATGTGGTTTCCATAATGAAGTTAGGAAGAGAGATGAGTTGACTTTAATTTTGCATAAGTACTTCAGAAAACAGATTTTAATCTCCATATGTAAACAACTGGCCTTTTTTTTATAATATAGTTTTTTGTACTTGAACTTCGTTTTGACTTGATAAACTGCTCTATGCACCCTGTTATAGGACCCCTAACTAAGGTTACTAGTCGTGACTGGTCAACTGCCTCCAAGGCGGCCAAACTTCCTTGATACAGAGATAGGACGGATTGAAAGGGTCAAAAAGTTCAAGTACCTAGGAGACACTATGCAGGAGAATTGGTTAGAAAGATCAGCTGTTAGAGATGGAATTCTTAAACGGGAAAGAGCATATGGATTAGCTAAAATTATCTTCAACAAGAAGTGCATCTCATGGAATGCCAAAATAAGGCATTTTAAGACTGTTGTAAAAATGGAATGTTTCTACAGCCGTGAATGCCTCTCAATGAACTATGACCTTGAAAAACTAGAGGTCCTAGAACAGAGAATTCTCAGAAAAATCATGGGTGCAGTTTAAATTGAGGATGGAAAGAAACTCCGAAGCAACAGAGAAGTTTACTAGAAGGTAGACAGGATTTCAGAAACTATGCGAAAGAGAAAGTTGACATTCCTTGGCCCTCTATACCGAATTCTGGAGGAAGAAGACAAGTGCGGCATAGATCGAGGAAGCTAGGAATGATCTCAAAAATCTAAACATCTTAAGAGTCTAAATTGCTAGACAGAAGTAAATTTAGGAGCTGACTGGAAAATCTGGAATGGTTTTGAGATAAAGGGAGACCTAAGAGAAGTGAAATAACTTAGACAGAATATCAAAGGAAGCATGCTAGTTAACGGATGAAGGAATATTGAAAGCAGAGGAAACTACAGACAAAGAACCGGGACAAAAATAAAACTAAAGTTGCGTGATCCTAAGTGGTCAATTTGCACCTAAAAATCTGGTGTGGGCAACACACGACTTTCACTTACCTCCATTTTTAAAATCAATGAAAGAATTTTCAAATATAGTTAGAGGGATCACTTGTAGCTGGGTGGCTAGCGTAACAGCCTCCCATGCAAAAGGTCACGGGTTCAAACCCGCAGGTGGTCCTAGGATTTTTTAATGGGAGTAAAAAATCCTTAGTTACGCCGTCCTTCGGAGGGGACGTTAAAAGGTGGTCCCGAGCCTGTGCGATGTCAGGTACTCGTTAAAGATCCCTATCCTAATAAAACCTGGATAGGCAAAATTTAGGACTCCCACTGTAGCATCGTCCGATTAGCCATAGTAGCATAAAGTGACGTTAAATAAATAAACAAACAAATACAGTTAGAGATAAAAATATGTGAAACTATTAAAGAATTAAATTGAATTCATATAGAAATAAGTGTTTTATTAAAAAATCTATTATATCATTATCTAAAATAATCAGTTAGTTTTATCTTCATTTCATCACTCTCTATTAACTTTTAAAAGCTTGTGTATAAGATAATATTTTTTCTAAAATCTTTAGCTTTCCAACGGTATATCATACATGTATATTACTGCTCTTATGTTCAAAAACAAAAAATTGCATTAAAAAAATATGTTCGCAGTTTTCTCGTTTAGTTGGATATCGAATTCGTTCAACTTATATATTTACCTGTTTTTCATCAGTGGTAACAAGATAATATAGTTATTTTTATAGAATCAACAAAATTAAAGGTACTTTAGAGAAAGAAAATTTAAAATATCGACATTTAAGCCCTGTCAGACCAATTTAATCCGAATGAAACCTAAATGATATTGAAGCCCATTAAAGTTTACATCGATATAGCGAGTTTAATCAAAATCGTCGGAACCGTTTTCGAGAAAATCGAAAAAAGGTGCAAAATGCATGGTATAAAGTGGCTCTTCTGGCAAGCTCATTTTGATAAAAACGGTTTTGTAACGTCTCGCGCGTATATTTGTCCTAAATATGAAATTTCAGTTTCATAGGAGTTACCGTTCCCGCCCGGGAGTTACCACACACTCACACACACACAGACCTTTTTGTTGGTTATTTGGACTCAGGGGACGCTAAAATGTGTATTTCCGTTGAAAACTAGAATTCGAAAATTTTCACGATCGCAATACTTTTCCTTACTATATATAGTTAGTAAAAGTAAAAAAAAAGAAAAGGAAAATCGCTTTATGTCAAGTTTTGCAGAGCTAAGAATGCTCTAGTTTCCTGCTGGGATCTTTATTTAAACTTCTATTTCACTAGCATCATTCGTTATTAGTGATCCTAAGTACAGAAATGTGAACAGAAGTTTCATGTTTTCATTACCGAAATTGTAGCATGTTTGGTTTTGCAGTCTAGTTCCTTCATGAGAACATCATTTTGTTCTCGACATTGATTTCTATATTGACTCTCCTTTTTCTAGTTAACCTACTCCTATTTGACTTCTGCCTATTTCTCTCCTAAATCACCGCATCGTCTGCATATGATACCAACCATCATATGATATAAGTTGTAGTGACTTGTTTATGATTGTTATGTTTATATTATTGACTATTTTATCCAGGACCAAGTTGAACAGTAAAGGGGCTATTGGTTTGTTTTAGTCCATTAAATTAAAATATATGTCCATATCTTTTTATAATTATGGGCTCAGATGTCTCTCCATTAATTCGAAAAGGCTCTTCTACATAAACTTAAACTACAAAGGGATTTTTAACCTCATGCTCTATAAAGATAATTTCAAAATTTTAATTTTAATTTATGTGAATCTTTAATATATTGTTTTGACAAAGTACTGCTACTACTCTTACTATTATTTATCCGATACTTCAAGCCGGTATAACAGCAATTGCTATTCTTAAAAATCTGGTGCCCGCAACACACGACTTCCACTTAATTTCGCTGTTAAAATCAATTTAAGAATTTTCAAATAATGAGGTGAAAAAATGCTAAAAAATTGTTTGTTTGTTCATTTAACGTCACTTAATGCTACTGTGGCTAATCGGAGGATGCTACAGTGAGAGTCCTAAATTTTGCCTACCCATGTTTAATTAGAATAGGGATCTTAAACACCATAGGGATATACATAAATAAATAATATAAATACATAAATAACATAATATAATAACATAATAATAATATAAATACATAAATAACATAGGGATAAGTACCCGACATCACACAGGCTCTGGCTACATTTTACATCCTCTGCGAAGGACGGTATAACTAAGGATTTTTTACTCCCATTAAAAAATTCTAGGACCATCTGCGGGCTTGGACCCGTGACCTTTGGTATAGAAGGCTGTTAGGCTAGCCACCTTGCTACAGGTGATCCCAGTTAAAGAATAATTACTTTAGTTTCAATAGAAACATGTATTTTACTAACTAAACTATTATATTATCATCTACTAGAATTAGTTAGTTCAATCTGCTTTTCATCACTTTCCATTAACTTATACAATTTTCTTTATCAGATAATATTTTTCTAAAATATTTAGCTTTCCAACGATAATTACTGTTCGTATGTTCAAAGAAAGAAAAATTGCATTAAAAAAACAAAACAATGTTCCTCGTTTTCTCATTTAGTTGGTTATCAAATTCGTTCCGATTATATATTTAAGCGTTATTTATCAATGCTAACAAGATGCTCTGGTTATTTTTTTTTTTAAATCTACGAAATTAGAGGTACATTAGAGGAAGAAAATTCAAAATCACATTCAAGCTCTGTCAGACGGTTTCAATCGGAATAAAAAATATATAATATTAAAGCCCATTAAATTTTACATTGACATATTTAGTTTAATAAAATCTTTAGAGCCATTAATGAGAAACTAGTAAAAAGGTGCAAAATGCTCGATATAAAATGGCTCTCCTTGTAGGCTGATTTTGATGGAGAATTTGCTGTAACATCTCTGGCTTATAGTTGTATTAAATATAAAATTTCAGTTTTGTACTATATTTCGTTTTAGTGCTGGGCTTACTACACGTATAACTTAGGGCAAGGGGCTTTTCTGAATTGAAAGACAAACCTTTCCCCGAAAGACTGTTGGGTGGTTAAAATAAGAATGGTGAGAAAGATGAAAACTTACCACCTGGATTCTTCCTTCACTTTGGTTTCACGAAACAAGATAAATTTCTTGAAAAAAAACAAAACAGAGTTATTTGAATAAAGGTGGGGTATTGTTTTTCTCCTTTAGAAACAAGTCACAACACAAGTTCACTGACGCTACTAACATATGTTTTTTAACAAAATAAAACCCACGCACTTTATAAAAACAAAAGAACATATGTTGTATTGATAACAAATAATAAAATTATAATCAATTGTAAATTTGGGCTTGAACATACCGCCCACCAAAATTTAAATTAAAAATTTTAATGATTCTCTTTAGGGAGAAGAAGTGATAGGCGAGAAACAGGTCTTACAAGTTCCACCTTTCCCATCCTCAATTCAATCACCCTAACAATTCCGTCTTTGCCGCGATACACCTCTAACAGTCTGGCAGTAGGCCATTGCAAATGGGGCACGTTAGGATCTCTGAGCAAGACTAATGATCCCGAAACGATGGTGGCAGTATTTTTTTGAACACGGTCTGGGGATCCAATCGAACAGACAGAAGGGGAGCTAAACTCGGGGAGTTCATTGCGAGAAACCAGCTAGTTGTTGTAAACGATCTCTCCACTCCTCCTACATTTTCTGGACCAAGGGGTGTGAGCTGAATCGATGTTACTTTGTCCTCGCCGACACTCTTAAGACGTATTGTTGATTGGACCCTCAGATCTGAAACGAGTTCTGACCACAAGGGGCTGTCTTTTGGATTATTGCAGGAGACAGCTTGTTTCCACGGCATTGAAAAGGGATTCATAACACGGAGAAACGCTGGAGCGTCTTCCGATGTATGTTGGAGGGAGAAATTACTGACGAGGACTGGAAAGAGGCGGATTCAGAAAACCCGGACGACTTAGAATATAGGGTTCTAAGGATTACTCATGTCATCCGTGATGCCGCCGAGAACTCCCTTTAGCACCGGAAGGCGAGGGTTCGACCTGTCCCATGGTGGACGCCGGCTCTATCTAACATGAAGAGAGACCTCTACAAGGCCCGGCGGTTATACCAGAATTGCAGATGTGACGAGAGGCGCGCTGCACTTCGTAGTGAGTACAAAACTAAGTCCAGGGCATACCGAAACGAGGTGCGTTCAAAAAAGCGTAAGTCTTGGGATGAATTCATAGTGAACGAATCGGCCAAGAATCCCTGGGGTATTCCGTACAGGGTTGCTCTGGGAAAGTTGCGTCCGCTGCAGACGTTAGCAGCTCTTAAGCATGAAGATGCCCAGGCAACAACCCTGGAAGAGGCAGCCAGCATTTTTTATTCAGGCTACTTATCCCAGGGATGACCCATCTCAGGACAACCAAGAAGAAAATTTTGTGAGGCGCACCACGGTATACCCACCTGGTACTGACTTGTACCCACCATGGGACATAACTGACCTCCGTATTGCTGTAGACAGGCAGAAAACTGGTCGGGCTCCAGGACTTGATGCTATTGACTCGGCGATTTTAAACAATAGTATGCCCTATATTGAAGATAAGTTATTGTGTGTTTACAATGACTGCCTAGATAGGGGATACTTTCCCAAAATTTGGAAAATCGCCGATTTGAGACTCCTCTACAAGGGAGGAGACAGGGATAAACAGCTCCCTAAATCGTATAGACCTATATGTCTCCTGCCTGTAATGAGCAAAGTCCTGGAGAATCTCATCCTCAAGAGTTTAGAACCAGTTTTTGCAAGAGCAAGTCACCCACGGCAATACGGCTCCAGAAAGGGCATGGGAACCGCTGATGCTCTGCTTAGAGTACGGGCGGACGTTGATGGAAGAACGGAGAAATATGTAATGTTGCTGCTTTTTGATATTTCATCCGCCTTCGGCAGCGTCTGGTGGCCCCTCGTGCTCCAGCAGCTGCAAAAGTATGACGCCCCCAGCAACTTATACGCTCTCGTAAGAAGCTACCTAGAGGAGAGGCGTGTTAGGATACAAGGGAGTTCCTATGAAGTGGAAGCTTCTATAGAGAGAGGATGCCCTCAAGGATCAGTACTTGGTCCATCTCTATGGAAGCTGGTATTCGACGAGTTGCTGGGTGTGCTGGAGGAAGAGAGGTTCCCTGCCACTGGTTACATTGATGACTTGGCTGTTGTGGTGTACTGTAACAGCAGAGCGGGCTTGAAATAACAAGCAGAACGGTGCGCCAATCTGGTAGGGGAATGGTGCGAGAGGAAAAAGTTAAAGATGGCTGCTTCAAAGACCCAGGCCGTTCTCTTGAAAGGCACAACAGATAGGGCCCACCCTATTAATCTAGTTATACAGGGCGCAAGAATACGACCAAGTGAGGAGGTCACATACCTTGGCGTAACGTTTGGAAGAGGTTTTAACGTCACCCCCCACCTGGAGTATTTAAGGAATAGAGTGGCCCTAGCCTTGAACGGCCTTAGTCGTGTAGGAGGTGCTTTCTGGGGCCTTAGGTACCCAGCTACCATGACAATATACCGAGGTATAGTGGTGGGTATCCTAAGGTATGCGTCTCCTGCCTGGAATTAGAACTTCTCGCACCGAAAGAAAAGCAGATTGGCAACAATCCAGAGAACGGCTTTGCTGCGAGTCACCCGGGCGTATCGAACTGTATCCCATGAGGTGGTGCAAGTCTTAGCGGGAGGGGTACCTCTCGACCTTCTCCTGCGTGAAGACATGATGAAGTATAAATTTAAAAGAGAGGGCTCAGCAAGTCTGCCGGAATATCTCCAGCTGAGGATAAGCGAGAGCCGAAGTAAATGGAAAGAGATTATCCGGAAGGATACAATGGAAGAGTGGAACCGGAGGTGGGTGACCAGTCCGAAAGGTTCAACTCTAAGGAAATACTTCCCCACTGTCCGGTCACGTCTAGAAGCAAAGTGGGTCCTCCCGGACTACTGGCTCTCGAAATTCCTCACAGGACATGGGGGGTTCCGCTCAAAGCTTAATCACCATGGAATAGACATTGACCCCCTATACCCTAGCTGCAACGTCCCGGAAACTGCTGAGCACGTCATCATGGACTGCACCGCCTTCGATTCATTAAGGGCTAAATTATCGAGGGATACAGGTCTCTACGCCCTCACAGAAAACGATTTTCCCCGGTTGGTCAATAGACATAACTACCCGTACTACAAAAATTTTGTGTACGGGTGGAAAACCGCTATTGGACCAGACCACTTCAATATTTGCCAAAGACCTGCCCTACGAGGACCTCTAGACAGGCGAGGAAGAAGAGGAGGAGCTGCTACCCACATGGACCGGAGGAGGAGAGAGGAAGATCCAGTTCCTGACAGGCCGTCGGACGGAGGAGGAGCAGAGCAGGACGGTGGCTGATCTGAGGACTGATGTGACCTGTGAGCAAAAGATAATATTGTTACCATTTTAATAGCAGCAGTGGGTTGTTATGCGGTCACGCTTACCATCCCACTGTTGCAATACCCGTATTGCCTAATAGGCAGGGCAGGGAGTTAAATAAAATAAAAAGGTGGCAGTATTTTTGGTCCATTTGACCTTTTGCTGAAGACAATTTAGATAGTCTATCCGTCTATCTTTTCCAGAAGTCGTTGAAGCAAATTTGCAAGTGCTGCCAAATGGATAGGCGGTTTCGCGAAACCTCCATCAGATTGTGGTCTGGTGGAGCAACGAGGGGTGCTCCTGTTAGAAAATGTCCCGGGGTGAGTGCTTAATAATCATTAGGATCTGATGATATTAGGTGGAGGGGTCGGGAGTTAAGAATTGCTTCAATTCGGATGACTGTTGTGGTTAGCTCCTCAAACGTGATTGGTTGTAGGGCCAGAACTCTTACGAGATGATATTTGAAGGGTTTGATTACAGCTTCCCATAGACCGCCAAAGTGGGGCGCAAGAGGAGGTATAAATATTCCACCTCCTCAGCTATGAAGTAATTTTCTGTGCCTTTTATGAACTTGCGAGAATTCCACCATTTGTTAAGTTCCCTCAAACGACCTGAAGCACCAACAAAGTTAGTCGCGTTGTCCGAGAAAACCCTGCTAGGCAAACCTCGTCGAGCTATAAATCGATCAAAGCATGCCATAAATGCGTCCGTGCTCAGTTGGGAGACAACTTCCAAATGAATGGCCTTTGTACTAAAGCAAACAAAGATACATACATAAACTTTTAGTAGCGCCGACCTTCGCCGTTGAGATTCCTAAATTAAGAAAGGGACAGAAAAATCAATTCTGACATCAAGAAAGGCTCTTCCTTGTTCAAACTGTGACTGAGGGAGATCTCCCAGGGTTGATATTCTTTACCCTAAACCGATGACACGTAGAACAGCGATGTACACGCGACCTAACGATCCCTCTAGCATTAATGATCCAAAATCTTCACCGGAGTAGTGAAAGTAATAGCTGAGGACCCGCATGAAGGTGAATAAGGTGAAAATGGTCAATAAGTAGCGATACATAGTGAGATTTCGTTGGTGATAATGTTGCGTGTTTACCCTCACAATGGAGCATGGCGTAACCGGCCGCCCACCCTAACCAAACCAGCGGTGTCCAAGAAGAGCCTAATGACTTTGCTTCTTCTTCGTATATATCTGTAAGGCCTCATGCTGTTTGTACACCTTTAACAACAGCCTCGGTCGCTTGTCTTATTTCCGGTAATGATAAAAACCCGGATCTTCGTGTGTTGCGTTTAGTCGCATTATGCTTAAACTGGATCGCGAAACCCAATACCCTGACCATGCGTGTATAAAAAGAGAATCCCTTTAAGATCTTTTCGATACCGGATTCTTCATGATTATTGACAATAATTGTAAGAGTGTTTGCGGCTTTGGTTTCGGGTAGCTCCGACGGGTCTAAAATCATAGAATTAGAGTAGATAGGCCACTCATTTTTTGAACAACGGAACCATTTCGGTTAGTTCCACCAGGTTTTGTGGTAAGGTAATTCAGTGGGACATATCCCACGCGAACAGTGTTTATCCCAAAAGGATCTAGCTTGATAAGCATGTGAAATCTGCCCCCGCGTGTATTAGGACCAAATTTATACCATTGAGTCACACCTTTGAGAAAGAGCCTTATGCAAATTTTTAGCCCCTTAATCTTAACGGGAGGGAAGTTATGGAGGGGGGAAGAAAACAAAAAAAAATTGTTTTCTCCTGAACAGCTCAACCGATTTTCACGAAAAAAAGTCAATATCTTCGTCTTCCAGATGAACTATTCCGTTTTTCACGAACATTAAAAATTGTTTATTCTTTAAATATAATCTGTCTATGTAAATATCCTGAAGTAGCGAAAAATACTGTTATTTATAATATTAGAAATATCTTCTATTGGATGACATTTTTTTTTTTTTTTTTTTATAACAACATAACACTATGTGCTCTATTTCTATAAGAAATAAGAATAAGAATTATCTATAATATCTTATGAGATTACGACCCTACAGCTCTATCTCTACTCTTCATGCGTGACCAGCTACTACTCAGAGAGCTGAAAAAATGCTTTTTTTTATTTTTACTATTTTTTTTTTTTTTTTTTTTTTTTATTCGTATATATTTCAATTTGTCATAACAGACAATAATAATAGTGCTACAGGATCTCATTCATACAATATTTACAATATAAACAAAAAGAAAGTCAAATTACTATAAAATCAAAATAAGTAACAAAATAAAATAATTAAGTAGACAAAATAAATACAAATAATGAAGTTAACAAATAAATAAACAAAACATGTCACATTCATACCTATGTACAATCAGCTCGGGAACCCCGGACGGGGCCTGTCCCCCCACTTGTGGAAGGACAAGCAGAGTCCAAAGGATCCCAGCGCCACCCTCTCAGCCGCATCACTGGTGAGAGCCAGCGGAAGCTAAGTGAGGGCGCCATAGCCACAATCACACCGCACTTGAGAGGAGAATCTGACCAGTGTCAGAACTCCAGCATATGTATTTACAATATATCTCGGGGCCACTGCCGTTTCAACCTTCTAGGTGGGTTGTATGGATGAGTGGAGCTGGATAGGGATCGTGCTAAAGGATTAGGATGATGAATGAGGTTCTGATGGAATTTGGAAAATTTGGATGGAATTAGGTCTGAAATAAATGGAACATTAAGGTCGTGGTGCAAGGTATAGTTGGATACATAATAAGGAGCATTTACTATTATTCGGAGGACTTTGGATTGAAGATTGAATGCGTTTGATGTTAGAACGTTTAGCTGTCCCCCACAGTTCAAATCCGTAGGTCCAGATGGGCTTCAGTATTGTCTTATAAATTAATAATTTGTTCTCAACTGTAAGTTCAGATTTTCTGTTTTAATAGTCTGTATAACTGTCCGAATCGTCGATTGAGTTCTTTTCTTTTAAGTCTTGTATGTGGGTTCCACGTCAGTCTTTTGTCTAGTAGTAAGCCAAGATAGCGGACTGTATCTGAAGGAGGAATAGGAATGGAATTGAAGTAAACTGGCGGACAGGAGTTTCGTCGAAGAGTGAAGGTTACGTGTTTGCATTTGGCCTCGTTCACCTTTATGCGCCAAGCACCACACCAGTCTTCTATAAGACAAAGGTGTCTTTGCAGGATTAAGGATGCTGTTTCGGGATCGGAACTGGATGATAGGATGGCGGTGTCGTCGGCAAAGGATCAGCTGATGCGCCGGATGGTGGCAGTCGCACTTAGCTTCGTCTCTGAGATTTTTGATTTTTCAAAAGGATTTTCATCGATTCCAGTCTCGAAAAAGCTGCCAGCTTTTTGGACATCAACGGCAGTAAGGTTTGGAGTATTATTTCGGTAAGCGGAGTAATTTTTTTACCGCAAACAGTGAATGCAGAGTCAATAGGCTTGACACAAAGGGTAGCCATATTTCCTCATATCAGCTGATTGCTGGTATTGGGAATATATACTTATTACTTGTTTCCCTTTAATATTCTTATATTACTATCTTTTTTTTTATATATGAAATGCGATATTTTCATCAAGTGATGTCTTCTAAAACGTCAGGTGAAGGATCAAGATCAGCCGGTTCGGATTCGTCTCCCACTAAACAAAGACCCCGTCGTGATAACAATAAGAAATTACCAACACAAGCGAACCCTTCAAGTAACACTTTGAAATCTGAACCCCAGCCTGGCCCATCATCACAGGAGATGACAGATGAATCTCCTTTTTTCACACCGAATCCATTTCAAATCCTCCATAGTGAAAAAGAAGACATGGAATCTGCCCCTACACCAAGGGAACCACCACCTCCCCCGATATTTGTCAAAAATATTAAAAATTTTCAACTTCTTTGTGCACAACTTAATAAATTAACCAACCCTGGTAGCTACTCATGTCTGAATAGAACAAATGACACTAAAATATCTCCGGATAGTGCTGAAACCTACAGGAAAGTAGTAAAATATCTGACAGACACCAAGGCCGAGTTCCATACTTATCAGCTACGCCAGGAGAGAGCACTGAGGGTTGTAATAAGAAACTTGCATCCCTCGACACCAACTGAAGTTATTAAAGAAGAACTGATGGAGATGGGATATAAGGTGCGCCAAGTCATCAACGTTTTGAAAGATAAAGTTCAACTTCCAATGTTTTTTGTTGATCTAGAACCATCGACAGGAGTCGAAAAAATCTACGATCTTAAACGACTGTACTACAGCTGTGTAAGAGTTGAGAAGCCCTATATGAAGAAGGATATAGTCCAATGCCATAATTGTCAGGCATATGGCCATACTAAATCTTATTGCCACCATATACCACGCTGTGTGAAATGCGGAGAAGAGCATAGGACAGGAGAATGCACTAAACCGAAGTCATCACCCGCAGTATGTGCTCATTGCCTCAAGGACCATCCAGCCAACTACAAGGGATGCCAAATATATAAAAATCTAAAGACCAGATTTCAAAAACCTCAAGAACCAGAAACAGCAAGAATAACAAGATCTAGAAGAGAACCATCTAAATTTGTAGATTCCAATGTCTCATTTGCCCACTTACTTGGAGGTGGGGACCAGAGTAATGAAGCCGAGGCCCTGCCGAAACAACGTTTACCTCAGCATAATCCACCTATTCCACAACAAGATATTCAACAAAATTTTCCTATTCTTCAAAAAACTCCTCAACATCAAATTTCTCATATCCCTTCTCCATCAAATGTCACAGACCTTACCAGTCTCATGACATCCTTCATCTCCGAAATCAAATCCCTCGTTATGCCTCTAATATCACTCCTTACGAACCTTGTATCAAATCTCATTCCTGCCTTACAAAAACCATAAATGACCTCACCTAATTCCTTATCCATTCTCCTTTGGAATGCGAATGGTGTTAGAAATCACACTGACGAACTGACAGCGTTGTTGCAAGACAAAACAATTGACGTTGCACTTATTACTGAAACTAGACTAACCACTAAACAGCTTTTCAAAATACCGCAGTACATAACATACCGTACAGACCACCCAGACGGCAAAGCTCATGCCGGTTCTGCTATCATTGTCCACCAATCCCTCTCTCATCATTTACTTCCACTTCCTACCTATGATTTCCTGCAAGCCACAGCAATAGTAATCAAGACTTTTTCCTATCCGGTAACTATTACATCAGCATATTGCCCTCCCAAACACTCCATTTCCAACACCGAATTTGCATCCTTCCTGGATTCCCTAGGAAATCATTTTATTCTGGGTGGAGATCTAAACGCCAAGCACCAGCAGTGGGGTTCTAGAACCACGAATTCTCGTGGAAGAAATTTGCTGACTGCTCTGAATTCCCGAAATTTTAACCTCCTACCTCCTGACTCCCCTACCTACTGGCCAACAGATCCTAACCGTAATCCGGATATCCTCGACTTCTTCATCCACAGCGGATTAGGTTCCCTGAACTATTCCGTAACTCGCCTTGATGAACTATCCTCTGACCATAGTCCACTGATCCTTAAAGTATCCCTAACTCCTATTCCGAAACCCATTCCACCTTCATTTATCCGAGGCCCTGTCAACTGGAACCTCTTCCGCCAAATCCTCACCGATAATATTGACCTCAGTGTGACCCTCAAAACACCGGATGACCTTGATGATTCCGTCTACTCCTTTACTACCGCCATTCAGCAAGCTGTCTGGACTGCCTCCTCTCCTAAGCACTCCAATAGAACTCCTCAGCAAAACCATTTACCTCAACACCTAGCTGACCTCATCCATGCAAAACGCCGAGCCAGATCATTATGGCAAAGAACCCGACACCCAACAGATCGCCGCTCCTATAACTTTTATTGTAGGCAATTAAAGCGGGAGTTGGCGACCTTCCGTTCCCAGTCCTTTAATTCCTACCTCTCCTCTCTATCAGCTCGAGATAATTCCCTGTGGAATGTCACGAAGAAGATTTTAAAATCCCATCAATTTTCCCATCCTCTCCGGCGTGGTGATGACTCCTGGGCTGCGTCAGATGAAGATAAAGCCGAGGAATTCGCCACACACCTCTCCAAAGTATTCACTCCTCACCCGGAATCCAACAGAAATCATACCACAACAGTTCAAGAATTCCTTTTCTCACCAATACCTCTTTCCCTACCTCCTAAAGCTATTAATCCATCTGAGGTGAAATATCTTCTTCAAAAACTGACCCTTCGTAAATCTCCTGGACACGATCTCCTTACCCCCCAGATCCTGCGACAACTTCCCCAGAAAGCCATTATTTTTCTTACATACATCTACAACTGCATCCTTCGCACCACCTATTTTCCTCTCTTATGGAAACATTCCACAATCATTCTATTTCTAAAACCAGGTAAACCTTCCAGTAACACTTCATCCTACAGACCTATTAGTCTACTCCCCATCCTCTCAAAAATCTTCGAAAAGCTCCTTCTAAAACGAATCCTGCCTATATTAGAATCTCACAACCTTCCTTCCCACCAGTTTGGTTTCCGTTCTCATCATTCCACTGTTCAACAAGGACTCCGAGTTGTAGACCATATTTCCTCAGCCCTCGAATGCAAAGAGTATTGTTCTGGTGCGTTTCTGGACATAGCGCAAGCTTTTGACCGGGTATGGCACGCTGGATTACTCTTCAAGCTTAAAACGCATTTACCCCAGTCTCTCTACCTCATTCTAAGATCCTATCTCTCAAACCGCTCCTTTCAAGTACGCTGTGGTGTAGAATTTTCCAACTTTTATCCCGTTGGGGCCGGTGTTCCTCAGGGCAGCGTCCTGGGACCCGTTCTCTACATCCTTTACACCGCTGATATTCCTAATCATCCTGACACCTTTCTAGCAACATTTTTACTATTGGGTACATTTTAGATCAACTCGAAAAAAATATATATTGACCCTCTAATGAATTAAATTAGCAAAAAATTGTTAGTGTACCAAACCAGAATAATTTAAAAAAAAAAATTAAAAAATAAAAATTTTGCTTTACGTTTTCGAAATAAAAAATTTAAAAAAATTATTTTGAAACTCTATTAGAAAACCATTAACATATTTTTTTTCGTGAAATGCGGTTGATCCGTTCAGGAGAAAAAATTGTTTTTTTTATTTTTCAACATGGGGTACACTTGCAATAAAATTGAAAAAAAAAATATGTTATGGAGGACCCTCCAATAAAATAAAGTAACGAAAAATTGGAGGTGTACCAAACCATCATAACCAGAAAATTTTTTGACCAGCATTTTCGTGGAAAAAATTTTAAACATATATTTTTTGAAACCAATTTGTTAAGTCCATAACATATATTTTTTGTTCAAAATCGGTGGAGCTGTTCAGGAGAAAACATTTTTTTTTTTCTTCTTCTCCCCTCCATAACTTCCCTCCCGTTAGGATTAAGGGGCTAAAAATTTGCATAAGGTTGTTTCTCATAGGTATGATTCAATGGTATAAATTTGGTTCTAATACACGCGGGGGCAGATTTCACATGCTTATCCGGCTAGGCCCTTTCCTGATAACCTTAAATTGGGAATCCTTTTCGAATGTATTTTCGAGATTCCTGAATCTACGGAGGGCTCTGTATTTAGAGTCACTCAAGATTGGAGGGCTACCATGGAAGGAAAGTATAACAGTAAAGTGATCGACCGGCCTCATCCCGCAGGTGGGTGTTTAAAAAATGCTCCTCACACTGAGCATCCAGAGGGTCTAATTTTATAATGTTTGGAACATATTCAGTTTCCCAAAATCTGTTTAGAAGCTGTGATAGATCATCACACTTAGAACACGAGGCTGTAGTGCTGTGAAGAACAGTACTAGAAGCAGAATGAAGCCCAAGCGGGTCTTTATTAATTGGTCCCATTACTACGCAACCAAAAACTGTTTCAAGAGCAGTAGGAGCCCCCTCTACTGGTTTTATTTTTTCCATACAGAGAATAGCAGCATACCCGCTCCCAGAAGTCGGGATTGTTGAAACTGAAGCCAGATCCAAGGTTAGGAATAATCGGCTTAAAATTCAAAACCCTCGTTAGGTTAAAAGTGGTTTGAATTCTCTTGCTACCATATTATTCAAGCAGAGCTTCCCAGGCTTGTCTATATCCTACACCGGATATTGATATGGCGGAAATAATCTGTAAAGCCGACCCCTTAAGCGCGGATTTACGACAATAAAATTTCTATGCATCATTCAAGTCCCCTTTTTCATGTATGATTGATGTAAATGTTTCTTTGAAGTCTTGCCATTTCGCATTGTCTCCCGAAAATGATGGAATATTAATGGCTGGAAAACGTGAGTGGGGTGTAGCATCTGAACCTCTACACGTCATAAGATTATCACTATCTGTCCGAACCGTGTCACTATTAATATTAAGAGATAAAGCCTCGTAGAACGAAGCATGTATTTCATCTTTAAGCGCTGTAACCATCCCTTGGATAATTTAATGTTCTCGCAATAGACTTAGCTTCAAGAAAAGCCGCTTGAAACTGCTCGTTGGTAGCGTTAATGCAAAACATCAGAGCGGAAAACAGAGATCCTCGCGAAGGATCGGTGGGTAGGCCAAGTCCGATTGAGGTGGTCGTCTTTATGTCATCGGCCAAATCAGACATTCTTTCCTCTAAATCAGCTAGTTTAGCAAGCTGTTCGTCTGAATTTGGATTTTTAGGAGCCATTGTTTTAGGTTAGGTGGGTAAGTAATCGATAAAAAAATATGATCACGAAATTTCTTAAATTAACCGATCCTGGAGATTAGTGAAAAACGAAACCTTGGAGGACCAAACTAATTTAGTGGAGGTGTTATCCGGCCCGGACTAGACCAAAATGTTTTGGGGCAAGCGGCTTTTCTCAATTGAAAAACGAACCTTTCCCGAAAAGACTGTTAAAATAAGAAATATGGCTAATAAGTATAATAAGATATAATATGGCTGGTTAAAATAATAATGGTAAGAAAGATGAAAACTTACCACCTGGATGCTTCCTTCACTTCGGCTTCACGAAATAAGATAAATTTATTGAAAAAACAGAGTTATTTAAATAAAAATGGGATATTGGATATTGACAACTCACAACACAAGTTCACTGACGCTGGTAAAATATGTTTTTTAACGAAATAAAACCAACGCAAATTATGAAAAAACAAAAGAACATATGCTATATTGATAACAAATAATAAAATTATAATCAACTTTAAATTTGGGCTTGAACACAGATGTTCCTATTAAAACTCGATTTAATTAATTCTTTAACAATTTATTATCTTATTATTATTATATTTATTATTATTTTTAAAAGTATTTAAAAATTCTTAAATTGATTTTAACAACAGGGGCAAGTGAAAGTCGTGTTTTTACAGATTTTTACTATTTCCATACCTATTTTCTGACCGCCAATCAAACCATCTCTTCATATTAATTTCGCGGTCAACCATTGATTATTCAATATGTAAACTTACTCAAAAAAGTTTCCATACACCCATAAATAAATTCTTAGTTTCGAAAACTGAGGTTGATTTCGTCAACACTTTTGACCTTCCATCTGGCCCAAAAATATTAAATTTAGATTCCTAAGAGAATATGACCCATTCCTAGAACTTTTTGGGTTTATTTACAAACTTCCTCGCAAATTATAGCCGCTTCTTCTGGTTTAACTTACTGAAGAAGGGCTTCCTTCTTCTGACTCGACCAATGTATCCTTCCCTTCTTAGAATATTTTTGACTGTTTCTGGGTGGACTTGAAGACCATACTACCTATTTATTCTAATGGGCATTGATGTTCCGGTAGTGTGAGGATTCGCATAGAATTCAGCAACGACGTTCTATCCTTTGGAAATTTTAACTGCCTATGACTTTGTAGTCCATACTGTACAGTAGCATGTGACTTATTCAACAGATATGTAATTTTTCTTATAGTTAAGCCCTGCGAACAAGGCGCTCTCTTAAATCACGAAAAACGCGCATATTGAAAAGAAATCACTTTCTCAGGCCCAAGTAGAGTTAGTACTGAATACGATTTGAATATTGGGACAAGATTTATACATATAACACTGGAAAGACGGTCATAGTACAACAAATAGGATTAATATTGAAAGGGTTTGGAAACTTTTTTGACCTAATATAAACAAATAACATTCTGCCTCGTTTTATATTAATGATGAAATGAAAAATAAATAAATATATATTTACTTTCACTTAACTATATATGAAATATGTAGTAAGGGAAAATATTGCGATCGTGAAAATATTCGAATTATAATTTTCAACGGAAATACACGTTTTAGGGTACCCTGAGTCCAAATAACCAAGTCCCACAAAAAGGTCTGTGTATCTGTATGTATGTGTGTTAACTCTAGCGCAATAATGAAAAGTCATACGGAACTGAAATTTCATATTTAAGACTACTATACGCCCGTGATGTTACAGCAACTTTTTCACTAAAATCGGCTGGCCGGAAGTCCTACTTTATCCCATGCATTTAGCACCTTTTACTATTCTGTCAGAAACGGCTCTAACGATTTCGATTAAACTCGCTATATCGATGTAAAATTTGATTTGGATTAATATCATGTAGATTTCATTGTGATTGATAAATGCAGATATTTTAAATTTTCTTCCTCTAAAGTACCTTTAATTTCGTATATTCTATAAAAATAACCATATCATCTTATTACCATTGATAAAAAACGGGTAAATATATAAGTTGAACGAATTCGATATCCAACTAAAGGAGAAAGATGAAATAATATTTTTTTAATGCAATCGTTTCACCGCTTGGCTACTGGATGTCGCTGTCATCGCCGGACGCTCCAAGTAGTGAAAAAAAAACTTACTGGATTTCGTAGATAATATTATAACATATTATTTAATAAAACACATCTTTCTATAAAAATCAAATGTAAACAATTCTTTAACAATTTATTTTCGTTTCTAAATTTGTTTAAAAATTCTTAAATTGATTGATTGGTGTGATTTATAGGCGTTTAACTACGGGTGGTCATCAACGCCTATTCTTAAATTGATATTAATAGCAGAGGTAAGTGAAAGTCGTGTGTTGTGCGCACCAGATTTTTTTAATCTAATAATAGAATTAACAAATTGTATATTACGAAATTGTTAAGTTAAAAATAAATAGCTATTCCCTTTAATAAACCTTTAATTTCGGCAAATTCTTATTCAACGTTAGAATTTTTAAGTGTTGGCTGGTCTTATTGACAAATGTTATGTGACCATATAAGTAGCGTGGCATTAAGGCTTCCAACGTCATTAGTTTGTAACAAGCGTGAAATTGACCTCGAAGGAATAATTGATATGATGATGGTGTATCTATGGATACCATGTTATCTCAACCTCAATCTGATCTTCGCATCCAGGGCTGGTAAATAGAATAAAATTTTGTGCGGGCAACACACAACTTTTCCTAAACTCCGTTGTTAAAATCGATCAAAGAATTTTCAAATCAGTTATAGATTAAAATGAGTGAAACTAATAAAGAAAACTCTGGTGCACGCAACACACGACTTCACTTACCTTCGTTATTGATATCAATTTGAAAATTATAAAACAAATTTAGAATCGAAAATAAATGATCAAAGAATTATTAACATTAGATTTTAAAAGAAACATGTGTTTTATTAATGTTTGAGCCTGGAAATTATAATTTTTTTTTTTTTTTTTTTTTTTTTTTTACCTGTATATATTTTGTTTATAATTAAAAATCAAATCAAATTAAAAATAGTTTTTAATGAGGAAAATATTTTTTTGTTTGTTAGTTTATATATTATTCAAGTGCAGTTAGGGATTAGACTGATAAGAGTGTCCCCCTTGCCCTCAAGCCAGTACCGTTGGAACCAGCTAGCTTAGAGTACCTGTTTATCGATTGGCGCCTTCACCAATTTACCGATCAGGACTTCATTTCGTTGACTTCTGAAGATCACCCACCATCCTTCCATAGAGAGTCGCCTACCCGTCGTACGGAAGCTAAGTTTTAATAGAAGAACCTTTTTTTTATTTGTTTATAAACCAAATTGTTTTCATATTTTATATATTGTAAATTTTCCTCATTTTTTTTTTTTTTTATTAAACTTTTATTTATTTTCATTACGTTCAATTTTATCTTTTTATTTAATATTACTTTTTTTTTTATTTTTTTTGAATGATTAAGTACTCAAGACCAGCTCATTTCGAAACGGGATTGAGACTACATTTTCTCATTGAGTTTTATTGTCACTCATCCCAACATAAGTTTGGTCCTCCGGCAGCCAGATTTTGAGTACTTAATTGTTAGTTTGATCGTATATTAACCAAATAAATTTAACCATTTATTTAATTATTATTTATTGAAATATTAGATTTTCTTTAAATATTTCTTTAAATTTTTGTTGTGTAATTTTCAGGCTTAAATATTTTATTATTCGTTCCAATATCATTTTTTTATTAACAGCTCTATAATGCCACCTAAAACACCATCTTCTAAGGGGGATTTTGATTTAGAACTTTTAGTTGAGGAATTTAAAGATCTCGCCGATGATATATTAGAAACATGTACATTGGGGCGCGCATCGAGTTCCGATCCTAGTAAAAAGGGATTATTTAGGGCAAAAATTTCTCGACTAGATTCCACCCACGAGAAATTTATTGATAAATATAATGAAATTAGGAAAATATCAAAAGTAATGGGGGAACCTACCGAAGAGTACAAAGAATTAAAAGATAAAATAAGAAACAAATTTTATGAGGCATTATCGTTTGATATTTCGCCCGGGTCTAATAAGGAATCCGCCATTACTGATGCATCTCTACGTGATACGCATGCGCGAGATTCTAATTTTCATCTGCGACTTCCTATAATTAATATCCCTTCGTTTTCAGGAAATATATCGGAATGGCCTGCATTTAAAGACACTTTTGTCTCTCTAATTCATGAAAATGAGGATCTTAGTGAAGTCCAAAAATTTCATTACCTAAAATCGAATTTGAAAGGCGCTGCAGCACAAACAATATCGGCTATTCAAATATCACAACAAGGATATACCACAGCTTGGGAGGCCCTTACTAAGCGTTTTGACAGTCTAAGAATTCAGGCAACCCATCATTTAGTAAATATTTTTAATTTTCCAACGCTGGCCAAACATTCGTTGTCTTCTTTAGAAAATTTGTCATCGACTGTTTTAGAGAGCGCAACGGCATTTCTTAAATTGAAGCTCCCAGATCTATCTGGTTTTATATTGTACACTTACATTCTTCGATTGTTGATCATAAAACTAGAGAGCGTTTCGAGATGAAATTTAGTTCGAAACCCGAATTACCCACTTTTCAAGAATTTTCTGAATTTATTACTCAACAAATAGGGGGAGCTGCAATCGACAGCTTTAACCTCGACCTCCAGATGTTCTCCGTCGTACACTGATGACAGGAAAATTCCAAAACGAGTCCTCATGTCCAATATAAATTGTAATATTGTTTGTCCAATGTGTAATAGCTCTCATCGCATTGTTGATTGTTCTTCGTTTCGAAAAATGAATCCTAAACAAAGATTCGATCAGATGAAAATTTTAAATCGTTGCTTGAATTGCTTCGGATTAGGTCATTCTCTTGCTAAGTGTCCATCAAAACATTCGTGTAAGTATTGTAGCCGCCGGCATCATAGCTTACTCCATTTTTCGACCTTCGAAACACCTACTCATAATAATCAAAATAGTAGGAAAACCAATTACCCTGGACCAAGCAACGAGATTACCAATCAATCTTCAGTTACACGTATTTCCCACCAGCTGCCTCAGCTTCAGACAAACTCCAATGAACCTTCAATATCAAATAATACCACTATTCTTTCGTCATCAACTTCTGGAAATCTTAATGTTCTACTTGGTACAGCTCAAGCAAGAATAAAGGACAATTTTGGACAATATCATCGTTTGAGGATACTAATAGATAGTGGGTCCCAAAGGTCATTTATCACCTCACAACTTGTGAAGAAATTGGGGCTATCAAAATTTAGAAATCCTCATCAAATAGTAGGTTTTGGGAACCAACCAATTTCGGGGGGAAAATACCGAGTTTCATGTTCACTCATACCTGAAACAGAAGATGGTCCTGAGATGGAAACTTGCGCTATTGTAATTGACCAAATTAGTTCAAACATGCCCTCTAATCCAATTCCCAGCCAGGTGATGGATAAATTTAGAGATTTAAAACTGGCCGATCCAATATGCCATTTACCAGGTCCTATCGATTTTTTATTGGGTGCCGATTTATTTGGTGATGTACTAACGGGTAAAATACAAAAGACCTCAGAAGGGTTCCCTAATGCTCTTAATACGGTATTTGGTTGGATATTAGTTGGACCAATTCCTAATGGGCCGCCAAACTCATTCTCTACAGCGATGTTTACTGTAGCCGAAACAGATATTGAAGAGGAAACATTACCGTGTATTATGAATAAATTTTGGGAGATCGAGGAAGTCTCTACAGTTCCACAGTCGAATCCTGAAGATATTAAGGCTGAAGAACATTTTAAAAGGTCTCACACGAGGGATGATCATGGCAGATATATAGTTAGTCTACCATTCAAAAGCAAATCGTTTAATTTACAAGTTTCGAGACTAATTGCCATCCATCGTTTCTTGAAGTTAGAGGAGAAGTTGACCAAGAACCCTAACCTGAGACTTGAATATGATAATGTATTTCAAGAGTACCTCAGCAAACAATACCTTTCGCCTACATCTCGACCAGGAAAATTCTTCCTTCCGCATCATGGAATTTACAAGGATAGCTCTTCCACACATCTGCGTATTGTCTTTGATGCTTCTGCAACTACTGCATCGAGGTCATTAAACAGTCATCTTCTAACAGGGCCTAAATTACAGCACGATATAAAGGATATCTTGTTAAAATTCCGTTTACCTCAATATGTAATATCCGCCGATATATGCCAAATGTTTCTACAAATTTTGATTCACCCCGAAGATCGATTGTTCCAACACCTATTTTTTCGTTTCAACCATGCTGATGCCATTCAGGAATATGAATTTAATCGCTTGCCCTTTGGATTATCGTGTTCTCCTTTCCTAGCCATAAGGGTAATCCACCAACTTGTCGTAGATGAAGGACATAAATATCCACTTGCTTCACAAGCTTTATTAGGAAATATGTATATCGACGATCTGTTGACTTGTGCTGAAACACTAGAAGAGGCCTTGAAACTACAAAAAGAGCTTATTGACCTGCTAAATAAAGGTGGTTTCACACTGAAGAAGTGGTTTAGCAACGACCATCAGCTTACAAGAAATGTATCTGAAGGGATTGATTCCACTGTATCATTTAGTAACATGGAAGACAAAGCAATTAAAATCTTGGGTATGCAGTGGGAACCAAACCATGATCGGTTATCGTACCGTGTCACACCAAGAGACATCGTTTATACAAAAAGAGGTCTCATGTCTACTATAGCCGTGTGTATGATCCATTGGGATATTTGGCACCTGTTGTTTTTAGAGCGAAGACACTTTTACAACAACTTTGGAGGCTCAAGATTGGTTGGGACGATCCGATTCCTATGAACATTCAGAAACGATGGCACACGTTTTTCACGGAATTACCTAAGTTGGCCGAAATAAGCATTCCCAGGAGAATGATTTCAAATAGAAAATTACGGAACTGCCTAGTTGGGTTTTCGGATGCTTCGTCGTTTGGATATGCAGCAGTCATTTATTTTAGAAGTGAGAGTGAAACAGGCCATGTCACAACAAATCTTGTTTTTGCTAAAACGAAATTGGCTCCCTTGAAACCAGTCACCATTCCGAGGCTGGAACTCTGCGCCGCAGTACTATTAGTGAAAACCTTAAAGGCTCTTCAAGAATTTTTATCACAATTCCAGGACATGCCAGTAATTTTACTGTCTGATTCAGCGACTGTGTTAGCTTTGCTTCAAATGCCATTCCATCAAATGAAGACATTCGTAGCTAATAGGGTTGGGAAAATTCTGGATTTATCTAAGTCAGCTTCCTGGCACCATATTCGCTCCCAATATAATGCAGCTGATGTCGCCTCTCGTGGTGTCGATTCTACAGACCTAATTCATGATACATCTTGGTGGATAGGACCTGATTGGCTGCGACTTCCTAAGGCAGAATGGCCTTTAGATCAAATAGATATTTGTAATACTCCACCACTACCAGAAATTAAATCAGAAGTAATGGTTATGTTAACACATAGTAAAAATATCTGGAAGTCATAGAAGAAATTAACAAGTTTTCTTCATTTACCAAACTCATTAGAGTTTTCAGCTATATTCGCAGATTCTGTAATAACGTCAGACCCCACAAGAATGAAAGAAAAATTGGTTCATTAAAGTTGAATGAAGTTAGAGACACCACTACTATGCTGATAAAAATTATTCAAACTTACCATTTCCCTAATGCCATACCTACTGAAAAATCCGACAGAATAAGTCTACAATCGTTGTCTCCATTTGTTGATTCGGTGGGTATCCTTAGGGTGGGCGGTAGATTGCGAAATGCACCAATATCTGAAGATTCTAAATATCCAATACTGCTCCCTCGTAAATCACACTTTGTCAATTTGCTTGTAGACTATTACCATTTGACATATCTACATTCAGGTCCTCAAATTTTGCAGTCACTACTCAGAAGAAAATTTTGGATATTATCAAGTCGGCGTTTAGTCCGACAACGAGTTCACCGTGTTTAAGATGTCACGAGTTGTCGGCGAAGAATTACACCTATCGCATGGCTGACTTACCGCCGTCTCGTTTCCAGCAAGGAAGACCATTCATCGTAGTAGGAGTAGATTTCGCAGGCCCCTTTCTGTTAAGAGACTCGCTCAAGCGCAAAGCTGCAGTTCAGAAAGCATATGTAGCTCTCTTTGTGTGTCTCAGTACCAAGGCAATACATGTGGAGATTATTTCTCAATTGACAACAGAAGCCTTCCTAGCGGGTTTAGATCGCTTCATTGCTCGACGCGGTCTACCGCAGAAAATCATGTCCGATCATGGGACCAATTTCATCGGGGCTCATCGACGCTTAAAATAATTATATGTGTGGTGGAATCTTCAGCCAGCCAAGCAGAAAATTGAAGACCATCTTACAACACGTGGCATTCAATGGTGTTTTATCCCTCCTTCAGCGCCGCATTTTGGTGGTATTTGGGAAGCAGGAGTAAAATCGCTAAAGTTTCACCTTACCCGGGTTGTAAAAGATCAAAGTCTAACTTAGGAGGAAATGTCAACTATAACAGCGCGTATCGAAGCTATTCTTAATTCCAGACCTCTACATCCCATGTCTTCCTCTCCTGAGGACTTT
This sequence comes from Piezodorus guildinii, assembly GCA_023052935.1. Taxonomy (NCBI): domain Eukaryota; kingdom Metazoa; phylum Arthropoda; class Insecta; order Hemiptera; family Pentatomidae; genus Piezodorus; species Piezodorus guildinii. Next base: position 71,253,450 of record CM041298.1, read on the forward strand.
GACGTATTGACACCAGGACATTTTCTTATTGGTGCACCATTGCTGGCATTACCAGACCAAGACCTTCATGACATTTCATCTAATCGTCTCACTCGATGGCAACTCTTAAAGCGTAGCATCAAAGATTTCTGGAATCGATGGAGACACGACTACTTGAACTGCCTACAACAACGTGGAAAATGGACTACAGATACACCTAATGTAACAACTGGCACCATGGTATTGTTGAAGGATGCGAACATGCAATTAAATCGATGGCCAAAGGGTCGTATCGTTGGTGTGTTTCCTGGAGACGATGGGGTAATTAGAGTAGCAGTCAGAACAGCTACTGGAGAATACCTAAGACCGGTTTCAAAATTAGCTCCCTTATTCCCTCATGTGGATTAACCACAATTTTGAAAATTTAATATGATAAATTTTGGTGGGCGGTGTGTTTGAGCCTGGAAATTATAATTTTTTTTTTTTTTTTTTTTTTTTTTTTTTTTTTTTACCTGTATATATTTTGTTTATAATTAAAAATCAAATCAAATTAAAAATAGTTTTTAATGAGGAAAATATTTTTTTTTTTTGTTAGTTTATATATTATTCAAGTGCAGTTAGGGATTAGACTGATAAGAGTGTCCCCCTTGCCCTCAAGCCAGTACCGTTGGAACCAGCTAGCTTAGAGTACCTGTTTATCGATTGGCGCCTTCACCAATTTACCGATCAGGACTTCATTTCGTTGACTTCTGAAGATCACCATCCTTCCATAGAGAGTCGCCTACCCGTCGTACGGAAGCTAAGTTTTAATAGAAGAACCTTTTTTTTATTTGTTTATAAACCAAATTGTTTTCATATTTTATATATTGTAAATTTTCCTCATTTTTTTTTTTTTTATTAAACTTTTATTTATTTTCATTACGTTCAATTTTATCTTTTTATTTAATATTACCTTTTTTTTATTTTTTTTGATTTTTAATTATAAACAAAATATATACAGATAAAAAAAAAAAAAAAAAAAAAAAAAAAAAAAAATTATAATTTCCAGGCTCAAACAATTAAATAATCTATTATATTATTATCTACGGCAATCAGTTATTTTATCGGCTTTTCTTCACTATCCGTTAGCTTTTACAATAATATGAATAAGATATTCTGATATTTTTTCTAGAATCTTTAGCATTCCAACGGTATATTACATACATACATACATTAATATATCATTGCTTAGATTACACATGTTCTTAAGTTAAAAAACAAAAAATTGCATTAGAAAAGTATTTTTGTAGTTTTCTCGTTTAGTTGGATATCGAATTCGTTCAACTTATATATTTACCTGTTTTTTAGATTTAATAATCAGATGATATGGTCAATTTCATAAAAACTACAAAATTAAAGGTACTTTAGAGGAAGATATTTTGAAATATTGGCATTTAAGCCCTGTCAGACTATTTCAATCTGAATGAAACCACTGAAGCGTCCGGCGATGACAGCGCCATCCAGTGGCCAAGCGATGAAAAAATTGCATTAAAAAATATTTTTTCAGTTTTCTCCTTTGGTTGGATATCGAATTTGTTTAACTTATATATATTTACTTTCAATTACCAATATATGAAATATATAGTAACGGAAAGTATTGCGATCGTAAAAATTTTCGAATTGCAGTTTTCGACGGATATACACGTTTTAGGGTCCCCTGAGTCCAAATGACCAGGTCCCGCAGAAAGGTCTGTGTGTGTGTGTGTGTGTGTGTTTGTGTGTGTGTGTGTGTGTGCGTGTGTGTGTGTGTGTGTGTGTGTGTGTGTGTGTGTGTGTGTGTGTGTTTGGTAACTCCCGGGCAAAATCGAAAAGTCCTATGAAACTGAAATTTCATATTTAAGACAACTATACGTCCGAGATGTTTTGATTAAACTCGCTATGTCGATGTAAAATTGAACGGGCTTTGATATCATGTAGGCTTAATTTTAATAGAAATAGTAAGACAGGGCTTTAATGCCGATATTTTAAATGTTCTTCCTCTAAAGTACCTTTAATTCTGCAGATTATATAGAAATAACTGTATTATCTTGTTAGCATTGATAATTAAAAGCTAAATATGAATGTTGAGCGAATTTATTAAACAACCAAAGGGGAAAACTAAAAAAATATTTTTTTAATGCAATTTTTTGTTTTTGAACATAAGAACAGTAACATAGATGTATAATATACCGCTGGAAAGGTAAAGATTTTAGAAAAAATACTTTCTTATACACAAACTTGTAAAAGTTAATAACGAGTGATGTAAAGCCGATAAAACTAACTGATTATCTTAGATAATAATATAATAGATTTTTTAATAAAAAACACGTTTTTATTCAAACTTAATTGAATTATTTCTTTAATAATTTATTTTAATTTCTAAATGTATTTAAAACTTCTAAAATTGATTTTATTAACGGAGGTAAGTGAAAGTGGTGTGTTGCTCGCACCAGATTTTTATCTACAACAATTAGTTAATTATATATGCTTTTCATCAATCTCCATTAACCTTTACGATTGCGTGCATTAAATAATATTTTTTCTAAAATATTTATCTATCCAATGGTATATTATACATCTATATTACTATTCTTGTGTTTAAAAACACAAAAATTTCGTTAAAAAATATTTTTGCACTCTTCTCCTCTAGTTATTTATCAAATTCTCTCAACTTGCATGTTTGGCCGTTATTTATCAATTTTAATAAGATGATGTGCCTATTTTATTTAAATCTACAAAATTAAAAGAACTTTAGAGGAAGAAAATTAAAATTACTGACATTTAAGCTCTGTCAGACTGTTTTAATCGGAATGAAACCTACATAATATTAAAGCTCATTAAATTCTACATCGATATAGCGAGTTCAAACAAATTGTTAGAGCCGTGTTTGAGATAATCGTAAAACGGTTCAAAATGCATAGTATTAAGTGGCCCTAAAGGTTCTCCGATTTTGATGAAAAAGTTGCTGTAACATCTTGAAATTTCAGCTTATTTTAAGAAGCTAGACTTACCACAGACTTTTATGCAGGACTTGGTCATTTAGACACAGGAGAATCTAAAACGTGTATTTCCGTCGAAAACTGGAATTAGAAAATTTTCAAAATCGCAATACTTCCTCTTAGTATATATAGCATTTCCAAGTCAATTGTAACCTTTTCCAAGTCAAATGTAACTTTTTCCATTTCAAATGTAACCTTTTCCAAGTCAAATGTACCCCTTTCCATTTCAAATGTCACCTTTTCCAAGTCAAATGTCACCTTTTCCATTTCAAATGTTACCTTTTCCAAGTCAAATGTCACCTTTTTCTTCACTTCTGGTCTTAAATATTCCGTTTTATTTATTTATTTATTGAAAAATAATTAGTTTAATTAACATTATGACTTTTTTAATAATTTTGGCATATAATAATTGATATTTTTTTTGGGTCTCTTAGATATTTGATAACAAGTTCTGTTTTTTACTAGCTAATGTTTAAACAAATTAATTATCGTCTATTTAGTTTTAAGATAGTTGTTGATTTTGATTTTTTAGAGAGAAGGGGTAGTTTTTTGGAATAATTAATGTGTTTTCAGGTATTATAATTAAATTTTTCGAGCTGTATTTTTTATCGCTCGCGTGTATGTTAACTCGCATTAAATTTTAATGTTTTTTATTGATATAGGGATTAATTATTTTGCTTTCGTGTGGTTATGATTACGTTTTTCGAGCTGTATTTTTTTATCGCTCATACGTATTTTAACTCGCATTTACTTTTAATGTTTTTCATTGATATAGGGTTTAATTATTTTGCTTTCGGGTGGTTATGATTACGTTTTTCGAGCTGTATTTTTTATCGCTCGCGCTTGTTTTAACTAATATTTACTTGTTAGGTGTTTTATTGATATAGGGATTAATTAATGTGCTTTCGGGTGGTTATGATTACGTTTTTCGAGCTGTATTTTTTATCGCTCATGCGTATTTCAACTCGCATTTACTTTTAATGTTTTTTATTGATATAGGGATGAATTATTGTGCATTCGGGTGGTTATGATTACGTTTTTCGAGCTGCATTTTTTATCGCTCGCGCTTATTTTAACTAAAATTTACTTTTTATGTGTTTTATTGATATAGGGATTAATTAATGTGCTTTCGGGTGGTTATGATTACGTTTTTCGAGCTGTATTTTTTATCGCTCGCGCTTGTTTTAACTAATATTTACTTGTTAGGTGTTTTATTGATATAGGGATTAATTAATGTGCTTTCGGGTGGTTATGATTACGTTTTTCGAGCTGTATTTTTTATCGCTCATGCGTATTTCAACTCGCATTTACTTTTAATGTTTTTTATTGATATAGGGATGAATTATTGTGCATTCGGGTGGTTATGATTACGTTTTTCGAGCTGCATTTTTTATCGCTCGCGCTTATTTTAACTAAAATTTACTTTTTATGTGTTTTATTGATATAGGGATTAATTAATGTGCTTTCGGGTGGTTATGATTACGTTTTTCGAGCTGTATTTTTTATCGCTTATGCGTATTTCAATATGGATTTACTTTTTATGTTTTTTATTGTTATAGACTTTGTAATTATCTTTTCGGGTCTTGTGATTACGTTTTTTAAGCTGTTTTTATTGTCGCTTGCTCTCATTTCAACTTGCATTTGCAGTGGTCTTTCTTTGTTTTTGTTTTAGGGGATTCTCATAACGTGTTTTGAACTTTATTCTTTTATGCGCTTGGGAATTTCTACAAACCCTAGGTATTATGTTATAATATGATGTAAAAATTATTTATTGTGTTTTTGCAGGATCTGATTACATTTTTGATTTGGACGTTACATCGCGTTTGTGCATTCTTCTAGATCACTTTTCATTTAAGTTAAAATGTGCACTAGCTATAAATAAATGTCATAAACTCTATTAGTATTCCCGAAAACACTATAATCGATCCCTCTATCGAATATTTATGAAATAGAAACAGTAACTTAAAATGAGTAAAAGCGATAACAAATTTGGTTTAAATAATATTATCAGAACACCCGAAAATGGAATAAACGATTCCTTAATTAAATTATCAAATAATTGTAAGACCAAGTTAGGAAGTGGATCCTTTACAAAAGATTTAGTTGAAAACATTTACTCAGGACGCTAGAAAAGGACCTATAACTAATCCATTTACAAAATAATAATATTAAAAAAAATAAAAGAAAAAGCTAAACAATCTATATTCCAGCAACGTTATAATGAGAACCAAAAACAAAATAATCAATACCAATATAAAAAAAAAGATATCAAAAATAAAGGCGAGTTGAAATCCGCACGAGTGATAATAAAAAAGCTTTTAAACATTTTCATAACCCCGCGAAAACACAAGGATAGATCTCTATAAAAATAAAAAGATTAAAAGTAAATACAAGTTGAAATACGCATGCGCGATAAAACACACAGCTCGAAAAACGTAATCATAACCACCCGAAAGAACATTAATTAATCCCTATATCAATAAAAAACATTAAAAGTAAATGAGAGTTGAAATTCGCATGAGCGATGAAAAATACAGCTCAAAAAACGTAAGCATAACCACCCGAAAGCACATTAATTAATCCCTATATCAATAAAAAACATTAAAAGTAAATGCGAGTTAAAATACGCTTGAGCGATAAAAAATACAGCTCGAAAAACGTAAGCGTAACCACCCGAAAGCACATTAGTTAATCCCTATATCAATAAAACACATAAAAAGTAAATTTTAGTTAAAAAAAGCGCGAGCGATAAAAAATACAGCTCGAAAAACGTAATCATAACCACCCGAAAGCAAAATAATTAATCCCTATATCAATAAAAAACATTAAAATTTAATGCGAGTTAACATGCACGCGAGCGATAAAAAATACAGCTCGGAAAACGTAATTATAATACCCGAAAACACATTAATTAATCCCTATATCAATAAAAAACATTAAAAGTAAATGCGAGTTAAAATACGCTTGAGCGATAAAAAATACAGCTCGAAAAACGTAAGCGTAACCACCCGAAAGCACATTAGTTAATCCCTATATCAATAAAACACATAAAAAGTAAATTTTAGTTAAAAAAAGCGCGAGCGATAAAAAATACAGCTCGAAAAACGTAATCATAACCACCCGAAAGCAAAATAATTAATCCCTATATCAATAAAAAACATTAAAATTTAATGCGAGTTAACATGCAAGCGAGCGATAAAAAATACAGCTCGGAAAACGTAATTATAATACCCGAAAACACATTAATTAATCCCTATATCAATAAAACACATAAAAAGTAAATTTTAGTTAAAAAAAGCGCGAGCGATAAAAAATACAGCTCGAAAAACGTAATCATAACCACCCGAAAGCAAAATAATTAATCCCTATATCAATAAAAAACATTAAAATTTAATGCGAGTTAACATGCACGCGAGCGATAAAAAATACAGCTCGGAAAACGTAATTATAATACCCGAAAACACATTAATTAATCCCTATATCAATAAAAAACATTAAAAGTAAATGCGAGTTAAAATACGCATGAGCGATAAAAAATACAGCTCGAAAAACGTAAGCATAACCACCCGAAAGCACATTAGTTAATCCCTATATCAATAAAACACATAAAAAGTAAATTTTAGTTAAAAAAAGTGCGAGCGATAAAAAATACAGCTCGAAAAACGTAATCATAACCACCCGAAAGCAAAATAATTAATCCCTATATCAATTTAATGCGAGTTAACGTGCACGCGAGCGATAAAAAATACAGCTCGGAAAACGTAATTATAATACCCGAAAACAGATTAATTAATCCCTATATCAATAAAAAACATTAAAAGTAAATGTGAGTTGAAATACACACTACTGATAAAATATACAGCTCAAAAAACGTAATCATAACCACCCGAAAGCACATTAATTAATCCGTATATCAATAAAAAAACTTTAAAAGTTTATGCGAGTTAACATGCACGCGAGCGATAAAAAATACAGCTCGAAAAATTTAATTATAATACCCGAAAACACATTAATTATTCCAAAAAAACTACTCCTCCTCTCTAAAAAATCAAAATCAACAACTATCTTAAAACTAAATAGACGATAATTTTTTTTTTTTTAAATATTAGCTAGTAAAAAACAGAACTTGATATCAAATATCTAAGAGACCCAAAAAAAATATCAATTATTATATGCCAAAATTATTAAAAAAGTCATAATGTTAATTAAACTAATTATTTTTCAATAAATAAATTAAAAAAAAAAACGGAATATTTAAGGCTAGAAGTGAAGAAAAAGGTGACATTTGACTTGGAAAAGGTAACATTTGAAATGGAAAAGGTAACATTTGAAATGGAAAAGGTGACATTTGAAATGGAAAGGGTTACATTTGACTTGGAAAAGGTTACATTTGACTTGGAAAAGGTTACAATTGACTTGGAAATGCTATATTTCATATATAGGTAAGTAAAAGTCAAAAATAAGTTATTAATATATTAAAAAGTATATCTAGGTTTGAAAGCAAACAATCAAGTAAATGGGTTCAATGTTAAATGACTAAGAGATTTTTATGACTCCTAGTTAATTTCTTATTACCTTTTAGAAATCTATGTGTCGATTACATTACATCTACTTCATATTACTTTCACTTACCTATATATAAAATATATAGCAAGGGAAAATATTGCGATCGAGAAAATTTTCGAATTCCAGTTTTTAACGGAAATACACGTTTTAGGGTCTCCTGAGTCCAAATGACCAAGTCCTGCAAAAAGGTCTGTGTGTGTGTGTGTGTGTGTGTGTATGTGTGGTAACTTCCGGGCGAAAACAAAAAGTCCTGCAATACTGAAATTGCGTATTTAAGGCAACTAACTATACCCCCGAGATGTTACAAAATCTTTTCCATCAAAATCAGCTGACCGGAAGATGTACTTTATACCAGGCATTTTGCACCTTTTTACGATTTCCTCAGAAACGGCTCGAACGATTTTGATTAAACTCGGTTTATTGATGTAAAATTTAATGGGCTTTAATATGACATAGATTTCACTCTGATTGAAATAGTCTGACAGGGCTTAAATGCCGAAATTTTTTTATTTGTTCCTCCAAAGTACCTTTAAATTTGTAGATTCTATAAACATAACCATATTATCTTGTTAGCATTGATGAAAAACAGGTAAATATATAAATTGAATGAATTCGATACCCAACTAAAGAAGAAAACTGAAAAAATATTTTGTAATACAATTTTTTGTTTTTGAACATAAGAACAGTAATATAGATGTGTGATATACCGTTGGAAAGCTAAAGATTTTAGAAAAAATATTATCTCATACCGATAAAATTAATTGATTATTTTAGATAATATTATAATCGATTTTTTAATAAAACACATGTTTCTATAGAAATTATATTTAATTAATTCTTTAATGGTTTCAGCCAATTTTATCTCTTACTGTATTTGAAAATTCTTTAATCGATTTTAAAAACGAAAGGTAAGTGAAAGTCGTGTGTTGCCCGCACCAGATTTTTTTTGACTACATGATGATTTTTTGATTACTACAAATTCTCATAATATTTTAGCTATACCAAGTAACGTTAAAAGACTTATATATATATATATATATATATATATATATATATATATATATATATATATATATATTTATATAGACCATACTATTATATGGTTATCGTTTTCGTTAAGAAAGTGGCAAAATGTCATAAGCGTTTCTCTTACAGTTCATGAGTAAACAACTATAAGTTGGGAAACTTCTTGAAAAGCATTTATTAATAATGTAACAGCGATACTTTATGTTTGCATTGGATTTAAGTATTAGCCAACTACTTTTCAGAAGTATTGCTAATACATTAATTCATGTGAATCTACTTTCTGATTTTTCATGCTATCTTGAATTATAAAATTGATGCTCAAACAAAAAATTGCATTAAGAAAATATTTTTTTAAAACGGTAAAAAGGTGCAAATTGCATCGTATAAAGTGGCTATTCCGGTCAGCTAATTTTGATGAAAAAGTTTTGTGTAACATTTCGGGCGTATAGTTGTTCCAAGTATAAATTTTCAGTTGCATAGGACGCTGTTTTCGCCCGGGAGTTACCACACACACACACGCCCACACACACGCCCACACACACACACACACACACACACACACACATACAGACATTTCTGCGGGACTTAGTAATTTGGATTCAGGAGATCCTGAACCATGTATTTCCGTTGAAAACTGGAATTTGAAACTTTCCTCGATCGCAATCCTTTCCCTTAGTATATTTTATATATGGGTAAGTGAAAGTAAAAAGTGACTTATACCATTTTGCCATCTCAGCACAGAAATAATCTTCTTCTTCTTCTCATCTTTCCTCTCTACCGCACAGCAGTGTGAGGGGGTCGCTTGTAGAGGCTGATCCAGGCATTCCTATTCTGCGCCATTTCTCTTGCTGATCTCCAATCTATATCTTTTTTTCTGTAGGCCTTCCTGATCCCATCCTCCCAAGTCTTCCTAGGTTTTCCTCTTGGTCTCCTTCCCTCTACTTTCACCTCATACGTTGCTTTTGCCACGCGATCCTCCGACATTCTTTAGACATGGCAGTACCATCTTAGCTGAATTACTTCAACAATATCCTCGGCCGATCTGACATCAAGGTTGGATCTTATTATGGTATTTCTCATCCTATCTCTCCTCGTCTTACCCTCAACTTTCCTCAAGTAGCGCATCCCCATAGGGTGGAGTTGGCTTTTATGTTTAGTGGTGAGGGCCCAGGATTCGCTGGCATACGTCAATATAGGTAAGAAGGTTGTTTTGTATACTACCATTTTTGTATGTTTGGAGACCTCTCTTTTGTCTATAAAGCCCTTCTTAAGAGATAGGAAACACCTTCCGGCAGACTTTATTCTTTCCTTTATGTCTTCGTCCACCCAGCCCTGCTCATTCCCAGATACTTGAGGTTCTTTACGTGCTCAATCTTTTCTGCCCCTAGCCTGATGACTCGTCCAATTCGCTTCTCCCTCCTTCCTATCCTCATTATTTTCGTTTTACGGGCATTTATTTCCATGTTTATGGGGTTAAGTGCTTCCTGGAGGACGCGAAGATTGAACTGGAGATCCCTTCCATTATTGGCTAATACGACGATGTCATAAGCATATGCGAGCATAGTGAGGTGGGTAGGCGATAGATTCAAGTTTCCTAAGCAGTAGGGCCTTATTCTCGACTTGGCTTTCTTTAGAGCTCCATCCAGGACCATTATGAACAGCAGTGGGCTGAGACTGAACCTTGTCTGATGCCTTGAGATATCTTAAATTCTTTTGACAAGTGGTTGCATGTTCTGATGATACCTCTCTGGTTCATATAAAGCCCTGATATGGCCATTTCTAATCCTTCATTTACTCTCCTTTCATTGAGCTCCTTACGATGTCTTGTTTCCTGACCCGATCAAATGCTTTGGCCAGATCAACAAAGCATGCCAGAATACTTTTATCCTTTTCTATTACTCTTTCAGGGATCTGCCGCATAGTGAATATAAGATCTTGGGGACTTCTTTCTGGGCTGAATCCATATTGTTCTTCTCCAAGGTTTTTCTCAATTTGTCTCCTTAGCCTTCTCTCAAGGATTGTGGAACAGACCTTACTCGGGACGTTTAGAAAGGAGATGCCTTTGTGGTTTTCCCTAGTTTTAGTAGTTCTAGTGCTTCGGTTATTTTTTTATTTTTTAATCTTTAGCTTTCCATCGGTATATTATGCATCTACGTTATTATTCGTATGTTCGAAAAATCCAAAAATTACAAAAAATATATTTTAGCTCTTTTCACACACACACATTTTTCCGTCTCATTTGTACTCAGGGGATTATAAAACATTTATTTCCGTTGAAAACTGGAATAGAAAAATTCTCACGATTGAAATACTTTCACTTACTATATATTTCATGTATATAGTATATTTTCATATTATGGCAAAGTTTAAAAATTTTTTTTTGTTCACCCCTATCTCTCATTTGAAGGCTATACGGGGGTTTCTCGGGCCTGGGGTGAGGATGGGGTATGGCGTGATAAAAGTCCCATCGATGCAAACTCGTTTTTGGTCATCTGTGGTAGCTAGGCTAACCCACTCAGCCACTCCGCCCCTCAATATTTTAATATTTCATCCATATTTGTTAGAATTCATCGACATTTTTACGAAGTGAAACACACAAATTTCTGTTATAAATTCACCTATAGTGTAGTGGCTGCAATTACAACCTTCTGTGCACAAGATCGCAGAGTAAACACTTGCAGACGGCCCTTAGGATCTTTTAAAAGGAGTTCAAATCCTTTGTTATGCCGTCCATCGGAGGGGCCATAAAACATACTGTTTTAACATCCCTATCATAATTAAACCTGGATAACCAAACTTATGGAATCCCACTGTAGTGACTTGCTATTAGCCACAGTTAGCCAGTTTAACTTTTATTATCATGATAAAGATCAAAACATTACTCTATTATTATTTTGATCAATATAACTGAATCTGTTGGTAGTGTTTTGGGATATTTTTAAAGATAACGAGGATTGAATTGATTAACTATACATTAAATAATTACATGTATTAATGTACATTTTGTTTGTTTTTAGAAATTGAACCTGGAGAAAAGAAATGTTCAAAGACAGAATGCTATCCAGCTACTGATGAGTTCCGTTGCTGTCAAAGCGTAAGAGACCAATGGGTGTGTTGCGCCGGTAGAGAGTAAGGAAAAAAAAATTAAAATTGCATCTGAATTTGTGAGCTTTCCATAGGAAACGAGATCCTACATATACGCTTGACTGCTCGTTGACAAGTGACAAGATGATAAGAAATACGCATACGAAGTAATTCGGCCAATTCGAATGATACTAACTCAGGCAGATATATATATATGTTTTTAAACTTTTTTATTAATATTTACAACTATATTTTTAAAAAAATACATCAAGTAAATAATAGTTATATAATACAATGGCATGAAATTAATGTAGAGAAGCTTCCCATTGGCTATCTCCTTTTCAAGCGTTTCGGAGGACTATCTGGAATTGAAGAGGAAGAAAGGATTGAAAATAGTGGGTTAGAGTGAGAATGGAGTTTTTCATGAAAGGATTGATACCTGGTTCGGGCCAAATCAGCAACATATGGGATATTTAGGTCTTTATGTATGAGTTTATTCACAAAGACAAAGTAAGGAGCATCGAGGATTATTGTAAGGATTAGATACGGAAAAAAATTGATGGTTTAGTAGAGCCCCAGAGCTCAACTCCGTAAGTCCAGATAGGCCTTATGATGCTGATATAGATGAGTCTTTTGTAGATAAGTGGAAGGTTAGAGCGTCTGTCCACTAAGCTTGGAAGTAAGCGAAAGCGACGGGCGGTTTCTTGTCGTTTCAGTCTTGTGTGCGGATTCCTTGTTAAGCTTTATCAAATAGGAGTCCTAGATAGCGAATCTGTTCAACCGGGACAAGCGGGATATTATTAAAGGACGCTGTAGGGCAGGGTGTCATAGGTTTACGACGAAGGTTAAAGGTAATTTGTAATTGAGTGGGATTTGTTGGAATTGATTTTGACACCATACCTCAAGGTCTCTGATGTGGGATTGAAGAGTTTGAGAAGCAATAGTAGGATCGTTATTGACTGATAATACACAAGTGTCATCAGCATAGGTAGAACGGAAGGTTTTGGGATGGGTTGGGATATCAGCTAAATAGTCTGTGTAAACGATGGGTACTAGGGTACTACCTTGAGGGACACCAGCAGGCTGAGTAAAAATGGATGAATGCCTTTTGTAGTTAAGTGGAAGGTTTGAATGGTTGTCCAGTAAGTGTTGAAGTAGCCTAAAACGGCGGGCAGTTTCATGTCGTTTTAGTCGTGTGTGAGGATTCCAAGCTAGGCGTTTGTCAAGTAGGAGGGAATTTATTTTTATTCTCCAGTTCTGACACCATACTTCTAGGACTTTGATGTGGGATTTAAAGGTATGTGAGACCATAAATGGATCTTTATTAACTGGTAACACGCGGGAGTCATCAGCATAGTTATATATATATATATTATATATATATATATATATATATATATATATATATATATATATCACCACGAGGCATCTCAACTGGGACAGCGACGACAGGATTTACATCAGCGAGGAGATGGCTGCGAGCAACAGGCGTTTATACTGGCTGATTAGGCAAAAGAAGGCCGCCGGCAAAGTGAAGTACGTCTGTCAAGGTCGAGTCTGCTGTCGACGAGAAGATGGCTCACGCGTAATGATCATCAACCAACCAGATGATCTGGAGGGCTTAAAATGACAGTTATGTTTTCGTTATTGCACTCTAGAACATTTTGTTTATTTCATTATTTTCTTTTCTCTAAATTTGTTTTTTTTTATTTCAAAAGAATATTTTTATTTCTCTCCAAAGGCTTTTTTGTATATTTTTATTACCATCAACTACTTTATATTAATTTTCACTTATCTTTCTATTATGTCTTTAGAGTCTTCCTCTCATACTCTGTTTTCTTTTTCACCTCCTTTCCTATATGGCTAATGTTTTAACCACCTGTCATGTTAACGCCCAGTCCTTACCTGCTCACTTCGACTAATTCCTTCACTATTTCTTTCTCCCATAACTTTTATCACATTATTGCAGTCTCCGAAACATGGCTAAAACCCAATATTTCTACCTCTTCCGTCTCCCTTTCTGACTATTCCTTTATCCACCATGACCGGATTGGCCGGACTGGCGGTGGTGTAGGACTTTATGTCTACAATAGCCTAAATCCCGTGTCCTAGATCTGTCATCCCAATCCGATTCTTTCCATATTGAATTCCTTTTCGTTGAAATATCCTGTAACACACAATCTCTCCTCTATGCAGTGGTGTATCGCCCTCCTTTGGTCCAGTTTGACCCATCCTTTGAATCAATCCTTTACACATATGTCCTTCTATTTAATAATATCATAATCTGTGGTGATTTGAACACCAACTTCCTTTCCGATTTCAGCGAAAAACACTACCTGGATAACCTCTTCTTCTCTCTCAACCTATTCATCGTTCCATATGCTCCAACTCACCACACTCATCATTCCGACACTTGGTTGGACCTCCATATTATCGATTCAGCTCGTAACCTTCTTTCCGCTTCTCAACTGCCTGTTCCATTTCTATCATCTCACGACCTTATCCAATTGTCATATAATTTCCAAACTTCAGCATTCCTTCCTAAAACTTTAACCTTAACTTTCCGAAACTTAGATTTACTTACCCGTGATATTATTGCACCACATATTGAAACCCTGAATTGGGATTTACCTTATACCTGTTCCTCCATCGATTCAATGGTCCACATTCTCACCTCTAATCTTCTAAGTATCCTCGACATCCATGTTCCTCTCAAAACTCGCACCTTTCTTCGCCGCCCCGCTCCTTGGATGAGTCCAGAAATAAAAGACTTGTAACGTAAAAGTGTAAGAACTTGTGAACGTGAAAAAAATAAAAGAGGCGTGAGGCAGCCCATAGACGCTTTAAACGTACAAGACTGACAGATGACTATCAAGCGTACAGGGCAGTCCGCAATCTGACTCAGGCGACAATCAGACAAGCGAAAACTAACTACTTTCACGCAGCCTTCTCCTCTACTCTCGATTCCAAGTCAAAATGGCAGCTCCTCCGCAAACTCTCACTCTGCAAATCCTCTTCCTCACTGGCCTTTCAAGTCTCACCCGATGAATATGATATTAATGATATTAAGGCTCTGTCGTACTGTTTCAATCAGAATGAAACCTATATGATATTAAAGCCCATTAAATTTTACATCAATATAGTAGCGAGTTTGGTCAAAATCGGTAGAGCCGTTTTTAAGAAAATCGTAAAAAGGTACTAAATGCATGGTATTAAGTAGATCTTCCGGTCAGCTGATTTTGATGAAAAAGATTCTGTAACATCTCGGACTTATAGTTGTCTTAAATATGAAATTTCAGTTTCATAGGACTTTTCGTTTTTGCCCGAGAGTTACCATACATACACATACACACACACACACACACACACACACACACACACACACACACACACACCTTTTTGCGGGACTTGCGGGTTATTTGGACTCAGAGGACCCTAAAACGTGTATTTCTGTCGAAAACTGAAATTCGAAAGTTTTCACGATCACAATACTTTTCCTTACTATATATTTCATATATAGGTAAGTGAGAGTAAAATAAGCTAAATTAATAAAACACTAACTTATGTCGAAACTGATTATAATAATTTTCTTGTACCTTTTTTCATCAAATTCCTTTATTGATTTTAACAACGGAGGTAAGTGAAATTCGTGTGTTGCCTCCACCAGATTTTTATTCTACATATGAAGCATTGTGTAGGCACAAATTTAAAGAAATTTTTGTGCTTACATGTTTTTGTACGCTATGAATTGTTTTTATATGTATGGTTTTCGATACATATTTAATTATATTTTTTTGGCTTATAAACGTTTTTCCTGCACGAAAATTAATTTTTTGTTTTGTTTTTTTCAGGTCCATTATGATGACACATGTTTGCAAATCGGTAGATCTTCCCAAGTACCAAATTGCCCCCTTCTAATTCTTTTAATTTGCTTTATATTTTTTGTCCCCACAACTCATTTCCTAAAAAGTGAAGACAGTGGTTTAAAAAATTCTATAAAATAAATAAAACTAGATTTTTAGCGAGTTCAAAGTATATTAAGGAAACGAGACATACCTTTGATTATTATTCTTCTTGAGAACATAGTCCTTTCTTGTATATGAATTTTCAAAACCGGCGAAAAATTCGTTTGTCTCGAAGTTTACACGGAAATATCTCAAAAGGAATTTTAAGAAAAAATATGAAACTAATATATATTACATATCAATACAGTGGATATAAGTGATGTAAATTTGGTGATTGAGACTAAGCAGGTTTAGTAGTTATAAAATTATCTTAGCTATTAAAATAACGTTTTTCTGAAATAATATTAACTCCGGTAATATTGTATTTTTCAGGACGAAATAAAAACTCGAATAATAATGAAAGTAATATCTACATTTTTTGTCCTTTGAGCACATTACCTAAGTAGCCAAGAAAATTGTGTAAAAAAACATCACGAATATTTACATCAACTAAAAAATTTTGTGCGCTATAAGAAGGAAGGTTAGAAATGTCTTACACTTATTTTTTTTTTTTTTTTATTGACTTGCCTTATCATTGCACTAATTTTTGTGAAAATTTGGATGGTGCTAGTATTGTCCTTTTAGTTTTATAAATTTTCGAAGATGGTTATTGCCAAGCTTAGCAATTTTAAAAGCGGAATATCACAAAAGACCCTGAGTAAAAATTGATGGAACTCATATTGATTATACCTCAATATAATAAGCACTTTAGCATAAAAGTTAGTTGCTGAGATTCAACTGGTTCCAGTATTATTAATTTTGTTTAGCTTAAAGTAGATTGATAAGATAAGGGCAACACTTGCAAAGCTGAAAGATTTAATGCATTAAATTTCTAAAACAAACTGAGTCTCAGCCACTAAATTTTATCATATAATCTGTACAAGTTTCATCAGATTTCAGTCAGTCCGTTTCACGGTATCCTGCTTTTAATTTAGCTGAACTTGGCACTAAACCTCCTTTAAAAAATAATATTTAAAAAAGGACTATGCCTACACAATAAAAATTTCAATAAAAAATGTTGTTCTTAAGGGATCCTTTCCCAGAATAAAAAATATTTTCTATTCTATTACTTTCACTTACTATATATAGTAAGGGGAAGTATTGCGATCGTGAAAATTTTCGAATTCCAGTTTTCAACGGAAATTCAACTATGCGCCCGAGACGTGACAAAACTTTTTTCATCAAAATGAGCTTACCAGAAGAGGCACTTTATACCATGCATTTTGCTAATTTTTTTGATTTTCTCGAAGACGATTTTGATTAAACTCGATATTATCTCAATTAAATATTCAATTTAATTAATTCCTTAATAGTTTCACGCATTTTTATCTCTAACTGTTTTGAAAATTCTTTCATTGATTTTAAAAATGGAGGTAAGTGAAAGTCGTGTGTTGCCCGCACCAGATTTTTTTTATTTTATGATGAAATAAAATATACGAAATTTAAGAAAATAAAACAGTTTAATTATTACTTTTAAAAATTAAGTAATAGAAATATTGAGTGGGACAAAGAGGTTCATTTCAAACATTATGGAAAATGCGTCCTATTCGATGACCACGATAATTTTTCCGTTAATTTGATGTATTTTTTTTTTTTTTTTTTTTTTTTTTTTTTGTACAAATACAGAATCAATTAACATGAGGAATATAGTGTTTTGAATGTATTTTAGTTCATTATTTTCCATTTGAATTATGAACAATACCTTAAGGTTATCCAGAAAAAAACTCTAAGTACAATATTTTTTCCAAAGAGAGACGAGACGAGACCACCGGGGAATTCAGAAGGTTACACAAATAAATAGTTAAAATTGAAATAGTTCAATCTTTACTTTGTTTGGATGCTGATTATTCAAGATAGTGAGTGAAAATAATAACTAAATTATTTTAAATATTAAATCATAACTTGTTAAATTCCTCTGGAGGCATTGGCCATTCAGTTTGTTTATCCCCTGGAAAGTACGACCAGGAAAAATAATATAATATGGAATATAAAGAAAACCAATTGGGAAAAATGTTTAAGCGTAAAACTGATGAACTAGTTATTCTGAAATACGTGGATGGTTAGGTTACTTGTTTTTCCTAGGCGATCAACAGCAAGGTCATTACGTCCTGAAATACGTGGATAGTGATGTAGACAGATCACTAAGGTACAATTATATCATGAAATCCGATAATCTCTCTACTCCAAAAGGTAAGGTCCAAACCACTTGAGCTGCCGAGTTTCCAGGACATAATTCGTTGAGGGAACTCCTAACTCCTCTCTGATCCTATCATTGCGGATGCAGTC
The DNA here is from genome assembly GCA_023052935.1 of Piezodorus guildinii. Taxonomy (NCBI): domain Eukaryota; kingdom Metazoa; phylum Arthropoda; class Insecta; order Hemiptera; family Pentatomidae; genus Piezodorus; species Piezodorus guildinii. The sequence goes on from CM041298.1 coordinate 71,271,412, forward strand.
CCGTCTTGTTATCCCTGCGATCCTTCGAAGAAATCTCATCTCCGCAGCAATGATTTTGCTCTCCAGTCTGCTAGTCATCACCCACTTTTCTGTACCATAAAGGAGTATAGGAAGGTACACCGCCTTAAAGATGTGCAGTTTCACATTTCTGCTTAATTCTCTCTTTCCGATCACTGTATTGCAGATCTGGTAGTATACAGCGTTGGCCAGAAATACGAAACAATTGATTTATATTGAGGATGTATAGTCGACTGTATAAACTATTATAGGTGGAATAATCAGGAGTCAGTCTTTTTCCATGTCCAAGCACAAACTGGTTTTTGAGTTTATGCTTGGACATGGCTCAGTAATGCCCTGATGATGGGCCACTAGCTTGAGTCGAAACGGGGTCGCAATGATCAATGATCCCATTGTTGTTGACTGACGCCTTTCAGCTCACACAACCACCCTGAAGAAGGCCTATAATTTAGGCCGAAACGTCGGCACCAATAAATTAAGTTTACGCTTAATTGTGTGTTACATTGACTGCACCCTCAACCAACTTCTCTCATATATATAAACAGTCAACCATAGTCACTTCATAAAAATATTTAGAAACAATTGTTTGTTTAAAAGTAGCGATATTATAAAATTTATAAGTAAAAGATTTAACTCAATGATAACAGAAGCTGAGTAGTCGCAGTTAAAAAAAATGGGTGGTTAAGTGGGGTTCATGGAATCAGATTAAGAATCAACAAATATTTGCCACTAAGGGGTTATACATACCTTCCTCTCCCGTCAACTATAGATCAAAAACAGATTGATTGATTAATGTACGTTTATTAATAAATTAATATATAATAACTTATATGATAATTATGACTTTATTTGCGTTTCATTCCCGACTTTTCTAAGGAATGAGGAACTTTGAAAAAGTAAATAATATCTCCAGAAATATTTATGGGCTGGGTGAAAAAGAAAAATATATCTGCTGAAAGTCTGTAAAACAGAATTAAAAGATCACAGGGATCTTTAACTCATATCCTATAATAAAACTTCACATCATGTTACATAAGGAATTTTGAAAGATTAGGTATATCTGAAATCATCTAATCTGATCATAAATTGACAATTTTGTTAACGCTGTTTTACACATTTTAACAACCTGTATGGAAAAAAAGCCCGTCAAAAACTTCAAGAGCGCTAGATATACTGCTCTGAAAATAAACCTATAACATTAGAGTAACTAGAACCTATAAGATAAAATCATTTTATCAGATTCTCTAATATGAAAACGACAAAGCAACGTGTGGTTTATTATTTAAGCTGACTTTGAATCGATATTAGTTCCATTAAACGAATCGTCAAAGAACACAATTATATATCTGAGGCACGATCCGATATCATCTTGTGCATATGTTAAAGGAATCGAAGGAGTAGACGTCCTAATAAACAAACTGTTTGATAAAAGGGGAGCCAATGCCGCTTCTCACTTCATTGAATGTATTACAAATATAATAATAATAATAATAATAGGCTTACCGAACCCGAAGGTTCGATGCCGATACCACCAAACTTCGCCTGCACAGACTCGTCCAATGTTCGCCAGTCAAGCCCAAGACCCCGAGATTAGCATTAACGCAATCCTCCCATCGCCGCTTCGGCCTACCTTTCGGACGCCTACCAGTCGGATCAGCAAATACCAACTTTCTCGGAATCCGTTCCTCACCGAGCCCAATAATTTTACTCGCCCATTTGAGTCTCCGCGACGCTATCAACTCAATTATATTCATCCCTCTTCGGACCAAATATTTTACGCAGCACCTTATTTTCGAAAACCTTAAGCCGTTGTTCATCCCTCAAAGTAAGCGGCCACGGTTCACATCCGTAAAGAACCGCTGGAAGAATAATAGTTTTATGAATTCTAACCTTTAAGTTTTTAGATAGAAGCCGTGAGCTAAGTAACTTAGCAACTGAATAATAACACGCATTTCCCACCTTTAACCGGGACTTTGTTTCTTCCTGGATTTCATTTTTTCTAGTTATAATTGAACCTAAATACTTGAATTTCTCTACGTGTTCAAAAGTATGGCCTGATATATCAATATCACCAAGATCGCCACCATTTCTGCTACTAATCATATATTTCGTTTTATCGGTATTTAATTCGAGTCCTATTTCTTTACCGGTTTTTATTAACACGCTTGTATTTAGCTGTATGGTTTCCGTGTCTTCACCTAGCAGTACCACATCATCGGCATACCCCAAAACCGGAATCTTACAGACATTACAAATATAGCTAAACAAATTCAAGACATGGATAAGATGAACAAACCAATCCGGATCTCCTTGAAAGAAGAGGGATATTGGATTGAAGCTAAAATCTTAAACCTGCTACATGTCCCAAGATTTATTTACAATAAATAATATAAAAGATAGAGAACAATGCCATCTAACCGGAACGTACATAGGAGCGTCTTGTGACAGTTATTATCCAAGACTTTTTAATCCATCGTTTAACCATGTCATAATGCATAACTTAAGCAATTATAACGCACATTTTGTAGATAATATACTGGGTAATATTTCTAAAGAAGTTGAAATAATAACGAATAGTAAAGAAAACTATATATCCTTGAGAAAACATGTTGGTAATCTGAAATTGAGGTTCATTGATTCGTACAGATTAATACCATGAAGCTTGGGTTACCTCGTAAAACCTCCTTTAATTATTAAAATCTCTATAAAGTAAACATTAAAGTATTATAGAGATGAGGAATTAGCATTGGTTAGCAGGAAATGTACTTTTTCATACGATTATATAGACAATGAAGAAAAACAATTTTTTTAAATTTATTTATTCATATTTACAACTGTATTGTACCATATATCTAATAAATAGGCTAAAATAAAATAGACTGAAGAAAAGTTACATGAATCATGGCTACCACCAGTTGGGGCTTTATACAATAAATTGAATTATATCTATATCAGCGGGGAAGATTATAGAGAAGCTCAAAACATTTGTACACTTACTTTAATTGGCAACCATTGGGAGACTATTCTAATGTTTACGTTAAAACTGATGTTTAAATACTTTGGAATGTATTCGAATCCGAAACGTCACGATGAAGACCCATAAACTTGATCCAGCTCATTGTTTAATCGTTCTCGGTTTGACCTTTGACGCCATGTTAAAATATCCAAAAATGAACATAGAGCTCTTATGGGTTATGGTATGATTTTAATGATAGAAAACGGTGTTCGAGGAGGTTTGTGTCAGGTATCGCATAGGTATGCAGAAGCTAAAAATAAAAAAATAAGCACATTTTTTTTTTTTTTTTTTTAAATTCTTTTATTGATATTTACAACTGTACAATTTACATAGTACAATAAGTAAATGTGGTAAAAACAGACCATTGGCTTGAAAAAGACATGAGAAGAATCTACCCAGCGGTAGCACTTTAATGATTATTTGTTCAGCAGGTCTCGAGGCCACCGGCTTTTCAGACGCCTCGGAGGATTATCGGGAATATATGTCGATGAGAGGATACGGACAGGCGGGTTTGTATAGGTGGGTAATTTGGAATGAAAGGAGGTGTATCTTTTTTCAGCGATTTCAGTAACTAGTGGGATATTCAGGTCTCTATGGATGAGTTTGTTGGTAACAAAGTAAGGAGCGTCTAGGATTTGACGAAGGATTTTGGATTGCAAGGATTGGATGAGGGAGGAATTCGATGGTTTAGTGGAGCCCCATAGCTCTGTGCCATAAGTCCAGATAGGTCTAATAATGGTTGTGTAAATGAGTTTTTTGAAGTAAAGAGGGAGTTTTGATCGTTTGTCAAGTAAGTGTTTTAATAGTCGATATCTACGAGCAGTTTCCTGTCGTTTGTAGTCTTGTATGAGGATTTCATGTAAGAAGTTTGTCAAGATGAAGTCCAAGGTATCGTATTTGTTCTACAGTGATGAGTGGGTTATGATTAAAGGAAACAACTGGACAGGAAATCATAGGTTTACGTCGTAATATAATAAGCACATGAATTTTAATTTAGAAGCTAATAAATGTCATCGTGTGGTGAATGTTGTCTCATCTGCATTGAAGCGCGGATTGTACTGTACGGGAGCCTTTCTCGACGTAGAACAGGCCTTTTCCTACCTCCCACTTATTTCCTCATTATCCAGTCTTGCCTCTCTGACAGATTCTTCAAAATAAACAACAATAGTTCCTATTCGTACATTTTTACTCAGTCTGCTGGTGTTCCTCAAGGCGGAATACTTGAACCAATTCTTAACACAGTTTATACTCGTACAGCTGATATCCCAACCCTTCCTAATACCTTTCTTTCTATCTATGTTGATGCCATTTGTTTGTTTTCAGTCAATAACGATCCAACTTTTGTTTCTCAAACTCTCAAACCCCACATCAGAGACCTTGAGGTATGGTGACGGAATTGGCGAATTAAAATAAATTCCAACAAATCTCACCAAATGACCTTTACCATTCGTCGTAAACCTATAACATCCTGCCCTACAGTGTCCTTTAATAATATTCCGCTTGTTCCAGTTGAACAGATCCGCTACCTAGGACTTCTACTTGCCAAACGTCTAACATGAAATCCCTACACTAGACTGAAACGACAAGAAACTGCTCGCCGCTTTCGGTTACTTCAACACTTACTAGACAGACGCTCTAACCTTCCACTTGACTACAATAGACTCATCTACATGACCATCATAAGACCTAACTGAACTTATGAAGTTGAGCTTTAGGGCTCCACTAAACCATCAAATTCTTCCTTACAATCCAAAATCTTTCGAAAAATCCTCAACGCTCCTTACTTTGTCACGAATAAGCTCATCCATAAAGACCTTAATATTCCTTATTAGCCCGAACCAGGTATTAATCCTTCCAAGAAAAACTTCCACTCTAACCCAATCCTAGCTTCCTCTTCCATTCCTGACAATCCTCCGAGGCGTCTGAAAAGAAGATATCCTCGAGACCATCTAGTTTAGATTACCAATTGGAGTGCTGCCAATGGACAGTTTCTCTTCATGTCTATTTCATGTGTTTTATCTTACAGCTAATTTACTATATGTATTAATCAATACAGTTGTAAATATCGATAGGTGGTATTAATACATATGGGGGTATTAATACGATCGAGCTTAAGGATGACGACGATATTCCATATATCTATGAATTTGATATCAGTTATTCTCAAGAACTTTATCACATCCACAATGATTTACCTTTTTTTTGTCCCAGAATAAATAAAGAATTATTATTATTATTATTAAAGCGATGATACCACCGGGCGCTATTTCTAATTCTTTTCTTTTTAATTTATTTATTGATATTTACAACTGTAGTGGTAAATACATCGAGTAAATTCGCTGTTAGATAAAAACATGAAGAGAAACTGCCCATTGGCAGCAATCCAATAGGTAATCTAAACTAGATCATCTTGTTTTCAGACGCCTCGGAGGATTGTCAGGAGGGTGGCTTCCAGTGGTACGCCAGTGGTTTCCTACTTGTGGTCCGCGGAACCCTCGGGGTTGGCGAGATATCATTGGGGAATAATTTTAAATTACCTAAAGGTCAAATATTTGAGAAGCCTTGGCTTTTAAAAAAAATTACACGCTCTACACGGACAAATTTAACATCATTATATATAATTGGTTGTGTTTGTTGCTACTGTTTACAATTATAACCTTTGAATAAATAAGTATGTTCTCATATAAGTTTTATAGTTTGAGTTGATTTCATTTATTTAACGTCGTTTTATGGTACTAAGGCTCGATTTAATGGGAGTAAAAAATCCTTAGTTACGCCGTCCTTCGGATGGGACGTTAAAAGTTGGTCCCGAGCCTTTGCGTTGTCAGGTACTCGTTAAAGATCCCTATCCTAATAAAACCTGAATAGGAAAAATTTAGGACTCCCACTGTAGCATCGTCCGATTAGCCATAGTAGCATAAAGTAACGTTAAATAAACAAACAAACAACGAAGGATTTTTCACTCGCCTTAAAAAACTCTAGTACTATCTGCCATGTTCAACATTAAATTTAAGTTATTCATTGTTTCGCGGATTGAAGTTAAGTCCTGGAGCCTAGAAATTTTTTCCCTCCCATTTCCCCGACTAAGCCATTTCTAGAATACAGAGTTTTAAGAGGGGTATTTCGCACTCAATGGATGTGATACGGTGTAGCTCTCTAAAAATCTAAATATATATCTACTAATAGGGATTTAGCGGGTCCTTGCAATAGAAATGATTGTATGAAGGGGTCCGCAAAAAATGTTTTTGGGAACCGCTGATGTACGCTATTATGGATGAACGATATTGAGAATCAAAGTTAAAAAACGTGCTAAAGGCGTGAAAACATCTCCCTTAAAATAATATATTAGTTTTGTGGATTACGAAAAAGTATTATTTAAAAAAAAAAATTATTGATATTTACAACTGTATTATATAACTCAACAAGTAAATATGCTAAAAGAAAACAGACATAAAAAAGACTTGTAAAGAAGCTACCCATCGGCAGTACTCTAAAAAATGTATTATTTAAATGTGAAATTTTATGCATAATGAAAATGATACAATATAGGATACATCATATTTTTAGTCCCGATATAAATAAAATTTTTGATGATAGAAAATACATACTAGAGAACGGAATCAATACTTTGGCCTATGGTAATTATAAATTTAATTAATTGCAATAATAGGAAACAAAAAGAAAATTTACAACCAATTTTGTTTTTCTTTGGCGTTTTGGGGGAAAAAAAATGGCAACGAATAATAAAAATTATGGTCAATGTGTGACTATATCTTTGTACTTTTAATTAATTTATTTTAAGACTAGTTAAAGTTAGAATAGTGTCTCTCAGTATCTCACAAAGGGTTTATCTGCATGGGTAAATAATAACTTGTTTAGATCTAGTCGCCATGACTGAATGGGCTCAATTTCGAATAAAGGTCCCTGGCGTTGTTAAAACACTTGTAAACCTGAATCTGTAAGTGAATGTGAGATGAATAGAATAGCTCAGCAGAATAATTTTATGCTCATATTTCTCTTTCAAAATAAATACACAAAAAAATAGTAAAAAATATGTTGTTTGTTTTAATTGAAGACACTTTAGGAAGATTTGAAACAGTTTTAAATATTTTCGCATAATTTTATTTGTTATAAGCATACAATTTATTTAATTGTTGATTGTATTAAATAGACCCGCGTTGTAAAATAAAAACCTCGATTTACCTTTACCTTGACCTGGTGAAGAGGCTTAGTGCTTAATGCCGAACTAAAAAAGGTACAAAACTTTGCTTACTAAAGTCTACTATGATTACATATAAGAAGTGATGTTTTATATAATTCTTCACGAATATATTCTTGTTTACACTTTAATAAGAGGTACATAGAATACTATTAATATATTTTCCTTCGATGTCACTGACATTATCATTGTTTATGAGGTTGATTAAAGGCTGGAGCAGCCGAATATTCCCGAGAGGTGCCGAGTAGGCCCGAAGACATCGCAAAGGCTGTTACGCGTGCAATTGCAGAACAGAATTCTTAATTATAAGTAAATAAACTAACCCCTACTGTAATTATAACGTAAAGTTAACATGTAATTGGTGCAATTACCACAACATGTATAAAGTTTGAGGCATTTGGCCGTTTGTAAAAAAAAATATTTTAAAATAAAAATTTAAATCTAAATCTAGTCTAAGTAAATAATGCCTGGAAAAGGTAACAATTTCCTGAGAAAATGTGTGTACAGAAAACATATTCTGAGAAAGGCTAAAAACCAACTAAAAAGGTTTTATAAATTAAATATATTATGTATTACATGAAATTTTCCACCAAAACTGAATATAAAGTTAAATGTTATTGTTTGTTTATAATTAAAGCATTCATCAGTACAAAGTTGATGTTTACATTTCGAATAGGGCTTGTTTACGACTATAACTTTAGGAATTAACCATTTAATGTTCAAGATATTGAGAAATTAGGAAGAGCCGTTTTATGTATTTAAGGTTAAGAGATTAAAAGTACAATGTCCTAAATCTTAAACAGCTTATATTAAGTTAATATGAATATACTTATACATAAGAAGTTAAGTGTTCAAAATTCAACAGTTTAAGGAACCATATATCGTTATTAATATTAAATGAATAATCGATGAAATTCCAATAGATGTTTAGGAATAAGAAGCACAGTTTTTATATTAAAGAAATTAACAAGGTACTAAGTCCTCGTTTACGTTTAATTTATCTGCGTGCTTACATGGCTTAGGTTAGGTTAATGGCGCGAACCAGGTTAAGGTAAGGTTGTGCTCAAAATTCAAGTTTAACTCTTGAAGCCATGATGAAGTCATTGGTTAAAAGTGGCGGTGGAGGGGATGGAGGAATCAGTGTCCCAACTCGCTTGTTTCCTAACTACTATTAAGGATTTATATCTGTTAATAATTTGCTATCATAAAATGATAAAAAGGTTCCTTTGTGCATATTAAAAAGGTATAATAAACTAAAGTACGATGTATAGCGCAAATCGCGAATGGCAGATAAATCGCAAACAACATGAAGAGCGCGAACAATCGTTCACTAAATGTCACTAGTTTTCGACGGAAATGGTTGCCGCAATCTTACTCCGAAGACCTGTGCCAGAACCGGCACATTACATGTACTAATATTACTACAGGTTATTATATATTGAGGGGGTGAAGGAATCAGTGTCCTACCGCGCCGGTTTCTTATCTGCTATTAAGTATTTGTATTTATTATTGATTTGCTATCATATAATAATAAAAAAGTTTCTTTCTTAAGTTAAAAAGTAGTGTTAACTTAAAATAAGACTAACTATATACAGGGTAGATCGCGAACGTTCAATAAAGATTACAAGTTTCGGAAGGAAATGGTCGCCACATTCTTGCAAATCCTGTGCCAGAACCGGTATATTACATCTAATAATATTACAACAGATTATAAATTATTTTAGATTACGTAACGTTAAAAATTTGATATATGGTGCTGATTAGTGAGATTCACTTAATCGGTATACATATATTGAGCTGTCAGATTAATATGATAATTTATTAAAGATAGGCTTCTGTGGATTTATATGTTGAGCCACAAGTGATTTCACAGAATGCACTGGGATACCAACGGGGTTAGATCAGATATGAAGAACACATGTGTTTTCCTGATTGTTGTGTTTCTGAGCAAATTACTGTTCACGGTCAATGGTGAAGATCACATAAAAGGTAAATTTTCATTTAATAAAGCAAAGCATACATAAACAGGTAAGTTTTTAAGAATTTAAATAATTGAAAAATAATTCTGGTGCTGGAAACACATAAGTTGCGCAACCTCGGCTGTTGTAATCAAATTAAAATCTATTTAGTAAACTTAAAGATTAAAAAATCTGGTGTCCTCAACACACGATTTTTATTTACCTCTATTTTTAAAATCAGTTTAAGAATTTTTAAATAAAGTTAGAGATGAAAATAAATTGTTAAAGAATTAATTACATTGAGTTTTATTCAGATCATGTATTTTATTAAATAATCTATTAAAATATTATCTGCAGGAATCAGTTTTTTCCCTTTTCATCTCCCTGCACTAACTTTTACAATTTTTTTTTATGAAATAATATTCTTTCTAAAATCATTAGCTTTCCATAATTATATCGTACATCTATGTTACTGGTTTTTATGTACAAAAAAAAATATTTTTGTTCTTTTTTCCTTTAGTTGGATATCGAAGTCGTTCAACTATCACCTATATTTATCTGTTGTTTTTTTTCATGAATAAAAACTAGATGATATGGTTAATTTTTCAAAAGCACATTAGACGCAGACAATTTAAAATATAATCATTTGAGCCTATTCAGACTATTTCAATCAGAATGAAACCTACATGTATTAAACCCCATTAAATGTTAGAATTAAAAAAAAATCTGGTGCGCACTACACACAACTGTCACTTAGCTCTGTTATTAATATTAATTTAAGAATTTTTAAACAAACTTAGAAATGAAAATAAATTGTTAAAGAATTATTTACATTTGATTTTTATAGAAAAATGTGTTTTATTATAATAATATGTTATAATATTAACTATGAGATTCAGTAAGTTTTTTTTTTTTTTTCATCACTCCATGTTAGAACTTCTTGGAGCGTCCGGCGATGACAGCGCCATTTAGTGACCAAGCGGTGAAAAAATTGTATTAAAAAAATATGTTTTAAGTTTTTTCCTTTAGTTGGATATCGAATTCATTCAACTTATATATTTACCTGTTTTTTATCAATGGTAATAAGATGATATGCTTATTTTTAGAGAGTATACAAAATTAAAGGTACTTTAGAGGAAGAAAATTTAAAATATCTGCATTTAAGCCCCCGTCTGACTATTTTAATCAGAATGAAACCTACATGATTTTAAAGCCTATTAAATTTTATATCGATATAGAGAGTTTAATCAAAATCGTTAGAGCGGTTTTTAAGGAAATCGTAAAAAGGTGCAAAATGCATAGTGTAAAGTGGCTCTTTCGGTCAGCTGATTTTAATAAAAAAGATTCTGTGACATCTTGGGCGTATAGTTGTCTTAAATATAAAATTTCAGTTTCATAATACTTGGTTATTTGGACTCAGGAGACCCTAAAACATGAATTTTCGTTAAAAACATAATTCGAAAATTTTCTCGATCGCTAGTCTTTCACAGTTTATCCTCATCATGCGCTCAATCCATTTTAGGCTCTAAATCTTAATGTGAGAGGAGATACTGATATCCTGGTGGAGCTGAAACAATCCCTACTTTTCCTTCGCCGCCACTGAGTATCCTCACCCCCCTCCCCATATTTTTGTTGTTGAGGATCCACGTTTCTCCACCGTACGTTACCACTGGTCTTACAAGGGTCTTGTATAGCATAAACGTAGTGGAACGACTCACAAGCTTGCTCCTTAAACACGGCTCCTAGGAATCTCTTTAGGACTACTCGTTCAAACCTATCTAGCAGGTCCATATTTTTGTTGTTGAAGATCCACGTTTCTCCACCGTACGTAACCACTGGTCTTACAAGGGTCTTGTATAGCATAAACGTAGTGGAACGACTCACAAGCTTGCTCCTTAAACACGGCTCCTAGGAATCTCTTTAGGACTACTCGTTCAAACCTATCTAGCAGGTCCATATTTTTGTTGTTGAAGATCCACGTTTTTCCACCGTACGTAACCACTGGTCTTACAAGGGTCTTGTATAGCATAAACGTAGTGGAACGACTCACAAGCTTGCTCCTTAAACACGGCTCCTAGGAATCTCTTTAGGACTACTCGTTCAAACCTATCTAGCAGGTCCATATTTTTGTTGTTGAAGATCCACGTTTCTCCACCGTACGTAACCACTGGTCTTACAAGGGTCTTGTATAGCATAAACGTAGTGGAACGGCTCACAAGCTTGCTCCTCAAACACGGCTCCTAGGAATCTCTTTAGGACTACTCGTTCAAACCTATCTAGCAGGTCCATATTTTTGTTGTTGAAGATCCACGTTTCTCCACCGTACGTAACCACTGGTCTTACAAGGTCTTGTATAGCATAAACGTAGTGGAACGACTCACAAGCTTGCTCCTTAAACACGGCTCCTAGGAATCTCTTTAGGACTACTCGTTCAAACCTATCTAGCAGGTCCATATTTTTGTTGTTGAAGATCCACGTTTCTCCACCGTACGTAACCACTGGTCTTACAAGGGTCTTGTATAGCATAAACGTAGTGGAACGACTCACAAGCTTGCTCCTTAAACACGGCTCCTAGGAATCTCTTTAGGACTACTCGTTCAAACCTATCTAGCAGGTCCATATTTTTGTTGTTGAAGATCCACGTTTCTCCACCGTACGTAACCACTGGTCTTACAAGGGTCTTGTATAGCATAAACGTAGTGGAACGGCTCACAAGCTTGCTCCTCAAACACGGCTCCTAGGAATCTCTTTAGGACTACTCGTTCAAACCTATCTAGCAGGTCCATATTTTTGTTGTTGAAGATCCACGTTTCTCCACCGTACGTAAGGGTCTATTACCAGCCGCTATACGCTTTCGTACCTCTTCTTCTTCGTTCAGGTCATCATTTATAATAGAGCACAGATATTGAAAACTCCTTACCAATTCTATCTTATAGGGCCCCGTTTCATAATGACTCTGCCTTTGGTCCAGTCGTTTGCCCAGTACCATAATCTTAGTTTTCAGCTCGTTGACTTGTAGGCCAATCTTTCCTGCTTCAGCATATTGTCCCTTGCTGTTCTAATTTTGCCCTATTGACGGTGACTTGCAGAGCTATATTGAACAGAAGAGGAGCTATTATATCGCCTTGTCTCAGACCACCTTCTACTTCAAACTGCTCCGATAGTCCACAGCATTTCACTCGGCAGATTGTATTTGCCATTGCGCATTTTACTAAACGAATAAGTTTACATGGTAATACCAGTTCATGCATGGCTACTCCTATCTATGGTATTATAGGCTGCCTTAAAATCGACAAACAACATCCAGGTAGCCTGCTGAAACTCCTCCATCTTCTCACATGTTTGTTTCAGGGTGAAGATTTGATCAATAGTGGACCTAGTGGACCGAAAACCATCCTGATAGTCACCCAGTTTCTGTCCCACATATAAGAGGAGCCTGTTATAAAGGGATATGGATACAATTAAATATGAAATATATAGTAAGGGAATGTATTGCGATCGTGAAAATTTTCCCATTCGAGTTTTCATCGGAAATATACGTTTTAGGGTCCCCATGATTCCAAATGAACATGTCCCGCATAAAGGTCCGTGTATTTGTGTGTGTGTAGTAAGTCTAGCTCGTAAACGATAAGTTTTACAGAACTGGAAATTCACGGTTTGTAAGTCCTACTTACTGTATACATTTCGATCCTGAGAACATAGTACTTTTTTCTATACGAATATTTAACATTTACATGGAAATATCTCAAAAGGGACCGAGTGAAAAATTAATAAATTAATACAAATTACCTATCTATACGATCTGTTTAAGTGATACAAATTTGGTCTTTGATACTAAGCTTCCGGAGTTATAAAACTCTCTTAAATGTTAACATAACGTTTTCTCTTAAAAAATATTAACTCCGGTAATTTTGCATATTTTATAACCAAACAAAAAATAGAATGATAATGAGAGTATTTTATGTAATTTTGATCCCTACAACACATTGCCTAAGTAGCCAAGAAAATGGTTTAAAAAATCACGAAAAATTACATCAACTGAAACCTTTAGCGCGCTATGACAAGGGAGGTTAGAAGGATTTTTAGGCTTAATTAATTCTCCTTATATAGCCTTATCATTGCACTACTTGTTTTAGAAATTTTGATCGTGTAAGATATATCCTGTTTTCAATATAAATATTCGAAGCAGGATTTTTTTCAGCTTAGTGATATTTACAGTGATATTTATATCTCAAATAGGACTGAGTAAAAAATGATATACTGATTGTACCTCTATATAATAAGTGCTATGGAATAAAATTTAGTCGCTGAACGATTTATCATTAATGTATATCAAGATTCTACGAAATAAATGACTGCTGAAGATAAAAGATAGTTTAGCATTTATTTATCTAACACATATACAAAATTATGCATGTATTTGTTTATGTTTTTTATAAAAAAACATAAAATTGGGCTATTATTGTTATTTTGATCAACTTAACTGACTTTGTTAGTATTTCTTTGGATATTTTTAAAGATAACGAGGATTGCATTGTTTAACGGTATACATTAAATAAAAAACAAATAATCACATTTATTAAATATACATTTTGTTTAATTGGTTTTAGGAAGTGGAAATGGACAACAGAGATGTACAGAAAAATATTGTTGCCCAGATGCTAAGGAATTCCGCTGCTGTTCCATTGTACGACGCACGCTGTGCTGCATCGGTGAAAAGTTAGTAAAAAAAACAACATGGGAATTCGGGAATTTCGGATAGGAAGGAAACGACATCCTACACTTGACCGGGTCATTCCATGCGAATTCATCCAGAAAATTTAGGATCTCTGATTTTTATGAAATTTGGCACGATGTATCCTTTCTTGTGGTAATAATGGTATATGAATTTGTTATATTCTATCTTAACTAGTTTACAATTTAGAGCCACCCAAATTTTGGCGTTTTCATAACCTCGGCCCTCCCAGAGACGCTGGCTTACTCAAAGAAATAAAATTGTATTGGGCTGATGCGAAATTAATGCAGGTTTCCTCTATTGCAATATCTTAATTCCAATTGTGTAAACAAAGCTAATCCTAACATTGATCATTATTATACCAAAACAAACCTTATCTAATACCCTCTCTTTCACCATGAATTTGTTTAGTAAAATCGTTTTGTTCAGTGTGTTCAAAGGTCTTGAATCGAAAATGTCAAAGTGCGATTTTCGTCAAATTTATTTTTACGAATTTAAATTAGGGCGCAGCGCTGCGCAAACGGCTCGTAATATTAATGAAGTGTGGGGTCAGGGGGCTATTAATGAGTGCACGGTGCAGCGTTGGTTCCAGAAGTTTCGCAGAGGAGATTTCGACCTCGAAGACAAGGAAGGTCGGGGCCGTCATCTTGCTCTGGACAACGACCAGCTGAGGTCAAAAGTGGAAGAAGACCCAACCAAAACCACACGAGAAATGGCGGCGGAACTCGATGTGAACCAATCCACAGTTGTACGCCACTTGGAAGCAATTGGTAAGGTAAAAAAGTTGGCCAAGTGGGTGCCAGTAGTAACGCCAGACCACACGTTGCACAACCAACGCTTCGACGACTGCACGAGTTGGGCTACGAAGTTCTCCAACATCCGCCTTATTCACCTGACCTCTCTCCTACAGACTTCCACTTTTTCAGGCATCTGGACAACTTTTTGAGGGAGAAAAATTTTCAAAACCAGGACGACATTGAAAATTCTTTTCGTGATTTCATTGAGTCCAGGGATTCGGATTTTTTTTCTGGTGGAATAAGAAAGCTTGTTGAACGTTGGCAAAAGTGCATTGATTCAGATGGAAATTATTTTGATTAAATATATATGGTTAAAGTAAAGATATGGCGTATTTACAATACCTACTAAAAACCTGCATTAATTTTGCATCAACCCAATATTTTCGTTATTTTTCAATCAATCAGTATGAAAAATTAAGATTATATGAAGGGAACTATGGTTATTTCTAGAATAAAAAATAATTAATCTATAATGTTCCAATAACTATGAAAAAAATATCATGTATAAAAATATAAAAAGGGTTAGGAAATTTCATTCATTCATTCATCATCAAGGAAATTAATCAAAATAGTTTTAAAAAAAATTGATCATGAACCAAAGGCTACCATCATATTATCTACCAGCAAAAATGATGGGATTTTATCTGCTTAATGAAAAGAAATATAATTGTTTTCAAAGAAAAAAACTTTTACTCAAGGACATTCAAGGAAATAAATAATATGAGCCAAATGCCACTATTTAACCAAAACAATGAATTTTTCCAGTACTTCTGATCATACTGGTTACAATATATAATTATAAAATTAATGAGATTTTGCATGCATAATACTCTAAAATATATATATACGTTTACGGAAACGTAACGTAAAATATGATGTTTCAAAAAAAAAATCGGGTGCGGGGAACACACGACTTTCACTTACCTCCATTTTTAAAATCAATGAAAGAATTTTCAAAAACAGTAGGAGATAAAAATATTAAGGAATTAATTAAATTGAATTTATATAGAAACATGTGTTTTATTAAAAATCGATTATATTATTATCTAAAATAATCAATTTGGTTTTATGTTCATTTCATCACTCTCTATTAACTTTTAAAAGCTTGTGTATGAGATAATATTTTTTCTAAAATCTTTAGCTTTCCAACGGTATATCATACATGTATATTACTGCTCTTATGTTCAAAACGAAAAATTGTATTAAAAAAATATTTTTTCTGTTTTCTCCTTTAGTTGGGTATCAAATTTATTCAATTTATATATTTACCTGTTTTTCATCAGCGTTACCAAGATAGTATATTTATTTTTATTGAATCTAAAAAATTAAAGGTACTTTAGAGGAAGAAAATTTAAAATATCGACATTTAAGCCCTGTCAGACCATTTTAATCTAAATGAAACCTACATGATATTAAATTCCATTAAATTTTACATCGATATAGCGAGATTAATCAAAATCGTCGGAACCGTTTTCGAGAAAATCGAAGAAAGGTGCAAAATGCATGGTATAAAGTGGCTCTTCTGGTAAGCTCATTTTCATGAAAAATGTTTTGTAACGTCTCGGGCGTATATTTCTCTTAAATATGAAATTTCAGTTTCATAGGACTTACCGTTTCCGCCTGGGAATTACCACACACAGACCTTTTTGCGGGATTTGGTTATTAGGACTCAGGGGACCCTAAAACGTGTATTTCCGTTGAAAACTGGAATTCGAAAATTTTCACGATCGCAATACTTTCCCTTACTATATATATTCAGTGAAAGTAAAAATCTATTATATTATTATCTAAAATAATCAGTTAGTTTTATATTCATTTCATCACTCTCTATTAACTTTTAAAAGCTTGTGTATGAGATGATATTTTTTCTAAAATCTTTAGCTTTCCAACGGTATACCATACATGTATATTACTACTCTTATGTTTAAAAACGAAAAATTGCAATAAAAAAATATTTTTTCTGTTTTCTCCTTTAGTTGGGTATCAAATTTATTCAATTAATATATTTAGCTGTTTTTCATCAGCGTTAACAAGATAATATAGTTATTTTTATTGAATCTATAAAATTAAAGGTACTTTAGGGGAAGAAAATTTAAAATATCGTCATTTAAGCCCTGTCAGACCATTTAATCAGAATAAAACCTACATGATATTAAAACCCATTAAATTTTACATCCATATAGCGAGATTAATCAAAATAGTCGGAACCGTTATCGAGAAAATCGAAAAAAGATGCTAAATGCATGGTATAAAGTGCCTCTCCTGGTAAGCTCATTTTGATGCAAAAAGTTTAGTCACGTCTCAGGCGTATAGTTGTCTTAAATATTAAATTTCAGTATCATAGGACTTACCGTTTCCGCCCGGGAGTTACCACACACACACACAGACCTTTTTGTAGTAGATGCTATCGGCTTTGTGACTCAAGCTGCTAGGGTAGCCATTGCAGGAAAGAGGTGGAGAAGAGGTGGCAAGAGGTACTGTGCCATAATAACTGTAGACGTCAAGAATGCGTTCAACTCAGCACGTTGGGACATCATCATGGAAGGACTAAAAAAGATGGGTGTTTCACAGTATCTTGTAGACATTCCTGGAAACTATTTCACGGATAGGATCCTAAGCTATGATACTGATGCGGGTCAGAAACTTTACGACGTAACGTGTGGCGTGCCGCAGGGATCTGTCCTATTACCACTATTGTGGAATATTATGTACGACGCAGTGCTTAGACTCTCCATGCCAGAAGACACAACTACGATCGGCTTTGCTGATGATCTAGCCATTGTAGTTTGTGGAAAACTATTGGAGGAGATAAAGTATAATGCGAACAAGGCCGTAACAACGATTCGTCATTGGCTCTCAACAGTAGGGCTCCAGCTTGCTGAACAAAAAACTGAGGCAGTTCTCGTCACTAGTAGAAAAGTTAGAGAATATATTACACTAACTATTGGAGATTACGACTTCGAGTCTAAGCCGTCTATTAGATACCTCGGTGTACAGATTGACGCCAGACTTAGGTTTGATGATCATTTGAACCAGGTTAGCATGAAAGCCCTAAAAGTAACAAATGCTCTATCTAGAATCATGCCAAATATTGGCGGCCCTATGATGTGCAGAAGAAAGCTTCTGGCCAGTGTTTCTAGCTCCACGCTTTTATACGCATCACCAATCTGGACGGAAGCCGTGCAGAAGAAAACTTACATTAGAAAGGCCATTAGTGTGCACAGAATTAGTGCTCTTCGTGTTTGTCGGGCTTTCCGGACGGTCTCCTATGACGCAGTGTGTGTTATCGCCAGTATGCCTCCTATTGAACTTTTGGCTGAGGAACGCGAACGAATTTTTTCGAAGAAAGAAAGATCTAAATGCTCATTGGGCGACGGTTACAAACGAAGAGAGGTCTCAGACGATTGACAAATGGCAGAGACGTTGGAATGTCTCATCCAATGGAAGATGGACCTACCGCCTAGTTCCTGACGTAGCTACATGGATTTATAGGAAGCACGGAGATGTAGACTTCTACCTCACCCAACTCCTTACAGGGCATCCATCGTGTCCAAGTTGCCTATCTGAGGACCAAACAGTGGAGCATGCATTCTTTCATTGCCCAATTTTCGCCCAAGAAAAGGATGAACTAGACAGCATTCTTGGAGAGAAGGCTATTCCAGAAAACTTGGTCAACCTAATGATGACCAAAGAGGAGAACTGGAATGCTGTGGTAGAATATGCGGCGCAAGTCGGAAGGAAACTCAGATCTCAAGAGCGCGAAAGGAGCGGCCATGTAAGGCTTGTAAGTTAAATTATATAAAGATGTCCATTACTGAAGTAGGCACATAGCCATACTGCCCCCCGCGAAGTAATGCCTGACGACAGTTCCGTGGGGTGGTGAAGGCGAATATGGAGGTGGTTTTTTAGTGAGTAGGAATCTCACACGGTTGTGGGCTTGTATAGTCACACATCGTCTATGAAAGATTTTTCCCCTACCTAAAAAAAAAAAAAAAAAAAAAAAAAAAAAACAGACCTTTTTGCGGGACTTGGTTATTTGGACTCAGGGGACCCTAAAACGTGTATTTACGTTGAAAACTGGAATTCGAAAATTTTCACGATCGCAATAATTTTCCTTACTATATATATTCAGTGAAAGTAATAAATTAAATTAAATTTATATAGAAACATGTATTTCATTAAAAAATCTATTATATTATTATCTAAAATAATCTGTTAGTTTTATGTTCATTTCATCACTCTCTATTAACTTTTAAAAGCTTGTGTATGAGATAATATTTTTTCTAAAATCCTTAGCTTTCCAACGGTATATCATACATGTATATTACTGCTCTTATGTTCAAAAAATAAAAATTGTAAAAAAAAAAAAATATTTTTTCAGTTTTCTCCTTTAGTTGGGTATCGAATTTATTTAATTGATATATTTACCTGTTTTTCATCAGCGTCAACAAGATAATATAGTTATTTTTATTGAATCTATAAAATTAAAGGTACTTTAATAATAATAATAGGCTTACCGAACCCGAAGGTTCGATGCCGATACCACCAAACTTCGCCTGCACAGACTCGTCCAATGTTCACCGGTCAAGCCCAAGTCCCCGAGATCAGGCTTAATGCAATCCTACCTTTCGGACGCCTACCAGTCGGTTCAGCGAATACCAAATTTCTCGGAATCCGTTCCTCACTAAGCCCAACAACTTTACGCGCCCATTTGAGTCTTCGCGATGCTATCAACTCAATTATATTCACAGGGTACAAACTCCGCAATTCCGCGTTGTGCAACCTTCTAAACTCTCCAGTGGCCTCATCTCTCTTCGGACCAAATATTTTACGCAGTACCTTATTCTCGAAAACCTTAAGCCGTTGTTCATCCTTCAAAGTAAGCAGCCACGTTTCGCATCCGTAAAGAACCGTTGGAAGAATAGTAGTTTTATAAATTCTAACCTTTAAGTTTTTAGACAGAAGCCGCGAGCTAAGTAATTTAGCAACTGAATAATAACACGTATTTCCCACCTTTAACCGGGACTTTATTTCTTCCTGGATTTCATTTTTTCTTGTTATCATTGAACCTAAATACTTGAATTTCTCTACGTGTTCAAAAGTATGACCTGAAATATTAATATCATCAAGATCGCCATCATTTCTGCAACTAATCATATATTTCGTCTTGTCGGTATTTAATTCGAGTCCTATTTCTTTACTGATTTTTATTAACACACTTGTATTTAGTTGTATAGTTTCCGTGTCTTCATCTAGTAGTACCAAATCATCGGCACACCCCAAAACGGAATCTTGTCACCCATATTTAAGCCTTTCTATAACAACACATCACCTTTTCTATAACATATTCTAAGGCTATATTAAACAAAACAGGTGAAAGGGAGTCACCCTGTTTCAAACCCGATCGCACCTCAAATCTCTCGGAGTAATTATGACCGATTCTAACTTAATGAAATGTTTCCGACAAACACATCTCTACTAGGTTTACTAACTTTTTAGGTATCCCCTATTCAATCATGATGTTATATAGCTTCTAACGGTCTATGGAATCATAAGCCATTCTAAAATCTATATAAAGTTGATGGACTACACCGTTGTATTCCAGCTTCTTCTCTAATATTTGACGTAAGGAAAATATTTGATCAATAGTCGAGCGATTCCGCCTAAAACCACATTGGTAGTCTCCGATAATTTCCTCAGCGTATTCCGTGATTCGGCTAGTTAGTATTGACGAGAATATTTTATAGCATACTGGGAGAAGAGAGATCCCACGATAGTTGTTACAATCCGTCCTCGGTCCTTTTTTGTGAATCGGAATAAGTATTGATTCTCTCTATTATTCAGGTATTTTTTCATTTTCCCAGATCTTTTTCACTAAAACATGTAATTTGGAAACGCTCACGTCTCCACACGCTTTGATTAATTCACTCGTGATATTATCATTTCCTGCAGCTTTATACCGGTTTAATTTTCCTATCGCCATTTCAACTTTCTCTTTACTCGATGCGTCTACCCATGGTTCAGCGCTCTGTTATTCAGAGGGAGGAGATTGATTATTATTTTCCGTATTTAGAATGCCGTCAAAGTGTTGTTTATATTTATTTAATATCTCAGTCGGATCCGCAATTATGTTGTTATTCGCATCTTTAACCCCATTCAATAGAGGTTCCAATATTTTACGTGATTTGTTTATACCTTTGTACATCTCTCTTACGTTATTTTCGCTTCTGTGTTTTTCTATTTTTATTATTTTGCCTTTAAGATACTCTCTTTTCTTATTTTTTAAGAATTTTGAAGTTTCGTTTTTTACTAACCGAAAGTAAGCCACATTATTATCGCTTGGATTATTTAAGGAATTCAGTTTAGCGGTTTTTCTTTTTCCACACATATTTTGACAATCCCTGTTGAACCAAGGTTTGTTCTTTTTATTTTCGATTTTCCCAAGACGTAAGTTACCGACCTCTTTAATATTATTCCTGATCCCTTCCCATAATTTGTTTACATCTTCGTGTTCCTCGTCAGAAGATTCCAAAGCATCAAACCTATTTTTTACTTCTATCGCGAATTGTTTTCTAATTTCGGGGTTGTTCAATTTAACAACATCAAAATTCTCGGGATGAATATAGTTCGGTGTTCTCTTTTTTGTATTTAGTTTTTTTCGAAGTTTCGCGATTACTGATTCATGAACAGAACCGCATTCTGCACCACGATACGATCTCACGTTAATTATGCTACTTTGCCATCTGTTTTGTACTAAAACATGATCTATTTGTTTCCGAGTTTGTCCGTCCGGCGACGTTCACGTATACTTATGAATGTCCTTATGTTTAAACGTAGTACTTTTGATTATTAAGTTTTTCGAAATGGCAAAGTTTATTAGTCGGGTCCCATTATCATTACTATATTCGTGCAAACTTTCTTTACCGATTGTAGGACGATATACTTCTTCCCTTCCAACCTTTGCGTTCGCGTCACCTAGTATTATCTTAATGTAATTTCGTGGTAACGTATCGTAAACCGACTCTAGTTTATCATAAAATTCGCATTTTACTTCATCATCACTATCTTCGGTGGGTGAATGAATGTTTATAAACGCGATTTTAGACCAAATATCCTGAAATATAGCTACCGATATTCTTTCACTTAAGAACTGTACATCCCGTAATGCGGAAAGAAATCTATTCCTAATCAGAAACCCGGTACCTAAACAATAATTAACGCTCCCCCCGTACCAAATAGTATACTTTCCTTCTGTTAACGAACCCTCCCCTGGCCAGCGAACCTCTTGTAATGCAACGATATCTAAATGGTACCCCTTAACTTCATTCACGACCAACTTTAACCCACCTGCCGTATTTAAACTTCTAACGTTCCACGTCCCTATTGTTAGATCTCTACTTTTCATCTTGCGCCTAGATTCCTCTGAAGCAGTCCCCACCCGGAGACCCGAACGGGGGACTAGTTTACTTCCGGATAATGGACATTTTACCTCAGAGGAATCCATGACTGTTTGTGGTATTTTGTGAACTAAAATATGTGAGTAGGGCGTTCGAACCTATGTCACACCCTGGCAACACCAGCAAGCCTGGAGGGCCGCTCTCATTGTTGGTCAGCGAGTCCATCTGACTTAGCCGGGAGGAGCTTCCGAGTAAATTCCACCGACCATCCCCACATCCGCCACCCGTGGGACGCTCCCCATACGCGGTAATGAGATCCGCGCGAGGAAAGGTACTTTAGGGGAAGAAAATTTAAAATATCGTCATTTAAGCCCTGTCAGACAATTTTAATCAGAATAAAACCTACATGATATTAAAACCCATTAAATTTTACATCGATATAGCGAGATTAATCAAAATCGTCGGAACCGTTTTCGAGAAAATCGAAGAAAGGTGCAAAATGCATGGTATAAAGTGGCTCTTCTGGTAAGCTCATTTTCATGAAAAATGTTTTGTAACGTCTCGGGCGTATATTTCTCTTAAATATGAAATTTCAGTTTCATAGGACTTACCGTTTCCGCCCGGGAGTTACCACACACACAGACCTTTTTGCGGGACTTTTTTTTTATTTATTTATTTAAACCCTTCCCTGCCTTGAAGGCAATACGGGTGCTTGCAGCTGTAGGAAGTACCAAGCTACAACCCACAGCTGCTTTATGTCTCCAAAGTTAGTTCAAATGATCGGCAGCCTTCTTCATGCTTCTCCCCTAACCAGCGTGAAGTGACTTGGACCAACACATTCTTTCCACCCGTACACGAATGCTTTGTAATACGGGTAGTTTTCTTTGGTTACTAGGTTAGGAATGTCACTCTCCGTAAGGATGTTGAGGCCTGTGTTGTTCAGAAGATTTGTTCTTAGTGTCTCATAAGCGGTACACGCAAGGAGAATATGCTCGGCGGTCTCCGGAACACCACAACTGGGACATAGGGGACTTATGTTTTTCCCATGCTTAGCAAGTTTTGCTCGGAAGCCCCCATGTCCCGTGAGGAACTGTGAAACCCAGTAGTCCGGGAGGATCCATGTTTTTTTCCAGTCTTGACCCGACGGTGGGGAAATACTTCCTTAGATCAGCACCTTTTGGCGTCGTCACCCACCGACGGTTCCATTCCTCTATCGTGATCTCCCGGAGAATCATCTTCCATTTGCTGGGTTCTAAGTTGATCCTCACTCTAAGGTTTTCTGGTAGATTCGCCATACCTTCTCTCTTGATTTTATGTACGTAATAGTCTTCTCTTAGAAGAAGGTCTATTGGTATCTCTCCTGCTAACATCTGCACCGCCTCATGAGACACTGTTCCAAACGCTCTGGTGACCCGGAGTAGAGCTATTCGCTGGATCGTGGCCAACTTACTTTTTTGTCGGTGCGAGAGATTCTGACTCCATGCTGGGGACGCATACCTCAGGATACCCAAAACCACTCCTTTGTAAATAGCCAATGTTGCTGGGTACCTGAGGCCCCAAAAAGCGCCCCCTATACGGCTGAGCCCATTAAGAGTCAAGCCCACCCTACTTCTTAAGTGGTCCAAGTGAGGCGTGACGTTGAACTTTGAAGTAATCCTAATGCCAAGGTAGGTAACAACCTCACTTGGACGAATATTGGCTCCTTGAATATTTAAAGTTATAGGATGGGCCCTGTCAGTCGCACCTCGCAAGAGAATAGTTTGAGTCTTGGCTGTGGCCATCTTCAGCTTTTTCCTCTCGCACCATTTGCTTACTAGGTTGGCACACCGTTCACCTGACTCTTTCAGACCAGCTCTACTATTCGAGGCCACCAATACGGCCAGATCGTCTACATATGCCGTTGCGGGGAACCAATTTTCTTACAGTACTCCCAGCAACTCGTCAAACACTAATTTCCACAATGCAGGAGCAAGAACAGAGCCTTGTGGGCAACCTCTTTCCACAGTATCTTCTACTTCATAGAAGTTGCCTCTTATCCTTAAAGCCCTGTCCTGCAGGTAGCTCCTCATGAGATCGTACAAGTTGCTGGGAGCTTCATATTTGTGCAACTGCTGGAGTACGCTTGGCCACCAAACGCTGTCGAAGGCGGAGGATATGTCGAACAAAATAAGCAAAACATATTTCTCTGCCCTTCCTTCGACGTCCCGGCGTATGTTCAGCAGAGCATCTACGGTTCCCCTTCCTTTGGTTGATCCATACTGCCGTGAATGGGCAGCTCGCAAAAAGACCGGTCGTAGGCTTGAGGCCATTAGAGTTTCTAAAATTTTGCTCATTACCGGTAGGAGGCATATCGGCCTGTAAGATTTTGATTTTTGCCTGTCTTTGTCTCCTCCTTTGTGCAGGAGCCTTATGTCAGCAATCTTCCAGTTTTTTGGAAAGTATCCCCTATCCAAGCAATCATTGAATAATGATAGCAATCTATCTTCGATATAGGGGATACTGTTCTTTATAATTGCCGAGTCAATGAAGTCTAAACCTGGAGCACGACCAGTCTTTTGCCCATCCACAGCAACACGGAGGTCCCATATGTCCCATGGTGGGCATAAGTCCGTACCAGGTGGGCATACCGTAGTGCGTCTAATAAAACAATCCTCCTCACCATCCTGAGAAGGATCATCTCTGGGGTAGGTCTCCGAAATAAATATCTTCGCCGCCTCTTCAAGGGTGGTTGCTTGGGCAGTATCGTGTTTCAACGCTGCGATTACTTGCAGTGGAGTCAGCTTACCCAAGGCCACTCTGTATGGGATACCCCAAGGATTCTTGGAGGACTCCTTGACGATGAAATCGTCCCAGGATTTTCGCTTTCTTAAACGCACTGCGTTTCGGTAAGCCCTGGCTTGTGACTTATACTCGTCTCGAAGTGTAGCGCGCGTCACGTCACATCTACACCTCTGGTACGATCGCCGGGCCTTGTAGAGCTCTCTCTTCATAATTGTTAAGACCGGCGTCCACCATGGGACAGGTCGAGCTCTCACCTTTCGGTGCTGGAGGGTCTCCTCAGCGGCATCACGGATGACCTCAGTGATCCTGGATACCCTGTAATCCAAGTCATCGGTAAGATCAGTCTCGGCCGCATCCCATTCTTCATCCACTATTTTTCCCTCCAGCGTAGACCGAAAGGCATTCCAATTTCCTCTTCGGACTTGGTTATTTGGACTCAGGGGACCCTAAAACGTGTATTTCCGTTGAAAACTGGAATTCGAAAATTTTCACGATCGCAATACTTCCCCTTCCTATATAAACTAAGTGAAAGTAAAAATATAATGAGCCAAAAGCAATGATCTAAGCAAATCTATGATTTTTTTCTAGTAATTACGATGGTACTAGCTACCATATATAATAATAAAAATAATGGGATTTTGATAGCTTAATATTTAAAAAAGTATCTTTGTTTTTATAATGAACAAAACATTTAATTAAGCTGAAAGCAATAAGTTAAACAAAAGATTAAATTTTCTATATTACTTATGATGGTAATATCTATAATATCTATATAAATATATAAATCTCGTGTCACAATGTTTGTTCCCGATAAATTCTGAAATTACTGAACCGACTTTGATCAAACTTCTTAAGTATCTGTAATTTGGTCTAACTTAAATGATAGGATAGTTTTTATCTATTATTATTATTATTATAAATGGTTGAAAAAAATATTTTTCTAAAACGTAAAACAAATTGTGGCAAACTGGTTCTACAGTAACCTTCCCATATATTTACATATGTAATTATTAATTCAAATATAAGTGTGTGTTTTTAGTTTCTATGCGTTCTTATTTATAAAATATACATTAACTCTATAGTTTCCAGTTATAAAAAAATACATATTACAATACGTTTCCAAAAAAATTATAAGTACTCATTTGAATGACAATCAAATATCTAACCATCTGGAAGAAAAATCATCTTAATTAAATGAATTAGCGAAGATATTATTAATTAAGTGTTAATCTTTCGTTATAAAAAACATAAACGGGTTTATTTATGGATTCTAAAAAAACACGTTTTTTTTTTTGGAGAAAGGCTCCACAATTGAAAAAAATACACATCTAAGTTGCAAAGGAGTGATACACATGGTGATATACACGGTTATGTTTAAAAGATAAAACCAAGTTATTGAATAATTTGGATGTGGCTATTTGGTACTGATATGTTATTGTAACATAGAATAAATAAATTGATATCTGACATGAAATAATAATCTTTTGTTTATCATAAACAGAGTAGCTCATTGCTATTCACCTGTATTTCATTTATATAACCTCAACATAGTCACTATCTTTCGTAATTTGTAGCAATTTTAATTTAAATTATTTTATTTTTCAAATTGAATTCGCCAAATTGCAAACAAAGATATTAAAGTGTAGTTTTAGTTCTATTTTTCAATGTGTCTCGATATTAGAAACAAGATATTTATAGTTATATTAGATATTAGATTAATTATAGTAATAGGTAAAGCTGTTTTTAAATCACATCTACCCAGAAAACACACCATTAAGGAAACAATAAAATAAATGTGTTTTATTGGTAGTTTCTTTGTTATCACATTCCCAAACAACTGCTCCATCATATACGTTTTATAGTTACTACTCACAAGGGCATTTTTGCAAATTTAAATAAAAGACAAAATAAAATATTCGCGAGCAAAGCCGAGGGTTACAGCTAGTATAATAATAAAATTCATGGGATTTCACCTGGTTTATATTTTTTTAAATAATTTGTTTTGAATGAACAAAACATCTGACTATGGATGTTCATGAAAAAATGTATATGAACCAAAAAAATAAGTTAAATAAAACAATGAATTATCTACAGTACATATGATGGTAATAGCTATTATATACAATAATAAAATCATGGGATTTCATCTCATTAGTATTTCTATATATATATATATATATATATATATATATATATATATATATTTACATCTTGTTGGGATGTAACGTAAAATATGATATAATACAAGGAAAATAATTATGAATCAAAATTGAGTTAAATAAAAGAATATTTTTTTTTAGGAATTATTAGGTGCTAGCTACCATATATGATAATAAAATAATTGCAATTCACCAGATTAATATGTAAAAAACAATAATATCTATCAAATTCGGAAAAAATGTAAGATTAAATACGACCTTCCAGGAAAAAATATTATGAATCAAAAGTAACAATTTAAGCCAAATAATGATTAAAAAAAAAAAAATATGTTGGTATTATATAATTATATTGTATCTAGTAAGTAACTTATCGTTTTTAGTTCACTCAGTACGTTCTTACAAATCTTACAAAATAAATATATATTTTTCAAAATATAACCTGGTGAGATCTCCCCGGTGAGAGATATTATTCTATGTTGTAGCTCTTAACCATTATAAGTACTAAAAAAAAAAACATTATTTTGCTCAACTTATTTTTCGTTTATACTTACATTTTTTCTTGAAAATCCATAGTTTAACTTAATTTTGTTTTAATCTATATCGATTTTTACTTTCAATTACAATATATAGCATAAAAAATTTTCGAATTCCAGTTTTCAACGGAAATACACATTAGGGTCCGCTGAGTACAACTAAGTCCCGCAAAAAGGTCTATGTGTGTGTGTGTGTGTGTGATGTGTGCGCGCGCGCGTGCGTGTCCGTGTGAGGTAACTCCCGGGCGGAAACGGTAAGTCCTATGAAACTGAAATTTCGTATTTCAGACGAATATACGCCCGCGACGGTACAAAACCTTTTTCATCAAAATGAGCTTACCAGAAGAGCCACTTTATACCATGCATTTTGCACCTGTTTTCGATTTTCTCGAAAACGGTTCCGACGATTTTAATTAAACTTGCTATATCTATGTAAAATTTAATAAGCTTAAACGTCATGTAGGTTTCATTCTGATTAAAATGGTTTGACAGGGCTTAAATGCCGATATTTTTAATTTTCTTCGACTAAAGTCGCTTTAATTTTGTATATTCTATAAAAATAACCAAATTATCTTGTTAGCATTGATAAATAATAGCTAAATATGTAGGTTGTGTGAATTTAAAAAACAACTAAAGGAGAAAACTGAAGACATATTTTTCTAATGCAATTTTTTGATTTTGAACATAGCAACAATAATATACACTTATAATAAACCGTTGGAAAGCTAAAGATTTTAGAAAAAAAATATTATCTAATACATAAGCTTTTAAAAGTTAATATAGAGTGATGAAATGAACATAAAACTAACTGATTATTTTAGATAATAATATAATAGATTTTTACTTTCGCTGACTATATATAGTAAGGGAGAGTATTGCGATCGTGAAAATTTTCGAATTCCAGTTTTCAACGGAAATACACATTTTAGGGTGCCCTGAGTCCAAATAACCAAGTCCCTCAAAAAGGTCTGTGTGTGTGTGTGTGTGTGTGTGTGTGTGTGTGGTAACTCCCGGGCGGAAACGGTAAGTCCTATGAAACTGAAATTTAAGTTAATAAAGGGTGGCGAAAATACGATGAAACTAACTGATTATTTTAGATAAAAATATAATAGATTTTTTAAATAAAGCATACTTTCTATAGAAATTCTATTTAACTACTTCTTTAATGGTTTCACTCATGTTTATCTCTTACTGTATTTGAAAATTCTTTAATCTATTCTAACAACGGCGGTTAGTGAAAGTCGTGTGTTGCCCGCACCAGATTTTTTTAAATTAATTAAGCTGTCGAAATCCCTTAATTTTATTTAGAATTGGTAATACCTTCTTAAGTACTAAAAAAATAAACCATCCTTGTGTTTAAGGTACTGATTTTAGTTTATAACATTTTGAACATCGTATTTTATGTTACATTTTATTCCAATTTAATATATTTTTTTTAAATATTAAGCAGGTTTAATCCCATGTTTTTCATTATTAAAAATGGTAGATATTACCATCATAAGTACTGAAAAAAAATCATTGTTAAGTTTGACTTATTGTTTTTGGTTCATATATGTTTTTTCATGAACATCTATTGCCAGTTGTTTTGTTCATCTAAAAGAAATATATTTTAAAAAATCTGGTGCAACGGTATATTATAAATCTATATTTCTGTTTTAATGTTCAATAAAATAAATATCGCATAAAAAAATATTTTTGAGCTATTCGGGTGTTTATTAAATTCGCCCAACTTGCATATTTAACCGTTATTTATCAATTCTGATAAGATAATGTGCCTTATTTTTTTCACATCTACAAAATTAAAGATACTTTAGAGGAAGAAAATATCGGCATTTAAGCCCTGTCAGACTATTTCAATCAGAAAGAAACCTTCATAATATTAAAGCCCATTAAATTTTACATCGATATTGCAGCGAACTTACTTAAAATCGTTAGGGCCGTTTTTAAGAAAATCGTAAAAGGGTGCATAACGTATGGTATAAAGTGGCTCCTCAGGTTAGCTGATTTTGATGAAAAAAGTTGTAACATCTCGGGCGTATAATCATCTTAAATAGAATAGAATACAATAGAAATAGAAAAGGGTCCTCTAAGAATAATATAATTGTACAGTTTTTATATACCACATGTCTGGACAACTGACAGAAGGAACATAATTAATTACTAATTACACTAATGGGTTAATTTAAGTATTTATATCACACACGAATATCCACACATATATACAAAAAAAAATACAATAATAAAATAAAATAAAAACAATTCTTGAAAAATATTGTGTTGAACAAAATAAAAAGTAAATTAAAATACAACAGCGTTTAAATAAAGACAATGAACAAATATTACTTTTCTTTCAAAGCGTGATGTCAGGAATAAAAGTATCACAGTTTTCAGGCGTCTTTTTGGGATAATTAAAGGTAAGGGAAAAGTTGGGATTTGAATGATCATGGTGGATATGAGTAGGTAGAGAATTCCAGAAAGTAGAGGAGCTAACAAGGAAGAGATGGTCAAAAGGTTTAGTTCTATGCCTAGGAAAGTAAAGGTCGGAATTCCGCGATTTTGTTTCAAGTGAGTGGACTGAGGATTTAAATTGTAGGAGACTGTGAATGTATGGAGGGTGTTGGGATCTAATGATTTGATAAAGGTATGATCCTAGGAAATATTTTCTGCAGATTGGATGAAGGAGCCACTTTAACTCGCTGTATAAATGGGTCACATGAGACCTCTTCGGAGTACTGAGGACAAGTCATGATTCGTTTTAGCCTGTCCTCAAGCATCGTCGGGAGGCCACCATATACTAAGCAGCAATAGTCAAAGTGGGGGAAAACAAGTGCGGATAGAAGGAGATTACGGATGGATAGTGGAAGAAGATAACACGAGCGATGGAAGTATTTGAGGGTACAAATGGTAATACCAAGGAGAGAGGAACAGATTGTGGAGAGAGGAACAGATTTGACAGAGGAAGTAAAGGTGATTGTGTGATAATTTTATGTGAGACTCGGAAATGTAGGATAGGATCTGAGAAGGAAATTGGAACCAATTAGAATGGCCTGAGTTTTCATAGGATTTAGCATTAGTTTATTCAAGGTTGCCCAGGCACAGATTCCATCCAGGTCTTCCTGAATATTGACAAATGCTACTGGTGAATCAGAAGAAGAGAAGGACAAATCGATCTAGAAATTGTCAGCATGTAGGTGGTGGGAACAGTATGGATAGAGTTGGAAAGGTCGTTAATATAACAATTAAAAAGAATAGGGGAGATGCTTGAGCCCTGGGTCACACCTGCCGAGAGGGCTCGAAAGGAAGATAGAGGATGGTTAGGAATAGTGACAGCTTGGGTTCTGTCAGAAAGGAATGATTGAAACCATCTGCTATAATACTGTTAGTTTCAATATGTATTTTCAATTTTATAGGACTTTACGTTTACGACTGCCACTAACACACGTACACACACACACAGACTTATTTGCAGGACTTGATTATTTGGCCTCAAGAGACCCTAAAACGTGTATTTCCGTTGAAAACTGCAATTCGAACATTTTCACTATCGCAATACTTTCCCTTACTATATTTCACATATAGGTAAGTGAAAGTAAAAATTTGTATATTTAGCTATACAGCCAACTTGTATATTTAGCTGTCCTACATCAATGTCATTAATATGATATAGTAAATCTTTTGGAATGCACCTAATTAAATGTAGTTTAGAGGAAGGACATTTAAAATATCGACATTTAAGCTCTGTCAGAATATTTCAATATGAATGAAACCTACATGATATTAAAGCCCATGATATTAAATTTTACATCGATATAGCTAGTTTAATCATGATTAGAGCCGCTTTAGAGAAAATCGTTAAAAGGTGCAAAATGCATGATATTTTTTCTAAAACTTTAGCTTTCCAACGGTATACCATACGTGTATATTACTACTCTTATGTTCAAAAACGAAAAATTGCATTAAAAAAATATTTTTTCTGTTTTCTCCTTTAGTTGGGTATCGAATTTATTCAATTTATATATTTACCTGTTTTTCATCAGCGTTAACAAGATAATATAGTTATTTTTATTGAATCTAAAAAATTAAAGGTACTTTAGGGGAAGAAAATTTAAAATATCGTCATTTAAGCCCTGTCAGACCATTTTAATATAAATGAAACCTACATGATATTAAATTACATTAAATTTTACATCGATATAGCGAGATTAATCAAAATCGTCGGGACCGTTTTCGAGAAAATCGATGAAAGGTGCAAAATGCATGGTATAAAGTGGTCCTACTGGTTAGCCGATTTAGATGGAAAAGTTGCTGTAATATCTCGGGCGTATAGTTGTCTCAAATATGAAATTTCATTTTTGTAAGCCTTTTCGTTTTCGTGCTGAACTTCCTACAAACACACGGACACACACACAGACCTTTTTGCGGGACTTGGTTATTTGGACTTAGGGGACTTTAAAACGTGTATTTCCGTTGAAAACTGAAATTCGAAACTTTTCACGACCGCAATACTTTCCCTTACTATATGTTTCATATATAGGTAAGTGAAAGAAAAAATTCATTGTATTTTTAAATTTATTATTTTTGGTTCATACACGTTTTTTCATTAACATTTATAGTTCGATGTTTTGTTCATTTAAAACAAATATGTTTTTAAAAAATATAAACCAGTTGAAATCCCATTATTTTTATTATATCGTATATCATAGTGTTAAGAATTGAATTAGTCTTATGTTTATATCTCTCCATTTGTAATTTTATTTGTTTTAGTTTGTGATTTATTATGTGCAAGCGCGACATGCATTTGTTTTATTCTATTTGAATCAGCTGTTAAGTGACCACGGGACAGAGTGCATTCTGGGATTGAGAGAGTTAATGGAGTCATTTGTGAGTGTAGACGGTGTTTAATTAAGTTGGTTGTCGCTGAATGTCGCATATTTTTCGTATAATCGCAACTCGCACATTATCCTAGAAGATTGTCTCAGAATTGTCGCATGGAGTAGGAGTCGCAGACGGGAGAGGGAAGGAAGTCATCACGGATAGAAGGAATCACCAACTTGCACACTATAAACAGTATTTTGTTTTATTTTAATTAATGTAAGCTTGTTCATGTTCTCTCTTTTATTATTTCATTTATTTACCCTCAACAAAATTACACGGATTGACAGATAATTCAGCGATTCATATTAACGACCGGATTGAGGCTGCGAAAAAACGCGTTAGTCACCCCTCTTCCCAACATATTTATATTACCATAATAAGTGCTGTAAATAATTTTTTTTTTTTAACTTATTGCTTTTGGTTCATATATGTTTTTATGAACGTCTATAGTTAAATGTTTTGTTCATTAAAAACAAATATTTTTGTAAATATTAAACTATGGAAATCCCATTATTTTTATTATTATATTTGGTAGCTAGTACTTGTAATTACTAAAAACAAATCATAGTTTTGCTTAAATCATTGCTTTTGGCTCATTATTTTTTTAATGGAACATCATATATTACGTTACGTTTTCCAACAAGGTAGATATATATTTTTTTGGAGCATTTTGCACGCAAAATCTCATTGTTTTTATTATTATATATTGTAGCCAGTATGATCACAAGTACTGAAAAAATTCATTGTTTTGCTCATATTATTTATTTCCTTAAATGTCCATAGTTCAAGTAAATTTTTGTCCATTGAAAACAAGTATTTTTCTTTACATTAAACTGGTAAAATCCCACCATTTTTATTATTGTTGCTGGTAGCTAATATGATGGTAGGTATTGTAATTTTTTTTCAATTGTTTTTGTTTAAATATTCGTTTTTCCTTACCCTTTTTATATTGTTATACATAATTTTTTTTTCATAGTTATTGGAACATCATGGATTAATTATTTATTTATTCTAGAAATAACCATAGTTCCCTTCATATAATCTGAATTTTTCATGATATTTGATTGAAAAATAACGATAGTGCAATTTTATTTCTTCGAGTGAGCCAGCGTTTCTGGGAGCCCCGAGGTTACGGAAACCCCAAAAATTGGGTTGCTCTAAGTTGAAAACTAGTTAAGATAGAATACTAAACTTGTATATAACAATAACTACATGAAAGGATACATCGTGCCGAATTTCATGATAATCTGGGATCCTAAAATTTCTGGATGAATTCGCATAGAATGACCCTACCGCTAGTTAAGTAACAAGCTGATGTGAATATATACTCGTATATATATAATTTTAAAAATATAAAAACAAATCTGGTTGGCGCAAAAAAAAACTTTCACTTTCCTCTCATTATGATTAAAAAAAAAAAAAGGGTTTCTTTTAATTTAATGTAGTTTACAACCATTTTGATAATAGTGATGCTAACTGCAGTTGGAATGTCTGAGCTCAAACAGTGAAAAAGAACGCTGAAGAAATTTTAGTTTGGCAGGATAGAGAAGTCCGGTCTCGCTTTAACAAATTAGAAAAACCAAGCGTACAAAGCCATAGTTAATAAAGCCACTAGAAGAAATACCAGAGAATATCGATCGAGGAGATGTAATGAGAAACGTTTGCATCGCAAAAAGAAGGTGCAGAGTAGCTGAGGAAAACAGAAAAGAAAAATTTTTCCGTCTTAAGAAAAATAAACAGAAGTCAAAAACACTAATCGTCACTTCGACGATCTCCTTAACGAGGGATCTCTTAAACTTTGTGAGGAAATACTTTGGAGAGAGGACAAGGAATACAGGGAGAATGAAGCGGATGAAGAGCCACCATTTGAAGATGAGATTCTTGATGTGCAAAAAGGCCCCAGTTGCTGATTGACTCCATGTCGAACCCATCAGGTGTGGTGGGGACGAACTGTTCAAGGATATGCAGTATCTCCTTATACAGTGTGGACTGATAAGTTCTGCTAGATGCATTGAATAAATCTCTTATCTGTTTTGTATTTAAGAAGAATGGAGTGCTTCAATTGCAATGAGATCTCGCTTCTATCAGCCGGATACAAAGCCTTCTCAAAATCCTCTTTGGGGGTTTACTACTCCCATACAGATAGGGTAGTAGGTAGATACCAGTGCGGATCCAGAAAAGGAAGATCTACGACCGACCAAATATTCTGCTTCAAGTCGATTTTAAAATGGGTAAGAGAATTAAATATCAAAAGTAACATCTTCGTCGATCTTAGAACTGCTTATGACCACGTAAATATGGAGGAGTTGTACTCTAAGTTGGAGGAACGACAAGGCACTAAAGAATTTTAAGATCCCTAACAAGCTTATAAGCCTTGTGAGGCTTACAATGAATAACATTAGCTGCATGGTTCAAATCGGTGTAGAGCGGTCGGAAGAGTTCCCCTCAGCTCAATGGATTACGCCAGAGAGACATCTTGGTCTGCCTTCTTTTTGATCTTGCGCTTGAGAAAGCTGTGAGACATTGTGGCATTCAGACCAAAGGAAACATATTTAATAGGTCTTTGCATCTCCTTGCATATCCGGCCTTTTCTATTTAACTTTATGAAAAGGAATGATTTTGGGTTTGTTACGATTTGCTTCTAAATGTTTATTTATTATTTTTATTTTTTTTGGCTAGTGAAATGAAGAAACTTAGTTGTGAAGTGTTATTGCTTTCTTCATTGGCCTTTTTCGTATGACAACTAAAGGCGCATAACAAACATTACTAATAATTCACTAATGACTTATAAAAAATATCGATAACTAAAACTTATAAAAAGCTAAATTAATTGAGCACATGTTTATATCTGAACTCGTTGTAATAATTCCATTAACCTTTTTCTCATCGAATTCTTAAATTATTTCTAAAAGCTTTTTTTTGTAGTTAAGTCTTGGTAAATAAAGTCGTTGTGCGCACCAGATTTTCTTGTATATAAACTAAAAATAAATATTATTATTTTTATTTTGTTTTGAAGCATTGTGTAGGCACAAGGTTAAAACAGTTTTTGTGCCTACATGTTCTTTAGCACGCTTTGATTTGATATTATATGTTTAGAGATTTTCAATGGTTTTTTTTGTTGTTTTTTCGCATATAGGTTTTTCTAGCACGCAGTTTAATTCTATTTTATTTTATTTTTTTAGCTACGTTATGTTGCCAGTAATGTGCAGGAAGGATGGCGACCCAGTCAAGAATTCTTCAAAAATACAGATTTTTGATCATGATGACGATTTTTGAAAATGTTTCATTTACGGTTAGATTTATGTTTATTTTGTATTTGTTTATTTTCATAATTTTTAATATAATTTGTTTCTATTTCTTGTATTTTTCTTCAACCCATTTGCCTTTCAGCGTGGGGGTGCTCCCAGCCATTGGTACCATCTATCTCTGTCCCTTGTAAGGTTTTTTATCTCACCCAGCGTCTTTCCTCTACGCTTCAGTTTGTGGGTGATAAAGGAGGTTATTAGGCGTTCTACAGGTCTTCTTCCTAGAGTCCTTACCTCCATCGTTTTGTCAGATTCCGGTGGTGGTCCATTCGGCAGACATGCTCGTACCACCCCAATTGCCTCTTTTCTAAGACTTTCAGAACAGAGCATACATTAAGCTCTTCCCTTATCCCTTCATTCTGGACACAGTCTCTACGAGCCATCCTCAGACTTTTCCTAAGAAACTTCATTTCCGAGGCAGTTATGCGACTTTGTAGCCTTTCATTCATGACCCTGATCTCTGCTCCATAGAGAAGCAATGGTAAAAAGACAGACTTAAATAGGTGTAATTTCACATTCCGTGCTATTTCCCTTTTTCTGATAACTGAGTTACAGATCTAGTAATAGACAGAATTAACCTGAATCTAATTTTCTAGATCTACTGATAACCGTACCTAGATAAGTGAAATCTGTCACCACCTCCATTAATTCTCCACCACAGGAGACCTGTACATCTGTTTGAAATCTATCAACTTGAAGAACCTTGCATTTTCCAAAATTGATAGTCATATTATCTATTTCTGATCATTCGTTTTAAATACTGAAAATAGAGTGAATGTTCCTTTATTGATACATGATCAATTAATTTATTTGACTATATTAGTATGTCAAGAAACAATGTCGCGCCATTCTGATTTTTACATTATAGAAACTTTTGATCATTCCTCTACTACCCTATGGAATTCTCTACCTACTCATATCCGCCATGCTG
The DNA here is from genome assembly GCA_023052935.1 of Piezodorus guildinii. Taxonomy (NCBI): domain Eukaryota; kingdom Metazoa; phylum Arthropoda; class Insecta; order Hemiptera; family Pentatomidae; genus Piezodorus; species Piezodorus guildinii. The sequence continues at coordinate 71,308,136 of CM041298.1, forward strand.
CTTCTTTAACATAATTTTCAAGGTCTAACTCTCCCAATACCGCCTTTCTTCACACACAGATTTTAATCAAATATCAGATTTTGAATAAAAGAAAATGTATTATATATTGTTCATATTTGTCAATCAATGTTTAGTTTTGTTAACACATTTTTCCATTAGAAGTTATTCATTTATTTTAACCATTTATTTTATTTCATCCATTTTGTTTCTTCCTATATATATGTGAATAAGAGTTAGTTTTGATCCTCAGGTGTTTTGGCAAGGCACATTGTATATTTTAATTTTGCATGTATGTTGTTCCTAAGGGATCCTGTCCCAGAATAAAAATTTGTATTTTATGTTGAAATAAAACAGACAAAATTCAATTACTACTTTTAAAAAATTGAGCAACCTGTCTAATAGAAATATTGGCCGGTGCGAGGAGGACCTTATCCAGTCGAAAACGCCGACCATAATGTTTTTAGGACTAACACTGAATCAGATAACATGAGAAACATAATGTTCGGGAATATATATATTTTTTTTTTTTTTTTTTTTTTTTTTTTTTTTTAACAATGAACCACTGTAATTGAACACGGTATTGTAGAATAACCTCCCTCAAAAGTTAAAATTTCACGTTTCAGATATCGAATAAAAAAAAGTCCATCCAAGGCATCAGTTCAAAACTACCATGGCGATTTTTTTTTTTCTCGAAAATAGACAAAAATACCACATGTCTCCGAAACTGCCCGTGATCTTAACATCCCCCGTTCGGGTTCAAAATGGAGCCAATTAAGAACTTTTTACCGTTTATTTTAAAATTAGAAGATAAAAAATTAGCTTTCTGGAATCAAGAAACCGAAAAAATAAATGATATATGTATACATACCGTTATAGTAGATGGTAACATATACTAAACGCCTATAACTCACTTTTGAGGATAACGAATAAACGCAATGTTTTTTAGAATCACGAAAACATGAATTCCTATTAAGAAAAATTAGTACGTTATATGGTAAGTATAGCAGATAGCAAACTCCCAATCACTCGGTTGTTTATGAGGATAGATAAATAATTAATGCACAGATAATTAAAAGAGGAAAAAATAAACCTGATAAAAGTCCTGCATAAATGCTTTCAGTTTATTATTTTCAATAAGACACAACTGGGATCACTTGTAACTGGGTGGCTAGCGTAACAGCCTCCCATGCTAAAGGTCACGGGTTCAAACCCGCAGGTGGTCTTAGGATTGTTTAATGGGAGTAAAAAATCCTTAGTTACGCCGTCCTTCGGAGTGGACGTTAAAAGGTGGTCCCGAGCCTGTGCGATGTCAGGTACTCGTTAAAGATCCTCGGTATGATAAAGATGGTACTTTATCAAAACATTTTTTTCTGTGAGAGAAACAGTTCCTTATTAAGAAATATTACAATCAGTCCAATTTGGGCATTTTTAATAGTGATAAAGTACAACATTCATACTACATTCACACGATATATACAATTTATATAATAATAATACAATATACATATATACAAAACAAAATCAATAAAAATATTATACAAAAAAAAAACAATCCCGCAGGTGGTTCTAGGATTTTTTAATGGGAGTAAAAAATCCTTAGTTACGCCGTCCTTCGGAGGGGACGTTAAAAGGTGGTCCCGAGCCTGTGTGATGTCAGGTATTCGTTAAAGATCCCTATCCTAATAAAACCTGGATAGGCAAAATTTAGGACTCCCACTGTAGCATCGTCCGATTAGCCACAGTAGCATAAAGTGACGTTAAATAAATAAACAATAAGACACAACTGTAATAGACAAAAAATAATGATAAAAATACCCCTCTTCTCAACAGTTGAGGTTTCACGTTTCGACATAAATTTAAATCTGGTAACTGATTCAGCATTGAATAAACCTCGCAAATGACGCATTACCTTTCCTCTCTATAATCATAACCACTAATATATCGTAAATACCAGATTTAAAAATTCTACTTATATCATTTAAAAAGAGGTAAGAAGCATACTATATAGTAACCGCAATATTGAACGATCGTGAGGATTTAGTGGGTCTCAATAGTCTAACGCACTTAAGGGTTTGGTTAACTCAGTCGTCTCCAAACTACCAACAAAGAAATTCCTCAATGCATCCAGTCATAAAGTATTATAAAAAAAAATATGGTGCGAGCAACACACGACTTTCACATACCTCCATTTTTAAAATCAATGAAAGAATTTTCAAATACACTTAAGATAAAAACACGTGAAACTATTAAAGAATCAGTTAGTTTTATGTTCATTTCATCACTCTCTATTAACTTTTACAAGCTTATGTATTAGATAATATTTTTTTTCTAAAATCTTTAGCTTTCCAACGGTTTATTATAAGCGTATATTACTGTTGCTATGTTCAAAATCAAAAAATTGCATTAAACAAATATATTTTCAGTTTTCTCCTTTAGTTGTTTTTTAAATTCGCACAACTTGCATATTTAGCTATTATTTATCAATGTTAACGACATAATTTGGTTATTTTTATAGAATCTACAAAATTTATCTACATACTTTAGTCGGAGACAACAAAAATATCGGCATTTAAGCCCTGCCAGACCATTTTAATCAGAATGAAACCTACATGACGTTTAAGCCTATTAAATTTTACATCGATATAGCGAGTTTAATCAAAATCGTCGGGACCGTTCTCGAGAAGATCGAAAAAAGGTGCAAAATGCATGGTATAAAGTGGCTCTTCTGGTAAGCTCATTTTGATGAAAAAGGTTTTGTTACGTCTCGGGCGTATAGTTGTCTTAAATATGAAATTTCAGTTTCATAGGTCCTACCGTTTCCGCCCTGGAGTTACCACACACACACACACACACACACACACACACACGCACACAGACCATTTGGCGGGACTTGGTTATTTCGACTCAGGGGACCTAAAACGTGTATTTCCGTTGAAAACTTGAATTCGTAAATTTTCACGATCGCAATACTTTCCCTTACTATATATTTCATGTATAGGTAAGTGAAAGTAAAAATTCTTAAATTTTACTTTATCAATGTATTTAAAAATTCTTAAATTATATTTCATCAATGTATTTAAAAATTCATAAATTTTAGTTTATCAGTGGAAGTGAGTGATAGTGATGTTTTTCACGGACCAGATCGATTTTTCATATTGTTATATCATTTGGTCTTAATCATATGCTTCCAACGAAAGGGAATAAACTTTTTGTTTGAATTAACTTATTAATTAATAGTTCTTAAATTTATTTTAACTACCGAGGTGAGTAAAAGCCGAGTGTTGCCAGAACTAGATTTTTTTTTTTTTCAATGGAAGTACATGTTCTCTCGAGTACTGGTACTCGTGTATTTTAGTGTATTTGTACCGCTTATGAGAGGAGACGCCCATCTAAGTGTAGCGGCAGAGACTCAATCAATATACCTCGACTATTTCCAGATACCCAACTCCATAGCAACTAAATCGCCCTCATCTCCTCACATTCCGCGACTCTGAGAACCTTAATCACTTGGTCATTTTCCAAGTGAATAATATAAATATAATAAGTAAACCATTAAATGAAGTGGAAACCATATATATAGAAAGATAAGTCGATTTAGTTATAAAAATTATACACCTAAAAATATCATATTTTAAATATTAAATTATTGTTTTAAATATATTTTTATTGAAATTTACTACTGTATAAAATACAACAAGTAATATGCTGAAATGATCAAACACATGAAATAAACATTAAGAGAAACTGCCCATTGGTAGCACTCTTTAGTAGTGAGTCTAAACAAGCTCTATTTCTAACTATTTTCTTTTTTTTTAATTTATTGATATTTACAACTGCAGTGGTTAATACATCTAGTAAATTAGCTGTTAGACAAAAACATGAAGAGAAACTGCCCATTGGCAGCACTCCGATAGGTAATCTAAACTAGAAGGTCTCGAGGCCATCTTATTATCAGACGCCTCGGAGTATTATAAGGAATTGAAAGAGGAAGCAAGGGTTGTAACTAATGGATTAGAGTGGAAGTGGAGTTTTTCATAGAAAGAATGATACCTCGTGCGGGCCAAATCAACAACATATGGAACATTAAGGATTTTGGATTGTAAGGATTGGATACGGGAAGAGTTTGATGGTTTAGTAGAGCCCCAAAGCTCGACTCCGTAGGTTCAGATAGTCCTTATGATTGTTATGTAAATGAGTTTTTTGTAGTTAAGTGAAAGGTTAGAGCCTCTGTCTAGTAAATTGGAGTAGCCAAAAACGTCGAGCAGTTTCTTGTCTTTTCAGTCTAGTATGCGGATTCCATGTAAGGCGTTTGTTAAGTAGGACTCCTAAATAGAAAATCTGTTCAACCGGAACTAGCGGAATATCATTGAAGGACACTGTCTGGCAGGATGTCAGGTTTTCGACGAAGGGTAAAGGTAATAAGATGGAATTTATTAGAATTGATTTTTATTCTCCAATTCTGACACCATAACTCAAGGTCTCTGATGTGGAATTGGAGAGTTTGAGAGGCAATTGTAGGATAGTTATTGACTGATAACATGCAAATATCATCAATATATTTAGAAATGAAAGTGTTTGGATGGGTTGGAATATCAACTGTATAGACTGTGTAAAGAATGGGTCCTAGGATACTGCCTTGATGAACCCCAGCAGACGGGGTAAAAAGAGATGAATAGGAACGATTGTGGTTTATTTTGAAGGATATGTAAGAGATGTAGGACTGGGTGATTAGGAAGTATGTAGGAGGAAGGAATTTACGGAGTTTGTACAGCAGTCCTGGGTGCCAGACTCGTTCAAAGATATATTTTAAATATAATAACTAGAACCAAACCAAACATTTTTTTTTACTTATCTATCAATGAAATATATAATAGCGGAAAGTATTGCGATTGTGAAAATCCAAATTCCAGTTTTACACTTTTAAGGGTCCACTAAGTCCAAATAACCAGGTCCAGCAAAAAGATCTGTGTGTGTGATTGGTAAGTCTAGCGCTAACACGAAAAGTCTTACGCAAATGAAATTTCATATTTAAGACAACTATAAGTTCGAGATGTTACAGCGACTTTTTCATCAACATCAGCTAACTAGAAGAGCCACTTTATACAAAGCGTATTTCCCCTTTTTATGATTTTCACAAAAACGGCTCTAAGGATTTTGATTAAACTCTACATACATAAAGTTTAGTGTGCTTTAATATCATGTAGGTTTTATTCTCATCGAAATAGTCTGACAGGGCTTAAATGGCGATATTTTAAGATTTTCTTACTCTAAAGTACCTTTAGTTTTGTAGGTTTCGTAAAATAACGATATCATCTGATTAGCATTGATAAATAACAGCTAAATATAGATGTTAAAAGAATTTGTGGATGTAATTAGTTGACCGTTGAGAATTACTGGAAGGAATTAGTCCGGGTGGCGGTCATTAAATGAAACAACTAAATAGTTTCAACTATTTATTTGTTTCATTTAATGACCACCACCCGGACTAATACCTTCCAGTTAAAAGAATTTGTTTACCAAATGAATGATAAAAGAGCAAATATATTTCTTTTTTTTTTTTTTTTTTTTAATAATATATTTTATTGTTTTTTACAACTGTATATACAAATACAATAAGTAAAATGGCTGAATTACAATAACAGGCATGAATAGACATGTAAAGAATCTACCCAGTGGTAGTACTTCAAAGTTTATTTCATGAGCAGGTCTCGAGGCCACCGTCTTTTCAGGCGCCTCGGAGGATTACCGGGAATAGATGTAGATGAGAGGTTACGGACAAGCGGGTTTGAGTGGGCAGGTAGTTTGGAATTAAAGGAGGTGTATCTATCGCGGGCCAAGTCTGCAACCAGTGGGATATTTAGGTCTCTATGGATGAGTTTATTAGTTACAAAGTAAGGAGCATTGAGGATTTTTCGTAGGATTTTGGATTGCAAGGATTGGATGCGGGAGGAGTTTGATAGTTTAGTGGACCCCCATAGCTCAATGCCATAGGTCCAAATAGGTCGGATAATCGTGATGTAAATGAGTCTTTTGTAGTGAATAGAGAGTTTTGAACGTTTGTCTAGTAAGTGTTGTAGTAAGCGGTATCTGCAGGCAGTTTCTTGTCGTTTCAGTCTAGTGTGAGGATTCCAAGTAAGGCGCTTGTCTAGATGGAGTCCAAGGTAGCGGATCTGTTCAACGGGGATTAATGGAATGTTGCCAAAGGATACAGTAGGACAGGTATTCATAGGCTTGCGGCGAAGGGTAAAGGTAATTTGATGGGATTTATTTGGATTGATTTTAATTCTCCAGTTATGACACCATTCTTCAATGGATTGGATGTGAGACTGTAGGAATTGTGATGCAACCGTTGGGTCACTACTTACGGATAACACACATGTGTCATCAGCGTAAGTAGTGAGAACAGTGCTAGGATGAATATTTCTTAAGGCAATATTTAAAGAGATGGCCCCGAGACCTTCTAGTTTAGAATATTTTTAGAGCTTTCCATTGGGAAGCTTCTCTACATGTGTTTCATGCCTTTTTATATTTCACTCCAATTTACTTGTATTCCATTATACAGCTGTAAATTCCAATAAATAAATAAAAAAAGGGCAATATTTGTGTTTTTGAACATAGAAGCACTAATAAGGCTGTTTAATATACCGTTGGAAAGCTAAATTATTTTGAAAAACATATTATCTTATATACGAAGTTTTTAAAGGCAATATAAAGTGACGAATAGGACATACAGTTATGTGATTATTGTACATAACAATTTTGTTTTGTAATATCAATTAATCTTCCAACGAAACTGTATACACTTTTTATTTTTGAATTAATTTAAAACTTTTTTCAACTTCAAGTTTATTGAATAGTTCCTCAATCGAATTTAACAGTCGAGTTAAGTGAAAGTCGTGTGTTGCGCGCACCAGATTGTAGAGTTTGGAAGAATTGATTTATATTTTGAAAATACTTCTCTCTCCCCTAACGAAAATCCGCTTCCGCTCTTAAAGACAGTAATTTAATGTAAGAATACATCAGCTCCTTTACTATTATTTCCAAATAACTATATTAGGGTAAAACTATTTATAAAGCTATTTATATATAGACTGTTGGCTGATATAAATAAATATAGCCATTTGTTGCAAGAGAAAACAAAAATAACAGAAAATTTCTTGGTTAATTATAATACAAATATATACGTAACACATATTTTGCCCTCTTGCAAGCCTTCCCTTATTGGGACTGATGGTCTAACTTCCCTGTAGACCAAAAGTACTGGGATGTGGAGTCTGCCATATTCTTCCATCCTTATCCAATTGTTTCCACAAGTCACTCCAGCACCTTCTTGTCTTCTTCGTCTTCTTTTTAAATAGCATGGAATACATTCGGTCACCTTTAATGACCCGGACTCAGCCAAGACGTCCTGCCCATCTCCATTTAATATTCTCTACCTGGAATATCGACCTATCTCACCCCTTTTTGTAAAACTGAACATTTAATTCTGTCCTTCTTTCTATATTTCATAATACTTCAAAACTGATTTTTTTTTTTTTAACTATATAATTTAGTTAGGTATATCAAAACAAACACTTGTGTGGGGTTGGTTCGTGGTTTTGTGGCTTGTATATTTGCCTTCTATACCTAAATTCGCGTGTTCAAACCTGGCAGGTGATCCTAGGATTTTTCAATGGGAGTTAAAAATCATTGGTTATGCCGTCCCTCTGAGGGGACGTAAAATTGTGGTCTCTAAAAGTCTGTGCGATGTCAGGAACTCATTATAGATCCCTATCCTACCAAAAACTTGATGGAAAAACTTTAGGGCCCCCTATTGTACCATTGCCTGATTAGCCATAAGAGTATAAAAGTGACTTAAATGAATAAACTATCTTGTAATGTGTAAAATTGTTATGTTCGGTCTTAGCTTATCATATTTACTACTTTATAGGCGTTCCATCAAGGGTTGCCTCCACCAGTCAGTGCAGAGCTCCAAGCGCTTCGGTCCAACCAATCATCTTCTTGCAGGCCTCGGCCAGCCATTTCTTCTTGGACTCCTTCAATCCACCTGCTTATGGGTCGTCCACGCCCTCTCCTTCCTGGCGGAACCCAATCCAGGATTCTATTGGGCCAACATTCCTCATTCATTATTTTAACATGCCCATACCATCTTAGGCGGCGTGCCCCGATCACTGATATACCCACATCCTCTGGCGAACAACTTCATTCCTAACTTTGTCCAGCCTGGCGACCCTTATACACCTTCTCCAGAAATCCATCTCCACCGCTTGCACCCTCGAATACAAACGGGAGTTCATTGTCCATGTTTCTGAAGCGTATGTCAGAATAGACTCAACTATGTCTGAGAAAATTCGGCGTTTGTTCTCTGTAGAAATTTCCGTATTCCAGAGGACTGGATGTAACATTCGGGTAGCCTTACGGGCCTGTTCCACCTTCTTTCCCACATCATGCTCAGACGACCCGGCAGCATCCAAATAAGACTCAAGATATTTGAAAACGTCCACCTTTTAACATGTTTCGCTTTCATTATTTTACCAGTGTCATTATCGCCAATGGCCATGTACTCGGTCTTCTCAAAGTTAATTTTTAAGCCCGCCACTTCATAGCAGGACTTCAGTGAGAATATCATAATTTCGAGTTAGACCTTCCGCCTCGCCAAAACGACCTGGTCATCAGCAAAATACAAAGATACCAACTGCTCGTCATCAATGAACGGCCCAACATCCCCACGTTGCTCATTATCATATTTATATTAATAATTACAATTTTATTTTTTTGCGCTTCCTGTCAAATATTCTTCAATAAATATAGTAATTTTTGAAAATCAATGTCACCGTTTAGGAATTTGGTTATAAATATGTAACATTATTTATAATAAAAGAAAAAGAAAGTTATAGTATTATAGAAAATGTTATGGCATATTTATTATAGTGCATGATGATTTACTATCACCAACTTCTCAGTTTTCACTTGCCTGCCTTTTATCGTCATGTGACCGCGGTTGTGTATCACCATCGATACCCAGTTCCTTTAGGCCGGCTCCACTCTTCGACCCGGGTCATTCCCAATAGTCATGCTTCCTGACCTCAATCGGTCCATTTTTAGGACTTTAAAATTATTATTAACTGTTATATCATATACGTATCAAAAATGAAATTGCAATGAAGGATCATGAGGTGGCGGTCTAAATGATTTAGCCCTTAGTTAACAATTTTACATAGGGTATTATTTTTTTTTCACGTACAAAACACATCGCAAATGCTTTCAGAAATCGCCAGAAAATATTGAAATAAATAATTGATGAAAATATTGAATTAGGGAACAAAGGCATACAATGTAAAATACCCATCATTGTTTAAATGAGTATATCTGAATGATTAATATTTATAGTGTAATATAAACGTGTCGTTGATTAGAGGTTTATGAATTTGCGGAAGCGTGGATAAACAGATAAATAAATTAGAATATTTGAGAAATTATAATTTCATTGTGTAAAAGAAATTTCAAGCTAAAGCCGTATGTTTTTGTTCTTTAGGTCCAAATGTGGTCGATGAATACAGTAATTCACTTCGTCTTGAAGCTATGAAAATTTCTAAATTGCACTTTTATTCATTATATAATCCTTATCTTGTGAGTCATCGCAGGGTTCAGAGTCCTAAATGAGGAAATTTTTCACTTAATCGCGGACAGTTGAGCAGATTTTAAATTCTATTGTACTCGAATTGCACCACAAATGTCCTACCATTCTCCTATTTACGATCTTATCTTTCTATTGTACATCGTTTACCTTTGAACTTCTGTTCATGGTATGGAACTTTGTATCTTGTTGCAGTGTTGAGTTCGGTTTGGCATTAGCAAAAGATTTATTCCCAATAAATAAAAAAAATAACTTATTATTTTTTATATAACGATTTTTTTTTTCATCGTTTGCGGCTATATGATTTTCTGTCATAAAACTTCGGTTTGAGACATGATAGGCTTGGAGAAGGAAAGTGCCCGGCACCACCCCTTCCTAGGCTTTAAATCAGGAGAGAGGTCTCTCTTCCAGCTTCTTTTCAGTCTTTCTTCTAACAGGTATCTCAGCTAATGACATGTCATTTATAAGTCAACAGGAGATTCCATGTGCTTTACTATGAAACGCGAATAGGGAGTTCGTATGTGTTGGTCAACAGTTGGTTGTTTAACTCCGTAGCTAGAGTATTTTTTTTTACCAAGTAGTTGTCGTCGAATCTGAATTTTTTTTTTTTTTTTTGAAATGATTGCATTATTATTATGTGATTTTGCTTAACTAGAATTCTGTGTGGATTTAAAAAGGTAGTGTATGTATTTAGTTTCTTTCTAATTTTTAGTTTTGATGATTTAGAAAGAAGATCACATTAATAAAAACGGGGAAAGGATACTGAATCTCTGCCTTGTAAAATAAATCATCGTTGCCAACAGGAAGATGTATGGATAGGAGAAGGATTGGTGTCACTCAAAGAAGACGCTTACTAGGAATATAGAAGGCTGTGTTGGAAAGGTTTTTCTATTTGAAAAGAAGGTCATTATGATGAACTAAGTCGAAAGCTTTTCGAAGATCAATATCATCATATGACAAAAAGAGTTATCATCTGTCGTCTATGAAGGACTGGATGGTCTATCGTAGTTCTCAACAAATAAGATTACGAGGAATATTGGAGCAGAAAACCAGACTGAAAGGGATCTATATTCTCAAGGAAGTAATAACCTGGAGGAAAAGGATGAACTGAATAGTTTCGAAGTGCTTTTGACAGTTTATTAAACTGCGAAGAAAACAAGGAATTCATTCAACGGACCAACTATAACTACTTTTATAAACTGTCAGGAAAATGGAACTTTAAAAGAAGAAATAAGCGATTAAAATTATATTATTTATGTTTTAATTAAAGCATGCATGTTATTCTAAAGCGATTTTTTTGTTTCATTTATAAAACTATATCATAATGGATATAATTATGTGACAGTTGAGAGTTGCAGAAAGTAATCAGTCCGGGCCGCGGACAGTAAATGAAACGATTAAATAGTTTTGATTATTTATTGTCTCCCAACGTTCCGACCTCCATTGTGGTTCATCATCAGGGCTAAAGAATACAAAAGGAATCCTTTGAGTGTATAGCAACATATATATCTAATAGAAAAATTAAAGAGAGCATAGAAAAAAGGAGGTATATATAAATTGCTATAAAAAACAAAACAATAAATTTAAACACAATATTTTACACGAAAATCAAAATTTCTTTAATGAAGATGTTCTGTGAGAAGGAACATAAAGGTTAGTAGGCTGGGATTTCGTGTTAAGTGAATGGACTTAGGAACCAGGGATGAATATGCAAGATGGTTCTTCGTTGTAAAGGTAGGAAATAGGTATAATTCCTCTAAGAAACAATGTCGGAGAGACACTGCACCTCTACATACCTGTTGGAGACGCTGGAGGGCATGAGGATTCCGAAAATGAATGTAATAAAACATTTTATGAGTCGTTCCAAACTTATCTTAAGCCCATTATACATTCAACCGAACACAAGACAGCCATAGTCGAAGTAGAGGAAGATGATATAAGAAACTAGAAGGTAATGCATCACGTATTCTTGAAAACATTTCAAGAGTAGGAATACATGAAATGGAATTGCGAGTGGTATGGGATATATGGTTATTCCATGAAAGGTTTCGGTCGTAGATTACACCAAGATTTCAGAAGGTAGCATAGAAAAGGATAGGAATTCCGAGGTATAGTAAGGGAATATCTCCACAACAACTTAGATTGGGAAATTATGCCCATGAGATTGTTCCAAGCTTCCAATATTTGGGAACAGCAATAAATGAATATACGGAAGAGGAAACCGAAATAAGGTGCAGACTAGTAGCAGTGAACAAAGCATGTTTTTCTCTATCGAAGCTAATTAAAAGCAGACTTTTAAGCCACGCTACGAATATAAGAATATATAAATTCCTTAGAAGGCCCATTGTTACGGTTAAAATTTGCAAAAAGAATTCCCTAACCGTAACTATGCCCCAGCTTCTCAGTGGAGACGGGCGGGTTCCACAATAAAATTATCTCGAGCGCCACTCTATTTGTTAATAATAAATAAAAAAAAAGGTAAATAGCGAAACCCTTTAAGTTAATAATATCTTTAATGAAAATAAATAAAAAATTAAAATTTAATTTACAAAAAAAAAAGTTATTAATAACATAACAGGTTGATACGAACTTGTTACCTCTCCGCCAGTAATCATTGTCTACCCCATGAATCATAAGACGTCACCATAATACCTTTCTAGATTATTAGACTCGACGAGGGTTGTAAAATGGTACCTTTTTAAGATTAATATTAAATAGAAAATATTTAAGAACAAATTACTTGAATAAAAAAAAAAAAATACTAAACTTTATTTCTAACGGTAACATAAAATAAATGATTCTAAAAAAAAATAATAGAAAACTTATTACTACTTATGTCCTAAATTATTTTTGCTTGTTTTTTTGGAAAAAAAAAACACATATATATATTTTTCCTTTATCTTCCAGAAACGAAACTTCTCAGGTTATAAGTTTATAAAAATAAATAAATCACCTTGTTCCTTTTTTCTCGGGAAACAAAGTCCTTTTCTTGTTCCCTTTTCCAAATCCGTCCGTCGAATGCCACTTGCTTCACTATTACTATTTACACTAAAACTCCAAAAATCTTTCGTTTTAAAATGCTTTCTTCATTAACTTACAATGGGGCCTCGCTCTCGCGGTTTCCAAAACATTTTACCCAACAATCATCTTCTAGGAAAAAAACTAAAGTCTATCAACATGTGTTTTTTTTTTTTTTTGTTAACGTTTTTATATTTTGAGTAACCCTCTTCGAGGCATTAAAAAAATATATCTTAACCATTATTTAACTCAAATTCATGATAATTTAATTTTTTTTTCCACGTGACACCATATCGACGTATGCGTGCTGCGTTACGATGAAAAAGTCTGTCGCACTCAAGCTTGATCGCTTCGAGAGGAAGATCCTGAGATGCATTCTCGAACACATTAAAGAATACGATACTTGGCGTATACGCAGAAACGTGGAGCTCTAGGCTGAATATCGAGATGTTAGTATCTCCAATTTGTAAGGTTACAGAGACAGGCGGTTAGGACATGTACTCAGGATGGAAGGGCCTCTAAATACTTATAGGAACACACCTGAGGAGACTCAAGACCCAGAGGCAGACCAAGAGCGCGTTGAAAGGATGCTGCAGAAAGGGCTATCTGGGGCAGAATGAAAGAGCAGGCCAAGGATAGCTTTATGCATCTGTCATGCCGATAAAGAAAGAAGTAAGAGGATATAGAAAAAGTATTGTAAGGGTATACATTGTTGAAAGAAAAAATCGCAAACTAAAGGTGTTATGGAAATCGCATAAGTTTAGGAAACAATAGTATTATGAAAAATGTTGAAGCGATTATTTCAAGTTTGAATAGAAGCTGCAAGAATATAAAAGAAAGTTGGTAGAATGGTCTGATGAGGCGCATGTAGGAAGTAGAAAAGTGGCTTAACCAGGAAAAAGCTGCTTTTTAATGTGCTTAATGTTATTTCAGTCTGTATAATTTATCAGGTGTAATTAAGATTATCTCAAACATTTTATGAAATTAGCCAGTTGATGCATTGTGCACAAGTTGTCTAAATTTATTCTTATATTCTTGTTTTAACGTTAACTTACAAATGTTTCAATCAAGTTGTTAGAAGGTGGAATACAAAATAAATCCAAGCTCTAAGACCAAATAAAAAATTATGCCTGTTAGATCTAGGAGGCAATGCATCAAGTTATAAAGTCGATGTTGGGGGATGATGTATTATTCAGAAGGCAGTGGCAACAGGTGAGCTGTAATTGATCCAGCCCGGAATCAGCCTTCAACCTCCCGCCCATTCACTTCCTCAGATGATTGATACTCCACCGACTTGCGGAGTCTTTCTCCTTAATACAGTTAAGAGGGTGATCGATTGGTGGATTTATGAGACGGAGAGCTAGGAATAGAAGAATGTTACTTTAAAAATACCTCCTGGGTGCGTGAAGCGTGTATCATAAGGTAAAAACGATACACCACTACAGGAACAATTTCTTCTGTTGATTCATTTGCCAACAAGTATTGTGAAGGCGCATGAACCTATCCACGAATTATTTTAAGAAGAATAGGCAGAAAATAAAATTAAGATTTGTTATTAAAAAACAATAATTTATTCGTTCTAAAATTAGTTTAAAGAATGATTTATTGAGTTGGTTAACCTGTGGTGTAGTGCTTTGCATAACACCCTTTTATGCCTTAGGTTGCAGATTCAAATCTAGCAGATTGCCCTAGGACTTTTCAATGGGAGTAAAGAATTCTTAGTTATGCCATCCTTCGAAGGCATGGTCTGGATGATTTCGAGTGGATTGACCAGTAGCTAATTTTTGTATTTATATTTTTCTTTTATTATTCTTATTTTCTTTTAAAAAATGATGAGTAAACCGTTTAGTTAATGTGCAAGGGTGATATTAAACATTGGCAATTTTTTGCCCAGTTAAACAAAAACAACGAAGGTAAGTATAGAGTAACTATAATACTTACTCTTTCTAATTTAGCACAAATTAAATCTTTGTCAAAAGCAAAGCCCTAAGCTTAAAAAAATATAGACATAACGTGATTTTTTTCATCAAGACCAATACAGATCCTAGCGACAAGTCTTATATTACAAAAAAAATCATTCAATTTTCTGTCATGAAAATTCGTCAAATTCGATGCGAGCAACACCAAAAAAGCTAGAGAGTGTCAAACGCATTACATTATTTAGGGTGGAAAAAACGTTACAAAATAAGAACTACTGATCTCCAGCCAAATGACATATCCGTGTAAAAAAGAAAAATTAAAGCTTTCTTCATTCAAACGTAAGGTTACTGATCAGAAAACATTACTGCGTGTGTATGCCAGACGTGGTGCTTCGTTATCAACATAAAATAATTTAAAAAATACCATACAACCATCCATACTCTATTAATAGGTCAGTCAAAAAAGTTGATAGATTTTTAGATATTACTACTTTCACTTACTATATATAGTAAGGGGAAGTATTGCGATCGTGAAAATTTTCGAATTCCAGTTTTCAACGGAAATACACTTTTTAGGGTCCCCTGAGTCCAAATTACCAAGTCCCGCAAAAAGGTCTGTGTGTGTGTGTGTCTGGTAACTCCCGGACGGAAACGGTAAATCCTATGAAACTGAAATTTCATATTTAAGACAACTATACGCCCGAGACGTGACAAAACTTTTTTCACCAAATTAACCAACCAGAAGAGGCACTTTATACCATGCATTTTGCACCTTTTTTCAATTTTCTCGAAAACGGTTCCGACGATTTTGATTAAACTCGCTATATCGATGTAAAAATTAATGGGCTTTCATATAATGTAGGTTTTATTTGGATAAAAATAGTCTGACAGGGCTCTAATGCCGATATTTTAAATTTTCTTCTTCTAAAGTACCTTTAATTTTGTAGATTCAATAATAATAACTAGATTATCTTGTTAACGCTGATGAAAAACCGGTAAATATATAAATTGAATAAATTCGATACCCAACTAAAGGAGAAAACAGAAAAAATATTTTTTTAATGCAATTTTTCGTTTTTGAACATAAGAGCAGTAATATACATGTATGACATACTGTTGGAAAGCTAAAGATTTTAGAAAAAATATCATCTCATTCACAAGATTTTAAAAGTTAGTAGAGAGTGATGAAATGAACATAAAACTAACTGATTATTTTAGATAATAATATAATAGATTTTTTAATGAAACACATGTTTTTATAGAAATTTAATTAATTCCTTAATAGTTTCACGTATTTTTATCATTAACTGTATTTGAAAATTCTTTCACTGATTTTAAAAATGGAGGTAAGTGAAAGTCGTGTGTTGCCCGCACCAGATTTTTACTTCTTACGATACGTTTCATAAATAGTTAAGTTGAGGTAAAATAAACAATCTGTTTAATGACATCAGTCCTTTTAGTAATATGGTCTAGCCACTTTAGATTAAGTACAGATATATCATAGTTAGTGATGGTTGGAATCTAGGAGACTCACGCAACATTCTCATTTCCTCTGGTCGTTTCAATTGACACTTCTTTCTTCGTAGTATGGATTTATAAAGAGCAAAAAAAAGCGAATTATTACCGTGGTGGAAATTCTCTAAAATGAGACTTTATATTCACTTAAGTAATTGAAAAGTTGTGCTTATGTAGTTTTATTAATAACTAGCTGGCCCGACAGACGATGCCCTGTCTGAACTATGTCATAGCGAAATGCGTGATGCGATGACCAAGGGAAAAGGGGATTCATTGTACTTACTCTTACGTATATATGAAATATATAGTAAGGGAAAGTATTGTGATCGTGAACATTTTCGGAAATGCACGTTTTAGCGTCCCCTGAGTCCAAATAACCAAGCCCCGCAAAAAGGTCAGTGTGTGTGGAGGGAGGAGAGGGTAATTCCCGGGCGAAAACAAAAAGACTTATGATACTGAAATTTCCTATGAAAATTGGATATGAGACTAATGACCTTAATCAGGCAGGTGGAGTGGAAAGGGAGAAGAGAGCCATCTACGAGAAATGCATCCCTTTCCTAAAAGAAAAGTTCCGCGAGACATTTGGCGAGAGACAGTTCTCCGTCAGAGGTCTAGGGTTTGGGTCTCGCGGAGCGATCCCTGGAAGCACAACGAGATTTTTGGAAGACCTGGGTGTTGATATAAGAGATTTCAGAAAACGTGATTTTTGACTCCCTATGGATTATCCACCATCACCTGTATGGCAATTAAATGGTGAATGTGATTGTATTTCGATTATGTAATGTGCGCACCAAAGGTCTAAATTTACAATATAGTGGTAGAGAGAAATAAAATAAAATAAAAAAGGTTCTCCCTAAAATATTACACATTTTATCTAGAAAAAAATAAATATTTCTCTTGAACAATAACTAATAATGCCTGAGCATAAAAATAACAAAAAGAAATTCCAGACCTCACAGTGAAAATGATACACTTAAATACAATTCAATCTAAAAGTAATTTTATATAACTTTAATATCTTGTTGGAAGTCCTTTGTTGTTGATTACTTCTCTTAGCGGTTTGAGATGGATTCCACGGGTTTTTGGGTAAAATCTGGGGTAATTTTCTCCCATTCTTCCAAGAGTGCCTTTTTTAAATTTTCTTTGTTTGTAATTTTATGTTTTCGAATTTCTGTCTCCAATTTTGCCCAAAATGACATTTACATCTGGTGACTGCGGTGTCTTATAACTTTGGGACAGTTATAAATTTGTATTAGAATAGGAAAAAAAAAATTGAAAATGTACGTGAAATATGTCCGACGGATTGATAAAGTATGCTGTGTTATGTAAGCAACCAGATTTATTTGGGATGCATTGCCAAATAAAAAAGTTTTCTCAGTTGTCGCATAGTTATAGGCCCGATATATTACAAAACCGTTTTCATTAAACCAGAAGATCTACTATACACCGTGCGTTTTGTACCTTTTTACGATTTTCTCAAAAACTGCTCTAACGGTTTTGATTAAACTCTTAAAACTCTTTAAAAAATATATGTGAAATTTGTTGGGCTTTAATGTGATGTAGGTTTCATTCTGATTGAATGAAACAGGGCTTAAATGCCGGTATTTAAATTTTCTTTCTCTAAAGTGCCTTTAATGTTGTAGACTTCAAAAAATTTGGAACATCAACTTATTATTATTGACAAATAACGGTTAAATTTTCAAGTTAAATGAGTGTGATAAACTAAACTAGGGGACCCTAAAATGTGTATTTCCGTTGAAAACTAGAATTCGAAAATTTTCACGATCGCAATACTTTCCCTTACTATATATAGTAAGTGAAAGTAAAAATATATTAAATATTATATAGGTATATATTTATTCATTACAAATTTAATT
This sequence comes from Piezodorus guildinii, assembly GCA_023052935.1. Lineage (NCBI taxonomy): Eukaryota > Metazoa > Arthropoda > Insecta > Hemiptera > Pentatomidae > Piezodorus > Piezodorus guildinii. The sequence goes on from CM041298.1 coordinate 71,326,102, forward strand.
TAATTTATTATATATATATATATATATATATATATATATATTATATATATAATAATATAATAAAAAAATACCGATTAAAGAGGAGGAATATCGGTTGGAAAAGTAAATGTATACCTTAATCTTTTACTTAATTAAACCAGAACCTTATCCATCACCCCAAACCTTTATCTCAATCCCTATCCAGCTCCACACGCCCTTACCACCCAACTAAAAGGTTGAAATGGCAGTGGCCCCGAGACCTCTTGTAACATGTATATTGGAGTTCTAGCTCTGGCTAGATTCTCCACTCAATGTGCTATACGTTTGAGGATTGTATATACAGTAGCACACAGTGAAATGATACACCATACAAACTTCACAAAATGTTCATTAATAATAATAATGTACAATAATATATTTTTTTAAAAAAGGTTCTCCCTAAAATATTACACATTTTATCTAGAAAAACATAAATATTTCTCTTGAACAATAATTAATAATGCCTGAGCATAAAAATAACAAAAAGAAATTCCAGACCTCACAGTGAAAATGATACACTTAAATAAAATTCAATCTAAAAGTAATTTTAATATCTTGTTGGAAGTCCTTTGTTGTTGATTAAGCGGTTTGGGATGGATTCCACGAGTTTTTGGGTAAAATCTGGGGTAATTTTCTCCCATTCTTCCAAGAGTGCCTTTTTAAAATTTTCTTTGTTTGTAATATTATGTTTTCGAATTTCTGTCTCCAATTTTGCCCAAAATGACATTTAAATCTGGTGACTGCGGTGTCTTATAACTTTGGGACAGTTAAATGTACGCCATTCTTTCACTATCAACGAAGAATGCTTGGAGTCATTATCTTTGTAAAAAGTAAATATAACTTTTAATCCAAGTTTTTCAGCACTTACCTTCAGATTTTGCCTTAATATATCCACATATATAAATAAATAATAAGGAATTTTGCTCGGAAAATGCTTCTCCAGGTTTTCTCCAAACGCATCCACGTCCATCCGACCAAAAATGTTAAATTTGCTTTCATCAGCAAAAAAAAAACTTTTTCCAAAACATTTCCATAACAATCACAAAATAATATAATAAAATTGTCTTAGAAACTGATAGCACAGAAGACACTGAAAGCCTGGATAGAACTAAAACGGATTAAAAACAATGAGTGGTGTAAACAATGGCAACATGAGTGGTGTATCATTTTCACTGTGAGATAGGTCAAAGCTTTGTTATCCTGTTATGTAGCTTTATTTAATCCATTGCTAATGTTTGAGAGCTAGGCAAGTTAATCTGTAATCCAGAATGTATTCTCATTCCATATACACTTATAGGTCATATAAAAATAAACGCAATAAGTTATTTTTGACATATTTATAGAAATATAGTAGGTGTATCCTTTTCACTGTGAGCTACTGTAGGTATGAGTGACTTCTAGACTTGTAAATGTTTTATAAATTGTATATTATTTTATAGTTTTGTAAATCTTTTGTGGATGAAGTATGAATTAGGGGTGGGCATAATCGAATGATCGGACTTCGATGATTTAAATAATCGAATGATCGAATGATTAATATGCATTCTGAGAGACGATATGCTTTAATTCCCTCTCTAGGCTGAGCCTAGGTGCAAATATACATATAATTTATGTGATGAACAAAAAAAAAAAAAAAAAATCAACAATTGAGACGTTGATTTCCAAAAGGTACTAAAGGACATTTTTTACGAAACTGATTTTTTTACATATTTGTATTCTCATCACTTTTTGTAATCTAAATCTTTATTTTATTTTATCTAATGAGCTCTAATGAGGGAGTGATTTAGAAATTCGGCCATTTTCTAAAAGTGTTAATTACACATTTACTTCGTTCAATTCATACTAAAAAATTTCATTCCAAAACTTTAATATGATGTAATTAATATAGTAAACATACACTTCTAGATTTTAATGCAAAAAGACCGAAATTAGGTAGTTTAATAATAAAGTAATGAGAGATTTTCGCGCTTCCTGTAAAATTTCCTAGAATGGATATAGTACCTTTTGGAAATCAACGCCTCAATTATGTTCCAATGATCATTCGTTTCTCCAAACCGATTAATCCGATAATCGATTAATTCGAATGATTGAAATAATCGAATGATCCGATAATCGTCATTCGATTATGCCCATCCCTAGTATGAATGTTGTACTTGATCACTATTATAAATGGCCTAATTAGAATTTTTTTTTTTTAATTCTATTTTTTATCCTAATTAGTCGTGTGTCTAGATTTTTATATTTAAATTTTTATGGCAATTTTAAACAATAAGACGTATAATATTAAGTAATTTGGAGGAGCTCAGAATAAGGGTTGTTGTACAACTGATGTTTATTCTTACCACCAGTGGTTTTACCTCGTTTTTTTAGATATGAGGTATAATTTATTAAAGGAATTGGTAACTAATAATGGGTAGCAGGTTTGTTTCAACTCATTTTATCATTATACATGCTTACCCAATGTAAATTTTTGTAAAAAGATTAAGATAGTCTACAACACATGAGATAAAAAATAAGACCTACCTTCATAGTTGTGGTATTCAACGAGATTAAGAGCTTCCCTTAGCTTAGTCTTATCTCGAACCAGGCTTAGAGTTAGGATTCATGAATTCGTCAGTAAATCAGGACGTTAGAATTGCAAATGCCTCACAAGTCAGAAAAATAAAATTTACATATATTTTTCTCATTCATTGTAAATGTGATATATTCTTATATATATAAAAAAAAAACTTTTAAAAAGTCGAATTCAGTATAGCGTTCTTCAATATTTCAATTTATATCACATTAATATCATGAAATCGTGTTCTCTTGTTCGATAAAGTTAGCATATTCTAAAAATTCTGGTGCGCGAAACACACGACTTTCACTTACAACCTTTGTTAAAATCGATTAAAGTATTTTCAAAATCAGTTAGAGTTAAAAATGAGTGAAACCAATAAAAAATTAATTAAATTGAATTTCTATAGAAATATGTGTTTTATTAAAAAATCCATTGTATTATTATCTGAAAAAATCACTTAGTTTTATCAACTTTTCATCACTCTCTATTAACTTTTAAAAGCTTTTGTATAAGATAATATTTTTTTTTTTTAATTTTTAGCTTTCAAACGGTATATCATACATGTATATACTTTTCTTATTGTTACGGGCTACGGGGTGTGAGAAATGAACTACTCCAGTTTACAAATCACAAATATTTATTAAATACAGAAAGCACAAATACAAAAGGTTTACTAACCACTATTCTACTGTAATAATTGAATTACTAGCTTAACTACTATAAAGTCTACATATAAAATCAGGTATTCCTAACAAATAAACTACTTACGTAAATTTATACAATGTGCTAGACTTATTCTAAAACTTACAACTATAAATTACATATAAACTACAGTCTTCTAATTTCCCACCGACCGGTTATCACAATACTGACACACAGTTCCACTACACTGTCACACTGTCACGAACGGTTCACTGTCACTGTTCACTGATACATCACAGATGCTTGTTGAGCCGGATTAAGACTGACTCACCCAGGCGTAGTGGACCGGTATTTGTACCACCACCGAATCTTCTAGACCCGGGCGGCAGGTAAGGCGGGTGGGCCGTTCCAGGCACTTCGAGGACTGTCCAGGTCCAGAAGTCTCTAGCCACATCTAGACCCTCCAGGCGGGGTCCACCCGTCATTGTCTTGACTTGTAGCATTATGTTCAAAAACAAAAAATTGCATTAAAAAATATTTTTTTTTCAGTTTTCTCCTTTAGTTGCTTTTTAAATTCGCTCAACTTGCATATTTAGCCGTTATTTATCAATGCTGACAGGATAATATGGTTATTTTTATAGAATCTACAAAATTAAAGATACTTTAGAGGAAGAAAATTTAAAATATTGGCATTTAAGCCCTGTCAGACTATTTCAATCAGAATGGAACCTACATGATATTAAAGCCCGGCCAATTTTACATCGATATAGCGAGTTTAATCAAAATCGTTTGAGCCGTTTTTGAGAAAGTCGTAATTAGGTGAAAAATTCATGGTATATTAAATAAATTTAAGAATTTTTAAATACATGTAGAGATAAAAATAAATTGTTAAAGAATTAATTAAATCAATTTCAATAGAAACATGTGTTTTATTAAGTAATCTATTATATTTTTATCTACAACAATCAGTTCGTGTTTGGGGTAATCACCTCCAACTCAATGTCAAGATGATCACACTAGGCCCCGCTTTGCTTCTTTGACAGGCCGCTAGTTAGCAGCAAGGTCAACATTAATTTCCCTTTTCAGGAACCAGTTTTATCGGCTTTTCATCACTCTTCATTACCCTTTACAATTCCGTGTATCAGATAATACATTTTCTAAAATCTTTAGCTATCCAACGGTATATTATACATCTATATTACTATTCTTGCGTTCATAAACACAAAAATTGCATAAAAAAATATGTTTGCACTTCTCTCCTTCAGTTGTTTGTCGAATTCGCTCAACTTTGATATTTAGCCATCCATGCTATTAAGATGATATGGCTGATTTTTTGGAATGTACGAAATTTAAGGCAGTCAAGCCGTTTTTGAGTAAATCGTAAAAAGGTGCAAAAGGCATGGTATAAATTGGCTCTTCTGGTAAGCTCATTTTAATGAAAAAAATTTTGTCACGTCTCGGGCGTATAGTTATAAATTGGCTCTTCTGGTTAGTCGATTTTGATGAAAAAGTTGCTGTAACATCTCGGGCGTATAGTTGTATTAAAGGTGAAATTTCAGTTCCCTACGAATTTTCGCTTTTTGCGCTAGACTTACCCACAGACACACAGACCATTTTTCGGGACTTGGTTATTTGGACTCAGGAAGCCCTAAAACGTGTATATCTGTTAAAAACTGGAATTCAAAAATTTTCAAGATCGACACACTTCTCCATACTATGTATTTCATAAAGTGAAAGTAAAAAGGTTAAGGTATACATTTACTTTTATACATCGGTTTCAACCGATATTCCTCCTTTTTTAGTGGTATTTTGCTCGCTCAAAATGGAAGAGAAAAAAATGCTTTGTCATTTAATGATTTTTTTATGCAAACTGGCTCAAACCAGTGACGCTGATAGAGAATGATAGAGGTCTCTTGGATTCTGCTTGGATTAATGTTTTGTTTTTTTTGTTTTTTTGATCATGGGTGGTTATTTATTATATATTTTTATTATTACTATAAATAAATAAATAAATATATATAATATATATATATATATATATATATATATATATATAATAAATTTAATTAAATTTGTAATGAATAAATATATACCTATATAATATTTAATATACTTTTATATATTGTTGTTAGTTCTCGACTGTTGATAATTTAAGAGTTCTGCGGGTCTTGAGGTTAAGTCAATAATTTAGTGATTGTGTTTAGGCTATCTTTAGAGGGGATTCATTGCCCTAACAATGGAAAAACAAAACGAAATCGTAAAGTGTATATACAACAATAAGGAGATTACATTATTGTTACAGTGAATAGATATATAGTAGTTAAATTGGAAATACATCTGATTGGAATTTTTAGTAGTCCAGCAGAGTATATTAATTCTCTTGTCACTTAGAAACAAAAAAACAATGTAAAATCATCATTTGGTCACTTTATTTAGGGGCATGTACAGGTAAATTTTTTTTTTGCTACGAAGATAATCATTAAAACTACATTATGGGGTACGCAATTAGCACCATTCCGAGTGGTAATAGTCATCTGTACGTCAAATAATTCCTGAGGTAAACAAAGTAATCAAATTGTTTGTTGTAAATCTAACTAAAGCTGGGAAGCACACATTAAATATTTACAATCGGAGTGCAGACAATTCAATTGCTGTGCAGTGGCCTGACGTGTTGACTTGTTAAGCACCCAATCAGCGCCGGCTGCCCGTCAACCTGACAAAGTAATTGGCCGATCCTCTGTCTTCTTGGACCAATCAGCTATGAGGTAGATAATGAGAATCCCTTTGTTCCTATTGGTCCATTGTGGCAGCTTCTATCTTCACACCTAATTAGCATTTTATTATCGACCGCTTTGAGTGGAATCCTTTCTTGGATCATTCTTCAGGGTAGTTAAATACTATTTTTAAATTAAAAGATGTCAATAAATTGATAATTTTGAAACGCTAGAAATATTTCTAAAGAAAATTCTGTTAGGAGACAATTAAAAATGCTGTCTACACATTACATATAAGTTCCTGACACAGGAGTGCATCAGACCTCCACACATATATAAGCAGGAATTTCAAAAACTACAAGTTAGACTCGGTGTTGCTGATTACGTATATACTGATGGCTCTAAGAGTTCCTTAGGTGTGGGAGCATCGGTCGTGTGTGAGGGCAGACAACATCTATTTTCCCTTTCTCCACTCTGTAGCAACTATACCGCAGAACTAGTTGAAATTTATAAAAGTTTAAATGTAATTTACCCTACTAAGACAACCAGGATTATTTGCACAGACTCCTTATCGGCCCTGCTCAGCTTGAAGCGCCTTTTCTCTACCGGCTCTCTTATTCAAAATATTTTATTATCATTGCAGTCCACAATAGTTTCTAATAATTCAGTTTTTTTCGTCTGGGTACCGAGCCACTGCGGTATAGTTGGCAATGAACTCGCAGATCGTGCAGCCAAAGAAGCAATAACAGATGGCATTCCCTTTACTGGGGTGCCTGTTGCGACTATGTCTCTATCATCAAGCAGCGGATTCGGTCGAAGTGGGGACAGATTTGGCATGACACTACTGACAACAAATTAAGGGAAATAAGAAGGGACGTCTCCCATTGGCATTCGTCTCTACGACAAAAGCGAAGGAAAGAGGTTATTCTGGCGCGCCTGCGTATTGGACACACCCGACTAACTCACGGACATCTCATGGCACGGGAACCTCCTACGGACTGCCCAACATGCGGTTGCCCAATCTCTGTTAAACACATTTTGACAGAGTATAGGGCTTATGATACTCACAGAGCACATATTGCAATTGACACTGACTTACCAACCGTTATGTTGCAAAAACATAACTTTAAGTATTTAATGAAAAAAGGCTTTTATGTCTTTATTCATTTGCTCGGTCAATGGTAGCAAGTAAATACTTATTTATAATGTTACCTATGCTATGGATGAACTCTCATGGAAGTCTAACGATAATGTGAGGAAAAACCATACAGATGAACGAGATAAAATCACGTTTATAGGGTGGGATCACTTGTAGCTGGGTGGCTAGCATAACAGCCTCCTATGCCAAAGGTCACGGGTTCAAACCCGCAGGTGGTCCAAGGATTTTTTAATGGGAGTAAAAAATCCTTAGTTATGCCGTCCTTAGGTGAGAACGTTAAAAGGTGGTCCCAAGCCTGTGCGATGTCAGGTACTCGTCAAAGATCCCTATCCTAATAAAACCTGGATAGGAAAAATTTAGGACTCCCACTGTAGCATCGTCCGATTGCCACAGTAGCATAAAGTGACGTATAATAAATAAACAAACAAACATTCATAGGGTCACCTTAACAAACAAACATTCTATGGCAAAGGTCATGGGTTCAAACACCGCAGATGGTTCTATGATTTTTTTTAAGGAAATTAAAAATCCTCGGTCATACCGTCGGAGAAGACGTAAAATGGTGATCACGATCTCAGGTACTCGCTAAAGATCATTATCCTAATTAAACCTAAACAGAGAAAATTTATGACTCCACTGTAGTATCGTCCAATAAGCCGAATGAATTGTAAAAAAATCACATTCACAACGTTGGCCAGGGTTCAAATGTTAGCACTGAATCTTAAACAGAACAGGTCTTAAGTGGTACAATTTTGGTTTATTATTTTTAATAATAAACCTTTGTAATCGACCAAAAAAATAAATAAATAAATAACCACTCCTAAAAATTTGAGAGCTTACGTTTCAAGATGCGTAAAATCCGAATAATGAATAAAAAAAAATCCGTTTCTCCAAATAAATACTAAACATTTAAAAAGAAAAATGAAAATATAATCATTTAATTTAGTTTACAACTAGCTTAGATATTGTGTTTTGAAATTAGTGGTAGTGTTATGATATGATACTATGAATTAGTGCTTTTCATATTACTTAATTGCCTATCAACAGCCATATAAACAGTCATACCCTAATATTGTTATTTGGAAATAATAAACCATTGTGTAATAATTTGCAGCGTTTTGAAATATTGTATGGAAAATGGTATTATGTTATTTATTTATTTTTTTATAGACCACGCAAATATCATTTTCTCCCAACTTTGCCCACACATTCCTCTCTCTTCCTCTCCCTCAACCCCTTCTTCATTCTTTTTAACTGCACTCTTCTTTCCTCCTCGCTCCATACTCTCCCCTTTTTCACCTCTTTGGCACTCACAAGGACCTTTATCTTCCCCAATTTTTCCCTATATTCATCTTTATTTAGACAATCCTGATTTGAGATTCCAAATTTTACTGTTTCTTTCCTTATCTGCTGAATATAACCTCCCCCCCCCCCCCATCCGCTTCATATCCCCACATTTTTCCAAAGATCTCCTTATTTATTCTGCTCGGGCTCATCCTTACTATATGCCCATAGAAACATAGCCTCCTTAACCTAATGTCCGTTTCCAGGTCACCCATTTCTTTGTTTATACAAGTATCTTACCGGCCCATAAATCCTCCTCAAAATCTTCCTCTCAATTCCCTAAGATAGGAAGAGCTCACCATTCCATACAGAATAACCGGTTTGAAAACCGTGTTAAGAGTGTCTTATTTTCCCTCTTCTTGGAAGAACTTTTTTACAGTATAGGCTACTGGTGGCAAAGCTGAGTATTTCCATCTTGACCAGCTTCTCCTCCTTTTTAGTTTTTATTGGACTCATTATGTTTTTTTTTATGATTTATTATAAGAATCATTTTTACTTTCACGTACTATATATAGTAAGGGGAAGTATTGCGATCGTGAAAATTTTCGAATTCCAGTTTTCAACGGAAATACACATTTTAGGGTCCCCTGAGTCCAAATAACCAAGTATAAGCAAGAAGGTCTGTGTGTGTGGTAACTCCCGGGCGGAAACGGTAAATCTTATGAAACTGATATTTCATATTTAAGACAACTATACGCCCGAGACGTGACAAAACTTTTTTCATCAAAATGAGCTTACCAGAAGAGGCACTTTATACCATGCATTTTGCACCTTTTTTCGATTTTCTCGAAAACGGTTCCGACGATTTTGATTAAACTCGCTATATCGATGTAAAATTTAATGGGCTTTAATAACATTTAGGTTTCATTAGGATTAAAATGGTTTGATAGGGCTAAAGTGCTGATCTCTTCCCCTAAAGTACCTTTAATTTTGTTAATTCTATAAAAATGACTATATTATCTTGTTACCACTGATGAAAAACAGGTAAATATATAAATTGAATGAATTCGATTCTCAACTATAGGAGAAAACTGAAAAAATATATTTTTAATGCAATTTTTTGTTTATGAACATAAGAACAGTAATATACATGTACGATATACCGTTGGAAAGCTTGAGATTTTAGAAAAAATATTATCTCATACACAAGCTTTTAAAAGTTAATAGAGAGTGATAAAAAGTGATTGTTTAAGATAGTAATATAATAGATTTTTTAATAAAACACATGTTTCTAAATAAATTCCATTTAATTAATTCTTTAATGGTTTCACTCGTTTTTTATCTCTAGCTGTATTTGAAAATTCTTTAATTGATTCATAAAAACGGAGGTAAGTGAAAGTCGTGTGTTGCCCGCACCAGATTTTTATTATTTTGTTTTAAAACACGTGGCTTTGGAATTCAAAATTTACATATAAAGAGTATCTAATAAATTTCCAGTCATATTTTGGGAGCAGATACTAGACATTGAGAGAAAAAAAAACACATCATATGACCAATAGTCCGATTCTCAACTCAAATTTTTAAGTTATCCATGTTTTTCATCAGATAAACTCGAACATTAACAGTGGAATCGTTGCCAAGCTTGTAAAAAGGTTTTTCTAAACTTGTGTGCTAAACATTTAGAGCCTAATTTTGATCAACAATGAATGGCCTTAACAATGCTCCTTTTAATTTCATGAGGGCGACCAGACCGTTGAGCATCATTGATGTCAAAATCCAAAATATCCTGAATGAAATCATGTACTAATTTTGACAGGTGCGTTCGGTTAAGGCATCATCATTCCCATAAACACTACAATACACTAAAAATGTTTCTATAACCTTCTGCACCACGCTAACTTTTTAAAAGATAATAATACAAAATATACCGATGATAAATGATATTTTCTTCCATATTCACAGTGCAATAGCAAACACAATACTAAACTAGTTTCAATAACAGTTAACAGACAGTTTTTGACATATTACAAACATGATAAACAATCCATTTTATGGATTAATTCATCAGGTAAGAAGTGAAAACTGAAAGTACTTATTTGCTAATCCAATTTTTATTAGTATAAACTAAAGTTTATCGTTAATTGAAATGTAAACTTCCTCACATATTTCCATAGGGAGTAAATGTTGGTAGTGTACTTCAAGCAGACTATTTTTTAAAAATATATATTAATATTTTATAGTCTGTAGTTGATCATGCTGCGAAATCACCCGTCTCAATTTTCTTGATTACGCCTTACGGTGACACCTTAATTATTACGAAACTTTTTGAAATATTTGTGATAAATATTGAAAAAATTAGAGATATCTAATATATCATTTAAACTAGGAAATCCTAGAAGAAGTTAAAATAAAAAGCAGTTACCGAGAGACTTTTGGACAGCCCTTAGACTGTTACGGCGCTATCGATTCCATAGGGCTTTCCCAACCTTATAACTATTTCCTCAAACTCAGTACTATCTGCAATATTATAGATAACATGAAGAAACAGGGGGAAATGTCACATTCTATTTGATTCTCGTATCTCCGTGTGGATAGTAAAAGATAAAGTTCCATTTCTCGGAACGAAATTATCAGAGAAGTACGAGAAATCCAACACAAGCAAAATTCGAGGGGTTCGCTATGATAAGAATTTAAATGGCAAACCAAGTTTAAAGGTTGATGAACTTAAACATTTGTTACAAAACGAGAGGAAACCGCTAAGCAAAAATACTGCTGTAATTAATTATTTATTAGAAATGATACAAACTAGAGGTAATTAGGCCGAAAGAACGCTCAGCCGCTACATCTTTTCCATAATTTTTGGGTACCCACCTTATAGAGGTTGGGTTTCTCTAAACCAATGGTCGGCCTTCGGCTGAAACAACAATAAATAATTATCCTGCTCCAGCCAGGTTGTAATCCAGGGCTGTATAACAGATTAGAACACTAAGAACAAGATCCCAACGACCGGAATATATAACGTTGAATTATAAAAACCTAAACATTTTCTTCAAAGAAAAAATTTATTTATTTTATTAGATTTGTTAAAGAAAAAAAAAGACTTAAATTTCTTGGATCTTGACGTAAAGGATTAACCATTAAAAGTTCCTAGCTTTATCGATTTTTTTTTTTTTTTTTGGCTAGTAATTATTTTATTATTATACTCATCTTATTATGTATGTATACATATAATATAACGTCCTTAGTAGCTCTAATTAAGTTAGAATAAATGTGTTTGGGTTTTAAATGTATTTAACCCTGTATTTACACGGAAATGGTTATATACAACGCGTGATAACATTTCTCTTGGAATACCGTTATCAACCCCTTGATAAAAATGTAAAAAAAAAAGTTTCGATAAAAAATAACTTATTTAAAAACGCTGCAAATTATTAAAAGGTGATTTATTATTTCAAAATAACTATATTAGGGTATAAATGTTTATATTATAAAAAGCACAACTGCTAATTTCAAAACGCTATATCTCTGTTATTTCTGAACCGATTTCTAATTTTTTTTATTTGTATTTATTATTTAATTTGGACAAACAGATTTTATTTGTATTCGTGTATTCGCGTTCTATATATCTTGAAATGTAAGCACTAAAATTTTGAGGGAGGTTTATTTTTTATTTTTTGATATGTTACAAAGTTTCATTATTGACGATGATGAACCAAAATCAGTTACACTAGGCTTCTTTATTATTTCCCTATCTTTTATTTCGGTTTTTTTATTCAAATAATTTAAATAAAATTCCTGATTCCAGAAAACATTACATTTATTCTTTACTATGAGTAATAACCGAACTTTCAGGGTATCACATATACTTTAAGTCGTGGCTCGACCTTATAAATAGATTTTTTTTTTAATCTTTGTAATTTTTCTTTATCTGTAATAAAAACAGTTTTGGGGAAATTACGTTTATTATAATTTATGGCTTGACTATATATATTATATATAAATATATATATATATATATATATATATATATATATATATATTTCCATTATTTTTCTTTTCCTTTTTTCTATTCTATAATTAATAGTATGGATTCTAAAACTATAGATTTTTATCTATATCTTCAACATTAACGGTGTTACCGGTGTATATAAAGGCAATTTTTTTTTTTATTTTTTTTTTTTTTTTTTTTTTTTTTTTTTTGTTTATCGCACTTTACTGATTCTAAAACTCTCTGCATATTTTTGTCATTTTCAAAAATTACTAAATTACGGGCGTATCTATGGGTAAAATTTCAATTTTTTTCCTTTTTTCTCTTTTTTTATAATTATTCGCTGTTTCTTGGTTAAAAAAAAAAAAAAAAAAAAAAAAAAAAAAAAAAAAAAAAAAAAAAAAAAAATCAATACAGATCAGCTGATGCGCTCGATGATAACAGTCATACGTTACTTCGTCTCTCAGATTTTTGCTTTTTTCAGTAGGAATCCGCTTGAGTTCAGTCTGGAAAACATCACTAGACCTCAGGAATACTACAGCAGTGAATATTGGAGAAATTCCGGTAAGCAAAGTTATAATTTACTTTGTACAATCACGAAAAAGTGAAAGGAGGGTCACTGATCAGCTGATTGCCGCTAGCTCGGCAAGCTCGAGCTTGCTTTTATTTTCCTTATCTTTCTTTTATTTATTTTTTTTCCTTCTTATTCTTATTCCATTATATATTTATTCCTATTTATTTTTTTTAATCAATGCGATATTTTCATCAAGTGATGTCCTCGAAAGTTACAAGTAAAAGATCTAGATCTGCAGGTTCAAACTCGTCTCCCACAAAACAGAGACCTCGCCGTGATAATAATAAAAAAATGATTCCACCAGCGACTGCTTCAGCTACCTCTTTAGGATCTGAACCACAGCCTAGCACATCATCACAAAGGGTTATCTGAAGAATCGCCGTTTTTTACACCGAACCCATTTCAGATCCTTCAAATTGAAAAAGAATCAATGGAATCTTCTCCTATACCAAAAGAACCACAACCTCCACCAATATTTGTTAAAAATATTAAAAACTTTCAACTACTGTGTGTGCATCTAAATAAATTAACCGATCCTAACAGTTATTATTGTATAAGTAGAACCAGTGATACTAAAATATCCCCGACTACCGCCGAAACCTACAGAAAAATAGTAAAATATCTGACGGAGACCAAAGCTGATTTTCATACATATCAGTTACGCCAGGAGAGAGCTTTAAGGGTTGTAATTAGAAACCTACACCCTTCGACACCAGCAGCAGCTATCCAAGAAGAACTGACGGAGATAGGCTATAAAGTGCGGCAAGTCACCAACGTCCTAAAAGATAAAATTCCACTGCCTCTATTCTTTGTGGACTTGGAGCCATCAGCAGGAGTCGAAAAAATTTATGACCTCAATAGATTATACTATACTAGTGTAAGAGTTGAAAAACCTTACACTAAGAAAGAAATAGTGCAGTGCCACAATTGTCAGGCATATGGTCATACTAGAAGTTATTGTCACCACATACCACGCTGTGTGAAATGCGGTGAACAACATAAGTCAGAAGAATGTACAAGGCCAAGATCAACACCCGCTGTTTGTGCTCTGTGCCTCAAGGACCACCCGGCTAGCTACAAGGGATGTCAAATCTACAAGAACCTCAAAAGCAGATACCAGAAGCCTCAGAATCTGGATGAAACAGCTGAACCGATCAGAAGCAGAAGACAACCTTCAAAAACAATTGATTCCAATGTTACATTTGCCCATCTACTTGGAGGTGGGAACCAGAACAAAGAGGCCGAGGCCCTGCCGGAACAACGCACACTTCAAAATCCTCAAACCGTTCCACAACCAGCTATTCCTCAAAATTTACCCAACCCTCAAAAACCTCATCCAAATCAAATGTCTCATATTCCTCCTCCATCAAATGTCTCAGACCTTACAAGTTTGATGACATCCTTCATCACTGAAATCAAATCCCTCGTTATGCCGCTAATATCACTACTTACTAATCTTGTATTAAACTTAATCCCTTCCTTAAAAAATCCTTAAATGACTTCACCTAACTCCTTATCCATTCTCCTATGGAATGCGAATGGTGTTAGAAATCATACTGACGAACTTACAGCTTTATTGCAAGACAAAAACGTTGACGTAGCACTTATTACTGAAACTAGACTAACCACTAAACAGTTCTTCAAAATACCTCAATACGTAACATACCGTACTGACCACCCAGACGGCAAAGCCCATGCCGGTACTGCTGTCATTGTGCACCAGTCCCTCTCTCATCACTTACTCCCACTTCCTACCTATGATTTCCTACAAACCACAGCCATAGTAATCAAATCTTTTTCCTTTCCGGTAACCCTTACATCAGCATATTGCCCTCCCAAACACTCCATTTCCAACACCGAATTTGTATCCTTTCTAAATTCCTTAGGAAATCATTTCATTCTGGGTGCAGACTTAAATGCTAAGCATCAACAGTGGGGTTCGAGAACCACGAATTCTCGTGGACGAAATTTGCTGTCTGCACTCAACTCCCGTCATTTCAATCTCCTACCTCCTGATTCCCCTACCTACTGGCCAACCGATCCCAACCGTAATCCTGACATCCTTGACTTCTTCATTCACAGCGGATTAGGCTCCCTCAACTTATCTGTAACTCGACTTGATGAACTATCCTCAGACCATAGTCCACTGATCCTAAAAGTATCTCTCACTCCAATTCCAAAACCTATCCCACCGTCATTTATCCGAGGCCCTGTCAACTGGAACCTATTTCGCCAAATCCTGACCGATAATATTAACCTCAGAGCGACCCTCAAAACCCCAGAAGACCTTGACGATTCCGTCTACTCCTTCACCACCGCCATTCAGCAAGCTGTCTGGACTGCCTCCTCTCCTAAGCACTCCAATATAACTCCTCACCAAAACCATTTGCCTCAACACCTTAAAGACCTAATCCATGCAAAACGCCGTGCCAGATCATTATGGCAGCGCACCCGACACCCAACAGATCGCCGCTCCTATAACTTCTATTGTAGACAATTGAAGCAGGAGTTGGCGACCTTCCGTTCCCAGTCCTTTAATTCCTACCTCTCCTCTCTGTCAGCTAGTGACAATTCCCTGTGGAATGTCACGAAGAAGATTTTAAAATCCCATCAAGTTTCCCATCCTCTCCGGCGTGGTGATGACTCCTGGGCTGCGTCTGATGAAGATAAAGCCGAGGAATTCGCCACACACCTCTCCAAAGTATTCACTCCTCACCCGGAATCCCAAAGCAATCATACCGCAGCAGTACAAGACTTCCTTTTGTCACCAATACCTCTTTCCCTACCTCCTAAAGCTATTAATCCCTCTGAGGTTAAATATCTTCTCCAGAAACTGACCCTCCGTAAATCTCCTGGACATGATCTCCTTACCCCCCAGATCCTCCGTCAACTTCCGCAGAAAGCTATTATATTCCTAACCTATATCTACAACTGCATCCTACGCACCACCTATTTTCCTCTCTTGTGGAAACATTCCACAATCATTCTCTTCCTAAAACCAGGTAAACCTTCCAACAACACTTCATCTTACAGACCTATTAGTCTACTCCCCATCCTCTCAAAAGTCTTTGAAAAACTCCTTCTAAAACGAATCCTGCCTATATTAGAATCACAAAATCTTCCTTCCCATCAGTTTGGTTTCCGTGCTCATCATTCCACTGTTCAACAAGGACTCCGAGTTGTAGACCATATTTCCTCAGCCCTTGAATGCAAAGAGTATTGTTCTGGTGCGTTTCTGGACATAGCGCAAGCTTTTGACCGGGTATGGCACACCGGATTACTCTTCAAGCTTAAAACGCATTTACCCCAGTCTCTATACCTCATTCTACGATCCTATCTCTCAAACCGCTCCTTCCGAGTTCGCTGTGGTGTAGAATTTTCTAACTTTTATCCCATTGAGGCCGGTGTTCCTCAAGGCAGCGTCTTGGGACCCGTCCTCTACATCCTTTACACTGCTGATATTCCTAATCATCCTGACACCTTTCTGGCAACATTTGCAGATGACACCGCCATCCTATCATCCAATTCCGATCCTGAAATAGCATCCTTAAGCCTGCAAAGACACCTTTGTCTTATCGAGGACTGGTGTAATGCTTGGCGTATTAAGGTCAATGAAAGCAAATGCACCCACGTCACCTTCACCCTTCGACGCAAATCCTGTCCAATGGTTCATTTCAATTCCATACCGCTTCCTTCCTCAGACACAGTCCGGTATCTTGGCTTACTACTAGACAAAAGATTGACGTGGAACCCACATACAAGACTTAAACGAAAAGAACTCAACAGACGATTCGGACAGTTATACAGACTACTAAACAGAAAATCTAAGCTTACAGTTGACAACAAATTATTACTTTACAAGACAATACTGAAGCCAATCTGGACTTACGGACTTGAACTGTGGGGGACAGCTAAACGTTCTAACATCAAACGCATTCAATCCTTTCAATCCAAAGTCCTGCGAATAATAGTAAATGCTCCTTATTATGTATCCAACTATACCTTGCACCACGACCTTAATGTTCAATTTATTTCAGACCTAATTCCATCCAAATTTTCCAAACTCCACCAGAACCTCATTCATCATCCTAATCCTCTAGCTCAATCCCTATCCAGCTCCACTCATCCATACAACCCACCTAGAAGGTTGAAACGGCAGTGGCCCCGCGACCTTTTGTAAATATATTGGAGTTCTAGCACTGGCTAGATTCTCCACTCATGTGCGGTGTGATTGTGGCTGTGGCGCCCTCACTTAGCTTCCGCTGGCTCTCACCAGTGATGCGGCTGAGAGGGAGGCGCTGGGATCCTTTGGGCTCTGCTTGTCCTTCCACAAGTGGGGGGACAAGCCCCGTCCGGGGTTCCCGAGCTGATTGTAAATATTGTACATAGGTATGAATGAGACATGTTTAGTTTATTTATTTGTTAACTTCATTTATTTGTATTTATTTTGTCTATAAATTTTGTTATTGTATACGTTTTTTTTATTTTGATTTTATTTTATGTAATTTGACTTTCCTTTTGTTTATATTGTAAATATTGTATGATTGAGATCCTGTAGCTCTATTATTATTGTCTATTATGACAAATTGTAATATATACGAATAAAAAAAAAAAAAAAAAAAAAAAAAAAAAAAAAAAAAAAAAAAAAAAAAAAAAAATCAATATATTTTTCTCTATCTTCATAAATAAGTGAGTTATTGAATTAAATCACTTCTCATCAGCCGCTATTTTAAAACTAATCCACTCATATCAACGTCCAAGTGTTAGGGTCATTATTGGGAGCCCTAGTATTTTTTTATTGAATTAAAAAAAAAAATTGTTCAGTAGTTTCCGAAAAAAACCGCACAAACGGCGGACAAACGGATTTTTTAATATTCGTTCTTGTGTTCTACGTATCTTTGAAACGTAAACCTTAAATTATTGAAAATAATGAACCAAAAACACAAATATAATGTTAAAATATAAAAGTTCTTCCTCCGTGTGACATAGGGAACTAACATTAATGGTTGAACTAATTAAATTACTAACTGGACATATGGAACTAAAAGGAACTTCGAGTTACTCATTAATTGGAAGAGAAAAAGGTAGTTTTTGGGATTTAAAGCAAGCTCTATTATAAACTAAAGCTGCTTCAAAGCGCTTTAAAGTGAATTTTCTGTATAAATTCTATGCTGGATCTTTTCATTGAATTATTTAGAATGTAAAGATTTTTATTATTATTTTCAATAATGAACCTTTGCAATTGGCCAGAAATAAATTACCCTCCCTACCTCACAAAATATAAGGTCTTATGTATCCAGAAAGTTTACATTGTTTTTTTTTTTTCAAAATTTCGCACTTAAATACCTGGGAATCCGATCATGATCATTTCACCTTGGAGTTGATATCAGCCGATTAAAAATGATTTAATATAATAAATCAGTTATTTTTGAAGTTGGAGTAAAATTTTGTGAGTTTTTAATACCAAGAAACCGTGAATAATTATAAAAAAAGAAAAATAATTGAGATTTTACCCATAGATACGCCCATAACTCATTTGTTTTCGAAGAAAAAGAAAACACTTCTATAGTTTTAGAATCAGTAAATCGTTATTAATTTTAAAACAAAAAAAAAAAGAAAAGAAAAAAAAATTTAAATTTCACTAATATACATACCAATAGCTCAGTTTTTTTTTAAAATGGAGAAGAAATTCTATATAATTTTAGAATCATTTAAACGCGACAAACTATTAAAATGATTTAATATAATATCTCAGTTTTAAAGATGAAGTAATATTTTATAAGAGTTTTCTAGCCTAGAAAGCGTTAATAATTATAAAAAAGGAAACAAATTGAAATTTTGCCCATAGATACGTCCATAACTCAGTTATTTTCAGTTTATTCTAATTTATTTTATTATTCTTAAAATAAAAAAAAATAAAAAAAATCTTACCTATTTACAGAAATATAAACAGGTATAATGTAATATAGTTAATTGTTATTATAATAAATCATTAAGGAATCATTGTTAACATTTTGTCCAAATGTAAATATGTGAATAAAGTTTATTTTTATTTTATTTTTTATTAAGGAATAAATTGCAGTATTTTTTTAAATTTCTGGTATAGTTAGAAAATAACCTTAATGGATGAATAGCCCTAATCAGTGTCAAAACCTGATACAAAAAGACCTGTGACGATCATGATGTATTTAATAGAGTTACAAACATACAGCTGGTGGGAGCGAATTAGAATGGATTTGTCACTGCTTTAAACATGTTTATATATTTTTTATCTTTATATTTAATTGAAGCTAATTTTTATTTTTTAATTTAGTTTCTGTATTTTATCATTTTAGAAAGATTATTTTATTTTATAGTGGCAAATCGATTGTGCCCTTTCGTCAACTGTTGTCTTTTATCTCTGTTGTTTGTGGTCTCTCCTCTGTTCATTTATTTAATTTATCATTTCATTAAAAAATTGACCGCAAGAAAATAAAGGATATTTTTAGCTTTATTCTTCAGCAACTAACTGTTAATCTATTTCGCTTTCGCCTCCTCTAAAGACCAAATTGAATTCTCACACTAACGCTCTGATCTACTTCCGTTGCACGAATGCCGCATACGAAAACGTAAGGGGATTAAGTCGTTACTTTTATTATTATTATCATAAATATATAAATCTAGCAACTGCCTTAACAGATGATGGTAGAAGGAATAGAGCTATAAAAGCAACAAGGGATTGTCCAGGTATTGCTGCTTAGTTACTTCATTAAGGGAGAACATTCTCCAAGCTTCTCAGACACGTAACGCCTTCTACTTCCAGCGCAAAATTGTACATAAATTCTGAAACTACTTCCATTTCCCTGTCCAGGACACTCTCATCTACCTCTGGAGTCTCCTTCATATGAACGAGCCTTCTTGAACACGTTCTTATCATCTAAGACGCCTACGAAAATTTTGATATTGAAACTACTTATTAATTAGTATTCCAGTATGAAAAACAAATATAGACGTTTTTATTAATTAATCAGGTTTTTATTTATTTCTCGTTTTATTAAAACATAAAGAGTAGAATTTTTAAAAACATAGAATTTCGTGAAAAATAAAATAATAATAATCTTTATTGAACCAATTTATTAAGCTTCATATATAACTATAATTTTCGATCTATTCTTAGATAAGAAAAGAAAATATCAAAATATAAAATGAAATAAAAATAGTTAATAATAAATAAAAAATATATAATAGATACTAAAATTGTTAACATTAAAAAAAAAAAAATTGAATTATCTTTCGACATCGTATTTCCATAAGAAAAACGATGCCTTGATAACAAAAAAAAATACACTATCTCTTGGGTTATACGATATATTATGTATTTTTACATAATACGACTTTTACTTACCTTGGAAGTTAAAATTAATTTAAAACTATTAAATAAATTTATGAAAATAGTTTAATGAATTATATTCAGTTCCGGTGGAAAACATCTAAAACAAGTGTTTTATGATATATAAAAATCTGATGCGGCAACACACGGCTTTAACTTACCCCGACTGTTAAAATCAATTTAAAAACTATTAAATATACTTCAATTTCAAATATATTTTAAGTTGATTTTAATAAAACCTCCATTCAATTTCGTTTAAGATTTGAGGAAAATGTATCTCTAACAAACACTGATCTGGACATGGTCTGTGATTATCCCATAATCTGTGGTTATCATGATAGATCCACGGGATATTACAAAACATTTCCTGAATCAGCCAAATTCACAAGGTTCTATGGTGATAAGCATGCGAGGTGTATAAAAATGTATTCTCTAGTGATCTAGAATTGCATCCACAGCTTCAATAAAACTAGACCTGAGCTCATGGGTTTCTTATAGTTATATAATGAGATTGACCCATCAACCATAATAGGTAATAGAAATTAGATCACTCATAAATAAAAATTCTGAAATTGAACATTAACACATGGTTAAAAATTGAAAATTACAGAAGAGTACATAAAAATTAATGAAAAACACCTAAAAACTTATGACAAATCCTTATGGATCCCCACTGCAAAACTACTAAAATAAAAAAGCTTCAACCATCCACTTCTCACTGACTCCAAGACCTGGACAAGATCCGACGATACGAATCTCAAACATTCGGTGAACACTTTTCCAGAACGTTTAATTCTCATCCTGATATCCTTAACCTAATCCATATCGAACATGTTGAAGGAGAACTAACTGTTCCTCTCCAAATCTCCCTTCCTCTCAAGGCGTTTCACCCATCTGAAATCCTGAACATCATTCAAAAAAGCCCCTGGACACGATCTAATCACATCTCACATCCTAAAACAGCTCCCTCGCAAAGCTATCCTT
This sequence comes from Piezodorus guildinii, assembly GCA_023052935.1. Lineage (NCBI taxonomy): Eukaryota > Metazoa > Arthropoda > Insecta > Hemiptera > Pentatomidae > Piezodorus > Piezodorus guildinii. The sequence goes on from CM041298.1 coordinate 71,347,394, forward strand.
TTCCTCACCTGTATAAACATTCTATTATCAAATTGAAACCAAAACCCAAGAAGCCACTTGAAAGCCCATTATCCTATCATCCTATTTCTCTTCTACCCATTATTGGAAAAATTCTAGAAAAACTCATCCTAAAACGCCTTTATCACATCCTTGATTCCTGAACACCAGTTTGGATTTTGATCATCTCATTCAACTATGAGCGAAACAGATAGTTCACTTATGAGCTTCTTCAAAGAGTGCCATCTGCTCCGGGAGCTATGCGAGAAAAAATATTAGGAAAAAAATAAATACAAATTGAATTAATTAATTTTTAAAACAATCGAAAAAAATTGAAGAAAAATAGCTTAACAAAAAGGGTTTGTTATTTTAAACATGTTTAAAAATAAATAAATAATAATAAAACAATAAGTGTTAATATAAATATATTGGGTTGTTTCACATGAAATGTCCGTTTTTATAGTTTCTGAAATACATAAAGGATTTTGCAGGTCTTTGTTGTTTTCTTCCGAATGTTTACATATTGAAAGTAAACAGTTACTAATCCTCTGCCTTTGTATTATAAACATTAGCTTCCCAATCAATTACCCACTTTTTAGTATACCTCTAAATATGAACATGGAAACACGCGATTTTCGAGTAATATTTTTGTACGAGTTTAAACTCTGCCATTCAGCAGCTGAGGCCGCTAGAAATATTTGCAAGGCGTTTGGGGAAGGGAGTGTTAATGAACGGACCATTCGCCGTTGCTTTGCTGTTTTCAGCTGGGGATACCGACTTGGAAAACTTGCCCCGAGGAAGACCTCCGTCCGTGATAGACAACGGTGTCCTCAAACATACAGTAGAAGGCAACCCTTACCAAACAGTTAAAGGACTCTCAGCGCAACTAAATGCAAGTGCATCTACCGTTTCCAGACATTTAAAGTGTATTGGGAAAGTAAAAAAGCTCAATACATGGGTACCTCATGATCTCACTGAGCGGCATGTTTCAAAACATACCGTGCAAAAATTGAAAGAACTGGGCTACGAAGTTCTTCCGCACCCACCATATTCTCCCGACTTATCTCCAACAGATTACCACCTGTTCAGGAATTCAGACAACTTCGTCAAAGGAAAACTTTTTGAAAATGATGATCAAGTGAAAAGTGATGCTTTGTTTCACTTCAAAGCTCAGAGTTTTTCAGTTCGGGGATAAAAAAGTTGGTGTCACGTTCGGAAAAATGTGTAGAAAAAGAAGGTAAATACTTCGAATAAAATTATCTTGTTTTCATATCGTATTTTTAATAAAAATCCTTTACCTTGAAAACGGACATTTCATGTGACACAACCCAATATATGGTACTAATAACCAAGAAGTTGAGTACTTTTCCATAATCTAAACCCTCTCATCAATCTCCCTCTTGATAACAGAAAAAATTCCAAATTTAATTTTCCTTCCGATCCGTTATTCTTTTATTTATATCGTTATAAACATTAAAATATAATTTTCTGCATGACGTTGTGCTACACATTCTTTCCTATATTGGGAGTTTGATTTCATAATCCTCTGAGAAATATTCTCCTCTTTCACTTGGTACAACTTGTTTTTTCTGAGCGTGCACGTAATTTGAGTTTTTCTGATGGAAACAATAGAACCTCAAAATTTGATTTCCCTGCCTAACCGTTGACAATCCGAATGCTGGTTATATGAACTTTTTTTGTTTCTCTTGAGGTCTTGTATCGCCTCCTAAATTCTGACTAGACATTTAACAGACACAAATTTTCTCTTACGTCCTTTTTTTTCCTTGGTTCTTGCCTATTTTATTTTATTTATTTTTTTTTTTTTTTACATTATTTTTAAGGTAATAAAATGAAGAAGTTTTTCTTGGATCCGAAACATATATAATCGAATGATAGAAGAGTAATAGCTCCCTGAAATATCCGAATATTCTTAGAAATATTAAAATTCGTTGTTCGAGAGATTCTTCCTTATACTGAGGGTTTGACTTCTTAACCTTCTGGGAAATTTTCTCTTTTTTTCATTTGGTAACACTTTTTTTTCAGAGCGATGATCCGGCAAATCGATCCGGCATCACCATACGCTAACCGGATCCGGCAATAATATAACCGGATCCGATTAGAGCAATTTTTGGCCATAAATAATGCAGTTTGATAAAAAAAAAAGTACATTAAATGTGTTACGTTTGGTGTACATGTGTGGTTGTGTCGCCGAATCAGTTCAGCATCATTCGTTCGCCTTTTGCGAGACAAAACTGTGTTTATTGTTTTGTCGGTGCTCACCTAAATGTAAGTAAACAGATATTATTATCATAGATATAGCTATAGCACCCTATAAGTTGGCTGTAGAGGAAATTCTGAAACAACTCTAACATTTTTTTAATAGAAATTGCTTACTCAAGTGTTAACCTACTGAGTTATATAAAAAACGGCTTACAAATCTTTCGAAATCTGGGAAGACTGAGCTACGTTACTGCTCACGTCTTTCCATACTTCACTTTCTCAGATAGCTCAATTAATTTATTAAGTTATTTTATAAAATCTTATATAATTATCCTTGCTCAGGATAGGAATTGTGATATCAATAATATTAAATTATTTGAGAATGCTAACAAACAAATCTTATATTTATGATAGACATCGTCATATTTTGATGAATATGTCTAATAAATGGCATAATTATCACAATAACGAGTTTGCATTAGAAGTATAAATCTTTAAATCATTTTACTGACAATATTTGTTTATAAAATAGTATGTAAGTACTAATAATTTTAGTATATATTATCAAAAATCAATTTTTATTTGGGAAAAAGGGTGGTAGAAAACAAAAAGTCTTTATTTTCAGGAAATGGTAATCAATAGCCGACTGTTTTAGTAGCCAATAAAATTTTACTTCTTACCTTAACTACTAAACTTTAATTTTTTGCTCAATATCTAATCCTAACATAACTTTTATATTATAAACGTCCTATTATGACTACAATTATACTCGAATAACTTACTAACAGTTCATCTTGGACCGGAAACTGAATATCAAACTGATTTTGCGTACCATCCGGATCTGGCCGGATCCGTCCGGATTAATGAAATTTGGGACCGGATCCAGCCGGATTGAAAATGACGCCGGATAGCAATCCCTATTTTCAGATGAAAACCATAGACAACAGCAAAAATCTCCAAATTTGATTTTCCTTCCTAACCGTTGAGAATCGAACTATGTGTCACATGAATTTTTTTGTTCCACTTAAGGTATAGTATAGTATAGTAGTAGCTCTCACAATATGACGAGATGTTTCTGAGACACCCTGTATAGATGCAAGTAGCAGGACGCTTCCTAGAGCTGTAGAGACTCTAGCTAGAGCGAAGATTTCCTGCTATAGAGCGCCACATCTGACAGAAGCACAAAGGTCTCCCCAGCTGCCCGCTACAGCAGATGGTATCCACAATTACCCCCAGACCGTCCCACAGTTAATGGTCCCACTCATATCGATAATGTCGCCTCTCTTGGACTTAATCCCGAAAGGGAAGGTCCGCCAAACATCTGGTAACTGAGGGGGTGTACTCCGGATTATCTGGGACATGGAATTTCCATCGTCGGATATTAACGAACCGGTTAGAACTTGTCTCCTTGTACCTTATAAGACCAATTAAGACGTTTGTTTTCTTTTTAAGCAAAGTAAAAAAAAAAAAAAAAAAAAAAAAAAGGTCACATTTCTTATACAGCTGTTTTCGCATAATTTTAGATACGAAGATGTGTTGATCAGCGGTTTTTAGCAATTGACTTTTTACTTTCACTTACCTATATATGAAATATATAGTAAGCGAAAGTATTGCGATCGTGAACATTTTAGAATTCCAGTTTTCAACCGAAATACACATTTTAGGGTCCCCTGAGTCCAAATAACCAAGTCCGCAAAAACGTCTGTTTGTGTGTGGTAACTCCCGGGCGAAAACGTAAAAGTCCTATGAAACTGAAATTTCGTATTTAAGAAATTTGTATATGATATTACATTAAAATGTTATCATGCTCATAAAGTAGTAAAAGGTAACATAAAGTGACGAATAGGGCATTATATGATGTGTTATTTCACATGACAATTTTATACTGTTACTAGCATACTCGCTTCTTCTCCACATGGGTGAAATAAAAATAAGGTATCAATTATGTTTGAAACTCTCAATCTGACCGATTAGAGTTGATCGCTTAAGAAGACTAGTATGAAATATTACAAAAGCAGAAATATTATTTTATAATCTATTTTATTATTCTAATCATCGCAGAAATGAAAAACATAAATCAAAAATTTTTTTTAGTGTTTTTATATATATTATTTAAATTGAAAGCACAGATAACGGATAATATAATTTTTCCCACATACAGAAAACTTGACTATATGTGGGAAAATTGTATGTATTTTGTGTATATTAAATAACTATGAATGCATTAAAAAACTATAGAAATAACAAAAGTTCCTATCATATTAAGTTTATGAACTATTTTATATTTCTAATGAACTATATAAATTACATTTTAAAAGTTAAATTAAGTTCCCATAGGAATCCCATTTAGTTAAAGCGAAACAAGTGTTTTCATGAAATAGTATTAAATACTAAATAGTTAATAACAATGTTTGTTTCTAGATTTTTAACAACTTACCATTTATATTAACAACTTAGTTACAATTCGGTATGTAATATTGTTTCTAAAATCTTGCATCGAAATGGAAAAATGGTTATAACCTCCCAATAACATATGTTCAAAACTTTATGGGCTTACAACTTTATATTAAAATCTTGCACTTTTCAACGGTATATTATAAGTAAATATATATATATATATATAATATATATATATATATATATATATATATTTTTTTTTTTTTTTTTTTAAACTTCTTTATGCAAGTAGAAGTCACTATCCCACTAAGGTGAGCCCGTGTGTGGGAAAATTCACCTGCGGCAATTCCATAAAAGTACAATAACAAATAGTAACAGTACACAGTATGATACAATACAATACATAAATAATATAACACAATTTTTATAAAGAAACAGTAACACATACACAGCAAAAAAACAATATAATACATAAGGAATATAAAAATACAATTATAAATAAACTGTAACACAGTACACAGTAAGCTTAAAAGTTATAAGGAATAGATATACATATATACAAGATATAAAATTAAGGCAAATATACAATTGAATTACATAATACCTCATTAATACAAAAAACAATTATAATAAACAGTGCACAGAAATAAGCAGTAATTGACTAAACCAAAAGCAATAAAGAATACAAATTCATATATACAAGATATAAAATTAAGGCAAGTAAATACAAGATTAATTAGATAATAAGCAATATAAAGAAACATAACATAGTACACAGTAAGAAATTGACAAAATCAAAAGTCAATAAATAATACATTAACCTTGTATACAGGATAAATATCAGAATGAGTGACGCAGGCTGGCATTGACGACATGTCTATAGCGATGCGTAATTTGGATTCAACAATTCAGCAATTTTTTCTTCACTGAGGGATTTCGCCCATATTTAACATTTTAATACTAATTTGAATACTTTGGAGAATTTGTGTGAGAAAATTGAAAATATTGATAGTGATATTGTTGTAAACAGTAGCAATAGAATAACAAGTCTGGTGTGTCGTCCAGGTATGTTTTGGTCTTGGCACAACTAAGCTATAGTAATTGTTCAGTCTTCGGTGGTCAATCTTCCCGACTAGCTCATCCTGTCTAAAATACATCTTCATAATTGGGACCATGTATAATTTTTTTTATATTTTAGTAGTATAATATTACTACTTATATTTCAGGGATAATGTTTTGATGACTTGGATACAGAAAATTTATTTTTCCCGTTTAAAAAAAAGCTAAATTGCAATAAATGTTGCTTATAAATATTCAGGAAATAATGCCCTAAATGAAGGTGAAAATCGTATTAAAATCCTAATAAAATTGTTGTTAATATACACAATAGTGGCTGTTGTTAATATACACAACAGTGGCTGTTGTTAATATACACAACAGTGGCTGTTGTTAATATACACAATAGTGGCTGTTGTTAATATACACAACGGTGGCTGTTGTTAATATACACAACGGTGGCTGTTGTTAATATACACAACCGTGGCTGTTGTTAATATACACAACGGTGGCTGTTGTTAATATACACAACGGTGGCTGTTGTTAATATACACAACAGTGGCTGTTGTTAATATACACAACAGTGGCTGTTGTTAATATACACAACGGTGGCTGTTGTTAATATACACAACAGTGGCTGTTGTTAATATACACAACAGTGGCTGTTGTTAATATACACAACGGTGGCTGTTGTTAATATACACAACAGTGGCTGTTGTTAATATACACAACAGTGGCTGTTGTTAATATACACAACGGTGGCTGTTGTTAATATACACAACGGTGGCTGTTGTTAATATACACAACAGTGGCTGTTCTTAATATACACAACAGTGGCTGTTGTTAATATACACAACGGTGGCTGTTGTTAATATACACAACGGTGGCTGTTCTTAATATACAGAACAGTGGCTGTTGTTAATATACACAACAGTGGCTGTTGTTAATATACACAACGGTGGCTGTTGTTAATATACACAACGGTGGCTGTTGTTAATATACACAACAGTGGCTGTTGTTAATATACACAACAGTGGCTGTTGTTAATATACACAACGGTGGCTGTTGTTAATATACACAACGGTGGCTGTTGTTAATATACACAACAGTGGCTGTTGTTAATATACACAACAGTGGCTGTTGTTAATATACACAACGGTGGCTGTTGTTAATATACACAACAGTGGCTGTTGTTAATATACACAACAGTGGCTGTTGTTAATATACACAACGGTGGCTGTTGTTAATATACACAACGGTGGCTGTTGTTAATATACACAACAGTGGCTGTTCTTAATATACACAACAGTGGCTGTTGTTAATATACACAACGGTGGCTGTTGTTAATATACACAACCGTGGCTGTTGTTAATATACACAACGGTGGCTGTTGTTAATATACACAACGGTGGCTGTTGTTAATATACACAACGGTGGCTGTTGTTAATATACACAACGGTGGCTGTTGTTAATATACACAACGGTGGCTGTTGTTAATATACACAACGGTGGCTGTTGTTAATATACACAACGGTGGCTGTTGTTAATATACACAACGGTGGCTGTTGTTAATATACACAACGGTGGCTGTTGTTAATATACACAACAGTGGCTGTTGTTAATATACACAACAGTGGCTGTTGTGTGACGCGCCCACCTGATTGTTAATGTAGTTTTAATAATAAATGCTTGTTTAAATTAATTTATGCGTAGTCGAATTGTATATTTTAGTTAAAGGTATCAGAATTTGGAATATGATACAAATTTTCCTCATAGACATCTGCTCATATTCCTTATAAAACTTTTTTATTTTTTTTAATTTAAATTAATAAAAGGAATCGTATCTTTCTGTATCGGGACAGTTTCCAGCTATTAACCGCATGGAAGGACGGCGTCGCGTGATCCGGCTCAAATTTTCGAAGATAATTACAGACTTTATTTTACTGTAATTACAGTAAGTGGCTGTCTGTCCCTCGCTGGGTTCTGAGGGTCAGTCGGGAGCTGTGTGTTTCTTGTGCCTGGTACAAAAAAAAAAAAGTGTCATCTGTGAAGAATTTATACCTGCTCCCGGGTTCTTCAATGGGGATCTTCATAAATTATAGTTCAACAGCGTCTAGGAGACAAGTGTTTTTAATTTTGAGAGTATGCGAAGAAATAGGAAGGTCGTTAGAATATGGGATGTATCCAATTATTTTTGAGTTACATGGGTTTTAACATCTTCGCTTTAATGTGCAAAATTTTGAATAGATCCTTTGTTAATTTTTGACAACCGTTTAAATACGTAATTAAAAGAATCTTAGTACATAGAATGCTCACAGTTGTTTGAACAGACCATTATTATAGGCAATAATCATACTGTTCTTATTGTCGACTCATTTTTATATTGAATGAATACACTTATAAATTTCAATATATCAACAACAAAAAATATGATAATCGTAACACTCGACTTTCACTTTCCTTGGTTGCTAAAATCAATCTAAGAACTATTAAATGAATTTAGAGTTTAAAAAAGTTTAAAGAATTATATTAAGTTTCGTTAAAAACTTACAATTTAGATTAAGTAATATAACAATATAAAATTGATGAGTACAATAGTCACTTAAGTTTATGACTTTGAGCTTTGAGGCTCTACTAAACCATCAAATTCTTCCCGTATCCAATCCCTACAATCCAAAATCCTTCGAAAAATCCTCAATGCTCCTTACTTTGTCACCAACAAACTCATCCATAAAGACCTTAATGTCCCATATGTTACTGATTTGGCCCGTACGAGGTATCATTCCTTCCATGACAAGCTCCACTCCCACATTAACCCTCTAGTTTCAATCCTTGCTTCCTCTTCAATTCCTGACAATTCTGCGAGGCGTCTGAAAAGAAGATGGCCTCGAGACCTTCTAGTTAAGATTACCTAGTGGAGCGTTGCCAATGGGCATATTCTCTTCATGTCTTTTCATGTATATTATCTATATTATGAGCCAATTTACTAGATGTATTTACTAACAGAGTTGTAAATTTCATTAAATTAATAAAAAAAAAAGTTTATGACTGATTCGTTACTTTACATTAACTTTGTGTATTTTTTTAATATTTATTTATTCGTATGTATTACAATTTGTCACTTTGGGCAATAATAATATCGCTAAAAGATCACATTCATACAATATTTGCAATATAAACAAAAAGGATAAACAAATTACATTAAATGAAACCAAACTAAATAAACGTGACTTTGTGTATAAACTTGTTTTATCAAAGCTTTAGCTTTCCAACGGTGCATTATATATTTTTGATATATACCTCCTTTAGTTGGATATAAAATCCGTTCAAATTATATATTTACCAGTTATTTACCAATGCTAACTTGATGATATGACTAATTTTTTTTTTTTAATCATCAAAATTAGAGGTACTGAAGAGGAAAAATATTTAAAAAATCGGCATTTAAGCCTGTCAGCATATTGCAATCAGGATTAAATCTACATCATATTAAAGCTCCCTATCTTTTACATCAAAATGGTGGCTTTTCATGTATGCCAATCAAGTTTCAAATGTTGCTATAACATCTGAGGCATACATATTTTGAATATAAATGCTCCTAAAATATGGAATTTCAGTTTTATGCAACTTATCTTTTTTCCTTTTTTTGTTAGACAGATCACATAAACTCACTCACACACTCTTATTTTTCTTCGAATCTACAAGAATAAAGGTACTGGAAAGGAAGCAAATAAAAAAAAAAACTGGAATTTAAGCAATGTAAGACTATTTCAATCAGAATTAAACCTACATGATATTAAAGCCCATTTCATTTTACATTGATATGGCAATTTAAAAATAAAATAAAATAGTTTGAGAAAATTTGAAAAGGTGCAAAATGCATAGTATAAAGTGGCTCACCTGGTAGGTGGATTTAAAAAAAAGTTGCAGTAAAAGCTCAGGCATATAGGTACCTTCTTAAAATATAAAATAACAGTTTTATACAATTTACTGCTTTAGGCCTAGGCTGGCCACATACACACAGTTTTTATTGTGGGCTTGGTTATTTGGACTAAGGGAACCATAAAACGTTTATTTCCGTTGAAAACTGGACTTTGAAAATTATCACGTCCAATACTTTTCCTTAGTATATATATATATATATATATAATATATAATTTATATCTTATATATATATATATTATAATATATATAATATATTTATATATATATATACTATAATATATATATATATTATTACTATATATATATATTTCATACATTGGTAAATGAAAGTAAAAAAAATCTGGTGCGCGCAACACACGACTTTCACTTACCTCCGTTGTGAAAATCACTTTAAGAATTTTTAAATAAATTTAAAGATAAAATTAAATTGTTTATACATTTATATATTGCACACTATGCATAGACTTTAGTCCATCTGGAGAATAGCGCGCCTTAACAAAATATTCTTTACAAATATTATATAAATAATAATTATAATATAAAAACTAACTGAACATTTTTTTTCTCCACATTTTCCCCCCTTTATTTAAATATTGAATTCTGATATAAGTAAATATCTATATTTCCAGGCCCTTAAATGATAGTTATGCAATGCTACCCAATTTTCACCTTTTAGATAATTTATGTATTCCTGTCTGGACAATACTGCCCCGCCAAGCCAATGCATCCTTATTTCTGATAGCACAGAGCAGACCCCTACATAATGGTACATATCCTCTATGTCTTTATTATTATATAAACTACAATAATGTAGTTCTTCCGCCCTTGTAACATTACAATTAAGGTACAGAAGCTGTCCTCTTATTTTAATTATTGATTTGATGAGTCCCAGGCCGTATCTATCAGAGATATAACATTTCTCCCCTAAATCACAATTTAATTCTTTATACAGTTGATGGTGAATAGATTTGTTAACTTTAACCAGTAAACCATTTCTAAAGTCTTCTCTTATATATCCTATTAATCCTTTAAAACATTGCTTCTTTCCATCTACTAAATAATCACTATTTTGCCAGTTATATCTCCGATGCAAAGACCGGAAATCATCACACCACCATAAATTTCTCTTAATAATTTCCTCTGCCAAAATCTTAGTCAGTCTATGGCTGGGTAACATCAATACTTTTTGAATATATTGAATATTTAGGTGCAAAGTAAACAAAAATATAGGGTCAATATTAGTTTCCAAATATATAATACAGTGTGGTGTACTCTGCGGAAGTGAAAACAATTTTCTAAAAAAATAGGCAGATAATTTCTCTATTCTATCAAAACGCCTAAAACCTCTAACCTGGGCTGCATAACATAAAATAGCTAAAAATGTATAGTAAATTTATGTATGTAAATTAAACAATAAAACACATTATTATTATTATTAATTAAATTGTTTAGCTTTCCAATGGTATATTATTAATGTTAGTTTTGAAAAAATAAAAATTACCTAAAAATATATGTTTCCTCTTTCCTCCTCTAGTTGGTTATCAAATTCGTTCACCTTTTATATTTAGCCGTCTTTTATTAAACTAATAAAATGATATGCTAAAATGACATGAAAAATGATATAAGCTCTGTTAGGCTATTTCAATCAGGATGGAATCTACATGATATTAAAAACTCATTAAATTGTACAGCGATATAGTTAAAAATCATCTCAGCCATATGCGCTTCTAAAATATGATATTTCATATATTCATACTTCATATCCATTCGAAATCGTTTCAAACTTGGCTTTCAACATTGTTAATTTTCATGATTCTCTATTTTTCTCTAAATGAAAAGCTGAATAAAACATTTTTTCTGACAAATTCTTATAATTTTGCAGATATCAGATAAAAAACAAAACAAAAAAAACTTACAATATGATAAGGCTTTGCTTTACATTTTTTGGCATCACAACACATGCCTAACAAGTATAGAAATAGGAAAACAAAATTATTGAATAATAATAAAAAAAAGATACCTTTAGCTAGTAAAAAGTTTTAACCTATTTAAGGAAATAAGACCCACCTTTGATTAGTTTTTCTTATATAGTTTAGTCATTATCCTACTTCTTCCTTCTTCCAGTGGCGTGACAGGCCGTGTAGGCCCTGGGCCTCGTGGTGTAAACTCCTGCGAGTTTACACTCACGTTTCACGATGCTATTTTTAGTGTAGGGTCATCACTCCCTACGACTAATTTTGTGAGTGGCCACCCTTTGGCTGACGGGTTCTCACATACCCGTACAGGGAGAGGCTATGAGTGAATCCTATTTTTTTTACATCCTTATAAAAGCCCCGCCGGGACTGGGATTCGAACTCAGAACCTGTAGCATGAGAGACTAGTGCGCTAGCCACTCAGCCACGGGCTCCCCTCATTATCCTACTTAGTGTATAAATTATGTTTTCTAGTAGAAAGAGTTTCTTTTTACGATAGTAAATACACTAAAAAAAAAAAAGCAATCACTTAAACTATAATTATATTTATGTCTGTAGATGTATCAAAAATGTTCGCAGATTTTTAACTGTATTTCTAAATTAACTATAGGTCAAATTTTTTTATTAACATTAGTTGACTAGCTCCATGGTTACCATAGTGGCAATTAACATAATCTTACTTTTATGTTAACGCAAATTAACGTTTTCCTTATTAAAGATTACAAATGAAATATATAACAATATTTCAATAACCCTTTCCTTTTCTTATTTATCCGGCATTTTGTTTAAGAGAGCCAAAAACTAGCAATGACCTGTATTTTGCTTATTTACTTAATTATTTCACATTAATTATCATATTTAAAAAAATCTGGTGCGGGCAACACACAACTTTCACTTACCTCCATTTTAAAAATCAATGAAAGAATTTTCAAATACAGTCAGAGATAAAAATACGTGAAACTATTAAGGAATTAATTAAATTGAATTTATATTGAAACATGTGTTTTATTAAAAAATCTATTATATTATTATCTAAAATAATCAGTTAGTTTTAAGTTCATTTCATCACTCTCTATTAACTTTTAAAAGCTTGTGTATGTGATAATATTTTTTCTAAAATCTTTAGCTTTCTAACGGTATATCATACAATATACATGTATGATATACCGTTAGAAAGCTCGCAGGAGATATAACTGCTCTAATGTTCAAAAACAAAAAATTGCATTAAAAAAATATTTTTTCTGTATTCTCCTTTAGTTGGGTATCGAATTTATTCAATTTATATATTTACCTGTTTTACATCAGCGTTAACAAGATAATATAGTTATTTTTATTGAATCTACAAAATTAAAGGTACTTTAGGGGAGGAAATTTAAAATATCATTTAAGCCCTGTCTGACCATTTTAATCAGAATAAAACCTACATGATATTAAAGCCCATTAAATGTTACATCGATATAGCGAGTTTAATCAAAATCGTCGAAACCGTTTTCGAGAAAATCGAAAAAAAAGGTGTAACATGCATGGTATAAAGTGCCTCTTCTGGTAAGCTCATTTTGATGAAAAAGTTGTGTCACGTCTCGGGCGTATAGTTGTCTTAAATATGAAATTTCAGTTTCATAGGACTTACCGTTTCCGCTCGGGAGTTACCACACACACACACACACACACACACCACACGACCTTTTTGCGGGACTTGGTTATTTAGACTCAGGGGACCCTAAAACGCTTATTTCCGTTGAAAACTGGAATTCGAAAATTTTCACGATCGCAATACTTCCCCTTACTATATATAGTCAGTGAAAGTAATAATAGTAATTGCTTATTTTATTCTTGAAATAGTGAATATTGCAAAATAAACCACATATTTTTTATGACTTATATTTTCGTAGGAATCTAACCCTGGGCACATTCATTATAATTGTTACTGTCAAAATAAAGTGAGAATTTTTTAATATTTTTGGTAAATTATTTATTAAAAAATAACTGTGTTTAAAAAATTAAAAAAAAAGAAGATATTTCTCAACTAAGTGTCTGGATTCAGTGTACTATGCCCGTTTGTGGAATTGGTGAGTCAAGGCAAACTGGAAGATATGTTTCGTGTCTGACCCTAAAGGTGTTGTGTTAGAAATTCGTTACATTATTTATTTCAACAGAGAAATAGCGATTGTATTATTACTGAAAAATAAAGGAATATATATATTCTAAGAAATCTGGTTCGAGCAACACATGACTTACACTTACCTCCAGTATTATGCTCTATTTTTGGAAGTTTTAAATTAAGTTGAAAAAATTAAAGGAATTACATTGAGTTTTAATAGAAAAATAAATATTGTAAATCATTATAATGGTGAAATACACCATCACAGTTCCAATTAAGAATTAACATGTGTTTTATTAGAAAAAGGTTATATCTGCGTATCATCATTTATATCTATAACGGATGTGTTCTTAATATGATTTTGAAGTGCTTTTATGACTTTAGTAAACCTGGTTATTAAACTTTTTGTAGGAAAAGAAGGGTATAGGTCGGAAAACATTTTAATTGTAGAATCCAGATCGTTTGTTATTTCCATGGTAGCTGATACTGGATCTTTAGTTATGATGGAATTTTCTAGCAGCGTGAGCATCTGAATAAACGAAAGAGAATAGTTTTTATCCGGGGCATCAAGGAGATGTTTTATAGGGAGTAAAGTGTCAGCTAGGGTATTTTTGTCGGAACTAGTCTGGTTAGTTGTAGTAATTGTATTACTATCACCTACCACCGGTGTTTGATTCAGACTGACACTAGCGCTGTCTGCGATGGTTTGGTGCTCTATTGGTATTAAATTTTGATTTAAGTTAGGTAAGCCATCATCTGGTACCTGTTGGTTAACCTGTTCCTCGATAGAGGGTGAAACGTCATTGGGATCAACTGAATTTATTTTCGAACCGTTCGTTATCCGTAACTGGGAATGAGTTATCAATTGCTGGTGTTGAAACAATGGAATTTGAGTTAACCTTACTATGGTCAATCGAAAGTTTATCTTTGGCTGTATTTTCATTTAATGCCGGAAATTCCTTGAGTGCTGGCGGTTCAGTGGGTTTGTTATTGTAACGTAGAGTGGGACACTGTGAGGTGAAATACCCCTCTTTTTTTGCACCTATAAAACGCCCCTTTATCCTCATTAAAGAAAACACGGAACGACCCTTCTTCGGTTTTAATCACTAAAGATTCTGGGAGATTTTCGCGACTTTCAGGAGTGATAAAAACTTGTCTCCTCCAGCTTAAAATGTGGGGAAAACAGGCAGAACATGGCCTCTTCTACAAAGTTACAAGGAAATAATGGACCAAAAGAATCAAAAAATTTTCTGAAAAAAAAAAATTGTACTCATCTCTGTAAATAGTTTATGACCACGGTGCCTCTAACCTTTGTAGTTGTACATGGCACCTAAAACTGTAATTAAATAAATAAATTAATATAAAAATATGTTTCATTAAATAACCTATTATTATTATTATCCACAACAACCACAATCAGTCTTATATACTTTTCATCTCTCCACATCATCATATACAACTTTGTATGTAAGATAACATATTTTCCTATTTTTTTAGATTTCCTACAGTACATAATACATCTATATACCTGTTCTTATGTTTGGAAAAAACAAATTTACCTAAAAAGAAAATTTTGCTCGTTTCTTCTTTAGTTGTATATAAAATTCGTTCAACCTGTAGTATATTTATCCGTTTTTTATCAATGCTAACAAGATCAACTGGTCAAATTTTTCCAATCTACAAAATTAAAGTTACTTAAGAGGAAATATTGGCATATAACCCCTGTCAGATTATTTCAATTAAAACGAAACTTACGCCATATTGAAGGCAATTAAATTTTATATCGAAAGAGGGAGTTTAATAAATTTTTTTGTCGATTTCGTTGAAGTCACGGTTTTATCTCGAGCATGTGAGCTCCTAAAATATGAAATTTTAGTTTCATACAACCTTATCGCGGGACTTGTTCATTTTGACTAACAGGACCCTATAAAGGATATTTCCGGTGAAGGGTCCAATATGAAGATTTTTAGCATCACATTACTTTCTCTTACTATATATTTCATTTATTGGGAAGTAAAATGAAAACAATAAAGCCCCAAATCTACATTTACCAAGTATTAGACAGAGATATTTAATTTATCAAATATAATTATTTAATTCGATAAATATTAGGCCGTTTTACAAAAGAAATTCTTGGATATATTTTTTTTTAAAACAATTTATTTAATCCAATCATCGCAACGTTTCAGCCTCTAGGGCCATTCTCAAGCTTCATGCATATCCATCTTAATTATCATTTCATTTCACCGCTTTTCAGCAGCGTCGTCATAATTTTTTTTAAATATCATTTTTCAAAAAAAAAACTCAACAGTTTTCGGCCGTCTTATAGGTGGAGTCGCGCACGACAACACTGGATTAAATAAATTGTTTTAAAAAAAATATATCCAAGAATTTCTTTTGTAAAACGGCCTAATATTTATCGAACAAATATTCGAACAAAAGAACAATTACGACAATGATGAGAAAAAAATAATTATTTAAATTTGCAACTATATTAAGTGCCAAGAAGAAGAAGGAAAAAAAAAAACAAACTATATTAAGTGGAGATACATCTAATATATGTGAAGCACAAATTATATAAACCACCTTTTCACAGCTCTTAAGTAACAGCTAGCGATCCACCCTTGCTTCACAGGGGTACATTTTAAATGTAGTATCATTTAATTTTAAAAAAGAACAATTTGACCAATCATGAGTTTATAAATTTATGATTTTGAGTTAATCGTAACGAAATGTGCACTTAGAACGAAAATATGTTTATTATATGACGTCTATTCATTATCTCGTTTTATACGATTTATTATTATCATATACTTGGAATGAACTTTTTTTAAATACATTTTTAAAGTTTAATTTAGTTTACGGTGGACGATGAAATGATCTAAAATTAGAAATAATTATTAAAAATGTTAGTGGGCCATTCTCAGCAAGACGAACAATCGGACGTGTCTTTCTTGAAAATTTCAAAAGTTGTATTTTTGGTCCATCTTTTTTCTTGTGTCCCTATAAATGAAATCTAATCTGATGTAGCACTCAGCATAGCTTGATTCGGTGTAATTATACAAATAATTAATTCCATTAATAATTAATTAATTAATGAAAATTAATTATTCCAGAAATCAGAAAGTGAGCTAATGACGATCTAGTGGTGAGCCATTGATGAGTCGGTGAGCCACTGATTTTTGGAATGATCTCCCAAAGGTTTTTGGACGTCTAAAAGAGTTGGTCCTCGCCTCTTTCATCTGTTAAATATTTTTTTAAAATCGCTTCTATAAACGATCAGCACTCAATTTTTATTAATTTGTTTTATTAAGAGGTAATACAATCTGCCACCTTCTGGGACAATGAGTATTAGAGATAGAATAAATCATTCATACCATATGTATTAAAGAAAAAAAAAAACATTATTATTTAAAATTAAAGAAAAAAAAATTAATAAAGACTAAAAATATATATACATATATACACAAAATTAAATAAGTACTATAAAGAAAATAATAATAACAATCTTGTTCACATTCATACCTATTTACAATATTTACAAACTGCCCCTGGGATCACTGGATCAAACCACGAGATCCACTAGTGGATGTCGAGGCACAATGCCAGAAGATCCCAGCGCTCTCATTCAGCTGCGTCACTGGTCTTGAGAGCCAGTGGAGGCTGCGCGGGGGCGCTGCACTCAATTTAGTACGATAAAGTGTGAACCAGAATATTTCTTTATACTAGAGCAGTAGGATTAAATGGAAATTAAAAAAAAAACATCCGCTTCATCATTGGCGCACCTTCTGTGGGGTTCGCTATTGACGGGTGCGTAAATGACGAATCGAAGGTTTTAAAAAAGGTTTTCTCTCCAAAATAAAGTATCAAAATTAAGAAGTACATAAATCTACTCAGTAAGCTGAACCCTATAACGGAAAAATAGAAAATTAATCAATTAGAAATAACTAAAAGAGGTAGAGAGGGGTTTCTGACCTCTACCCTCCTCCTCACCGTACTGCTGCCTTTGACAAGTCCTTTCTAGCCAAAGCAACCACTCTTTGGAATTCTATTCCTCCTGAGATCCGTCATGTAAGTACTGCTTCCTCCTTCAAATCGCTACTTTTCAACCACCTTCTCCTTACCCAGTCAATCAGACAATAACTTCAAACTGCAGATGCTATAAATACCAATTATTATTATTATTTTTGTGTGTTTATAGTACTCAAATTATCATTGATGAACCAGCTATTTCTGTTTTGTTTTTTTTGTTTTTCTTATTCCGAAAGTCTGACTTACTATTATATTACTACCTTAATTATGTTTTAGTTTAGTATTTTGTTATTCTAAGCCATGACCACACTGTTCCGGTCATCAATTATGTATTTTATTTTATTCTTAAGGGACTTTAGTCCCAGGATAATAAAGAAGTTTTTTCATTTCATATATGAACGCAATGGACCAAACCAGTTAAATCTTTCCAGCATCTTGAGTGGGTACTTAGTTGAAGTTCGCAAAGTCTGATTTGGACAGGGTGAGCCAATGATGTTTCGGACATTTATTCAAATTTTTCATACAGGAATAATTCATTTATTTGAACTTATGAATGTGCACCAAGTAGAGCAGAAAAATATCTACCAGAAAAAAAGTTGGAAAATAACCAGTTTTAGTTTTAGTTTTAGTAGGGAAATCATTTGGACAGTGTTTGTACGTTTCGTTGATAATGACCCTAGTTTATGGACTAACAACTTTCCATTTATGTTAACAAATTAGTTTAAATTCTGTACGCAATATTTTTTCTTAAATCATGCGTATTAAATGGAAGAATATAACTCGCACGAGTCTGTACATTTAACAATAACCTTCCACAATACCAATATAATATGCTCAGAAGTTTATGGGCTTGCGATTAATTTGTATTAACTTGTACGATTTATTTTATTGCATGTGAATTTTTCTAAAATTGTGTGCTTTTCAAAGTTATATGATACGTATATGTTACTAATTTTATTTAAGGAATAATTGTTACAGAAGAAAACGTAAATTACAATTTATTTTACTTATAAACCTTCAGGAAAGAATACCCTAAATTATAGCGAAAACCGTATCTTTTGTTATATAAAATCTGTCTCAATGAAGCCATATTGATTTGAATAAAAAAATAAATAAAATTTTCTTCCTACATTTTTTAAGTGTTGATGTTGTTCGGTTCGAAAATTTGACATTTGTCGCTAGTACCTACAGTTTAGCAGCTATGCTGTTCTAAATTTCAGTATTAAGCGTTATTTTGACACACTACCTCTGTTGGTGTGGGTCAAAATATTGATAACAGTTTCCATGTCAGAAATTTAGTGAAGAATATTTTTTGTTATATAAAATTCGTCGCTAGAACTTATCGTTTAGGATATATATTAATTTTAATGAAAAATTATTAATCTACGTAGATTATTTAAAATAAATTTTGTTACTTCGTTCTTTACCTTCTAGACTTCATCAATCCTTCCATAAACTAACTTTAAAAAATCAGTAGGTTTTAGGTAGACATTTTCATGATCTATTTATGGACTAACTGGAACACATGATGTCTAAAAACTTAATTGCCCTGATGATGGGTCGTCGCATGTTTGGGTAGCAATGTCGGAAACATTAAATAAAACTTTACGGCTTATTAATGATTTTTCTTCCTAAGTATAATCATCGACGAATAATTAAATAAAAATAATCACATTAAATCGATTCGGAATAAATTCATTGGCGAATAAAGTACATAATATTTGACATGATACAAGAATATACCTGTTTTTACTAGAAATTATTATTGTCATACTGTTGGCTAGATGACGAATGGATGTAAGGGTAGTTTCCGAACAACGGAGGGCGCGATCTGATTTATATCAGTTGGCAACATTGGTAACATACTTTACTTCCTACAATTCCGCCAACTTCTTTTATTGAACTAGTGATTTATATCTAGTAATAATCTTATCGAATGCTATCCCAGTATTCGTTTCGTTATATGAACGTAAGAGGTAAATAAAGTTGTCACTACTATATTTTTGTTATTTTTAAGATTTTTATTTTAACATAGCTTTGTCGAATCAAGTCCGAATGACCGTTTACCGCAAAAAGGTGTGACGGTGTGTGGTAGGTAGGTGGTAGGTCGAAAACGATAAATTGTTTTTAACTGGAATTTCATATATTAAAAGCCTATATACCTTAGTTATTTAGCACTTATTGGATAAGTGGAAGGTCAGGGCAGGGAGTAAATGTCAATTTTTAATATTTTCTTCCCTTAAAGTACCATCAATTTAGCAGATTCGAAAAAAAATAACCATGTTATCTTGTTAGCATTGATAAAAAATAGATAAATTTATAAGTTGAACGAATTCGATATCAAACGAAAAGAGAAAACCGCAAAAATATTTTTTTAATGTTATTTTTTGTTTTTTAACATAAGAAAATTAACATAGGTGTATAATATATCTATGAGTAGAAATAATAGAAAAAAAAAATCATTATACACAAGCTTGTAAATGTTACTGTTACTGTGAGTGATGAAATTCCGATAAAACTGTTTGTTTTATATAATAATATAATAGATTATGTAATAAAACACATGTTTCTATAGAAATTCAATTGAATTAATTCTTTATTAGTTTCACTTAATTCCATCTCTAACTGCTTTAGAAAATGCTATGATTGATTTTATCAACGGAGGTAAGTGAAAGTCGTGTGTTGCCCGCCTAGATAGCTTGTTGGTTGATGTTATTAATAAAAGCTAAAAAAAAATCGGGGTAAATACCCAAACTGTTCGGTTTTCCAAGAGAGCATTTTTTAACAGTTCTGCAAAATATGATGCGTAAGGATTAATCTTAATGAGAATTGAAGTAGTAATATGTATTAAAAATTAATATTTCTCAGATAGAACACCCTTTTAATATAATCACGCCCTTAACTAACCCTTAACCTTAAATAGTATCAATGATACTGATGAATGGGAGCCAAACTAAACGACTGTGAATGAACAGCTGAGGAGTTGGCCCATCGGCCTTGGCAGCTGCCCCAAGCCCGATATGGTCAGGTCGACGGCTCACTGTCTGTCCCAACACCAGTAGGGTCCTCTACTGACCCAAAACATTGGGGCGAGTACTTAGTCCAGATCTGTGATAAATATCTGTAATTAAAATATACGAAAGTATCATAAAAAAAATTATATTGATATGAAATAATAAATTATCTTACAAATTATACAAACAAAATAAAATTTTAATATTAAAAAGATAGTGCAGGCAACACACGACTTTACTCAGCTCTGTTGGTAAAACCAATTTAAGAAATATTGAATAAAATTAAGTATTGAAAAATATTAAAAGAATTATATTCAGTTTCGTTAAAAAAGCATGTTTTAGATTAAATATTATAAAATATAAAATTATATACAATAATCTTTTTTAATATTAGATAGATAATTTTCTCACTATCTTCAAAAATAACTGAGTGATTCAATTAAATGCCATTTAGTCGGCTGCTATTTTAAAAATTACCAGCTAATATTTGAGACAACGTCTGGGTGTTAAGATCATCGTTGGATGCCCTTGTATTGTACCAATATTTTTGTGGTAAATTTCAAAAAACTTTCGGAGAAATGCCGCGGACGGCGGACAAACGAATTTTATTTATTCTTGAAAATTAATTTTGATATTACGTAGATATCTCAGGGACACATAAGACGTACGAAAAAATCTACGATATTTTGACAGAAGCCGAGCTTGGAAAGAAAGAAGTTTTATAAAAGAAAGTAATAATGATAAGCAGGTCTCATAAAATTTATGTATAGCGATAATCCTTCGAAAATAGGAGAAGATACATCATGCAATTTAGCTTCGAGATTCGATAAAGGAAAGGCATATAATATGGCACAGTGTAATGTTGATGTGTTTGATGCTAAGGCAATTCTTCAATGGGAAAGTAGTAATTACTTATCATGAACATATTTTATCTTACTATGAATGCAACTCTATCTTTCAAAAATACCTTGAGCACCGAATTACAAGCAATTTAGGGTTCCAAAGATAAATTCATTCTTGTAATATATATTTTGAAAAAATACTGTGCGTCACCTCTTGCGGAAAACAATATAGTAATTTAAGCTTGTTACGAGCATGTGCTATGATATGATAATAATTGGGGTACTCACTACGTTTGCTATAGCATGCTATTTGTGTTATTTTGCTAAACCCGTCGAGTTTCTACAGTTATTTCCTGTATAAAATTGATGGGTTTAGCACAATAGCACAAATAGCATGCTATAGCAAACGTAGTGAGTACCCCTAGTAAAATGAAAATATAAATACTACCTGCTAAACAGTGCTAGGAATTAAATAAAATAGATTCTGCATCAAAAACTACTCAAGGAAAGCTTAACACACATTTTACTTTCACCACCAATATATGGAATGTATAGTAAGGGAAAGTATTGCGATCGTGAAAATTTTCGAATTCCAGTTTTCAACGGAAATATACGTTTTAGGGCCTCCTGAGTCCAAATAACCAAGTCCCACAAAAATAATACCGTGTGAGGTAACTCCCAGGCAAAAACGAAAAGTCCTATGAAACTGAAATTTCATATTTAAGACAACTATACGCCCGAGATGTTATAGAAAGTTTTTCATCAAAATCAGCTAAGCGAATGATCTACTTTAAACCATGCATTTTGGATCTTTTTATGATTTTTTCAAAAACGGCTGCAACGATTTTAATTATACTCTATACACCGATGTAAAATTTGATGGCCTTTAATATAATGTAGGTTTCATTCTGATTAAAATAGTCTGACAGGGCTTAAATGCCGATATTTTAAATTTTCACCCTTTTCTAAAGTACCTTTAATTTTTTATATTAAAAAAAAAATAGAACATCATCTTATTAGCATTGATAAATAATGGGTAAATATGCAAGTTGAGCGAATTTCATAAACAACTAAAGGAGAAAAGTGCAAACATTTTTTTTTTATGCAGTTTTTGTGTTTTTGTACACAAGAATAGTAATATATTTGAAAAATTGTGGGAATATAAAGGGGCAGTAGGATACATTCAGCAGATAAAAACAGAGACTGTGAGGTTGGGAATCTCAACTCAGGATTGTGTCAATAGAAATCAGTATAGCGAAAAATTAGGGAAGATAAAGGTCCTTGTGGGTGCTAAAGAGGTGAGAAACGGGAGAGTATGGAGCGAGGAACAGAGAAGAGTCCAGTCTGAGAGAATGAAGAGGAGGTGGGAAGAGAGAAAAAGAGTGGAATGTGTGGGCAAAGTTGGGAGAAAATGATATTTGCGTGGTCTTTAAGGCCGTTCACGTCAAAAAAAATAAAAAAATAGAAGTATAATATACCGTTGGATAGCTAAAGATTTTAGAAAAAATACTATCAAAAACACGGAATTTTAAAGGTTGATGGAGAGTGACGAAAAACCAATGAAACTAACTGATTGTTGTAGATAAAAAATAATAGATTCTTTTAAAAAAATACATGTTTCTAGAGAAATTCAATTTAATTAATTCTTTGATTGTTTCACTTATTTTTATTTTTAACTGTATTTGAAAATTCTTCAATCGATTTTAACAACGGCGGTAAGAGAAAGTCGTGTGTTGCGCGCACCAGATTTTGTTAACTTAGCATTCATTCCGACACTAAAGAAATAGGAATTTATCATTATGAATATTTATGTTGCAGTATCTCCTTGCATTCCTAAACTCCTCGCAGTCTAGTATGTGTTATACGGTCATCGATGCCTTGCAAGTCCTGCAGGTCGGTGAGTATAATTCCTTTAGGAGGAAGGTATGGTTAATATGTGACCTAGCCAGGACGTTTCCTTTGTTTGTTTTTTAGCAATTATCCCAGCCTGGGGGCTGTCTTTCATTTTCATAATTTTTAGCCTTTTTCTCATAACAAGATAAAATTAGCTTAAAGTAAGTTTCGGACTGAGTGATTCACTAATTCTCTTCCGAGCCATTAAAGATGGTGTGGGCGAAGTTTTGCCAATACAAGGCTGTCACATTAAGGTTTTATTATAGTTAGTTATGTCATTGATTAGTGACAGCTCTTCGTAGGCTATAATAAAATCTTGTTGAGGTACTTGCGATCAAAACGACTTCCTCGAACCCACGCTGTGGGTTCCTAACTGGGCAATATTGCTTTTTTATCATCGGTACTTAATCGAACGTTGGGGATAATGATAAAATAAAAACAAATACATGCAGAGACAGGTGATTATATTATGGTGTATGCATTTCCTGTAGCACTATTTGCATGAGGTAATCTATTAAGAAAAAAAAGGTGGCTTTAGTATTTCTTCCTGACATGAAAATACAATAGATGTTCGATATGTCTATACTTCACTGCTTTTCCCAGTTAGAGAGAAATTTAGTTAAATTCTTGAAGTTGGAAAAAAAAAAATGATCTATTAAGACAATTTATTTTTAATCAACTATGTATTTAGATATAGGTACATTGTTAACTTTTTCATTGAAACCAATAGAGCTCCAAAACAACAGGTCTTAGCGATAAATATTATATAACAATGAAAGTTCTTTACTAAATTTCTGACTAAGATATTATCGTCAAAATTTTGATTTGAGTAACAACCACAGAGATCATAGTGACAGTAAAAACACTAACAATAAACAATGTAGGCAAAACGTAATAATAATAATAGGCTTACCGAACCCAATGTTTCGATGCCGATACCACCAAATTCCGCCTACACAGACTCGTCTAATGTTCACCGTTCAAGCCCAAGCTCCCGCGATCAGCCTTAATACAATCCTCCTATCGACGCTTCGGCCTACCTTTCTGAGGCCTACCAGTAGGATTAGCGAATACCAACTTTCTCGGAATCCGTTCCTCAGCGGGCCCAACAACTTTACTCGCCCATTTGAGTCTCCGCGATGCTATCAACTCAATTATATTCACAGGGTACAAGCTCCGCTATTCCGCGTTGTGCAACCTTCTCAACACTTCAATGGCCTCATTTCTCTTCAGACCAAATAATTTTCGCAGTACCTTATTTTCGAAAATCTTAAGCCTTGGTTCATCCTTTAAAGTTAGCGGCCACGTTTCACATCCGTAAAGAACCGTCGGAAGAATAATTGTTTTATAAATTCTAACAATTAAGTTTTTAGCTAGAAGCCGCGAGCTAAGTAATTTATCACCTGAATAATAACACGCATTTCCCACCTTTAGCCGGGACTTTATTTCTTTCTGGATTTCATTTTTTCTTGTTATCATTGAACCTAAATACTTGAATGTCTCTACGCTTTCAAAAGTACGCCCTGATATATCAATATCACCAAGATCGCCACACTTTCTGCTACTAATCATGTATTTCGTCTTATCGGTATTAAATTCGAGTCCTATTTCTTTACCGGGTTTTATTAATACATTTGTATTTAGTTGTATGGTTTCCGTGTCTTCACCAGATCATAGGCATACCTCAAAACTGGAATCTTATCACCCATATTTAAACCTTTCTCGGTACACGTCACCTTTTTATTTCATATTCTAAAGCTAAAATATTTTATTACATATATTTAATAAAATAGGTGAAAACGTAAAATAGGCATTTTATATATAGTTAAGTGAAATTAAATATAAGGTGTATAATGTTTATATATAAATATTGAATAATATTTTCAGAAAATTAACTGACAAATAATTGCGTTTACAAAAGGTTGACTAAAATTTAGTTCCTAAAACAACGATATAGATTCATATTGAATTAAAGGATGATCCTACTATTAGTTAGCGTTTTTAAAATATAATAATTGTATATAATTTCCAATTTATTGTGTTTCTGTTACTTTTTGTTGTAAAATAAAAAAAGGAATATTTACCAGGAATGAAATAAAAAATGTAGTGTTTATCTATTAGTATAGTACGAATCCATTTAAGAATTTTATTTTGATATATTTATTTAATAAAAATATATCATGAAGGCTATAAGAAACCATTTATACTGAAGGTACTGGATTACAAAAAAAAAATAACCACAATCATACTTGTTTTTTTAAGAGTTAAAACCAAAAAAGCTACACCATCAATCCGCGAAAAAACTGAAGTATACAAGACACCCAACTAGCCATATTTAGAAATCCAATTTGATTTTTATCTCCCAGTCTACGCTTCGGCTCTAAGACTCTTCCTTGTCTCTTCGGCCTTGTGCAAGCTATCAGCAATGATAAGCTGACACTCAAGGTTCCTCAATTAAGAGCCAAATCCTTATGACCTTAAAAGTCGAGGCTTAATTCTGCGATTTAAATTTCTATTTTTGGACAGTGAGCAATGCTTTCAACTCGTAAACTGATAATATGGATAACATTGGACGAAATTTATAGTAAAGATATGTACTATGTAATAGTCATTTATATCGGCAATGAATCTAGACCTGTAAATAAAATATAATAAAACATATTTTTATTACTTCCACTTGCCTTCAAGAATGTATTATGTACGGTTACAAGCTTTGAAATAAAATTTAGGTTTCATACGAAGTACAGGTTCTTTGACTACAAACTAGCACATATCTCAAATAGGTCTTTTTGTAGCTATGTGTTTATTTGTCAAATCAAATACAAAGCAAGGGGTCACCTCTGGTGTAGTGGCTAGCACAACAGCCTTTTATGTCCAAGGTCGCGGGTTCAAACCTGACAAATAGCTCTAAGATTTTTTAATGGGAGTAAGAAATACTTAACCATGCCATTCTTCGAAAAACCTGTTAAAGATTCCCACCTAATAAAACCTGGATAGGCAAAATTTAGGACCCCCACTAGCATCGTCCGATTAGCCACAGGAGCATAAAGTGAAGTTTAATAAATAAATAAACAAGAATAAAAGAAAGACCCTATACAAACCAGTATGATATTACAACACCATTTGGACAACGTACAAAACTGGTGTAAGAAATGGAAGTTAAAAATTAACCATGACAAGTCACTACATATTACATTTACACTTAGACGCGGAATCTGCCCTTCAGTTTACATAGACAATCACCCTTTACCGCAAACAAATACAGTAACGTACTTAGGACTAATATTTGACAAAAGATTGACATGGGGCCCACACGTCAAGACAAAACGTAAAACGCTAAACTTTCGACTTAGACTATTATATTCAATATTACATAGACGTTCTAAATTATCCACCAGACAGAAACTGAATGTTTACAGTTATTTATTAAAACCAATATGGACTTACGCTTGCCAAATATACGGACCCGCTAAAAAGACACACATACGAAAAATACAAACCATTCAATCGCAATTTTTAAGACTAGCAATGAACTCACCACCATATGTATCAAACGATACCCTACACACTGACTTACGTATTCCAAATACAATAAACCACATTCGACTGACTTTCAAACGATTTCACGACAAACTAAATGGACATAGAAACAAACTTGTACAAAACATGGCTATAACTGACATACCATACATAACTCGGCGTAGGCTGAAAAGGAGTTGGATGAGGGACCTCCTAGCCTGAAAAAATAGTTTGTTTTTGAATGTCAGGAGGATGCACCACTGGGTACTATCTCCCTCATGCCAATCCATGCTATGTTTATCATTTATAACTCATTTGCTGATTGTAACATATACAGGTACAAATAAAAAATATTAAGTTAAAAAAAAAAGAATAAAAGAACTTAATTTACGTATTCAGGACAGATAGATTACGATATTCAACGTTTTTCATTAAGTATTTTGCATAAATTAACCATTTTCAGGTAATAAGTTTGATAGACCATCATAGAATAAATGTATTATTTTATATTGTTTCAGTATCTTAGGACTGTGGTTCATCTCAGAAGTTTATTAATCGAATATCTGTAGATTGCATACATTTATCAACATATTCGAAGTGGCTCTAGCGAACGAGTCGTTGGCGAAGGCGATAAGGGTGTATTTAATGCCTCCTTCTTCAACATTAGGGCTATACGCGAATAGGGGCTGTTTTGTTCTCCCCGGAACAATAGGCTGATAGCGAGCCATCTCTATACAAATGAGTGTTAACATGTCACTTCTATCGCCTGTTAGTTCATTCAGTTATCATACTAACAAGTTATCAGGGCTTTCATAGTGTTAATAAATATCGATGCTTAGTAAAAGCAATTTCATTCATGATTATTAACTTTTTACATTCACTTACCTATATATAAAATATTTAGTAAGGGAAAGTATTGCGATCGTGAACATTTTCGAATTCCAGTTTTCAACGGAAATACACGTTTTAGGGTCCCCTGGGTCCAAATAACAAAGTCCCGCAAAAAGGTCTGTGTGTGTGTGGTAACTCCCGGGCAAATACGAAAAGTCCTGTGAAACTGAAATTGCATGTTTAAGGCAACTATACACCCGAGATGTTACAAAAAAACTTTTTCATCAAAATCAGCTAACCGTAAGATGTAGTTTATACCATGCATTTTGCACCTTTTCACGATTTCCTTAAAAGCGACTCAAACGATTTTGATTAAACTCTAAATTTTTTGTTTGCTCTTAGTTCATCGCGTTGTCTTGTTCTTGAAAATCGATTATAATTTGTTGCTTGAATATACATATAATTTTTTTTATACTTATTTATCGAGCTTTACTGATTGTAAAACACACACACTGATAATTTTTTCTCTATTTTCAAAAATAACTGTGTTATTGAATTAAACCACATTTAATCGGCCGCCATTTTACTATGCATTTTGCACCTTTTCACGATTACCTTAAAAACGACTATAACGATTTTGATTAAATATGATGTAGCTTTCATGCTGATTAAAATAGTCTGACAGGGCTTAAATGACGATATTTTAAATTTTCTTTTTCTAAGTACCTTTAATTTCGTAGATTAAAAAAAAAAAATGGAACATCATCTTATTAGCATTGATAAATAATGGGTAAATATGCAAGTTGAGCCAATTTCATAAACAACTAAAGGAGAAAAGTGCTAACATATTTTTTTATGCAATTTTTGTGTTTTTGTACACAAGAATAGTAATATAGAAGTATAATTAAGCCAGAGCAGAATAAATAAGGAAATCTTTGAAAAATTGAGGGGATATAAAGGGGCCGGAGGATACATTCAGCAGATAAGGAAAGAGACAGTGAGGTTGGGAATCTCAACACAGGAATGTGTCAATAGAGATGAGTATAGGGAGGAATTAGGGAAGATAAGATCCTTGTGGGTGCCAAAGAGGTGAGAAACGGGAGAGTATGGGGCGAGGAACAGAGAAGAGTCCAGCTGGGAGAATGAAGAAGAGGTGGGAAGAGAGAAAAAGAGTGGAACGTGTGGGCAAAGTTGGGAGAAAATGATATTTGCGTGGTCTTTAAGGCCGTTTCACGACAAAAAAAAAAAAAATAAAATAAAATAAAAATATAAGTATAATATACCGTTGGATAGCTAAAGGTTTTAGGAAAAATATAATCAAATACACGGAATTTTAAAGGTTAATGGAGAGAACCGAAAAGCCAATGAAACTAACTGATTGTTGTAGATAAAAATATAATAGATTCTTTAATGAAACCCACGTTTCTATAGAAATTAAATTTAATAAATTCTTTAATTTTTTCACTCATTTTTATCTTTTACTGTATTTGAAAATTCTTCAATCGATTTTAAGAACGACGGTAAGAGAATGTCGTGTGTTGCGCCAGATTTTTCTTTGTTTTCAATTTATATAACAAAGGAAAGGTATCCGGGCCATCTTCTTTTCAGACGCCTTTGAGGGTTAGAGTGAGAATGGAGTTTTTCATGGAAGGGATGATACCTAGTTCTGGCTATATCCGCAATAAATGGAACATCAAGGTCATTATGAATGAGTTCATCCCTAACAAAGTAAGGGGCATTGTGGATTTTACAGAGGATTTTAGATTGTAAGGATTGGATACGAGAAGAATTCGTTGATTTATTATGATAGTCATGTGAATGAGCCTTTTGTAGTTAAGTGAAAGGTTTGAGCTTTTGCTTAGTTAGTCTAGTTAGTGTGTCGAAAACGGCGAACACACGGCAAAATCACCAATTTAGGTGGACAAAAGTTTGGAATTTTTGAGTGCTTGAATTTTTTATTATTAGTTGGCAAGACGCTTAATACTAATATTTCCCGCCATACCGTGATTACAAATAAATAGTAAATGAGTGAATTATTCCTGTTCAAACAAGTGCTTAATAATCGGCAGTGGGACTATCTGCATTTGATGGCCATTTATTGTGTTCAAGGTGTGTCTAGTGCAAAGGACATTGCTGAGACAGGTAAGACATTATATTTCTACATTCGTTATTGAATATACATAGATTGTAATCTATGTATATTCAATAACGACCTGTAAGTTAATTTAGCGATTTGTAAATGTATGCCCCTATTCAATAACGACAAACTACATAACCCAAAGGATTTGTTTTATCAATTCTTCTAGTCTTTAAATATCGCAAAGAAGTTTTGCAATATTTTGCGTTTAGGGGATACATAATTTTTTTTTTCAGAAACAACAGTCCGAATCAAAAGTTTTATAATCTATAATTTGAAGAGTTTCCTAAATTATTTAAAATACAACTATAAGCAGTTTTTGTCGAGCCATAATTAGATTTT
The DNA here is from genome assembly GCA_023052935.1 of Piezodorus guildinii. Classification (NCBI taxonomy): domain Eukaryota; kingdom Metazoa; phylum Arthropoda; class Insecta; order Hemiptera; family Pentatomidae; genus Piezodorus; species Piezodorus guildinii. The sequence continues at coordinate 71,377,693 of CM041298.1, forward strand.
TTTGTATTATTTTTCCCATATTCTAGGACATCAAAAGTAAAATGTAGGAAATTTTAGATTTTACTGTGCGCTCGCCAATCTTGTCAAAAATGAATTAGTTTTTATAATTTTTTAAATATTTTTTCCTGTAACCTGGGATCCCTAAGGTTAAATATGGACAAGTTTCTGAATTTTGTCCACCTAAATCGGTCATATTTCCCACTATTCGACGCTACAGCTCGGTGACGAGTCTTGGCTTCCTTCGTGAACCGATTTTGATTTTTTGACCAATTTATATTTATATTTTCTGCTGATATTTAAATATAATAATCAAAATAATTTCAAAGATGCAAGATCAAATTATAAATATGTTTAAAGAAGAATAGTAATTTCCTGTGTTTTTAAAAACTGTGTACATACATGCATATGCTGGTGTGTGTATATATGTGTGTATGAGTATGTGTTTATATGTGTATATATATGTGTGTGTGTTTATGTATATATATATATATATATATATGTATATATTTTTCTTTTATCTGATTAATTTTTTTTTTTTTTTTATATATTTTTTTGTTTCTCATGTTAACATACTTTTATTTTTCTGGCTTGTACATTTTTATTACAATTTAGCTTTTAAGTTATTTTATTAGTTCATGTTATTAGTTTAATTCTTTTCTGTTTTTCAGTCATTTTACTCTAAGACTCTAGTCTTAAGTCCACCTTTTTATTTCCTGTTATGTTATTCTGAAGGGACTTGTCCCAGAATAAATAAAGAATTATTATTATTATTATTATTAAACTACCGATATCAAAATAGTTGTGGCGGAGGCCTTTCTACCCACGATTAAGGGAGAGACTAATAATTTATTAACTTTCTTTTTTCTTTTTATGAGAATTCTTCTTCTTCTTCTTCGATCTTTTGTCAAATGGTGATGTTCGGGAATAGAATAATCAACTCGACGGTCTTCTTGAGATCCTCCAAGTCACCGTAGAGTTTGCTCCCAAAGACGGTAGATTTGGCCAGATCTTCTTCCAGATGTTTTCTAACTGAGCGCACGTCTGCAGGATGTGCTCTGCAGTCTGGTCTCTAGTTCTGCATCCACAGAGAGGGCTTTCCCCTAAAAGGCAATCTTTTTATAAAGGTGTGCTAACCTGTTCTATAATTATTCTAGATCCAATTATCTTCATATTAGGAATTGAATTAGCATATATATATTTTTTTTTTTATTTGCACCACTGCCCTTCAATACTATCAAAGCTCACACTATCCTTTAACAATATTAAATTCTAATCCGGATATTAAGAGGATGCTCCAGTGTTAACAATCGGTACCCTTTTGGTCAGCCAGTAGGGCCCATAGGGGCGGATGTCACGTGATACTAGAAGAACTTCCGGCCATCTGGATGGGTATACATACTCACTTTTTGCCCCCGTCGATCGAAGAGGCTGTGCCGCTGCTTAACGAATCGCTCGTGAACGGCGCCTCCATTGATTCATGGCTTCCGGATCTCGCTAAACGGCCATTTAAAGCAGACGCTTGGGGGTCATTTAGGAGGTGTCGGGTGCTCTCTCACGGTCTTCGGCAACGATATTGCACATGGTTAGGGAGGATGAATGGGACCCCCCATGGGTAAAGGGGATGAACCGACCATATTACGATTAATATGAATGGTCCAATTGTGGCTTTAGGTATGGTTCATTCATTAAATATATATATATATATATATATATATATATATATATATATATATATATATATATATATATATATTTAAGGAATGAATCATACCTAAAGCCATATATGAATAAAATTACATACTTTTCAACCGAAAACGCTGGGATTAATAATACGTTCACCCTGGTACGTCAGTAACAAAATTTTACACACAGACCTACATATTCCTACTGTTCCAGACTACAAGCATACTTTATACAAGAGATTCCATGAAAAACTTCAGGGACATTAAAACATACTCATTCCAAATATTGAGACAACGTAGATGCCGGAAGTCAACAGAAAAATGCTGATAAGGGATATTCTTGTTAAAGGCTCACTATTTTCACCATGAATTTCTTGGATTTTTTAGAATTTTCACGTAGGTGCCGCTACTGCCATAGGTGCCACCTATTTATATGACGCATCTGCTTATTGTCACGGAAAGACTGACAGGTATTTATTTATATATCACAATTAAAAAAGTTAACAAAAAAAATTTAGCTATAAAATTATTTTATAATTATCATCTTGGTTTATATTAGACAATTTTTCAATTCGAGTTTCCAACGTAACTACGCGTTTTAAGGTTTCCTGAACCCAAATTAGCGAATCCAGACAAATTATATAAAATTGTTTATACCCTATTTGTCACTTGAAATTACCTTTCACAACTTTGTAGAAAATACAAAATTTATTATAAAATCTTTAGGTTTCCAACGGTAAATTATACTTCTATTGTACTGTATTGTATTGTAAAGTATCTTATGTTCCAAAAAACATACTCACTCAAATCTTTTTTTTTTTTTTCTTAAAACTCGGGGACCATAAAACGTGTATTTCCGTTTAAAACTAATTAAAAATCTTTACTATTGTAATGCTTTAACTTACCATGTATTTCATATATAGCTAAGTGATAATAATAAATGTTTAAGATACAGTTGAAAAGCTGAATATTCAAGAAGATATGTTAAAAATCTAAAATAAATTATTTAATTACTCAATTAAGTCTCCCTGGACCTTCTAGTTTAGCATAGTTTTTAGACAGCTACCAATGGCTAGTATCCCTGCATGAGAATCATGCCTTAGTTTTATATTGTATCACATTTACTAGATTCTTTTCATAATACAGTTGTAAATATCAATAGATATATTTAAACAAAATTCTATTCAAGAGGTGAGCTAACAGAAGTCGTTTATTACGCGCAGATTTTTCTTCTTTATCTATAATAAAATTTACCTGCAAGCGATTTCAGAGGAAGGCGAATCGTATGTTCCGCACGCCATTTTCCCCCTAGTTTTGTACAGAGAGTATGGTTTGCTTTTGATGTTGAGAATGGAATGACGACAAGAGACCAAAGGAACGGGGAGGGATTGGAATTAAATTTGCGGTACAAACGAAGGAGATGTCCCTGGACAGAACATACCACTCTGTCATCCGGGGACACTAGACGATCCATAGACTAGACGATCCGTTTTAGCTGTTAGCTTTGTGGGTGCCATGAAATATTACAGGGCTGCATTCTTCAATTTCATATCCCAGAGACTAATATAACAAACCTTCTCATTAAAAGGGCTTTTTAATTTATATATGAATTTATGATTAAAAAAAAAAAAATACAAATCAGGCTGCCGATAGATGTCAAAAATTGTTTTTAAATTTTCGATTTGCGGTGGAAATTTGTTGGAAAGAAGAGTACGTTAAATTATATTATGTTGAGAATGCAAGTTTTTTTATTTTTTTTTTAAATTTTTTATTATTGTTTCATTTAATTGTAAAACATCATCACCTGTAGGGATATATCATCTTGAGTAATCTGAATGTATGTCACCGTAATCTGAATGTGACTGTAGACTGTATATGAGTTGGTGTTACTTTTTTATTTATTTTTTTTTTTTTTATGGACTTGCTATTTGTATTAGGGAGCGGCGTGGTCTAGTGGATAGAGCGCTAGTCTGCTATGCTCCGGGTCCTGGGTTCGAATCCCGACTCTGGCAGAATATTATTTATTCTGTTAATTCAGTCGGGGGGTGACCCTAGGATAGGGAGACCCTCCTGGGGCAGACCCAGCCTCTATAAAGTGGGTACCTAAATTAATTGGGGAAAAACCTGGCGGCTGAGCGCGATTAAGGCCTAATCACCTCATTGCACTGCCGTTGGCCTAGAAACAGAACGAATCTCTATATGTACTGAGCCCATGACCCTTCATGGGTTGTAGTGGTACAGGTTTTTTTTTGCTATTTGTATCAAAGAAATTGAGACATTTAGGAATAAGCTTTATAGTTGTTTCACAAGGATAACCTCAGTTTCTCTTTTAAGAGAATTAGATTTAATTCTTTATATTGAATATTATAGTATGACCTTATTAGGATATTTATGATAGTAATCAAGTATAATAGTAATATATTATTTAATCTCTTTCTGTCCAGCGATATATTGTACATACATATTACTATTCTTGTTATTAAAAAAAAAAATCTAAACATTTTTCGCTCAACACATTTTTTTGTAATGCTTTTTTTTTTTTTTTTTTTTTTTTTCTAATGAAAATGATATGGATATATATTTTTTTGGAATCTACAAAACTAAAGATGCTTTAGAGTAGAAAAAATTTAAAACATCGACACGTGAGACCATTTTAATCAAAATGAAATCTAAGTAGTATCAATGCCTAAATTTTGCATCGGTATATGGAGTTTAATCATAATCATTAGAGCCGTTTTTGAGAAAATCGTATTAAAGTGAGAAATGCATGGTATAAAATAGCATATTCTATCAGCCGAATTTGGTAAAAAGTTGCCGTAACTTCAGTGGAATATACCCTTATGAATTATGAAATTTCAAGTTTATAAAAATAAGTGTTTTTGAGCTGGACTTACCACACACACAACTTTTTGATGGACTTGGTAATTTGGACTGAGGGGACCCTAAAAGGGGTATTTCCGTTGAGAACTGGAATTCGAAACTGTAAGTGAAAGTAGAATGGTGGAACTATTGCATTTTAAACTGAACTTTCATTATTTCCATTTTTTTTTCTTTTTATGTGTTTGTGAAAGTGAAAATGTACTATTCATATCTTATTGTTTTATGAAATCTTTATTATTTTGGAATGCGGATCAAAAGAAGTAATCGATTGATGAGATGCTTGTATAACTAAACACTGCAAGACCCCTTGAGACTACATAAGCTGGGACTGGTGGACATTTTTCACCCGGTTATATAAAATAAAAGAAAGCGAGGTGCAATAAATCGCAGCAACATAAAAGATGCAAGAGGGGCTTCCTCTCATGCAATTCATGAATCCCTCCCTCCCCCCCCCATCTACCCTTCGGCATTCGGTTGACGTTTTTTACTTTCTCTAATAAGAAATATCGATTGAGATACAATCGTGTATCCAATATCCAAGAAGAAGAAATAACCTTTAAATATTCATTTTGGGAATCGAGAGTCATGAGAATAAATCAGGAAGCATTCGAATCAAGAACTGACCAGGAAATCATAATTTGCAGGTCTAATTTAGTGGAAATAAAATCTTATTGACGGAGATTCGTTACTCGTAATTTTTTTTTAAAGTTTTTTATCTTCCCTCATATATATTTCCTGATTATCCTGCCCTACCTCTGAATCCTTTAAAATGAACAACAATAGTTCATGTCCTATCCCAATTTACTCGGTGTGCAGGTGTTCTGATGAGGTGTAACTGTTCCTTATGGTGATGAGCTATTCCTCAAGCTAAATATTTTACATACATAGTTATTTGGATAATTTACTTTGATGTCCACCACTGGAGCGAATCATGATTTAATTTTTTGTAATCCTCACATATGACCGAAACGATAAGAAACTGCTCGAAGATAGCGATTACTACAATACTTAATACTCAAACGTTCAAAACTTTCGGACTATTACAAAAAACTAATTTATGTCACTATTATCAGATTATTTGGATGTAAGGAATCGAACATTAGGGTTTTGCTAAGCCTCCTAATAATCCAAATCCCTCATTCAATCCTTGTAATCTAATGTTCTTCGCAAAATCCTAAATCTCCCTAGTTTTTTTTTTCAAATAAACTCCTCCATGATGAATTCAACATCCCATTTGTTGCAGATCTAGCCCGTGATTGGAATACCTAATTTCTTTCCAAACACCCTGCCCTCAAAAACCAACTTGTCTGTAATCTCTCTCCTTTAGATATTCCTGATTACCCTATGAGGCGATTAAAAAGAAGGCCTTGGGACCAACTGCCATAAAATAGTTAACTAAAAGCTACCACTGAATAGTTCTTTCTCGAGGTATTTTCCCAACTTTTCTTCACCATTCATGTTTTCTTATTACGTTTGTATAATACAGATGTAAATACAATAAATAAATTTAAAAAACTCCATAAATTCTTGCCTCTTATCAAACTTTCTCATTATCCAGTCCTATTTCACAAACATACCTTTCAAAATAAATTATAATAGTGACTATTCATCCCTTTTTACAGAGTTTGCAAATGTTCCTGAAGACGGTCTCACTTTTGGATACTTCCTAGGACACATTCTTTACACAGTCTATACTGCTGATATCCCAACCTACCCCATCAATTTCTTTCTACCTAGGTTGGTGTCATTCGTGTGCTATCAGTTAATCATGATCAAAATATTGCCTCTTAAAATCTTTGATCCCACATTAGAGACCTTGCAGAATGCTGTTGGAATTCGAGAATTAAACTAAATTGCAACATATCCCACTAAATAACCTTTTCGTTACATCGTAAACTTGTGAGTTCCTGCTCTACAGGATCCTTTCGTAATATTCCGCTTGTCCCAGTTGAACAGATACCTAGACAAAAACATGGAATCCGCACAGAAGACTGAAATGAAAAGAAACTACACACCGTCTTTAGCTACTTCAACACTCACTACACAACGTTCAAACCTTCCACCTAACTACAATAATTCATCCATATGACTATCATAAGACCAATCTCCAAAATCCTCTAGCGTAGTGGCTAGCATAACAGCCTTATATGACCAAGGTCGCGGGTTCAAGCTGTATATAGCTCTAGGCTTTTATTATTATTATTATTTTTTTATTTTTTTATTTTTTTATAAAAATAATGTTGTCCCGAGCCTGTGCGATGACAGGTACACGTTAAGGATTCCTATCCTAATAGAACCTGGATAGGAAAAAATTAGGACTTCCACTGCAGCATCGTCCATTGGGCCATAGTATCATAAAGTGATGCTAAATGAATAAACAAATAAGCCTATACATGGCGTATAAGGTAAGGAAATGTGTTCCGAACCTGATCATTTTCGAATCTTCAACGAAAACACATTTTTTAATTTTGCAAAATAGTCTCTTTATACATGTACTTAATCCGTCTACGTCTATTATAGGACTTGACGTATGAAATCTGTATGCTACAACTAAGAAAGATAAAACCACCACAAAACCAAACGTCGAAACTTATTCATCGAAATTTTTTAATGGTAAGACATGTTATAGATGTGTATATTTCTTCCTCAAAATTGTTATTATTAAGGGATACAGTCCCAGAATAAGTTATTTTTATTATTATTCATGATCAACCAAGGTCAATTAAAAAAACTTAGAGTCATTATAGATCAAAATGTATCCTGGAATGACCATATCTCTCAAATCGATCGCTATCCTAAAACAATCCCTCCTAAAACCCGTTTACTACACCAGTAGTTAGAAGGCACACCGAGTTGAACTAGCTCTATCCCTCTTTCCGTCGGCAATATCTTCTAGGTGTCTGTCTTTTCCGATTTAAAAAAAAAATAATAATAATAATAAAACATTATATTCTTGATATGCTTACCACTTGTTCCTCTCATCATTCACTAAACACGAGATCCCAACTCTTAAACTTGTATATACTTTCCAACAGATCCGCCTAATTAAAAAAATTCTTTATCATCCGTGCTATCCTATTTTGGAATTCCTTTCCTATATATATTCGTAAAGCTTTATCCTTAACCACTTTTAAACATCAGTAATTTATCCATTTCCTTAACTCTCAATCTTTCAAACATACGTAATATCTTATGTTCTAAATAATAACTATGAATCGCTTCTAAATCCGTCCGTTATATAGTTATACTTAGGTCTTAAAAGACATAATAAATTTGTAATGTACATATTTGTTATTCTTAGGGGACTACTCGTACTAGAATAAAATTTATTTTCATTCATTCATTAATGAGTGAAGCCTGAGTGATGTGCGAATTAGATCTTTTTCAAAGATATATTTTTTTTCGAGAGAAAAACGATCTAGAGTTGAGACCAAGCGACCTTCAGAGCCAAGACGGCCAGAAGGATATCGTGCCATAACATGACATTAGAGAACAAATAATAAGTATTGTTGAAGAGAAAAATAGTGTCTTGAAAGAACCGTGAACAATGGCCGAGTTCTTGTTGAGCGCATTGTTGATTGTGAAACAGATCAACTGTAGCGCAACACACCAGCGTTGATATTTCACAGTCGAGTAAACTCTGAAATTTCCTTTGTACCTATGCTGTAGCTATGATATGCCTACGCAGAATATGCAACGCCTAATTGAGCCCATACACCTTCCTCTCTAATAATATGATTTATATTATGTATAGACCAGCTGCATCGATCAGGTTGCACATTCACATTTATTACTGGCGATCCCCGCTTCCTTCGCAAGGACGCAATTTAAATGTGGTATTATTTATGTTAATAAAAATTCATTTCGACCTATTAAGAGCCTATCACTTTGAGATTATGAGTTATTCGTAAAGACAAGTGCACTTAGCGAGAAAGTATTTTTTTTTTTTTTCGTTTTTTGAGCGCGTAAAGGCCTTAAAGATCATGCGAATATCATGTTCAGGTTTTCTTCCTCATCTTCGATCTTTTCCATACTCCCCTCATGAGCTCTGCGTGTTTGGGCTTCCTTTTCTCCGACCAGGCATAAGGTCAAGAAGTATTCAAGCGAATTAAAATGTTCCCCGTTAAGAGAGTTTTGAAGGGACCGAAATAATTAAAAATCTGTTAGGGCAAGGTCTTATGAATGGGTTAGGTGGGGTATAACATCCTAGCTAAACTCCTATAATTTCTGCCTGGTCTGCAAAGACACGTGAGGACGGGCGTTGTCGTGGTGGAAAACTACTATGCCTTTGTTATTTCCAATGCTGGACGCTTTTGCTCAACCCCTTTCTTTAATTGTTTCAACTAGGCAAAGTATATTTCAGAATTAATAGTCTAGTTAGGCAGATCAAAATGTCTGGTTCTGTACAGAGCAAACCACATACGGACGGTACTTTTTCCTGAGGCATTCCCATTCACACTTCGAATTTCGTTAACCTCTGTGCAGCGGATTCCTTTTAGAATACAAAAAATCATAAAATGTCAAAAAAAAAAATTCTCTCCCGTTTTGAGCAAGCAAAATACCTCTTAAAGATAAGGAATCTCGGGTGAAACTGATGCATAAAAGCACGTTAACCAATCCTTTTTTAGAATATGTAAACATTATTGACATAGTAAACATAATATTATAAACACAAATATTTAAAGCCGCCAAGAACTTATTTTACAACCCAATAGATTACATTGGAACGTATTTTTTCATGAAATAATAAAAATATAATAATTATCACAATGTTAGTTTATAGGTTATTAAAATATTTAAATTTATTTAAAAGAACTTAAGTAAGATTTGGTACGTGTTATTTTTTTTTTTTTTAAACCTTGAGTATTTTTTCGGAGAATATAATTTGTACAATACTGTACAGTGGCAATACTGAATTACCTTATGACATTGCTTCATAACATTTGTTTATACCTATATGCATATGGCGCCTTATTTTGTTTGCATATTTACTTTTTTTAAATCTTGCGCTCTCCAACGGATATTATATGCCAATATTACTACTCATATTTCAGGAATAATTTTTTGATGTCATGATTACAGAAAATTTAATTTTTCCTTCAAAAGAAAACTTAATGCGATTTATTTTACTTATACAGGAAGGAATGCCTAAATGAAAATGAAAACCGTATCAAAAACCATCGCGTGGTTTAAAAGAAGTTAGAGAAACCAAGAACGGTATCATTTTATATGTGTGTGTGTATATATATATATATATTTAGTAAAATTGCATATGAAACTTTTTTTTTTTATCTCCATGGCTTTTGATCGTGTTTGGTACCCTGAACTGATTTACTAAGTCCATAAATTCTTTCCTCCTACTTGAATTTTCCAGTCCCACCTTAAAGACAAACCATTCACTGTAAATCACTATTCTACCTATGGTACTTCAAGGCAGTGTCTTGGGCCACATCTTTTATACAGATATCTAGTTTACATCCAAACCCAATTTCACATCAAAAGTTCTAGGATTTATAGTATAGAAACTGGAAGATTAAAATTAATTTCAATCAATCTTCTTTACTCTTCGTTGCGTAAGAAGTTCTTCTCTACAATTTCTTATAATATTTCGCTTTCCTCCGAATTCGCTACTAAGGACTCCATCTTGATAAACGTCTAACCAGGTAAACATAAGGCGGGTCGCCGTTTTTGACAACTCACAATCATACCACTTTCACATAATTTGCTTGTTAGAATCAATTTAAAAATCTCGTGCGGGCAACACACAACTTTCACTTACCTCCATTTTTAAAATCAATGAAAGAATTTTCAAATACAGTTAGAGATAAAAATACGTGAAATTATTAAGGAATTAATTAAATTAAATTTCTATAGAAACATGTGTTTGATTAAAAAATCAATTATATTATTATCTAAAATAATCAGTAAGTTTTATGTTCATTTCATCACTCTCTATTAACTTTTAAAAGCTTGTGTATGAGATGATAATTTTTCTAAAATCTTTAGCTTTCCAACGGTATATCATACATGTATAGTTACTGCTCTTATGTTCAAAAACGAAAAATTGCATTAAAAAAATATTTTTTCTGTTTTCTCCATTAGTTGGGTATCGAATTTATTCAATTTATATATTTACCAGTTTTTCATCAGCGTTAACAAGATAATCTAGTTATTATTATTGAATCTACAAAATTAAAGGTACTTTAGGGGAAGAAAATTTAAAATATCGGCATTTAAGCCCTGTCAGACCATTTTTATCTAAATAAAACCTACATGATATTAAAGCGCATTAAATTTTACATCGATATAGCGAGTTTAATCAAATCGTCGGAACCGTTTTTGAGAAAATCGAAAAAAGGTGCAAAATGCATATAAAGTGCCTCTTCTGGTAGGCTCATTTTGATGAAAAAAGTTTTGTCACGTCTCGGGCGTATAGTTGTCTTAAATATGAAATTTCAGTTTCATATGACTTACCGTTTCCGCCCGGGAGTTACACCACACACACACACACACACAGAACACACACACAGACCTTTTTGCGGGACTTGGTTATTTGGACTCAGGGGACCCTAAAACGTGTATTTCCGTTGAAAACTGGAATTCGAAAATTTTCACGATCGCAATACTTCCCTTACTATATATAGTGAGTGAAAGTAAAAAAAAATTAAACACATTTAGAGATGGAAAAAATCGTAACAAAATTAATTACATTTAGGTTTAATAGAAACACATGTTTTACTAAATAATCTATTAAATTAGTATCAATTAGTTATTTTGTTTATTTATTTAACGTCACTTTGTGCTACTGTGGCTAATCGGAGGATGCTAAGTGGGAGCCCTAAATTCTGCATATCCAGCTTTAATTAGGATAAGATATCCTTAATCCTCATCACATCGAATGTATTGAAGCAGAACTGGATATTTCCCTCCAAATGAATCTTCCCTCTAAAGCGTTTCATCCATCCGAAATATCGAACATAATCCAGAGTTTATCATCCCGCATAGCCCCGGGACATGACCTTATAACTTCCCATATCCTAAAACTACTTCCTCGAAAAGCCACCCTTTATCTTACTTACATCTGTAATGCCGTTCTCCGCTCCACATATTTTCCCGCTTCCTGGAAATTATCCATCATTAAAATGATCCCCAAACCCAAAAAGCCTCCAGAATACCCATCCTTCTATTGCCCCATCTCTCTTATATGCATCATGGGTAAAATCGTTGAAAAACTTCTGCTTAAACGCATATATCCCATCCTTGATTCCAATCACATTATCCCAGATCATCAGTTTGGTTTCCGAACATCCCACTCCACTGTCCATCGTGTGGTGTCACGTCTTCATTGGAGCGTGGGTTGTACTGCACGTGAGCCTTCCTCGATGTAGAACAGGCCTTTGACCGAGTGTGGCACCCGGGATACCTTTACAAACTCCGTAAATTTCTTCCACCTACATACATCCTCATTATCCAGTTCTATCTCACAGACAGGACCTTCAAAGTAAATTCAATGTAACCGTTCCTATTCATCCCTTTTTAATCAGTATGCAGGTGTTTCTCAAGGCAGTATTCTAGGACCCATCCTTTACACAGTTTAACAGCGGACATTCCACTCCTCTTTGATTTTCGATAATACTCGAGTTGTCGGGGGGAAAAAAAAAAAAGATGGGCTCGAGACCTTTTAACTTAAATCCCTATGGATCAATTAGTACTGAGTGATGTCAAAAAATACATCGAGATATTTATATGAATTCCTGGCGTATATACATAGGAATTTCAACGACACAAATAAACTTTTAAGTGTATCATTATTCAACTTAATTCCAACAAATGTCGAGCTTTCTATTACATTCGTCCTTCCAGTATCCAACGTAACAGCGCAAAATTATCAAGGCATCATCGAAACCGAATTGACATAGGGTGATCCATTACTAATATTTCTAGGAAGATCGTGAAAGATCGTTGGCTTAGGAATGTGCGATGTGAGATGCTACGAGAAGGATCGAGGATTTCGTAAACCTACTGGGCTAACATCACTATAAAATGATGTTTTCGACTAAGAATTGCAGTCATTTGTTTTTTGCCGTAATAATTCCGCATGTGAGTTCATTAAATAATTTCCTAGCTGAAAACTACTGTTCGTCTTAGTTTTCAAGGTGATAACTATGAAAATTATTTAATATGTACTCTACACCAGACAATACTAACAAATAAATGAGAGGTTTTTATTCAGAATAAAATTTGGTATTTACGTTTTTACTTTAAACAACCTATATATGAAATATATAGTAAGTGAAAGTATTACGATCGTGAAAATTTTCGAATTCCAGATTTGAATAAATAGTATTTAGAAAAAAAAAGTAAAGGAAAATTGTTTCGAATCTTACGCGATTTGCCAGTACAATAATCACTCAACGGATATTTAATTGTTTTCTACCATCTTTACCTATCTGCCAGCCAATTGCTTGATCTTACGCTGATACCATTCTTTGGGATAGCTGTCAAATAAATCTTGGACCGAAATTTCCACTTCTGCTCAACTTTTCTCTTGAAGAAACTAGACCAGATTCGAAACAAGTGGTAATCCGAAGGTGTGAGGTTTCCTGTATAGCCCAGTATATGGCGGATGGAACAGGAAATCGAACCCATGAAGTTCTTTAAACTTTTCAGTTGTTCGACTGGAAGTGTGAAGAAACACTTTATCTTGTTGGAATAAAACTTAGTTTTCGGTCAATAAAAGCAGGATAACGCTCCGACAACTTCGCTCACAATCTTTCCAGTTGTGTGCAATAAAAAATCATAAAGCATCGGTTAGAAACAAATTTTTGATAACACTTTCAAATTCTATAAAACCCAAGCATGGTGTTTTTTTTTATTTATCCCTACCAGCAACCGGAAAAACAGTTTTGATCGCGATTCGGCCATTGCTCATTAGGGTTTCGCCGATAAATCCACTTTTCATCCCACTGCATTCGTAGCTTCTTGAACTCTTCCTCCCAAGTCTTGTTCCCTCCAGTACCAGTTTATACATTGCTCTTGCATCCTCCGATATTCTTGAGACATGGCCGAACAAGCTCAGTTGCTTTTCTTGAATAAGATGAATAAAACATTTTAAATTCACTCTGGCTTTGTCTTAGCCATTTGAAATACCAATAAAATTTGGTATTTACGTTTTTAGTTTAAACAACCTATATATGAAATATATAGTAAGTGAAAGTATTACGATCGTGAAAATTTTCTAATTCCAGATTTCGACTGAAATACGCGATTTAGGGGTCCCTGGGTTAAATGACCAAGTCCCGAAAAAAGTATGTTTGTGGGTCGGTGTGTGGTAAATAGCTCAAAAACGAAATTTCATATTTAAGACAACTTATGCCGAAATATTACAGCAACCTTTTCATCAAAATTAGCTAACCAGAATAGCTACTTTATAATATACATTTTGCACCGTTTTACGATTTCGATTAACCTCCCTATATTGATGTAAAATTTAATGTAATATAGTTTCATTCTGATTGAAATAGTGTGAAAGGGCTACAATTCTGATATTTTAAATTTTCTTCCACTAGAGTTTCTTTGATTTTGTAGATTCCAAAAGATTAACCTTATCATCTTAATCACATTTATGAAGGACGGCTAAATATACAAGATGGAAGAATTTGATGACCAACTAAAGGATAAAAGAGCAAACATTTTTTTTAATGTGATTTTTAATAATAAGAATATTATTGTACTATAGACGTATAACATATCGATGGAACGAGAAAGATTTTAGAAAAAAGATTATCTGATATACAGAGTTGTAAAAGGTAATATAAAGTGACGAATAGGAATTAAACTTATTACTGATTAAAAATTGTATATAGTTAGTTACTTATATTATTAAATATGAATTAAGATAAAATTTTAATCTAAATCATATGTTTCCAACGAAAATGAATGTACGTTTTAATAAAATTAACTTATAATATTTTTTTAAATTGAAGTATATTTAATAATTTTTGAATTGATTTTAACAGTCGAGGTAAGTGAAAGTCGTGTGTTGCCCACGCCAGATTTTTTACTCGAAATTTTAAATTTTGTAATTTTATTTTATAATATAAAAATTCCTGATAAAATAAAATTCAAAATAAATAAAATAATGTAAATGTAAACTGTAATAAAATAATATTACAGTTTAACTACTTCTGACAATACACTTTGGAACGCGACAAAACGCATACTGGACCATCATAATGTCTCGCATCCTGTTCGACTGCCTCTGATGCAAAATCTGATGCGGAAAAGGCTGAATTGTTTGCTAGGCTTTTGGAAGAGACGTTTAAACCACACTCTGACATCAATGACCAATTTACAAATGAACTAGTGTCACACCACATTAACATACCTTTACCGATGACTTTCCCGCCAAAAGCAATACATCCTAATGAAGTTTATGATTTTATTGACAAATTACCAAACAAAAAAGCCTCAGGTTATGACTTAATTTCAAATTTAATACTAAAGAACTTACCTTGGAAAGCAAACTAATATCTACAACGCTATCTTCACAATACCATCGATTAGTAGATTACATGTCAAATGCTTTAGAGTCTAAAAAATATTGCCCATGTGTTTTTCTCGATATTAGTCAAGCATTCGATAAGGTGTGGCTTTCCAAGCTCAAAAATTTGCTTCCTCCGACTTATTACTTAATATTACTCTCTTACTTGACAGACCGCCACTTTACTGTAAAAGCAGGAGACGCATTTTCTGGAATAAAACGTGTTCAAGCAGGACTCCCACAAGACATTGTCCTGGGACCGTTACTATTTACTTGCGCCTCACAATCATCCTGAAGAAGGCCTAAAATGTAGGCCGAAACGTTGGCACAATTAATTATGTTCTCTTAATTGATTTATTTTTATAGCTGCACCCCCGATCAACTTCTCCATATATCATATTTACTGTCAACCATTCTTGTATTATTTAACACAACAATTATATATTGCACCTTTGTTCTTAACTTCCTTTAAAGTTCAAATATTTATGAATTCAAATCGTAATTTCTCGATTCGTCTCGGGCAGACACGAAGCTGATGATAATAGCACGAGGATGGGGGTGCGCCTGTTGAGTCAGCGAAGATCTCGCCGTTCCATAATGAGTATTCAAATGAATTCGTTATTATACGGAATGAGTGGTGTCTGGGCTTTCATCTCTAGATTACACCGCGTTCTATACAACTTTCATGCAACAAGTGCACTCCTGTATTCTGCTTACTGATCTGTAAAAAAGAAAAAAAAATTCTATAAACTCTGCAAGAAAGTTGATTATTTAAGGATACAATCAAAATTAAAAATCCAGTTCATTAGCATTTTTTTTAAATTATTCTTATTATTTTAGTAAGATAAATCGCACCTTTCTACATTGCCAACACCTAACTTGTTTTCAAGGACATTTATCTATATTATAAAAATAAGGAGAGTACGAGTCTGATAATTAAAATTGGAGAAAAGTTTTAGGCCAAGGAAAAAATCTCCAAAATATCTGTCTGATAATAGACGAAAAAGGGAGCTGAAAAATCATATTTTAATGTTCATCAATAAGAAATTTCTGTTATAGCATTATATGTAATGCTAATATAAATATTCTTTCTTTCTCACTACTACTGTGTGAGTAGGTCGCATGTAGAACCTGATCCAACCTATTTCTATTCTGCACTACCTCTCTTACTCAACCTTTCCCTCCAATACCAGCCCATACGTTGCTCTTGATATTCTTCCACGCGATCCTCTGATATTCTTGAGACATAACCGAGCTTTTCTTTCTAATTCTGTCTTGTTTCGTCTTACCCTCCACATTCCTCAAATATCGTATCTCCAGGGCCTACAGTTATTGGGCAATATGTCCTAATAGAGAAAGTCCTGACGCAGGCATATCTCAGTATTGATAGGAACGTTGTTATTGTTATTTTCGTGAACGTTGTAGACCTACACTATAAATCCTCTCTTGAGAGATTGGAAAGATCTGTGTGCAGAATTTATCCTTTCCTTTTTGTTTTCGTGCACTCAGTCCTCCTCATTTAGGAGTGTGCCTAGATATTTAAAATGATTCACAAGCTCTATCTTTTCTTCTGCTAGTCAGATGACTCGTCTAATTCGGTTTTTCTGATTCCTATCTTTGTGATTTTTGTATTATCAACATTTATTTTCATATTGACTGGGTCTTATTAAATAACGGTATTTATTATGGTTTTAAGGTCACTGCCAGCCTGTTATAACAGAGATGTGATAGTTGTTTAATTTTGATTATACGGTGTGTATAAATAAATAAATTAAAAAAGGCCATTATTCAACCAAACATTTGTATTATTAGTTCTTTGATATGCAATACTCAACGGATATTCAATTGTTTTCTACCATCTTTAGCTATCTGCCAGCCAATTGCTTGATCTTACGCTGATACCATTCTTAAGGATACCTGTCAAATAAATCTTGGACCGAAATTTCCACTTCTGCTCAACTTTTTCTCTTGAATAAACAAGACCATGATTCGAAACAAGTAATAATCCGATGATGCGAGGTCTAGGCTATGTGACGGATGGAACAGGAAATCGAACCCATGAAGTTCTTTAAAGTTTTCGTTTGTTCAACTAGAAGTGTGAAGAAAAACTTTATCTTGTTGGAATAAAACTATTTTTCGGTTGATAAAAGCAGGATAACGCTCCGACAACTTCGCTCACAATCTTTCCAGTTGTGTGCAATAAATTTTAAAATTCATTAAAGCATCGATTAGAAACAAATTTTTTATAACACTTTCAAATTCCATAAAACCCAATCATGGTGGTTTTTTTTATTTATCCCTACCAGCAACCGGAAAAACAGTTTTGACCGCGATTCGGCCATTGCTGATTAGGATTTCGCCGATAAATCCACTTTTCATCCCACTGCATTCGTAGCTTCTTGAACCCTTCCTCCCAAGTCTTCTTCCCTCCAGTACCAGTTTATATGGCCGAACAAGCTCAGTTGCTTTTCTTGAATAAGATGAATAAAACATTTTTAATTCAGTCTCGCTTTGTCTTAGCCCTCACTTTCCTCAAATCCTAGTATATTATCTCTCTTGTTTATCTATACATGTGTCTATACATGTGATACTAAGCGTTGTTCGAAGAAATCATTGACATAATATATTACATAATATGACATTATTTTCGTGAAAACTTCGTTTCCACATCCTCTCTTAAATATTTGGTCTCGATTTCTACTGTTTCCAATAGTATTCCGTATTATGATATTCCGTTTCTATGTGACATTCTCATATGGAAATGTTCTTGCTAATAAACTCATTAACCCCTCGGAGCAGAGACTGTTAACTTTATTAAAGAGTTCCCCTTTTATACGCTAACACCCGAGCCAGAAGAGTCTAAACAGTTTAAGCTCGGGGCCTTTCCTAACTCGGGACTATTTGACCAATGGCCTTACACCTGGCTTCGTTACCGAAATAATCTGATTTTATAGCATTTCCAAGTCAATTGTAACCTTTTCCAAGTCAAATGTAACTTTTTCCAAGTCAAATGTAACCTTTTCCAAGTCAAATGTAACCCTTTCCATTTCAAATGTCACCTTTTCCAAGTCAAATGTCACCTTTTCCATTTCAAATGTTACCTTTTCCAAGTCAAATGTCACCTTTTCCTTCACTTCTAGCCTTAAATATTCCGTTTTATTTATTGAAAAATAATTAGTTTAATTAACATTATGACTTTTTTAATAATTTTGGCATATAATAAATGATATTTTTTTTGGGTCTCTTAGATATTTGATATCAAGTTCTGTTTTTTACTAGCTAATATTTAAAAAAATTAATTATCGTCTATTTAGTTTTAAGATAATTGTTGATTTTGATTTTTTAGATAGGAGGGGTAGTTTTTTGGAATAATTAATGTGTTTTCGGGTATTATAATTAAATTTTTCGAGCTGTATTTTTGATCGCTCGCGTGCATTTTAACTCGCATTAAATTTTAATGTTTTTTATTGATATAGGGATTAATTAATGTGCTTTCGGGTGGTTATTATTACGTTTTTCGAGCTGTATTTTTTATCGCTCATGCGTATTTCAACTCGCATTAAATTTTAATGTTTTTTATTGATATAGGGATTAATTAATGTGCTTTCGGGTGGTTATGATTACGTTTTTCGAGCTGTATTTTTTATCGCTCATGCGTATTTCAACTCGCATTTACTTTTAATGTTTTTTATTGATATAGGGATTAATTATTTTGCTTTCGGGTGGTTATGATTACGTTTTTAGAGCTGTATTTTTTTCGCTCGCGCTTATTTTAACTAAAATTTACTTTTTATGTGTTTTCGGGTATTATAATTAAATTTTTCGAGCTGTATTTTTGATCGCTCGCGTGCATTTTAACTCGCATTAAATTTTAATGTTTTTTATTGATATAGGGATTAATTAATGTGCTTTCGGGTGGTTATTATTACGTTTTTCGAGCTGTATTTTTTATCGCTCATGCGTATTTCAACTCGCATTAAATTTTAATGTTTTTTATTGATATAGGGATTAATTAATGTGCTTTCGGGTGGTTATGATTACGTTTTTCGTGCTGTATTTTTTATCGCTCATGCGTATTTCAACTCGCATTTACTTTTAATGTTTTTTATTGATATAGGGATTAATTATTTTGCTTTCGGGTGGTTATGATTACGTTTTTAGAGCTGTATTTTTTTCGCTCGCGCTTATTTTAACTAAAATTTACTTTTTATGTGTTTTCGGGTACTATAATTAAATTTTTCGAGCTGTATTTTTGATCGCTCGCGTGCATTTTAACTCGCATTAAATTTTAATGTTTTTTATTGATATAGGGATTAATTAATGTGCTTTCGGGTGGTTATGATTACGTTTTTCGAGCTGTATTTTTTATCGCTCATGCGTATTTCAACTCGCATTTACTTTTAATGTTTTTTTATTGATATAGGGATTAATTATTTTGCTTTCGGGTGGTTATGATTACGTTTTTCGAGCTGTATTTTTTTCGCTCGCGCTTATTTTAACTAAAATTTACTTTTTATGTGTTTTATTGATATAGGGATTAATTAATGTGCTTTCGGGTGGTTATGATTACGTTTTTTGAGCTGTATTGTTTATCGCTCATGCGTATTTCAACTTCTATTTACTTTTAATCTTTTTATTTTTATAGAGATCTATCCTTGTGTTTTCGCGGGGTTATGAAAATGTTTAAAAGCTTTTTTATTATCTCTCGTGCGGATTTCAACTCGCCTTTATTTTTGATATTTTTTTATTGATATTGGGATTGATTGTTTTGTTTTTGGTTCTCATTATAACGTTGCTGGAATATACATCGTTTAGGTTTTTTTTTTTTTTTTTTTTTTTTTTTTATTATTATTATTTTATTAAAGGATTAGTTGTAGTTCCTTTTCTAGCGTCCTGAGTAATTTTTTCAACTAAATCTTTTGTAAAGGATCCGCTTCCTAACTTGGTCTTACAATTATTTAATAATTTAATTGAGGAATCGTTTATTCTATTTTCGGGTGTTCTGATAACATTATTAGAACCAAATTTGTTATCGCTTTTACTCATTTTAAGTTACTGTTTCTATTTCATAAATATTCGATAGAGGGATCGTTTATAGTGTTTTCGGGAATACTAATAGAGTTTATGACATTTATTTATAGCTAGTGCACATTTTAACTTAAATGAAAAGTGATCTAAAAGAATGCGCATGCGCGATGTAACGTCCAAATCAAAAATGTAATCAGATCCTGCAAAAAAACAATAATTAATTTTTACATCATATTATAACATAATACCTACGGTTTGTAGAAATTTCCAAGCGCATAAAAGAATAAAGTTCAAAACACGTTATGAGAATCCCCTAAAACAAAAACAAAGAAAGACCACTGCAAATGCAAGTTTAAATGAGAGCAAGCGATAATAAAAACAGCTTAAACAACGTAATCACAAGACCCGAAAAGATAATTACAAACGTCTATAACAATAAAAAATATCAAAAGTAAATGCGAGTTGAAATACGCATGAGCGATAAAAAATACAGCTCGAAAAACCTTATGATAACCACCCGAAAGCAAAATAATTAATCCCTATATAAATAAAAAACATTAAAAGTAAATTCGAGTTAAAATGCGCGGGAGCGATAAATAAATAAAACTAAAAAAACATAATTATAGGACCCGAAAACAAAATTTTCAACACCTATATCAATATGAAACATAAAAAATAAATTTTAGTTAAAATAAGCGAGAGCGATAAAAAATACAGCTCGAAAAACTTAATCATAAGCACCCGAAAGAACATTAAGTAATCCCTATATCAATAAAAAATATTAAAAGTAAATATGAGTTGAAATACGCATGACCGATAAAAGATACAGCTCAAAAAACGTAATCATAACCACCCGAAAGCACATTAATTAATCCCTATATCAATAAAACACATAAAAAGTAAATTTTAGTTAAAATAAGCGCGAGCGAAAAAAATACAGCTCGAAAAACGTAATCATAACCACCCGAAAGCAAAATAATTAATCCCTATATCAATAAAAAACATTAAAATTTAATGCGAGTTGAAATACGCATGAGCGATAAAAAATACAGCTCGAAAAACGTAATCATAACCACCCGAAAGCATATTAATTAATCCCTATATCAATAAAAAACATTAAAATTTAATGCGAGTTAAAATGCACGCGAGCGATCAAAAATACAGCTCGAAAAATTTAATTATAATACCCGAAAACACATTAATTATTCCAAAAAACTACCCCTCCTATCTAAAAAATCAAAATCAACAATTATCTTAAAACTAAATAGACGATAATTAATTTTTTTAAATATTAGCTAGTAAAAAACAGAACTTGATATCAAATATCTAAGAGACCCCAAAAAAATATCATTTATTATATGCCAAAATTATTAAAAAAGTCATAATGTTAATTAAACGAATTATTTTTCAATAAATAAAACGGAATATTTAAGGCTAGAAGTGAAGGAAAAGGTGACATTTGACTTGGAAAAGGTAACATTTGAAATGGAAAAGGTGACATTTGACTTGGAAAAGGTGACATTTGAAATGGAAAGGGTTACATTTGACTTGGAAAAGGTTACATTTGACTTGGAAAAAGTTACATTTGACTTGGAAAAGGTTACAATTGACTTGGAAATGCTATAGAAAGTCCAGTGTGTGTCGCTTCGGAGTAACCCTTGCGTTCCAGTTGTTAATCCGTAGGTACTAAATGATGCAATAGAAAGAAAAGCATGGAAATAATCGGTTGATGTACGGTTCTAGAAAACAAAAAGGAATGTTTTAAGGAATATAATATGGTTTATAAAAAAAATTCTGATGCGCTCAAAACCCGACATACACTTACCTTCGTTTTTAATATCAATTTAAACATTTTAAAATACGGTTAGAAATGAAACATATATAAATTGGTAAGTGTAAGTAAAAGAAAAAAAGGTTAAAGAACTAATAAAATTGAGTTTCGATAGACCGGAAACTGGTCGTTGCCCTTTGTGTGTTGTGGTCATGAAAAATTTCATCAACTTCTGGGCAAGACTCTCAGAACTACCTGAGGAGAGTTACCAGATAGGTTTTATCTACTAATGTTATTTTAAAAAGTATTCTCTACTGAATTTTTGACCTATGTATGACCTGTCGCAAAATTTTCAAAAAGTTCTCAACACTTAAAAAGGTGCGCGCAACACACGATTTTCATATACCTTCGTTGTTAAAATCAATTTAAATATTTTTAATACATGTAAAAATAAAAATAAATTGTTAAAGAATTAATTAAAGTGATTTCCAATAGAAACATGTGTTTTATTAAATAATCTATTATATTTTTATCTACAACAATCAGTTAGTGTTTGGGGTAATCACCTCCCGCTCAAATGTCAAGATGATCACATCTAGGGGCTCTGCTTCTTTGACATGCCGCCAGATCGGCAGTACAGTCAACATGAATTTCCCTTTTCAGGGACCAGAAACTGTTAGTTTTATCGGCTTTTCATCACTATCCATTATCCTTTGCATTTCCGTGTATCAGATAATATTTTTTCTAAGCTCTTCAGCTATCCCACGGTATATTATACTACTATATTACTATTCTTGCGTTCAAAAACAGAAAAATTGCATAAAAAAATATGTTTCCACTTTTCTGCTTTAGTTGTTTATCAAATTTGCTCGACGTTAATATTTAGCCGCCCTTTATCAGTGCCATTAAGACGATATGGTTAATCTTTTGGAATGTACAAAATTAAAGGTAGTTTAGAGGAAGAAAATTTAATATCGGCGTTTAAGCCCTGTCAAACTATTTCAATCAGAATTAAAATTACTCAATATTAAACTCTATTAAATTTTAAACTGGTACAGGGAGTATAATCAAAATCGTTAGAGCTGTTTTTGAGAAAGTCGTAAAAAGGTGCTAAATGCATAGGATAAAGTAGAACTTTTAGTAAAAAAGTTTCTGTAACATCTCGGGCGTATAGTTGTCTTATATATGAAATTTCAGTTTCGT
Organism: Piezodorus guildinii; assembly: GCA_023052935.1. Classification (NCBI taxonomy): domain Eukaryota; kingdom Metazoa; phylum Arthropoda; class Insecta; order Hemiptera; family Pentatomidae; genus Piezodorus; species Piezodorus guildinii. Next base: position 71,400,800 of record CM041298.1, read on the forward strand.
ACAACTTATTTTTTTTGCGCTAGACTTACCACACGCACACACGGACTCGCACACACAGACCGTTTTTCGAGACTTTTGGAGTCGGAAGACCCTAAAACGCGTATTTCCGTCGAAAAGTGGAATTCGAAAATTTTCACGGTCGCAATACTTTCTCTTACTATATATAGTAAGTTAAAGTAAAAAGATGTGGACAAACGCGACTTTTTCTTATTGAAACCAATAGTGTTCCTAAAGTGTAGATCCTCGCGACAAATGTTATGCACAGAAATAAGTTCAAAATATCAATGTGAAAAACATTGAAACAATTATTTTGGCACAGAGCGTGTCAATAAAGCCACACCTAATAATTTTGAGGAAAACCTAAGTTTTTTCATCCAAATTAATATAACTCCTAAGCCGCTGGTCGTAGCGATAAATGTTATACATCAAAACATATTTGGGGTCACCCATATCGTAGCGGCTAGCATAACTGATTTCTTTGCCAAAAGTCGCAGGTTCAAAACTGCAGGTGGCTCTAGGATTTTTTAATGGGAGTAAAAAATCCTTAGTTATGCCGTTCTTCGGAGGGGACGTTAAAAGGTGGTCCAGAGCCTGTGCCTGGATAGGCAAAATTTAGGACTCCCCCGTAGTATCGTCGGATTAGCCATAGTAGCATAAAACTGATGTTAAACGAATAAACTACAACAACAAAACATATTTTTCGTTAAATTTCTGACTAACCTTGAAGTACAGTTGTAAATTTCAATAAATGATGTTAAAAAAAAAAAAAAAATTCTGACTAAGAAACTGCTGTCGAATTTCTGAACCGTGCAACACCAACAGAGCAAGAGGTGTTAAAGTTTTGAGGACAAAACAAAAGCTATATAATAAAAATTAGGTCTTTTTTTGTTTTGTTTTTTCATTTAAATTATAGTGCTCTTAAACAAATATTATTCTTTAATAAAATTTCTAAAAGGGGAATGGACATACAAACTTTTATTCGCGCAACAATAAAAAATTTTAGGTAATACGTGAATCTTTTAACCTTCACACTACCTATATATGGAAAATTATTTATAAAAAATATAGAAAAGGGAAAGTTTTGCCATCGTGAAAATTTTCGAATTTCACGTTTAAGGGTCTCCTAAGTCAATAAATGAATAGATTACAAACTATCACAAGTATTACTAAATCTAAAAATAGTTCCAAGAAGTCTATGACAGACACACCATGAAGGACAAAGAACACAAACTTGCTAGGAGACGAGGCGCAGGCAGCTCTTGGGGGTAAGTAAACACCAGTTGCTTCCATCGTAAATAAGGGCTGTTAGGGCTGTACTGCCCAAGGGAGGGAATAACCCTTTACCACTTCTGGGGTGTATCTATCGATTATCTACAATTTAGAAAACTCTAATCTAAAAAGCATGACCCTCAGTCATGGCAGTAACTATCGAAACTACTATCATTGTGTTGAATATATTTTGCCGATATGAATGTATTTACTTTAAATAAAATTTTAGGCGTTGATGACTTTATGGTTCTACGCTTTTAAGAAAAAACAAAGTTTGTTGGTTTATTATTTTCAATAATGAACCATGCAATGATGATCTTTATCACCTAGACGTTAATATCAGCTGGTTATTTTTTAAATGACAGCCAATGAAAAGTGATTTAATTCAACAACTCAGTTATTTTTTTTTTATTTATTTATTTATTTTTTTTTTTTAGCCCACATTTCAAGATGAAAAGACAGACTCTTAACCACCGACTGAAAGTACTATACTCACTTTTATCTAAATCTTCAAAATTAAAAATTAGACAGAAACTGAATACATACACATACCTTCTTAAGCCAATATGGACTTACGCTTCACAGATTTTTGGCTCAGCAAAAAAGACTCACATACAAAAACTGCAAACATTTCAATCCAAAATTTTAAGACTGATAACGACAGCTCCTTGGTACGTAAACAACAGAGCCCTACATACGGACTTACAACAACCAACAGTTGACCAACATATACGAACACTCTATACTCGTTTTCACAGTAAACTTAACGGACACGACAATAGACTGATTAACGACATGTCAATAATTTCAGCTATTGTCAGAAGAAGGCTAAAGAGAGGCTGGATGAGGGACCTCCTCGGATAAAATAAAGCCATGGAAGGGGTGCTACTGGGCATTTTCCTTATTCATGCCTACGATGCCTGATCTCAATTTATACAGCACATTTGCTGATTGTCAGATACATTCTGACAGGCGTAAATATAGATTTAAAGAGAAAAAAAAAGTTATTTTTTAAGATAGAAAAAAATTATTAGTTTTCTTAACTAAAAAACAAAGAATAATTTAAAAAAAGAGAAAAAAGAAAAGAAAACATTGAAGTTTTATCCATAAATACCCCCATGACTTAGTGATTTATGAAGAAAAAGAAAAAATGAAAATATTTTCGAGATCAAGACAACGCAATGAACAAAGAGAGAAAAACAAATCTTATATGGTCGAGCCACAACTTATAAGAGATGTGATCCTCTGATAACTCAGTTATTATTGATGATAGAGAAAAAATGTAATGTGTTCTGGAATCAGGAAATTTTATTTGATTTATTCGAATGAAAATAAAAATAAATAGTAACGAAAACTAGTATAAATGCTTTTGGTTTCTTATTTTCAATAATTATAACCTTTGCAATCGATCAAAAAACAATAAATAAAAATTAATTCCTCCCCCTCCCACCCTCAAAATTTGAAGGCTTACGTTTCAAGATACTTAGATCCTTACTTAATAATACTTAGAAGGATAGGGATCTTTAACAAGTGCCTTAGTGCAGCATTATTTCACAAAACCATGGAAAAAGCTACCATCAGTGTACCAACAGTGTTACCTCCTCACGTCAATTGAGAAATGTTAAAAGTTTCTTAGGAAAAAAAGTGTTCCCCACAAGAAATATCTCAAACTTTTCTTGCAGAACTTAATAAATATCAGTATAACAAAACCATTATACCAATGGTTCCAAAACAATAGAATCGACGTCGTGCGCTGTATTAGACGCTGACCAAACTTAAAAGTACAAACTTGATAGTACTTGTAGTGTTTTTACTGCCGAATTGACAGCTATTCTAAAAGCAGTCCATCTAGCTAGAACAGCATTAGAAAAGTCAGTAATCATTTGTTCTGACTCGCTCAGTGCTATCAGAGCCATTTTCAATCCATTCTCAGCACACCCTATTGTACAGGAGGTCCACTTCGCAAACAAACAGTTGGAGACTTCTCAAAAAAATAAATTATTTTGGATTCCCAGTCATTCCGTAATATCAGGGAATGAGGAAGTCGACAGAGCAGCAACAGAGGCACATTCACTAGAAGACATAACGCCCTCTCTTATTTCATCATCTGAGCTGTTTCAGCCAATAAACGCGAAGATCATAGATGAATGGCAACAGTCTTGGACCGCTCTTGAAAACAACAAATTGAAAAATATCAAATCGTCCATCAGCTGCTGGGTCTCATCATCAAGATAGTGCAGGCGTGAGGAGGTAGTTATCGCCCGCCTGAGGATAGGACACTGCCGTCTCACTCATGAGCACCTCATGGCACGAAGGGATCCACCTCGATGTCAACTGTGTAAAGTGGCTCTCCCAGTAAGTCATATTATTGAAGAGTGTTCTCGTTATAGTAGGGAATTTGTAAAATGTTGCGTACCACGTAAAGTCTCGGAGGCATTGAGCGATAGTGATCGGGCCGTCGATGGTGTCATTCAATTGGTGAAGAACATTCGTTTATATCACCTCATTTAACACATTCAGGCTATTTTACGCAATTTTTGATATTTTACTCACAATTTTTATTTATTTAATTTTTTTATTATTTGTCTATTTTTTATTATTATTTTTTATTTATTTATTATAATTTTTTTTCTCTTCATCATAGGTAAGTTAATCGTCTTCTGAAGATGTTTTGGGCAATAATAACAACTCGCAGTTTTTTTGCCCTTAAAACCAAAAGAACAACAACAACAAGTGCCAGACATGGACCATTTTGCGTCCGCTCCGAAAGGCGGCATGAGTAAGGATTTTTTACTCTCATCAAAGGTTTCAACCTTGGACATAGAAGGCTGTTATATTAGCCAGTACTCCACAGGTGACACAAATGTTTTACAAAATCTTTTAAAATGGATTATAGAATACTCAGCCTTTCTTGCTGTATTTACCCCTCTTTATTTTAATAGACAGAGCTGAAAAATCCAAGACAAAAGATGCTTGGTGTAGATCGCCCTAAATTGCAAGAAGCTTAATAGACTCAATTGTCCAATCCACCCATAAGTACACGCGAACATGCCAGAGTAAGTGGTTATCGAAACACTATGTGTAAGTCACCATTTACTCTCCATAGGAAGGTAATAAAAGAGACAGTTCTCTTACGAATTTACTCCTTATTAATCAGCTGTCACTTCTCGTCCAACCAAAGAAAAGTTTTAAACACCTTGAGTGGTCGGGGTGGGTGAGTGGTTTAGAGCACGTTGCCTAGCAACCACAGAGGACAAAAATTTGAAACCAAATAATTACGAGATCGCCATGGTGACCGTGTAGTTATAAGCATGTGCTCTCATTGTGTCTAGTGGAAATATGATTTATTCATTTTTATAAACTGTTTTGAAGAGTGATTATTAGCTCAAAAGGACAAGATATTAGTCTAGTTTAGAAGGTATAGTAAGTTAAAGGATTTATATTTAAGTATCAACTAACAAAGTGAAAAAACATGTGAAGTGTGTAAGGTTAGTTTTTTTTAACCATTAGTTTATTTAATTTAATAAGTTTAAAACTATTAAAAGCATTGTGTGTCTGTGTAAATATTGCTCAAAACATTGTGTTTCGTGCGATCCGGTAAATAGACGCAAAGGGAGCAATGGCGTCTGAAAATGTAACAAATATGGACCTACAAGAGGCAGGCTCTTCAACTATGTCAGAAGAAAATAACGAGTGGGAGGTGATTACAGGACGAAAAAGACCATCATCGTCAGCGGATCCCAGGCTATACATAAAAAAAATCAAATAACATAGAAACCAGGAATAGATTTGACCCTCTTTTAAATATGACTGCAGGAGAATCCGAGAAACAATCAAACCCAATAGAAAATAACAAAGTTAAGCCACCACCCATATTCCTAAAAGGAATACAGAATATCGAGGCATTGATTGCGTTTTTGAAAAAAGAAATAGGTTCTAGTTACTTTAGTATCAAATCAACAGCCAGAAATTTAATAGTATACCCAGCCACCCCAGACTCCTACAGAACAGCTGTTCGCTGCTTAAAAAAAGTAAACGCCGACTATCACACGTATCAACTGTCGGAAGATAAAAACCCAAGAGTAGTTATTAAAGGACTTCACCCTTCCACACCAACATCAATAATAAGTAAAGAACTGAAAGCCAAGGGCTATGAAGCTGTGAACATTACGAATGCTATCTCAGCCAGAACCAAACAACCACTCCAAATGTTCTTTGTAGACATTCCAAAAATACATTCAATGAGAAAATATTTGAATTGAACTACGTTTATTATACGAGGATAAAAGTAGAAGAAATTCGAAAAAAGAGAGAATACCTCAGTGCTTCAGATGCCAGAGATTTGCCACACAAAATCGTACTGTAATCACCAACCACGCTGCGTACGATGCGGAGAGGCCCATGAAAGCGCTGCATGCATCAAAACTAGGGAGACGCCGGCCAAATGCGCTAACTGCGGAGGGGCACACCCCGCCAATTACAGAGGATGCCAGGCCCTCAAGAACCTGAGAGCTCAGAGGACCCAGAGTTACCGCCCTACACCGGTAGCTGCCCCACCTCCTCCGGATCTAGGACATTTTCCAGCCCTGCCGAACGTTCTTCAACATTCTGGAACCTGTCGGTGTAAACCCCAGAATGGAACGCCCAAACTGCCCTCGGCCCAACGTGGAAGCTCAGCCTCAGCCGCATCTAAGACCAGGTATGAGGGAGACAGTAGTCAGTTGGTACCACCAGCTGGACCTGAACCTTATTTACAATCCAACATACTAAATAATTTAAATGCCCTCAATCAGCCTCTTTACAGCCTAATTAGCCAATTATCGCACTTAACACAAGCATTAGCAGCAAATTATGGACATTAGTACTCTAACTGTTGGCTCCCTGTCAATCCTCCTTTGGAATACTAACGGACTACTTCGACATAAGACTGAATTGGAAATTTATCTTCATAAAAACGTATCGACATTGTACTTTTGACAGAAACTCATCTCACATCACGCAACAAACTTTCTATACCTAACTATAATTTATACAGAACAGACCATCCCGACAATACTGCTCACGAAGGGACAGCTATATTAATAAAATCGACACTAAAACATTACCCTATACACGTAGACTCAACGGCTCAGAAACAAATAACACGAATACAGTTACAGACTAAATACAAAAACATAACACTAGCTTCTATTTACTGTCCCCCCAAATATATCATTACCGATCAAATGTTTATTGATTTATTTAACTCGTTTGGTAGATTATTCCTGGCAGGGGGGGACTTTAATGTAAAACACAAAACTTGGCAGTTCTTGTTTGTGCACAACAAGGGGCAGAAAACTCAAATCTGCTATTGACCACTTATCATTGAACGTATTTTCTCCTGACAAACCGACTTACTTACCAAATTCTTGTCACAAAAAACCTGACGTACTTGACATATTTGTAGCCAAAGATTTAACGACTCTACCGATTACAGTTACAACTGAAACAGACCTTGGCTCAGATCATTTACCGGTGAACCTGATGTTGGGGGTGGAGAAATTCTTTGCGGAAAGAAGACAGTCGCTTACCTACGGAATCGTAGATTGGGATCTATTCAATAAGCATATTAATGCCCAGCTCACTGTCCCTAAAGCACTAAAAACTGAAAAAGACTTAGAAGATGCTGTTGAACTCTTCACTTCGACCGTTCAAGAAGCTGCATGGTCCTCACAACAAATAAGGAGAAGACCAGGAATAACTTCGCCATCCTACCCTCAATATATCAGGGACCTAATCCGAGCCAAGAGACGATCACGCAAACAATGGCAAACTAACAGACTTCCTTCAGACAGACGAATCTTCAACAAACTTAACAATGAACTTAAAACAGAAATACGAAAATTTAAACAAACTAACTTTGACAAATATCTGGAAAACCTGACAACCGACGACAACAGCCTTTGGCGACATACCAAACGAATTCTGAAACAACGTGAAGTTTCTGCCCCATTGAGAAACGATGATGGTTCTTGGGCCGTGTCGGATAAAGACAAATCTGAAATCTTCGTTGACTATCTTTCAAGTGTTTTTCAACCTCACACAGACTTAACAGACATACAACACGAAAATTATGTACAGAAATTCTTGGACTCTCCTCTTCCCATGTCTCTTCCACCGAAATCCTTTACTCCTTCCGAGGTATCTAGACAGATTATGAAAATGCCGAAAAGAAAGACTCCTGGTTACGATCTTATCACTGCTGAGGTGCTTCAAAAAATCCCCAGAAAAGCTTTAGTATTTCTCACTACATTATACAATGCTATACTCAAGACGACCAAATTCCCCATTCAATGGAAATATTCTACGATTTCAATGATACATAAACCTAACAAAGACAAACACAGACCTGATTCCTACAGACCAATTAGCCTTCTTCCAGTATGCTCAAAAATATTTGAAAAATTATTGTACGGACGCATTATTAACATACTGACTGACCACAACATATTACCAGACCATTAATTCGGATTTCACTCCACAACACAACAGCTACACAGAGTAACGGACTTTATTTCCACTGCACTTGAACTAAAACAATACGCTTCTGGGGCATTTTTGGATGTTACTCAAGCTTTTGATAGGGTGTGGCACCAGGGTCTTCTTTTAAACTAAAACCCATACTTCCAAGCACTTATTATCTAGTTTTACAATCTTTTCTCTTTGACCGCTTCTTTTCTGTCCGACAGGGTTCTGAGACCTCATCAGTCAAGCCAGTCTCTGCAGGAGTTCCCCAAGGTTCTATCCTGGGCCCTCTTCTGTACTTAATATACACATATGACTTACCGACAAACGAAAACATCCTAACTGCGACATATGCCGACGACACTGCAATTATTACTAAAAACACAGACCCTACACAGGCCAGTATGACTTTACAACATCACTTAGACAATGTACAAAACTGGTTTAGGAAATGGAAATTAAAGATTAACCACGACAAATCACTACATGTTACATTTACACTTAGACATGGAACCTGCCCTCCAGTTTACGTAGACAATCACCAGATACCACAATCAAACACAGTAACGTACTTAGGACTTATTTTTGACAAAAGGTTGACATGTGGCCCACACGTTAAGACTAAACGTAAAACTCTAAATTTTCGACTGAGACTATTGTATTCGATACTTCATAGACATTCTAAATTACCCATCAGACAGAAACTTAACGTATACACTTATTTATTGAAACCAATATGGACTTACGCTTGCCAAATATACGGACCTGCTAAAAAGACACACATACGAAAAATACAAACATTTCAATCGCAATTTTTAAGACTGGCAACGAACTCACCACCATATGTTTCAAACGACACCCTTCATACTGACTTACGTATTCCTACTATAACAAACCACATTCGATCGACTTACAAACGATTTCATGACAAACTAAATGGACACATAAACAAACTTGTACAAAACATGGCTACAACTGACTTACCATCCATAACTCGGCGTAGGCTGAAAAGGAGTTGGATGAGAGACCTCCTGACCTGAAAATATAATTGTGCTTAATGTCAGGAGGATGCACCACTGGGTGCTGTCTCCCTCATGCCTGCCCACGCCATGTCTCCCTAGATTTTAGCACATTTGCTTATTGTAATATTTTTTACAGGTGTAAATGAAATGATAAGTGAAAAAAAAATAAAATAAAATAATTACGAGTTCGAGTCTCGATACTGAGGGGCTTTAATCACAGCATTTATCCCACGCCATCACCCCCGGGCCAAAGAAACCCCTAAGGCGAGGTAGTGGTGAAAAAAAAAGTTTAAAGAAATTTATGGATTTGAACTCCTGCCTCATCTAACATATAGTCCATTCATAACATATTATTATTCATAACATAACATATAGTACATTCATAACAGCCTTAAATTATTCCTATTCAGGTTTGATTAGGAAAATGATCTTTAACATGTGCCTGACATGGACCATTTTACGGCTGTTTTGTTAGCTATTACTCCACAGGTGACACAAATATTCTACAAAATCTTTTAAAATGGATAATAGAATGCTCAGCCTTTCTTGCTGTATTTACCTCTCTATATTTTAATAGACAGAGCTGAAAAACCCAAGACAATAGATGCTCGGTGTAGATGGCCCTAAATTAAGGCTATTTGGTGACACCCCCTTGAAGATGTTGGGAGCCTCAGAAAGCCCCGGCTACCACACCACTCTGCGTCGACCTACGCTTCAATTGACCCACGACCTTATTCCCTAAAGTAGTTCATTTCGTATTTTTTTTTTTTTTCGTTTCCTTTTTACCTTTGTTTTTCAGCTCAGCTTTAACAGGCAAGTTCTAGATCCGGGTCAACATCAAAGAATGGCCTTAATTGAAACGAAAAATCTGGTGCAAGCTACTCTCGACTTTTGCCTAGCTTAGTTAAAAGGAATTTTAGAACATTTAATATAAATTGTAAGATATATAGTTGTACGTTTCGCAAAAGAAGTTTTTGATATATATTTTTTTATTTATTTACTTTTACACATCACAACGTTTCAGCCCCTAGGGTCATTTTCAAGCATCTGTAACAATTAATTTTTTCTTTACATCTAGTGTCAACATTTTAATTAATTATTTATTGATTACTTGTACCTGGGTGGCTAGCATAACAGCCTCCTATGCTGAAGGTCATGGGTTCAAAGGATTGATAAAAAACAGTATAAGGTGAACGAATTCGATATCAAACGGAAGGAGAAAAGATCAAAAATATTTTTGTATACAAATTTTCGTATTTGAACATAAGAACAGTGAAATGGTGTTTAATATACCGTTGGAGAGCTAAAGATATTAGAAAAAAAATATTATCTTATTTACAAAATTGTAAAAGTTAACGGAGAGATACGAAAAGCCGATGAAACTAATTCAATGTGGGATCACCTGTAGCGTGGTGGCTAGCATAACAGCCTTTTATGCCAAAGGTCACGAGTTCAAGCCCGCAGGTTCGTCCTAGGATTATTTAACGGGAGTAAAACATCCTTAGTTATCCCGTCCTTCGGAGGGCACGTTAAAAGGTGGTCCCGAGCCTGGGCGTTGTCTGGTACTCGTTAAGGTCCCTATCCTAAAAAACCTGATTTCTGAGCACCTTACATTTTTTTCCTATCATCAATAATAATATCCCAATTATTAGAGATTTTGTTTTTTGATTACAAAGGTTCATTATTGTAAATAATAGACCAAAAAATCTGTAAACAGTTACAGTTGAAAGGTAGAAAACGTAAAAAGATAATTTCAAATAAGCATTAGGCTTGAAATTAGTAACTGCGATGTGGAAAACTCAGGAATTAATTTTTCATGGGATTTAAATATAAAATAAAAATACACAAAAAAGCAATAAGTTGGTTTAGTGGAAAGTATTTATTTACAAAGTATACCAAGCACACTTCTCGGATATAAAGCACACATCAAATCTGGAAATATAAATGAAAAGGTTTTTTTTTTAATATTAAATATCCACTCATGGATTTTCATTTGGAGCTTTTAATAAAACAAATATCCAACCTTAATAGGGTTTATGTTTTTATATGAAACTGCTCTTCTGGGAATCAGAAATTATAATTAATCGATAGAAAATAACCTCTGTTATTTATTTATTTTTTTAAGAGTTAAAGTCAAGTTTAAATTTTTATAAATAAGGAACACAGGCACTCTCGTACACACATCTATTTCAAACATTATTATAAATAAGGAACCTGTAGCATAGTGGCTAGCATAACAGTATTCTATGCCCAACGTCACGGGTTCAAACCTGCAGTTGGCCCTAGTGTTTTTAATAGGAGTAATAAATCCTACGTTATGCCGTCCTTCCCAGGAGATGTAATCAGGTGGTCTCGAGCTTGTGCGATGTCAGGTACTCATTAAAGATCCCTATCCTAATTAAACTCGAACAGGCAAAATTTAGGACTTCCACTGATCACTGACATCATCTGATTAACCACAGTGACAAAAAGTGACTTTTAATAAACAAACATTTTAAAAAATATTTTTTCTATTTTCTCCTTTAGTTGGGTATCGAATTCATTCAATTTATATATTTACCTGTTTTTAATCAGTGGTAAAAAGATAATATAGTTATTTTTATAGAATCAACAAAATTAAAGGTACTTTAGAGAAAGAAAATTTAAAATATCGGAGTTAAGCCCTGTTTGACCATTTTAATCCGAATGAAACCTAATTATTTTAAAGCCCATTAAATTTTACATCGATATAGCAGTTTAATCAAAATCGTCGGAACCGTTTTCGAGAAAATCGAAAAAAGGTGCAAAATGAAAATAAATGGTAATGTGCAAATGGTATGAAGTGGCTCTTCTCGGGCGTATATTTGTCTTAAATATGAAATTTCAGTTTCATAGGACTTAACGATTCCGCCCGGGAGTTACCACACACGGACACACACAGAACTTTTTGCGGGACTTTTATTTGGACTCAGGGGACCCTAAAATGTGTATTTCCGTTGAAAACTGGAATTCGAAAATTTTCACGATCGCAATACTTTCCCTTACTATATATAGTAAGTGAAAGTAATATACAAACAATCTTACAATTTATTTAAAAAAACATGAATATAACTATGTTCTTTTAGACCGTCTAGTCCGGAGTTAACCTCTTCAATTTTATAAATTATAAAACAATAACAATATAAGTAATATTATGTAATAAAAATACGCGTTGTATCGCAAGATGGTACGCGTAGAAATAAATGCACCCATTGCAGGTTTACTGCATAAGTATTACTATATAAGTTACTATATACTATACATCCGTAACAATATAAATAAAAACGAATCTCACTCACCGAATCTCTTATTTCTCCGCGAGGCTCAAAACAACGAAGCAATAATAATAAACAATTACCATTTTATAAATGACAAGTTTTAAATAAAATTAAATTATTTTATAAGACAGTATCTATAAGGTCATGCTAGTTTAAAAATATTATACACAGCCATCCAGTTTTGGCCGTTAAGACAGTTCTTTCCGATGCATCTTCTTCATCATCTTATTCTAATTTCACACAAAATAGGGCATCTAAAGAGGAAATTAAATGTATTTTCTATTCCTCTTCTATTACAAAGCGAGCATATCACATTGTTATTTGAGCAAAATTTATTATAGTTCAGATATACCAACTCCCATCTAACTTTAAATATCCATTTCATCCCATTAAAACTTAATTTGGTATAAAAAAAAAATATTGCGTCCCATAATCATAATTTAAGTTTTTATATACAAACATTTTTTCTGAGACTATAGCCCATTATATAAATTTTGATCTGTAAATACCTGTTAGAGATTCTCTAAATTCCTATAGAATTAAATCCGAGTTATTTATTTATTGAGATTTATTACAATTTGTTTCATAATATTTTATTTATTTTTTTTTTTATAACATATTTATTGATATCTACAACTGTATTACAGAAAATACATCAAGTAAATGTGATGATAAAATAGAAAAATGTCATGAATTGCATGTAGAGACACTACCCAGTGGAAGCACTCTAAAAATATTTTAAACTAGAAGGTCTCGTGGCCATCTTCTTTTCAGACGCCTCGGAGGATTGTCAGGGATCGAAGAGGAAGCAAGGATTGAAACTAATGGATTGGAGTGGGAATGGAGTTTGTCATGGAAGGAACGGTACCTGGTTCGGGCTAAGTCAGCAACATATGGAATATTAAGGTCTTTATGAATGAGTTTGTTTGTGACAAAATAAGGAGAATTGAGGATTTTCCGAAGGATTTAGATTGTAAGGATTTGATGCGAGAAGAATTCGATGGTTTAGTAGAGCCCCATAGCTCTACTCCGTAGGTCCATATCGGTCTTATGATGGTAATATAGATGAGCCTTTTGTAGTAAAGTGGAAGGTTTGAGCGTTTGTCCAGTAAGTGTTGAAGTAGTCGGAAACGTCGGGCAGTTTTTTGTCGTTTTAGTCTTGTATGAGGATTCCAAGTAAGACGTTTGTCGAGATGGAGTCCTAGGTATCGGATCTGTTCAACAGGGACTAGAGGAGAGTTATTAAAGGATACTGAAGGGCAGGAAGTCATAGGTTTACGACGAAGGGTAAAAGTAATTTGGTGGGATTTGTTGGAATTAATTTTTATCCTCCAATTCTCACACCATACTTCTAGGTCTCGGATGTGGGATTGAAGAATGTGGGAGGCAGTAACTGGATCATTATCTACTGATAGTACACACGTGTCATCAGCATAAGTAGAAAGGAAAGTGTTAGGATGGGTTGGGATGTCAGCTGTATCGACGGTGTAAAGAATGGGTCCTAGGATGCTGCCTTGAGGAACACCAGCAGACAGAGAAAAAAAAGAAGAATAGGAACCATGGTGATTTACTTTAAAGGATCTATCAGTGAGGTAGGACTGGATAATGAGGGAATATTTAGGAGAGAGACATTGTCGGAGCTTGTAAAGCAACCCCGGGTTCCAAACTCGATCAAAGGCCTGTGTTTCAAAATTAACAGTAGTAATAGTGATGTGAAACACGTTCATACAATATATACAGAAAATAATGATAAAGTCAAATTACATAAAATCGGAAATGAATAAATTCAAATATATACAAAACAATAAAAATTAATAAAACAAAAAAGAAACAACAAACAAATCAAAACAACAACCTGTAGTAGAGATAAATATAAAGTTGTGAAATAAATAAACAACATACAAACAAACTTAACTATATACAATCTGCTAAAGGGACCCCTGACTGGGCCTCTCCCTCCACAAGTGGGGAGAGAAGCCGAATCCAAGAAATCCCAGCGCCTCTCTCTCAGCCGCATCACTGGTCTAAGCCAGTGGAGGTTTAGTTAGGGCGCAATAACCACAAACATACAGTACATGAGTGGAGGATCTGGTCAGTGTCAGAACTCCAGTATAAATGTTTAAAAAAGGTCGATTTTTGTTGTTAAGTTTTATGTCTATAAGAATATTATGTTTTTCAGCCAGCTATTTTAAATCTTTAATCCAGTTTTTATTTTGTTTAATTATTTCCTCATTTATGAAATATGATAGTCTATTGTTTGTATAAAAAAAATATTGTATCAAAATAGGCTAAAAGGACTAGTTTACACTATTTGCTTACAAAATTGAAAAAATGTTTTTTCTTAAAATAGCTAAGTAGTATATACGTAACTATATACTAGGCAACTATATACTTATTTTCCCATTTTTTAATAGCTATAAAAAATGAATTATTTCAAACTATGTTACATAATTTCATAATCAACTGACGAAGACACTTTTTACAAATATTTTATGTTTTAGAAGTATTCTATAAAATCAGATAGTTTTTATCCCTTTTCAAATAGTGTGACAGACCTTTTTAAAAATTATTTTATTGAAATGTTTAACTGGATTTGGTAAAACGTCAGGTTAACAGGAAAAAAATATAAGTTGACTTGAAAGAAACATGTATCGAAACTACCCAATGGTACGATTCTAAATCAGGAGATCTCGTGGCCATCTTCTTTTTAGACGCCTGGGTTACCATGGAAGGAATGGTACCTGGTTCGGATTAAATTAGCAACATGTGGAACATTAAGGTCTATTTGGGTGAGTTTATTAGTATTTATCTTAGTTTGTTCAGCGAGCAGTATGAGCTTTAACGCCAAATTTTCAAAATGTTTTCTCAAGTACCTTATAATAGTTTTTTACTGTCAAACCTTAAAATTAATAATAAATTTGTAAAATGATAGACTTGAATCATATTGAATAATCAATGATTGACTTTGAGATGATATGAAGTAAGATTTAATGTCACTTCATGCCACTGTAGCATTTCGACCGATTCTACAGCAGGGGTCCTAAATTTTGCCTATCCAAGTTTAATTAGGGTATGGATCTTTAACGAGTACCTGACATGGCAAAGACTCAGCACCTCCGTTTTACGTCCCCTCCGAAGATCGACATAACTAAGAATTTTTTATTCCTATTACCAAATACTAGGGCCTCTTGCCAGGTTTAAACCTGCGGTCTTGGGCATTGACGGCTATTATGCTAACCACTACACCGTAGCTGGCTTCTCTTTGTTTTGGGGGATAATTTCACTGAGAGGTCCACAATGAAGGCCTTAACCTCGTCACACAATAAAATAACTTAATCTTATTACTGTGTTTTACTTGACGACCAAACCCTCAACCAAGTTCTCCATTACAACTACAATTATCTTATAGCTATGGTATAGTGGTTAGCATAACAGCCGTCTAGGCCCAAGGTCGCCGTATCAAACCTGGCAAGTAGCCCTAGGATTTTTAACAAGTGTAAAAAATCCTTAGTTATACAGTCCTTCGGAGGTAACGTAGAAAGGTGGTCCTGAGCCTCTGAGATGTCAGGTACTCGTTATAGATCTCTATGCTAATTAAACTGAACAGGCGAAATTTAGGATTCCCACTGTAGCTTCGTCCATAATGACATAGTGGCCTAAAGTGACGTTAAATTAATAAACAAACAAACCCAAAACACCTTTTGGGAGGAAAGGATGAAATAATCTCACTGAGTCAACGATGGTGAAGGCCCACGGAGATGTCGGCTCACAAGGAAATAAGTTTATCATATTAATGTGTTTGATCGAACCCTCAACAATTTTCTATTACAATTATTTACGAGTTTATATTTTAATAAAGGAAGGGATGATTCGGGTGGCGGTAACAAAAAAAAAAAAAAAAAGTTCAAACCAACTAACAAAGAATTCCCATTTGTTTTGACCGCTACACAAACCATCTTTTCCTTCATAAAAATAAAAACTATTACTATTGAGAATAGCAATGAAGAAGTTGGTTAAGTCATCAAGGAAAACACACTAATATGATAAACTTATTTTCTTCAGTGCCGCCGTTTCCGCCTACAATGTGGGCGACTTCATCAGGGATGTCTCAGTGAGATTATCCTCCAAAAAAAGAGGGACCACCTCTGTTGTAGTGACTAGCATAAGAGCTTTTTATACCCAAGGTCACGGGTTCATACCTGGCTAGTGGCTCTAGGATTTTTTAATGCAAGTAAATAATATTTAGTTTTGCCGTCCTTAGGAGGGACGTAATAATATTGTCTGGAGCCTGTGAGATATCAGGTGATCGTTAAAAAGATCCCTATTCTAAATAACCCTGGATAAGCAAAACTAAGGAATTTCACTTTTGCATTGTTCTATTAGTCTTAGCAGCGTAAAGTGACGTTAAATAAATAAACAAATTAATTATGTTATTAATCGTCCCTTTTTTTAAAGAAAAGCTTTACCAACCATGCATTAGAAAAGCTTTACACACACACACACACACACACACACAGACACACTCACACACACACACACACACACGCACACACACAGACACACTCACACACACAGACACACACACACACACACACATATATAGTCGGGAGTCGGGCTGTATATTCATGATAGCATTCATGAAGAAACAAACTATATTATGAGATGAGGGTCTATTCTTTATAGCAGCATAAAGTGACGTTAAATAAATAGACAAATTAATTATGTTATTAATCATCTCTTTTTTTAAAAAAAAGCTTTACCTACCATGCATATTTACACACACACACACACACACACACACATATATATATATATATATATATATATATATATATATATATATAGTCGGAATTCGGGCAGTATATTCATGATAGCATTCATGAAGAAACAAACAATTTTATGTGATAAGGGTCTATTCTTTATAGTAAAATACAAACTTTAGTAAACATTTATTGAAATTTAAAACTGTATTAAAAAAAATAGTAGCAGCACTCTAACAATATTCTAAACTAGAAGGTCTCGCGGCCAGACGCCTCGGAAGATAATCAGGGATCGAAGAGGAAGCAAGGATTGAAACTAATGGATTGTATTGGGAATGGAGTTTGTCATGGAAAGAATTATACCTAGTTCGGGATGAGTCAACAACATAGGGAATATTAAGGTCTTTATGAATGAGTTTGTTTGAATATATATCCAAAATAAGGAGAATTGAGGATTTTGGATTGTAAGGATTGGATACGAGAGGAATTCGATGGTTTAGTAGAGCCTCTTAGCTCTAATCCGTAGGTCCATATCGGTCTTATGAGGGTCATATAAATAAATCTTTTGTAATTAAGTGGAAGGTTGGAGCGTTTGTCTAGTAAGTGTTGAAGTAGTCGAAATCCTCGGGCAGTTTCTTGTCGTTTCAGTCTTGTATGGGGATTCAAATTTTGAGGTTTGTCAAGGAGAAGTCCTAGATATCGAATATGTTCAACAGGGACTAGTGGAGTGTCATTAAAGGATGCTGTAGGAATTCATTGAATGGCAGGAAGTCATTGATTTAAACCGAAGGGTGAATGTTATCTGGTGGGATTATTTGGTAAAAAGGAAAGTATTAATGTGGGTTAGTATATCAGCTGTATAGACTATAAAGAACGGATCCTAGGATGCAAAATACAAACTTAAAGAAAATGCTATTTATTTGAAAACATAGAAACCTCATTTTCATAAGAATGAAGACTTAACCCCTTTTGCCAAGATACCAGTAAAATAATTAAAATAGAGACAGAAAAAATGAATAAACTCCAGTTATTATTGAGAATAATAATTATATAATCAATAAATAAGTTAGACAGCTGATATTACAGTAATAATTGAAACTACTAACAAAATGTGAACTCTCATATTCTATTAAAAAAGGGAACAAAAAAAAAAGCCACTAAAAGAAAACTCGAGAATTGAAACTTCAGAAAGGTCTTAATAAAAGACTTGAGAAATTGCGGTAAACCTCAGATTTCATAAAAGCTTTGAGGAGGGAAAGAGAGTTTTCCACGAAACAGTTTCGATATTGTGAAGGAGACAAGAAAAGAGAAAAAAATTAAAAAAAAAAAGGTAGAGAAAAAGACAAGAGGGCCCTTCATAGTTGACAGACTCCCTCAAGTGGCACTAGACTCCTGCAGACCTGCCTTATCTTAATGACACCGCCAAACCAACCTCTAAATATTTATAAAGTGTACCCAGTATCTTTTCTAATTGTAGCGTATCTTGTCTAGGTATATCTCTGTCAATAAGGGATATAGTCATTAGTTCTACGCTTTGAAAAAAAAAAAAAAACAGCAGAAACTTAGGGCAAATGTTATCGATTTCTTATTTCTATGTCTTATACTCCAATTTTAAATAAAAATATTAAAGCATCTGGTACGCTCAACACATGAATTTCACTCACCTTTGCTTTTAAAAGCAATATAAAATGTTTTTTTTATTTATTTTTTATATTAATTTATAGTAATTTACAACTGTATTAAAGAACACAATAAGTAAATATGAGGAATGAAAAAAAAAAAAGTCATGAAAATGTCTTGAGAAAGAACTACCCAGTGGTAGCGCTTCACTAACTATTTTAACTCAGAGGCCACCTTCTTTTCAGTCGCCTTGGAAGGTTATCAGGGATATCTAAGGAAGATAAATTACGGACAAGTAGATTTGTATGTTCAGGGAGTTTAGAATGAGAAGAGGAGTATCCATCACGGGCTATGTCTGCAACAAATGGAATGTTAAGGTCATTATGAATGAGTTGATTTGTAACAAAATAAGGATCATTCAGGATTTCTCGAAGGATTTTGGATTCTAAGGACTGGATGCGGGAGGAATTAGATGGTTTCGTAGAGCCCCAAAGCTCGATTCTATACGTCCAAATAGGCCTGATAATAGTGATGTAAATGTAATATACTGGAAGTTTTGAACGTTTGTCTAGTAAGTGTTGTAGTAATCGATATCTTCGAGCAGTTTCTTGTCGTTTCAGTCTTGTGTGAGGATTCCAAGTAAGGCGCTTGTCAAGATGGAGACCTAGGTATCGGAGTAAGGGTAATGTTATTAAAGGATACTGGGGGGGAGGGGAGAGCAGGAACTTATCGGTTTGCGACGGAGGGTAAAGGTGATTTGGTGGGATTTGTTGGGATTTATTTTATTCCTCTAATTTTGACACCATTCTTCAATGGCTGTGATGCGGTACTGAAGGGTTTGGTATGTAGTGGATGGATCATTATGGACGGATAAGACACACGTGTCATCAGCATAAGTATTGAAGACAGTATGAGGATGGAGTGGAATGTCAGCTGTATAAAGGGAGTAGAGGATAAGACCTAAGATACTACCTTCAGGCACTCCAGCAGATTGTGAAGATCTGGATGAGTAGGAAAAGTTATGGTTAACCTTAAAGGTTCTGCCAGTAAGGTAGGAACGCATTAATAGGATATATGTAGGGCTGAGGAATTGACGAAGCTTGTAAAGCAGTCCCTGATGCCAGACCAGATCAAATGCTTTATTTAAAATGTAGCCCTTAACCTCAGCACACAGTGAAATAAGTGTACCAAACCCTCAACCAAGTTCTCCATTTAATGTCACTTAATGCCACTGTAGCAATTCGGCCATGGATCTTTAACGAGTACCTGACATCGCAAAGGCTCGGCACCACCGATTTACGTTCCCTCCGAAGAACGACATAACTAAGAATTTCTTACTCCTATTTCCAAATACTTGAGCCGCCTGCAAGGTTTAAACCTGCGGTCTTGGGCATTGACAGCTGTTATGCCAACCAGTACACCACAGCTGGCTTCTATTTGTTTTGGGGATAATCTCACTAAGACAACTCTGATGAAGGCCCATAATGAAGGCCTTAACCTCTGCACACAAAACAATAAGTTGATCTAATTACTGTGTTTTTCTTGATGACCAAACCATTAACCAAGTTCTCCATTACAACTACAATTATATTATAGCTATGGTATAGTGGTTAGCATAACAACCATCTGTGCCCAAAGTCGTGGGTCCAAACCTGGCAGGTTTTTTTAATGGGAGTAAAAGTCCTTAGTAATACCGTCCTTCGGAGAGGGACGTAATAAGGTGGTACTGAGTCTGTGCGATGTCAGGTACTCGTTAAACATCCATATCCTAATTAAACTTGGGTAAGACAAATTTAGGACCCCCATGGTAGAATCGTCCGTAAAGCCAGAGTAGCCTAAAGTGAAGTTGAGTGAATAAACAAATAAACTAAAAAAAATTGTAAAAAAACAATAAGTTTTGTGAGGACAGGGGGAAATAATCTTACTGAGTCAACCCTGATCGGAAGAAGTACTTTATACTATGCATTTTGCACCTTTTTACGAATTTCTCAAAAACGGATCTAACGATTTTGATTAAACTCTATACACCGATGTAAAATTTGATGGCCTTTAATATAATCTAGGTTTCATTCTGATTGAAATAGTCTGACAGGGCTTAAATGCCGATATTTTAAATTAAGTACCTTTAATTTTGTAGATATTAAAAAAATTAACAATGTAATCTTCACATCAACGATGAAAAACAGGTAAATATATAACTTGGACGAATTCGATTCCAACTAATGGATAAAAGTGGAAAGATATTTTTTTTATGCAATATTCGTGTTTTTGAACATAAGGACAGTAATATATATGTATAATATACCGCTGAAAAGTAATTTTAAAAGTTAATGGAGAGTGATGAAAAGCCCATAAAACTAACTAATTGTCGTAAAAATAAAAGATTATTTAATGAAAAACATGTTTCTATTGAAACTTTATGTAATTAATTCTTTGAATTCTTTTTATCTCTAGAAATTCTTAAATTAATTTTAACAACAGAGGTAAGTAAAAGTCGTGTGTTGCCCTCTCCAGATTTTTATAAAATATGTTTTTTTAAGGGTATATACATTATTTATTTATATGTATATACTTATTTTAAGGGAGTGTATAAACATTATACGTTTATAATAGTATTCTTATGTTCGAAAAATAAATAAATTACCTAACTAGTATTTTCTCTTTCATTTGGCAATACATTTTTTTCATATTTTATATTTATACATTTTTATCAATGCTAACCAGATAAAATGGTTAATTTTTTTAAACTCTACAAAATTATTAAAGATTCTTTAGAAAGAAAATTTAAAATATCGGTATTTAGTACTATTTCAATTAAAAGAAACCCTTTAAAAAGTTAAAACTCATTTAATTTTACATTATTATTTCTCTTTCTCTCTCTCTCTCTCTCTCTCTCTCTCTCTCTTATATTATATATATATATATATATATATATATATATATATATATATATATAATGATAACCGGATGTAGGTTTCCGCTTACTCCATTTAAACCACTGAACGGATTTTGATACAATTTTCACCATCATTTAGGATCTGATGGTTCATGAGTAAAATCCATTGCAATTCATCTTTTCTTTAAACAGAGAAAACTCTGCGACCAAGTCGTCATAAACTTATTCCTGAAATATAAATAGTAACATATAGCAGAGGTGAAATATACCATTAGAAAGCGCAAGATTTTAGAAAAGTTAAAATGCAATAAAATAAGTCGGGCAATTTAAAAGAAAGATGTAATAAGCGTACAAACTTATGTACAAATGTTATTTGTAATGTTGTGGATTAGGGAGGTTATGGTGATTCATAGTGATCGTACAGTTATATACTTCATACAGTAGCCAAGGTTTTAGAAAAAAATCTGGTGCGGGCAACACACGACTTTCACTTAATTCCGTTTTAAAAATCGATTAAAGAATTTTTAAATACAGTTAGAGATCAAAATTAGTGAAACTATTAAAAAAATAATTAAATTGAATATCTATTGAAACATACGTTTTAATAAAAAATCATATTATGATCTAAACCATCAGTTAATTTTATCGGCTTTTCATCACTATTTATAAACTTTTACAAGCTTGTGTATAAGATAATATTTTTTTAAAATCTTTAGCTTTCCTACGGTATATTATACATGTATATTACTGTTCTTATGTTCAAAAACAAAAAATTGCATTAAAAAAATATTTCAGTTTTTTCCTTTAGTTGGGAATCGAATTCGTTCAATTTATATATTTACCTGTTTTTCATCAGTGGTAACAAGATAACATGGTAATTTAATAGAATCTACAAAATTAGAGGTACTTTAGAAGAAGAAAATTTAAAATATTGGGATTTAAGCCCTATCAGACTATTTTAATAAGAACGAAACCGACATGATATTAAAACCCATTAAAATCGTTGGAGCAGTTTTTGAGATAATCATAAAAAGGTGCAATATACAAGTTATAAATTGCCTCTTCAGGTTAGCCGATTTTGATGAAAAAGTGTTTGTAACATCTCGGGCGTATAGTTGTCTTAAATATGAAATTTCAGTTTCATAGGACTTTTCGTTTCCGCCTGGAAGTTACTACACACACACACAGACCTTATTGCGGGACTTGGTTATTATATATATATATATATATATATATATATATATATATATATATATATATATATATATAAAACAACATAAGATGAAATAAAATAAGTAAACTTAACTAACAAATGAAAATAAAAATAAAAAATAAATTAAATAAAATCATCATCACATTCGTACCTATATACATTATTTACATACTGCCCCTGGGAACTGCGAATCGAACCCCTACACCCAGAAGTGGATGTCGAGGCACAATCCCAGGAGTTCCAAGCGCCTCAACCTACGAGGAGGGTTGTAAGGATGGTTGGTACTAGATAGGGATTGTGCCAGGGGATTAGGAAGAAGAGTGAGTTTCTGGTGGAAGGTTGAGAATTTAGATGGGATAAGACCAAGGACACAAGGGATCTTAAGGTCATGATGTAAGGTCTGTAAATAATTATTTCTACTTTTAGATCATTTCAAAACAATAGTAGTTCCGCTGTAAGCTGAATGGGACTCACATGGGAAACTGAATTAACTTTAATGCAGTTAAAATTTATTTAAAAAAAGTTCTTATGAAATTTAAAATTGTAATAAACCAAATATATTAGAAACATAACAAAAAAATAAACTAAACCAATTTATGTTCCCAATGTCTGCCGATGATTAAATGTTAGAATTAATAGATTTAATATAATAAACATAATATTTTCTTGCTAAGTGCACTTTTCGTTACGACGAACTCATAATCCTGAAGTAATAAGTTTTTAAATGGTCAAACTAAAGTTTTTAAACATAAATTACACCACATTTAAATTATACCCGCATTTAATATTAAAATAAATCGTTATAGCCATTTTTCATAAAATCACAAAAATAAATAGTATAAGGAGGCACTTGAATATCGTAAGCTTTAATTAAAAAAATGTTGTAACATCTCAAGAATTTATTTTTCTAAAATATAAAATTTCATTTTTAAGCAAGTGAGCAAAAGACTTACTACACACATATTAGTACTCAAGGGACCCTAAAACGTGTGTTTCCGTTTGAAACTGTTTACAATAGCAATACTTTCCCTTACAAAGGCAAGTCTAATCAAAAAGCATAATAACTAAAATTATTAATTAGAAAGTAATGTTAGCAATTACGAAATTGGTTAGTTTTTTAAACAAATTTAGTTCTTTTCAGTGAATATTTTATTTATTTATTCGTTATTATTACCTCGAGAATTCAGAGCTGCACACACTCAGATACTGACCTAGGCAGGACATTTTATCGAAGAGTAGGCTCCTGCCAATCAGTATATTCCCTGAGGAAATGACACACCTCTTCTGGGACTAACTTATCACATCTGTTGATCGTTATCGGTCTGATGGCTTGTTAGGGTTTGACGAGTCCTCTCCGATGGCTATTAACACGAAGTTTAGAAACTTTTACCATCAATTAACTAAACATGAAATTTGTATTAAGATAAAATATTGCGATCGTGAAAGTTTTCGAGTTTTCACCGTAAATAAACGTTTTAGAGTCCCTCTAGTACCGCAAAAAGGTGTTTTGGTTGTAAGTTATAAAATGATATGTTTTATAAAACTGAAAATTTCATATTTAAGCAGCATATATTACCGTTACAGTAACTGTTTCAACAAAATCAGCGAACCAGAAGACCCACTTTATACTAAACACTTTTTATGATTTTCTGAAAAATGGCTCTGTCGATTTTGATTAAACTAGCTAAATATGGGTATATATAAGAGATTTTAAATCATGTAGGTTTCATTCTGATTGTTATAATATGACAATACTTAATTTTAATATTTTATAATTTGTTCCTTGGGGCTCTACTAAATAATCAAATAAAAACCTGTTGAAAACCTCGGAGTAACCTTTATTCTTATTAACTTATCCTGGAACAAACATATAGCTTTTTTCAGTCAAATTCATAATTTTTTCAGTCAAATTCATAATTTTTTCAATCAAATTCATAATTTTTTCAGTCAAATTCATAATTTTTTCAGTCAAATTCATAATTTTTTCAACCAAATTCATAATTTTTTCAGTCAATTTCATAATTTCTTGTAACCATTTTATAGTCAATTTAATGAGGTTTTGCTACCAAGAACTTAACATTTTTATTAATTCTTGTTGTTGTTTATCCATTTAACGTCACTATATGTTACTGTGCTTAATCCGACGGTGCAGCGGGAGTCTTAAGTTTTGCCTATCCAGGTTTAATTAAGATAGGGATCTTTTACGAGTTCCACTTATTAAATCTTTTAAGAGTCATCTGTAGTGCACAAATATAGAACGATCTTCTGGTTTTAGACTTGCGACCTCAAGCATAGAAGGCTATTGAACACGTTACCTTCCACATATTAATCTTTAACGCCTTGCTGAATGCATCCAGGGTCACCTGTGGAGTAGTGGCTAGCATAACAGTCTCTTTCAAAGGACGAAATAACAAAGGATTTTTATTCACTAAAAACATACATAGAGCTATCTGCAAGGTATGAACTCGCGATCTAGGGTATAGAAGGATGTTATGCTAACCACTACTCCACAGGTGACCCTCGATGCATTCAAAATGGTGTTTAAATCTGCCGGGTTTGAACCCGTGACCTTAAACATATTAATCCTTAACACCTTTTTGAATGCATAAAGGGTCACCTGTGGAGTAGTGGCTAGCATAACATCTCTCTCTGCTTAAGGTCGAAAGTTCAAAACCAGCAGATGGCTCTATGTTTGTTTTTAGGGAGTGAAAATTCTTGGTTATTTCGTCCTTTAAAAGAGGCTGTTATGCTAGCCACTACTCCACAGGTGACCCTGGATGCATTCAGCAAGGAGTTAAAGATTAATATGTCCAAGGTAACGTGTTCAAACCCGGCAGATTCAAAAACCTTGTTGAATGCATTTAGGGTCACCTGTGGAGTAGTGGCTAGCATAACAGCCTTCTATGCTTAAGGTCGCAAGTCCAGCAGATCGTCCTATATTTGTGCACCACAGATGACTCTTAAAAGATTTAATAAGTGGAAATCGTAAAAGTCCCTCCCTATCTTAAGTAAACCTGGATAGGCAAAACTTAGGACTCCCGCTGCACCGTCGGATTAAGCACAGTAACATAAAGTGACGTTAAATGGATAAAAAACAACAAGATTTAATAAAAATGTTAAGTTTTTGGTAGCAAAACCTCATTAAATTAACTGTATAAAATGGGTACAAGAAATTATGAAATTGACTAAAAAAATTGTGAATTTGGTTGAAAAATTATGAATTTGACTGAAAAAAATTATGAATTTGACTGAAAAAATTATGAATTTGACTGAAAAAATTATGAATTTGATTGAAAAAATTATGAATTTGACTGAAAAAAGCTATATATCTGAAATATTCCAAAAATCCATTTCCATACTCAAACAGCTATATAGATTCCGTGGACCCTTTCCTTTAAAAACCCTTGATTCCTCTGTTATGTTTCCCAACTTTGACTACTGTGTCTTGTTGTATAGAAAACTTACCAATGAACTGGAAATAAAATTAATGCATCTAATGAATTGCTTTATTAGATTAATTTTTGGAGCCCGTTGACGTGACCATATTTCTGGATATTACACCAAGTTAAAGTGGCTTTATGTTCGACGGCAATATTTCCATAGATCTTACCTATTTAAAACCTTTAAAAATAGAAAACCTTCCTACACAACTGAACTTCTCACCCTCCGCTCTGATATAACATTCTTTGAATACTAGAACCCAATCAATCAATATTTATACCCCATCTTGTAGAATTGCGTCCTTTCACAAATCCTTTCACGTTAACTCATCATTATTTTGGAATTCTTTCTTCTTTCGAACATAAAATCTTTCATTCCCTACTCGAATTTCAATCATCGTTGCATTGTAAATATAGGCATTTATAGTATGAATATGTGCATGTATAAGTGCGTGCTCCACGTGTTTGTGAGTATACAAATAGATTTATTGAAATATTTTATTTAAAAGTAACTAGACCATAAGATTTTTTTTGTTTTTCATTGTTTTTTTTTTTTTTAAAAGGAATTTAGTTCCAGAATTATCTATAGTGAAGATTTTTTATTTTTCATTTCATTTCAGTGCAGGATTGAAGGTTTGAGGAAAATACACCTGTGTAGTCAGAAAGGATCAGCTTTCGTAAATAATATAGTATGTACAAGACACAAGAAATGTGTGTATGATGCTCATTTATTTGTTAACTTGCATTTACTTAAACTATAAACTGTTTTTTTCTATTTTGTGTAATTTGACTTCACCATTGTTTCGTGTAAATACTGCATGAATTTGGTGTCATATCACAATTACTATTGTCAAAAAAAAAATTTTGATATATATCAAAATATATTCAAGAAAAAAAAAAAGGCGCAAACATTAAACTTTCTAATAAAAATTTGTCGGCCCGACAATTAGATGTTGCTTAAAAACTGTTTTGAAACTGCAGTTGGAACAGATTAATTATCGACCAATCAAAAATGTTTTAACCATACTTTGATTAGTAATCTTTTTTATTCATTTCTGATGAAAAAAAAAAGTTTTGTTTTTACAAGGAAGGAAGTTCAAAGCCGGATTAGTCCAACCAGCCGTGAATAGAGTTTCAAAACACCACACTTTCAATAAGCATAATTAACAAGAGTGGGTGTTAATTAGTACTAATTGTGTTATATAAGAGTCTAGGACACCCAACGAAAAGGAGATGGAGTATAAAGATAGCGAGAACACGACCTAAACAGGGTATCGTATGATTCATAATGGTCGACCGCACGTTCTGGACATCAGTAAGGGATAATGATGGGGTGTTCACTGCTAGGCTCGCTGGCTGCTTCTTGTAACAGTAGCAATATACATGATGACTGGCATCGGAACCCACTCTAGCCAGCCCTGGGTAGGCACTGCCTCTTGTAGATTGCTTTCAGATTACAGAAAGGATTGGATTCAGGATCTGTAGCGAAAGTTGTAGATTATTGATTAGGAAATGTCTCAAGGACTCCTGTTCATAATATTACATATTGATACGTGAAAACAAGCTTGAATGACTTATTAGCTGGGATTCGCAAGCATGCGAAAATAATTTTTCATTCTAATATTTCATTGAAAAAAAAAAAAATCTTATTCATAGGTGGTTTTTTTTGTTGTTATTTTTTCCCGAGGAGGTAAGGTAGAGCGGTGTTGGTTGGCATTAGGTGTAACTCGCACTACTGTTTTTTATTCTCACCTTTAGGAAGTCTGCGATCTTTTCACACATCGTTCTCTAATGTAGCTATTTAATTTTTGACATAAATATGCCTTTGGCTGGGGGTCTTTGTAACTTTCATTTGAGTAACGTGTTAAAGTGTATATATATATATATATATATATATATAATATATATATATATATATATATATATATATATATATATATATATATAATAGTGCATTGCCTTGATTCCGATGGGTCAACTACATTTGAGGACATCTTAGCATTTAGAGCCACTGGAAAGGAAGCACTGGCAGTAGATCCCACAATCAGATATGAGGCAAACGATCAGGAAAAAGGCTACAAGTCTAAGAAGAAAAAATTGTGCAAAATATATTCCCTTCCTGCAAAAGTTTCGCGAGGAATTTGGCTAAAGAACATTTACTGTCAAAGAGCTATGGTTCAGATGTAGGAAGACCATCCCATTAACTACGAGAGTATTTTTGGAAAAATGTGGACTGGAAAAGAATCAGCTTCAGAAAATGTAGAGACTATATTCCTGGACTCACTGGGCATCTTGCACCACCATATATATTAAGGCTAACCTGGATTTGTAAATTTATTAAATAAAGAAAGAAAAAAAAAAAAAAAATATATATATATATATATATATATATAATAATAATATAATATATATGACTTTGCGCTCTTTTGCGACTGTCTTGAAGTCTAACAAGTGCTCGTTTATTCTTCTCTCACCGTGTAGCGTGACATTAAACAATGACGCTGAAAACTACCATAAAAAGTCATAAAGATAAAAATGTAGAAAAGGTTACCAAATATGTTCGGGAGTCCGCTGAAACTCAGTTAAAAAAAAAGTTTTAGAGCCAATGTAAAACATTAAAGAAATCCATTCTCCATACATATATATAATCAAATATATGAATTTTTAGTTATTTACTATAAGATTACTTAAATCTTAAACAATAAATAACAACATTTACAATAAAATAAATAATGTTATATATATATCATATAATATATATAGCGATATCAATCAAGTACCCCTTTACTTAATGGATCATCTCTTTAACGTTCGCCTGTTTAACATAGTCAATTTCCAAATTGTTGCCCTAAAGATGGCCCAAATTTTTGCCATAAACGTCGGCACGATATACCCCCAACTAATTTCTCCTTTTATCATATCCTACAGTTCGAGATCACCTATCCACTTCACTGAGGGATAGAATATACATTTTATATCAATTTGCGAAAGGTGGGTTATTTTAATCCGACCTAATCCTCTTTAATGCTTTAAAATAAAATCTAAACACAATATACAGTTAAGAAATATTGTATTGGAAAACAAAAACACAACTGGAGACTAACGACAGCTGCGCCCACACTCCCATGCCAATGTTTGCTTACAGAAACTGTTTACACGCTGAGAGTGTCTGCTGCCGATGGTTTTAACTGGTCGCATGGCACCCCTTATGTTGGTTATTACAGAGCAAACATTTCGCCCTAGATGTGGGTATCAGGCACCTTTTTTTATGTGATTTGCTATAGACTACAGTTCTTTGTCCGTAAGATGGTGTTATTAGAGACTACAAATGAAGAAACATTCATTTAGCATCTAATAATTTAAGGTTTGGAGATATACAGAAAGGGGCGGCTTATGGAATAGTGTGTACAAAAATCGATAATCGAA
Source organism: Piezodorus guildinii (assembly GCA_023052935.1). Lineage (NCBI taxonomy): Eukaryota > Metazoa > Arthropoda > Insecta > Hemiptera > Pentatomidae > Piezodorus > Piezodorus guildinii. The sequence continues at coordinate 71,430,246 of CM041298.1, forward strand.
ATATATAGTTGGGAGAAAGTACTTCCCATGGAATATTGTATATGGAAACCTATATATAAAAAATAAATCTACAACCCATAAAGAGTCTTTAGATTCGTACTTTTTCTTGGTCGAAGGAGATCAGACCTGCAAAGAAGCGATCAGGTTCAGCCGCCAGGTTTCCCCAAAATGTTTGGGTACCAACTTTATAGAGGGTGGGTGTGCCCCAGGAAGATCTCCTTAGCCTAGGGTTTCTGCACCAACTGGAATGACAGTTAAACACTGCCATAGCCGGGGATCGAGCTTGGGACATAGAGAACAGTGATATATCCACTTGACTACAGTCCCATATTAGTATAGGCAAAAGATTTTGGAAATAAATGCTATTTTTAGACGTGTTTCTTGTCTGTTGTTTAATTTATGATAAAATATTTATTTTATTTATTTATTTAAAGAAATTTACATTTGTATTGATTAAATACAACAAGTAAATGAGATTATTGAAATGAAATGATTAATTTCGATAAAAGTAAACTATTATGATACCAATATGGAACAAAATCGATGTAAAAAATAATGTCCTTTATAAATTGCCTATTGAAAATCAACATCTTAATTTTTCATTAAATACATTTTTTTTTTTTAAGATATTTACATTCGTCATGTTTGTGTTATTTTGACTCAAGTAGGGTCCCTACGACTATTTTCGGTGAAATTACGAATTCGAAAATTTTCATGTTCGCAATAATTTCCCTCACTGGATGCATATTTCATATATAGATAGGTGAAAGTAAAAAACTCTCAGAAATCGTTTAGTAACCTTCCCTTATTAATTATTTTATGCTATGTTTTTAATCATATTTTATTGCGTTTTACAACTGTATTTACAAATAAAATAAGTAAAATAGATGATTTACAATAATAGGCATGAATAGACACGTGAAGAAGCTACCCAGGGGTAGCACTTAAAAAGTTTATTTTATAAGCCGGTCTCGAGGCCACCGTCTTTTCAAGCGCCTCGTAGGATTATCGGGAATAGATGTAGTTGAGAGGTTACGGAGAAGTGGGTTTGAGAGGGCAGGTAGTTTGGAATTAAAGGAGGTGTATCTATCGCGGGCTAAGGCAGTAACCAGTGGGATATTTAGGTCTCTGAGGATAAGTTTATTAGTTGGATTGCAAGGATTGGATGGGGGAAGAGTTTGATAGTTTAGTGGACCCCCATAGCTCAACGCCATACGTCCAAATAGGTCTAATAATAGTGATGTAAATGATGTAAATAGGGAGTTTTGATTGTTCGTCAAGTAAGTGTTGTAGTAAGCGTTATCTGCGTGTAGTTTCTTGTCGTTTCAGTCTTGTAGAGAGGAATGAGAAAAAATACTTTCCTTTACTATATATTTCATATATAGGTAAGTGAAAGTAATCAATTAAAAAAATGTACATAGTTAAATGAGCCTATTCTTTAAGTGCCTAACATTACCATAATAACCGCAAAGTGCAAGCTCACTGGTAAGTCCTTCAATAGTGAAATGAATGCTACTTCGATCAGCAGAAAGATTCGGTCGACAATTCGGAACAGTTGCAAGGGAAAAGAGTATGGGACATTTGTTTCCTGCGTGCTTTGTGTAGACCAAGTACGGCATCACGTAGGGGACGGAACAAAGAATTTCGCCAGCGCAGAACAAAAGCACCCAGGAGGAGCAATGACCATTTTCTTCCCTGATGAAGAGGGTGCACTAATGGATATGTGTAGAATGGGTTCTTGCTGCTTGGGAATATAAATAAGAGAAAGGAGATATGGTAATGATTGTGGGACAAGGCTCTGCATTTTTAATCTAAATGATTCAGATTGTACCTTTTTCATAATAAATTTTCAAGAAAAATGAAAAATCTGTTGCTTCTTACAAATTACATTTACAAGAAGAGGATCCTACAAGAACAGTGTTCGGCAAATGCTAAGAAATAAAAGGTATATTTTTCAGCCAATATTTTATCTTTTTTGAAGGACAGCGTAACAAAAATGATGCAATAATCATTATTGCTTTATTGTTGTGACGCTATCCTTTAAACGCCCTCATAAAGGCCCATAATTTAGGCCGAAACGTCGGCACCAGTAAACTACGTTTATACTTAATTGTGTGTTCTTTTGACTGCACCCTGAACTACCTTCTCCCATATATCTTTTTTTAAATCCCTTTTGAGGGACGAAATAACCTCACTAAAAACATAAATTAATTACCTCCTTAAAGACTCCTAGACCATCTGCTAGGTTTGAACCCCCGACCTTGGGCTTAGATGGCTGCTTTGCCACGTATCACCATCGATGATCCTCAAAAGATTTAAAAAGTGGTTAAGGATTTATATTTATCCTTATGTTCACGCTTTTAAAACCGGCTGATGGATTTAGAATTTTTCGAATTGTGTAAAAAATGCTTCGAAAGGGATGTAAAGTATTTTATAATTTTGGTTCAAAATGAAACATATATGATAGGACGTCAGCCAGATTTGAACCCGCGACTTTGGGCATAGAATAGAAAAAATTCTCGATGAGCAAGATCACCATCTTAAAATCGATAGTACCATGCGATTCCACGAGTAAAACAAACAGCATAATGATAGACCCTTATATTGATTTGATCCGAAGAGGTTAAATTAATGAATTTTAAAATCGATAATATGAAAAAAAAATGGCCTAAATATATTATTAATTGATCTCTAAATGGATGAAAGCCGTAGGTAATATGCTCTACTCTGATGACCTCACATAAAAAAGTAGTCAAGTACTCAAAAGTATATGAAATGCTTAGTACTGTACATCGCAGCGAGCATTTTTTGATTACAGTGTTACGGTTAAAATTTGCAAAAAGAATTAATTTTAATTTTAAAAAACGAATTCCCTAACCGTAACTATGCCCCAGATACTCAGTGGAGACGGGCGGGTTCCACAATAAATTTATCTCGAGCACCACGCTATTTGTTAAAAAAAAAGAAATAAGATAATTAGCGAAACCCTTTAAATTAATAATATTTTTTAATGAAAATAGATTAAAAAAAATTAAAATTAAATTTACAGAAAAAAAAAAGTTATTAATAACAGGTGGTTACGAACTCGTTACTTCACAGTCTGAATACATCTATCTATCCCATGAGTTATGGACTCATATGACGTCATCATACCTTTACACAGTATTAGACTCGACGAGGGTTGTACAGTCTTAACTTTTTAAGGTTAATATTAATTAATAAGTAAATATTCTAGACCCAATTTTTGAATTAAAAAAGAATACATGGAAAAATTGGTTATACAAAAACTACAAAATATAATTTTATTTATAATAAAAAAAAAGGAAAAGAAATAAATAAATTATTCAATAACAAAACATATTTACAACTTATACTAACTTTTTTTTTTCTCTATTGTCTGAAACTACTACTTTCGTTTATCAGTCACCGAACACAAACCAAAAGTTATTTACAAAATGATATTCACCTAGGTTCGGGATGAGGGTTAGGTTTGGGGTTAGGAGGAAGGCAGTTTTTAAGTTTCCAATTTCTCCTCGAGAACTAAACCTTGGCTTCCTTCCTTGTCCGGCCGAGTTCATCCGTCTGGACTTGTCCTTGTTCACACTAATTAAATCAGTCTAATGTAAACCACTCGGTAATAGCTGCTATCCACCACGTCTCTTTTTTTTTTCCACACCTTCCCCGGGAGCTCAGAGCCTTCTTCATCTCGCTCCTTGACTCCCCTTATCCCTCACCGGAGTATTTAATAAGTATTTGCTTCAGTAATACTTAATCTAAGCTTAAAAATAACACAAAAATTTTAATTACCTATTTACATTTAACATACATTTATTTATTTGTTTAATTTTTTTTTTTTTTTTTTTTTCCAAATAACCCTCATCGAGGTATCAAAAGTAACCTTCATTTCTATTTAACTCAACTGATAATTTTATTTTTATTTTTTTTTTTCCACGTAACAACAGTACTCAGTAAGAGTATTTGCCCAACAATGCACATGAGTCTCATCGGTTTTGATGAATATAGTAATAACTAAATTAGGGTATAACAGTTTATAGGCGATTAACTAATATGAAAAAAAAATAAATTTTTCAAAGGAAAATGGCCTACACAATAGCAATTTGTAGAAATACCAATAAATTTCCATTACAAGGTCTGTATTTGTAGTATAATTAAGATCAATAAGGTAACATTAACAAGTTATGAAAATATGATTTGTTATAGAACCAAGAAATATTATTGTTTTATCATGTCTTTAGGTGAGGTGTTCCTTTGATCACTATTCATATGCATGATTGTATGTTGTAATCATACATTACAATACCGCACAAAACATACACCGGAGGAATTCAAGCCTGACACAAAAACAGCTTAAACTAACCCCTGATGGCAAGGGGTTTTAGCTTTTGGTTGAGATGTTGCGTTTAATATTAATTCCTCGTCATTAAACTTCGTCGTATGAACATTTTTCTTTTATCTAATTCGCAGATAAAAGAAAAGTGTTAACGCAACAGATGTTTTCCACTATTTTCAAGTATCGTCTTCTGATATCCTAAGAATTTCAACCCTGTGATAATTTTGTAGTTATCACAGAGTTTTGATGTTGAAAGCCACAAAGGATTTAAGATGAAAGTAGCCTTGGGAATCTACCCCTTGATCAAGTACTTCTTCAAGGTAAAAGGATCTGTTCCAGGACTTATTCCTCCAGATCCTCCAGGACCCAGTGATGGGATGACATTCGTTCCAAATGGTTCGCCACCGCTTCGTCATGCTTTCTTCTGAAAGGACTTCTTTGAATAAGGCGTACTCTATCGGAAGCATCATGGGTGAGATTCTCCTCGGACGAATAAACTTGGGTATTAACTACGCATATGATATGATCAAAAGATGACGCAAAATTTAAACATCACGTCTATTTAGAATGAATACATTTAAGAAGTAAAAGAGAGGTCCTGAGCCTGTGCGATGTCAGGTAATCGGTAAAGATCCCTATCCTAATTAAATCTGGATAGGCAAAATTTAGGCTTCCCACTCTTGCATCGTCCGAATAGTCATACTAGTAGAAATGTGATATTAACTGGACAAACAAATTACCATTAATATACCTTCATTGTCTGATTTATTAAGGAAGATCCCTAGACTAACTTCTTTTCAGTCGCTTAGGAAGATTATCGGTAATACCTAGAGATGATAGGTTACTGACAAGAGGGTTTGTCTGGATATGGATGAAGGTTTGTGTCAAAGATCTATGTATATTCGGGCTGTCAGCAACAAGTGGTATATTTAAGTCTTTATAGATAATTTTATTCGTGTCAAAGTGACATTCAGGATATCGGATTTCAAGGATTGAATTCAAGAGGATTTGAATTGGATCCTATATGTAGGAACTGGTCTGATGATGCTATGATAAGTAAGCTTTTGCGGTATATTGGACGTTTTGATTGTTTTTCAATAGTAATCCGCGAGCATTTTCTTTTCGTTTCAGTCTAGTGAGAATATCAAATACGTTTTTTAAAATGAAGAAATTGTTAAAAGTTAAAGTGGATAGACAGGTACAGATTTATGACGAATGGTAAAAATTATCTGTTAGTAATTATTTTAATTATCCAGTTTTAAAATCGTTCTTTAATGGCTGTGAAAGCGATCCACAGGGTTTGGTATGTAGCCATTAATTCATTGATAAATTTTACACATTATTATTTTTGCTTTCACTTAACTATGTAGTAAATACACATTATAGGAAAGTATTCCGGCCGTGAAAATATTCGAATTCCGGTTTTCAACTGAAATTAAAAACGTTTTAGTATCTCCTAAGTCCAAATAACCAAGTCCCGCAAATAGTTGTGTGTGCGGTAATTATACCAGGAAACAGAAAAGTAGCATACAAATAAAATTCTATACATAAGACAATTATATGTCCGAAAGGTCACAATTTTTCAACAAAAGCGGAAAACTAGAAGTGTTACATTATACTATAAATATCTCACCTCTTTTCTTTTTTGCTTTTAAAACCGGCTCAAACGATTTTGATTAAACTAACTATATCGATGTAAAATTTAATGGCCTTTGATATCATATAGGTTTCATGCTGATTGAAGTAGTGAGACAGGGCTTAAATGCTGATATTTTAAAAAAAATTCTTTTAAAGTACCTTTAATTTTTTTAGATTCTATAAAAATAACCATATCATCTCATTAGGATTGATAAAAAGTGGCTTAATAAGAAACTTGAACAAATTTTGTATATTATACAAATTGATTATTTCGTCTAAAATGTTTCCATTGAAACTCAACGTATTTCTTTAAATATTTTTCAACTCTAACTTAATTTAAAAGTTCTTAAATTTATTTCAACAACGGAGGTTCAACAACAGATTCGTATAAAGATTTTCACAAATCCTCATGCTATTTTAGTTAAAATAATGGTAACAATAGCACAATATTGTCGGTTAATTAGGAAAGCAGAAGTAGACAGTGAAAACAATCCGTTGCTACTATCACAATGTAAATTATGTTTGCTTCAGTTAGAGCTAGTAGCTGAGTTAAATCTTGTCATCTTCCAGTCAGTTTGATCTTCTCTCATCGATACAGTCTGTTCCTGCAAGATCTACATTCATTTTCTTTTACTTTCACTTACCTAGATATGAAATGTATAAAAGGGAAAGTATTGCGATCTTGAAAATTTTCGGATTCCAGTTCTCAACGGAAATCACGTTTTAGGGTTCCCTGATTCCAAATAACCGATTCGCGCAAAAAGCTGTGTGTGGTAATGAAAACTCGCACGAAACTGAAATGTCATACTCAAGACTACTATACTCCAGAGATGTTCCAGCAATTTTTCATCAAAATCGGCAGACCGAAGTGGTGCTTAGCACGATGCATATTGCACCTTTTCACTACATCGATGTAAAATTTAATGTGTTTAAATATCATGTAGGTTTGATTCTGATTGAAATATACTGACAAGGCTTAAATGCCGATATTTTAAATATTGTTCCTCTAAAGTTTTTTATTTTTATTTATTTATTGTAATTTACAACTGTATTAAAGAACACAATAAGTAAATATGAGGAATGAAAAAAAAAAAATGTCATGAAAATGTCTTGAGAAAGAACTACCCAGTGGTAGCACTTCACTAACTATTTCAACTCAGTAGGTCCCGAGGCCACCTTCTTTTCAGTCGCCTTGGAGGATTATCTGGGATATCTAAGGAAGATAAGATACGGACAAGGAGATTTGTATGGGCAGGGAGTTTAGAATGAAAAGAGGAGTATCTATCACGGGCTATGTCTGCAACAAATGGGATGTTAAGGTCATTATGAATGAGTTGATTTGTAACAAAATAAGGAGCATTCAGGATTTTTCGAAGGATTTTGGATTGTAAGGACTGGATGCGGGAGGAATTAGATGGTTTCGTAGAGCCCCAAAGCTCGATTTCATACGTCCAAATAGGTCTGATAATAGTGATGTAAATGAGTCTTTTGTAATATACTGAAAGTTTTGAATGTTTGTCTAGTAAGTGTTGTAGTGATCGATATCTTCGAGCAGTTTCTTGTCGTTTCAGTCTTGTGTGAGGATTCCAAGTAAGGCGCTTGTCAAGATGGAGACCTAGGTATCGGATTTGCTCAACAGGAGTAAGGGTAATGTGATTAAAGGATACCGGGATCACTTGTAGCTGGGTGGCTAGCGTAACAGCCTCTCATGCTAAAGGTCACGGGTTCAAACCCGCAAGTGGACCTTGGATTTTTTAATGGGAGTAAAAAATTCTAAGTTACGCCGTCCTTCGGAGGTGACGTTAAAGATCCCTATCTTAATAAAACCTGGGTAGGCAAAATTTAGGACTCCCACTGTAGCATCGTCCGATTAGCCATAGTAGCATAAAGTGACGTTAAAAAAATAAACAATTAAAGGATACTGAGGGGCAGGAACTCATCAGTTTGCGAAGAAGTTCCTCTAAAGTAACTTTAACTTTTTAGATTCTAAAAAAATAACCATATCATCTTATTAGGATTTATAAAAAGTGGCTCAATAAGAAACTTAAACAAAATTTGTAAACAACTAAAGGAAAAAAGAGAAAAAATATTTTTTAATGTAATTTTTATTATTTTTAACCTATGAACAGCAACATAGATGTATAATATACCATTGGAAAAAGAAATGTTTAAGAAAGTGTAATATATTATGTAGAAAGTTGTAAAAGGTAATGTAACGTGACAAATAGGGCGTACAATCATTACTGGTAATTATTCCAAACGATTTGAAATTACTATATTATTTAATCTAAATCGTATGATTCCAAAGGAACTGGATATTATTTTTATTTAAATTAACTTTAAAATTTTACTTTATTTAATAGTTCTTAAATTGATTTTGACACCCGAGGTAAGTGAAGTCGTGTGTTGCCCGCATTAGATTTTTTTTTTAATTTTAAGGTGATATTTTTAATGATATTTTTTCAAGCCTCTGGGCTAACATTTTATTATTACAATATAAGGACTAACGCCTGTGTGTTAAAAACGACATTATTTGGTGACATAATAGCCGGTGCTACAAAAGGCAAGAGTGGGAAATGGACAATTTTTCAATCTAAGCAGCTCATTGTGTCCATGATGTGCCTTCTATTCAGCTTTAAGTATGCTTCATGTACTACAATGACATAATCATATAAATGTTCGATTGTAAAACTGTATATATATATATATATATATATATATATATATATATATATATATATATAAAGTTATCTACTGGTCGTAAGGTTCAGTCATTAAATAAGCAAATTTATTTAAGCTACGTTTTTGAGAAATTAATATATTCATGTCCTAACAGTGAGAAAACAAAAACAGACTATTAAAATTTGTATAAAATGATTAATAGATGATGTAAATACATATAAAAGAAATTTTTACAAATATCTTTAAAATTATAGACAACATAGTGTTTTACATAGACTGTGCGTAAACTACAAACTTTGAAAGAACACTGAAACAAAGGCGCTAGGAATATTTTAGAGTGGGATTTTACAGATTACTGTGGTCCGAGAATTTTTTGTTTTGTTTTTCCTCTTTGTTTAGTAAGTACTGTATAGTAGTACTATTATTACTGTTATTCAAACGTATTGATAACATGTGTTTATAAAATTTGCATTACAAGAATTAAGATTTTAGGCATCTGATTTTTTGCTTTTGGCGTGATTTTTATATGGGAATTATTTCCTTCATATTTCTGAACTTTCTAATGTAAAGATTGTATGTTTCCGGCGAAACTGCATAATCTTTTTAATTCAAATTAACTTCAAAATTATTGAACTATATGTAACTATATATAAAAAAATTGATTTTAACAGATGAGGTAAGTAAAAGTCGTGTGTTGCCCGCACTAGATTTTTAATTACAGAGTAGTAAATCATTGAAATAAAATATAAATAAATACATAATATCTCTCAGTATTCATATGATAATTGAAGGAAAAAAGTAACCCAAAGGTTCGATCCCAACATGCTAAGGACTAATGACAGTGGTCATCACTACACACAGCACGCCCCTCTCCTTACTGTGGCTCTGGCAGAAGAATATTAAACAGCTCTCTTCAATGTCACAAGCTTCACACCTTTCTGTCTACCTAAGCTCTATCCATATCTTAAGTTTAAAAAGAATAACTGTTAAAGTTTTATAAGTTTATATATATATGAAATAAATACAATTTTAGAGATTACCTTAAAAAAATTTAAAAAAAAAATCAACCAAAGTAACTTTTTTCTATTTTTCTTTTATTAGATCATTCTCCTGACTGATATAAACATAATAAAAAAATAACCACAGAAATCGGTCAAGCCGTTCACGCGTGATGCGATGACCAAGGAATAATGCGATTCATTATATATATATATATATATAATTATATATATATATATATATATATATATATATATATATATATATAAGAGAGAGAGAGAGAGAGCGATTATTATTACCTTTAAAATATATTTAAAAATAAAACTATCTACCAAAGTAACTTTTCTTTTTTTTTTCTTCTAAAGATCCTTCTTCTGACTGATATAAACAAGTAACAAAAAAAGAATTACAGAAATCGGTCAAGCCCTTCACGAGTGATGCGATGACCAAGAAAAAAGGTGATTCCTTTTTATGAATATATTTATGCATGGCTTTTAATTTTTTTGGTTCCACTCGAAAAATTGTATTTTTTTTGTACTTTTTCTTTCTTCGTTTTAATTGTCTGTAATTTTTTTTAACCTCCAAAAATACCAGTAAAATTTAACAACACAATAGCAGATGTAATAATAGTAATAATGATAATACTCTATTGGTATATCACATCATACAACTGAACCGTAAATTTGATTTTAAAAGACCAAAAATATTTTTAAAAAAATATAATCAATATATAAAAATTATAGTATACATATAAATAAACAAAAATATAGACAATACATTCAATTTACCAAACTGGCATTTAAATTACCACTATGCTTATGCAATAAAAAAACAACATAAAATTGAAGTTGATCATTTTGTGGATATTTTAATAAAAAAAATATAATGATACATGTTATTAAATTGGTCTGGCCCTAGTCTAGTTGAGGAAAAAGATCTAAGGTCGTGCCTTACCTACTGTAGTTTTAACCAGTTGACGGTTTAATTATTTAAAATAAAAAAATCCAAATGACGAAGTTATTGTTAGGAGATTACACCGCGAGGCACAGGAAGAAGAAGTATTGTTGAATTGTAGGATACCTTTTTAATCAATTTTGAATGACTGTTTAAAATTACAAACAAATATTTAACCGTTTGCATTATAATTAGTTGTATTTAATGGATATTTCGTAATATGTTGAAATTCGTTGTACGATTCTTAGGATGGGTGAAATAGCCCGAAACGTTGAGTGATGCTTTTCATTTTAATAAAAGGTTTTTTGGAAGAAATGTAAAATATGTCTAAATGTTTTCTACCTCAAAAATAATTTCTTCCGGGTGATAGAATTAAAATGATCTTATCTACTTTTTCTATTGAAACACAGAGTTTTCATCAAGTTACTATTTCTCTCCATCAGTTCTATAAATATTGTTTTAATAACCCTGTTATCAGGCAGGGTATAACGAACATAATTAAATTATTCAAGTAGTTCTGAACTATTTCATATTTAATTGACTTAAATTCAAGAAATGCTAATAAAAAGTTCCATTCTAGTGCCTATGATTGCTTCCGAGCCCGGTTGATAAGTTTTGTCAACAAATCGGTTGAGTGAGTTTAATCCTGCCACCTCGTTTGTTTCGGGAAGTGTACGGCCTCCTAAATTTCCTGTCCGAACCCTTCCTAAAATTTTAAACCTCACATCTAGTCCGAATATTGAATAAGCATAATATTTCAATGAAAATAATATTTTCTAAAAGACGATTCTCACACAATCAGTCCTAAATCAACAAATCTTACATCAAGTCTATAGTCCTATATCAAAATCTTCCTGTAAAAAAACTGAACTAATTTAATTTAAAACGATTTTCTTGCTCTGAATAAAAAGAAGAGTCAATAGAATTTGATCTTATATTCATGAAAAGATGTTTTTTATAAAATTTAATTTTTATATGCTTTAATATCATGTAGGTTTCATTCTGATTGAAATTGTCTGACTGGGCTTAAATACCGATATTTGTAATTTTTTTTAATCTAAAGCACCTTTAATTTTGTAGATTCTATAAAAATAGCCATATCATTTTGTCACCATTAATAAAAATCAGGTAAATGTGTAAGTTGAACGAATTCCATATCCAACTAAAGGAGAAAACTGAAAAAATATTATTTTAATGCAATTTTTTGTCTTGAACATTAGAACAGTAATATACATGTATAATATATTGTTTGAATGCTAAAGACTTTAGCAAAAATATTATCTTATACACAAGCTTCTAAAAGTTAATAAAGAGTGATAAAAAGCCAATAAAACTAACTGATTATTTTATATAATAACGTAATATTTAGATTTTTAATAAAACTAATGTTTCTATAGAAATTCAATTTAAATAATTTTTTTATAGTTTCATTCATTTTTATCTCTAACTGTATTTGAAAATTCTTTAATCGATTTTAAAAACAGAGATAGGCGAAAGTCGTGTGTTACCCGCACCAGATTTTTAAATTTGTTCAAAACACTCCAAATTTATCATAACGTGTATATCCATCGCATGAGCCTAATAGGAGGAAGAAAAACAAGGCTATAGAGAAATCCATTTCCAGGTCACTGATATCTTTTAAGTCTCAACCCCATTTCCTTATCTTCATACCATCCAATCTCCCCCTTCTTGTCGCAACAACTCCATCTAGTTAACTCACTTGCTGCATCGTATTCAACAAAATAGCTTGGGAGTTAAATAAACCTGTTACCTGTTTAGAGGAAGATATGAGTCAATAGGCAATAGAAAACCGGATCAGACAAAAAAATATTTAGAGAAATAAAAAATATCAGTGTTCATTTATATTGATGGAATGGTATAGTCAGGTACAGTTTAATTTAAACTGTTTAAGGGATGTTTAAAAATACCTTATATTTTTTTAAAAATTTTAATAATATTAAAATTTGAAATTAGTTAATTTTCCAGATTTTTAGGGGTCAAAGTCATAAAAAAACGATCATGATTCATAAACAAAAAGGAGATTTTTAGCGTAAGAAAGTAAATCAAATATCAAGGTTGAAAATTTCAAAATATGGGAGCTCATCTCAATGAGAATGGCTATATAGACGAAGAAGTGGCCCAAATAATCGGAGCGACAGGGAGGATGTTCTGTATGGTATGGCGAGGTTTTCTGGGGAGAAGAGAGCTGTCAAAGCGGGCTAAATTAGCCGTGTATAAATCGACATTTTTTCCTATCCTATCGTAATCCTTAAAATCGTGGACTTTTACCTCAAAACATAGGAGCCAAATCCAGGCCATGTAAATGAGGTATCTCAGAAAAATAGAGAGAAAGACACGGAGAGATAGGATACGGAACCCCACAATACGGTCTAACCTTGTTTTCAAACCGGTGGAGACCGTTCTAGAGGAACACAAACTGAGGTGGTTTGGACATCTTCCTAAGAAGACGGATCTGGAGAGAAATACTAGGAAGACGTACGAGACCCGCACAGAGGGGAAATGACCCAGAGGAAGACCCCGCATCTCCTGGGAGGATGGTGTTAAGGAAGCATGCAGGAGGCGCATGATGGACTGAAGTAGGAGAATAGAGTTAGCACAGGAAAGAAACATATGGACCAGACTCTACAGGCAGGATTCTCACACTGAGGAAACACTATTATGATGATGATAAAAGAAAGTTATATACTTTTTTAATCTTTTCGAAATGTGTCTATCACCGATCTTTTCTTTAGAAAATGTCTATTATACTCATTTATGCAAAGGAACGTTTTTTTTTTTAAGTGGTGGGACAATAAAAAAAAAAATTAAATTAACTCATTTTTCGCATAAAATTATGCGTTTAAAGAATCATATTATTTTTATATTATTATATCGAAGTCATATTATTATATTGAAAAATATGTAGTAAATTATTTTTTTTTTAACCGAAAATACATCCTAGAGAAAACCATAGAGAATACCTGAATAAGCAAGACCTTATAAGAAATTATTAATAGTGGCTAAATAGACGGCGTTATAGGGTGCTATTATATCTGGCACGTATTTTTAAACAGCTGTTGAGCATTTAATCATTTTGTAGTAAAGTGATTAAAAATCATAAGTAATGTAAATCAGAATCTTTGTTGATAAATAATTTACTAAACATTTTTCAATAATCAAATAAATAGAAGTTTGTTTTAACTCAAGAAATTAGGAATAAAAAGAATTTGAATTTTTTTCATATTGTTTCACCACTTTAATTTAATTTATGATCTCTATCACGCCTTACAAAAAAGTTATTAATTATTTTTTTGAAAATACTAAAATTATATATATTATAATATTTATATATTGAAATGTCTTTGACCGGCTGCTTTTCCAAGGCAGCGGTGCCTTCAAAAATTAGCTTACCTGATATCTTTAATCGATATATAGACTATATTTAATGAAACCATTTGATTTTCTTTCCAAAGGTATCACGTTTACCGATCCTAGTAGGTGGCATACAGGGCAATATTAAAGAAAAGTTTTAATAAATGACATCATTATTTAAGATTAACTTACACATATCCATTATATTAACACATTGCTTAGAGCTTTGATTGAGAATTCTGAGGGACATTTTCACTAATACCTTTGCCATACAATATTACAAAAAGAAATACCTTCACAACATTTGTCGGCTGGCGAAGGTGGAATCAGTCTTAGGCGCCCCTTCTAGGCTTCATCATCCAGCTGCTCTGACCCCGACGGACTTCTCCTCGATATCTGATCATTCCCTTCTCGTGGATGGAAATTGACTCTCAGTTTCGAATCATCATTCTCATTGTCGTCACCTCGGGTGGGGCTGATATGGGAATTGCCCCAAGCCGGGTGTCCTTTGTCCTAGTGTTTAGGAAGTTTTCCGAGGTATCGCTGAAGGGCCCCATGTTACCTCCACGCCTTTCGATATTTTTTAGACAAAGGCTTCTTAATGTTTAATTGATTAATATTAAAATTATTTAATAATGAACTCCCCTCAGTATCCTCAATACATTACAATAAAATGATTATTTCTAATCAAATATACCTAAATATAATGTTATAGTAATAATAAAACCAATAATATGGGATGACCCGTCGCGCAGTGGCTAGAACAACAGCCTTCTATGCTCTAGAATTTTTCAATGGCAGTTAAAAATCCTTATTTGAAAATCCTAAAATGGATTCCCATGCTTCCTTGTGTGAAGATTGTGCTTGTACTTGATCCAAATCCTTTTCCTAGCTAAGCCTGGTAAGCAAAAGTTAGGACTGTCATTGTAGCATAGTCCAATTAGCTACAGCAGCATAAAGTGATTTTAACTGAATAAACAAAAAAAATAATAATTAATAAGATTAGCGTTTTGAAATTCAGGTATCTTGAGACGTAAGACCTCAAATTCTTAGCGTTATCATTTTTGTTTTCTTGTTCAATTATATGCACCAAATAGGAGAAATGATTCAAAATCCAGAAAGGTTAATTATATGAATTTTATTTTTGAAACAAGAATTTAAATAGTGTGATTGTTAAATCAATTTCTTAAGTTTTAGGCCTAAGGCTTACGTACAAGAAATCAGGGCGCAGAAGATAATCAGTGTAGCGCATGAGAGGACTAAACCGAATTTTCTGGGCCTATGGTTCGCGGCCTAAATCAAGAAATCTCCTCGTAAGAATACTCTCTAGAAAACAGTATTACAAGATAAATTATCCTTGTTATATAATCTAGAACAGCTCTAAAATATATATTGTAAATACCAATTAAACATTTGAATACATTTTTTCTTAGCTACTGAAATTATTTCCAGTCACGGATTTGAGTCAGATAAAGAATTAAAAAAAAAAAAAAAAAATCGCTTGATGAACATAAAAAAAAACTTTATTGGTAAAAACAAACAAAATGGACAACAATACTATTTACAGAGAACTAGACAAGCACTAAACTGCTACATGAATGGGTAATAATGATCTGAATGAATGACTGACTCCTTCTCTAAGAAGGATATTTATACAATACTGGAAGGAGGGGGAAAGTGGTTTGATTCAATAATGTAGGACATTGCACCTTAACTGACCCACTGCGCCAAAAAGGCATTTTTCACAAAAATCCACTTTTGTTTGAACCACACACTTTGGCTAGGTAGGTTGTAATGCATGACTAATACTAAATGAAACCTCAGATCTGTCTTAGTAAAATCAGGAATTAGCAAAAGGAGAAGAAATTTCTGGGATAGATGTAGTCAACTAGGGTGCTAAGGAATATAATCAAAAGTATAGTTAAAAATGTGGCCTGGAGCCTTTCTCGACGTAGAACAGGCCTTTGAGTCTGGCACCCAGGACTGCTTTACAAACTCCGAAAATTCCTCCCTCCAACATACTTCCTCATCATCCAGTCCTATCTTACTGAAAAATCCTTCAAAATAAATCACAATACTTCCTATTCATCCCTTTTTGTTCAATCCGCTGGCGTCCCACAAGGCAGTATCCTCGGATCTATTCTCTTCACAGTCTATACAGCTGACATCCCAACCAATCCTAACATTTTCCTTTCTAAATATCCTGATGACGATTGTGTGCTATCCTTCAAAAACGATCCTACTATTACCTCTCAAATCCTACAACTCTACGTCAGAGACCTTTAGGTATGGTGTCGGAATCGGAGAATCAAAATTAATTCTGACGAATCCCACCAAAAAAGCAGAGTAGGGAAGGGGTATGGAGTTGAAATTGACTTGTGAATAGAATCTGCGGCGAAGGGTAAAGGTGGTGTGCTTACATTTGGATTCATTGATTTTGATACGCCAATTAGCGCACCAAAATTCAATCAAGGACAGATGTCTTTGTACATAGGAAGATGCCATTTCGGGATCTGATTGGGTTGATAAAATGACAGTATCGTCGGCAAAAGTTGCTAAGAAGGTATCAGGATCCGTAGGTATATCAGTTGTAAATAGGAGATAGAGGACAGGACCTAGGACACTGCCTTGAGGTACACCAGCCTCGATCAGGTAACTATTGGAAAATTCTGAACCAGAGTGGACTCTGAAGGAACGGTTTGAAAGATAGGATAGTACGATTAGATATAAGGATTGGGGTAAATAGGTTTTTAGTTTGAAAAGCGAGCCATCGTGCCAGACCCGGTCGAATGCTTGTGCAACGTCCAGAAAGCCACCAGTGCAATATTGCTTGTTTTCAAGTGCAAAGGATATATGGTCAACCACACGTAGGCCTTGTTGTACAGTGGAATGCTCTGAGGAGAACTGGTGGAAAGGAATGTCAATTAACTGTAGGATTTTTGAAAGGATCGGAAGGAGGCTAATATGCCTATAGGATGAGGTGTTGTTGGGAGGTTTAGCAGGTTTGGGTTAAAAGAGAATGATGGAGTGTTTCCACACCAAAGGAAAGTGGGTTGGTTGTATGGAGGATACTATTATAGAGGTAGATAAGGAATATAATTGATTTTTGGGGAAGTTGAAGAAGGATCTTAGAATTGAGGAGGTCGTAGCCAGGAGATTTTCGAGGTTTCAGTTTATTTTAAGGAATTTGACCTCAGAGGGGTTAATAGCTTTAGAGTGTGGAGAGAGAGGAATTGGTGAGGAAAGGAATCCCTTTACGTTAGCTGTATGGGCAGGATTGAGCTCGGGGTGTGGGATGAAAACTTTAGAAAGGTATTTGGCAAATTTTTCGGCTCTAGTCTCATCTGACGAAGCCCAGGATTCATCTTCACGTCGGATGGGATGGGAGATGAATTGGAATAAGAACCTTTTTTGGTTACTTTCCAGGGGGAATTTTCGGAAATAGGTAATGAAGAAAGGTAGAAATTGTAGGATTGGGATCGAAAGATATCTAATTTATTTTTAGCTAATTTGGTATAATAATTGTAGGATTTACGATCCTCTGGGTGCCTGGTTCTTTGCCAGAGGGTTCAAAAGCGTCGTTTGGTATGGATTAGATTTAGAAGGTCTTGGGGTAAAGGATTCTTTTGGTAGTATTTTGGGGATGGAGGAGGGGAAGATGCATTCCAGCCTGCTTGTTGGATGAGGGTAGTAAAGGAATCAACTGCATCATCAAGGTCTTGTGGAGATTCGAGGGATACTCTGAGGTCTATTCCATCCGTTATTATTTCGCGGAAGAGGTTCCAGTTAACTGGGCTTCTTAGGAATGATGGTGGAGGGAGTTTTGGAATAGGAGGTAATACGAGAGTAATGAGAGAGAGGGTAAGAGGGCTATGATCGGAGGAAAGGTCATCGAGCCGGGAGACGGAATGATTTAGAGGCCCTAGTCCTTTGTGAATAAAATAATCGAGGAGGTCTGATTTAGGGTGAGGATCAGTAGGCCAATAGGTAGGGGAATCGGGGGAGAGGATATTACAGTGAGTGGAATAGAGTGCAGACAGCAATGTTCGCCCGCGAGAATTCGTAGTTCTGGCTCCCCATTGCTGTCAGCGCTCAGAACAATAGTCAATGCTCCCTATTATGTTACAAACAAGACCTTACACAATGATCTGAATATCCCATTTGTCCTAGATCTAATCCCATCTAAATTCCTAAACTTCCACATGAGGCTTACTCACCTTCCTAATTCTTTATCCCTATCCCTATCTAGCTCCAGCCATCCCTATAACCCTCCTCGTAGGTTGAAACGACAGTGGCCTAAAGACCTCTTATAACTAAGCAATGCTGAGTGTTAGCAATGGCTAGCTTCTCGACTCATGCCTGAGAGTCTGTGACTCTAGCGCCCTCTCTCAGTCTCCACTGGCTTATTAGACCGGTGACGCAACTGACTGAGAGGCCTTGGGATCTCCTGGCCTCCTCACATGGAATCCGCACCCTAGACTGAAACGAAAATAAACTGCTCGCCGCTTTCGATTACTTCAACACTTACATGACAAACGCTCTAACCTTCCACTTAACTACAAAAGATTCCTCTACATGACTATCATTACGCCTATATGGACTTACGGAGTTGTGCTTTGGGGCTCTACTAAACCCTCGAATTCTTCCCGGACCCAATCCTTTCAATCCAATATCCTTCGTAAAATCCTCAACGCTCCTTATTTTATCACAAATAAACTCATCCATAAAGAACTAAATGTTCCATTTGTTGCTGATCTAGTCCGCACCAGATATCATTCCTTCCATGACAAACTCCTCTCCCATCCTAACCCATTAGTTTCAATCCTTGTTTCCTCTTACATGCCTGATAATCCTCCGAGGCTTCTGAAAAGAAGATGGCCCCGCGACCTTCTGGTGTAGAAAAGTTAAAGGATTGCTACCATTGGGTAGTTCTTCTTCGAGTCTGTTTCATGCCATTATTCTTTTATCATATTTACTTTTTGTAATATGAAGTTGTAAATTTCTATAAATGCTGTTAAAAAAAAATAAAATGCGGCTTTAGAATTTCTCTCTAACTTACAAAAACTATTAATAGATCATAAATATGTCTATCTGTAATTTACTCTTTTTCTAGCCAGGGAGGAATAGGATTTTCGAACGGACGGGCGGCTAGATGAAGAAAGAGAATAATAAATAATCTAAGAAAAATTATTGTTAATCATCGATGTACAATTAGACGTTGGTACTTTGGACATTTTCATTTAAAACATAATAGCTCCTAAAGATGTTTTTCTGTAGATATTATTTTAGCACTTGATATACAGTAACAATTATATTTTAGTTGACCTGAATGAACTTAAGTTTTCTGGTTCGAATACTGTATAGTGATAAAATAAACTAGTTAACGAGCCAATTTCGTCTGCGCATGCGCATGTGTATAGCGGTCATCTTTCAAGTCGGCTCTTGGATTTCTTGCTTTTTCAGTTGGATATCACTTCAGAACAGTCTTGAAAACATCACCAGGCTTCAGGATAACAACAACAGTAAATATTGGAGCAAACAACGGTAAGTTGGGTTACAATTTACACTGTAAAGTGAATGCTGAGTCACCTCTTCATATCAGCTGATTGCCAATAGCTAGGCAAGGCTGGTCTTGCTTAAGTTTTCTTAAGTTATTTTTTTCCCCCCACATCTGGTTATTATTTAATTATTTTCCTTACATGAAATGCGATATTATCATCAAGTAATGTCCTCCAAAGCTTCAACTAAAAGATCTAGATCTAGTGGTTCAATCACGTCTCCTACAAAACAAAGACCTCGCCGTGATACTAATAAAAAATTAAATCTACAAGCAACCCCTTCGGGTACTAATTCAGAATCTGAACCACAACCTGGCACATCGTCACAAGGGATGACTGACGAATCGCCGTTTTTCACCCCGAATCCTTTTCAGATTTTGCATAATGAAAAAGAAAACATGGAATCTACTCCTATACCCAGTGAACCACGGCCTCCTCCCATATTTCTCAAAAATATTAGAAATTTCCAGTTGTTGTGTGCGCAATTGAACAAAATTACCGAATCTACCAGCTACTACTGTATGAGTAGAATCAATGATACCAAAATATCTCCTACTACTGCCGAGACATATAGAAAAATAGTGAAATATTTAACTGAAACCAAAGCAGATTTCCATACCTATCAGCTACGCCAAGAGAGAGCTTTAAGGGTTGTAATCAGAAACTTACACCCCTCGACACCAGTTGAAGCAATTAAAGAAGAACTAACGGAGATGGGCTATAAAGTGCGGCAAGTCACTAATGTCCTAAAGGATAAAATTCCTCTACCTCTCTTTTTTGTGGATTTGGAACCAGCAGAAGGAGTTGAAAAAATCTATGACCTCAATAGATTATACTATACCAGCGTAAGAGTTGAAAAACCTTACATAAAGAAGGAGATAGTTCAGTGCCATAACTGTCAAGCATATGGTCATACTAAAAGTTATTGTCATCACATACCTCGATGCGTGAAATGCGGTGAACAGCACAAGTCTGTGGAGTGTACAAAACCAAAATCAACACCAGCTGTATGTGCTCATTGCCTCAAGGACCACCCAGCCAACTATAAAGGATGCCAAATCTATAAGGAACTGAGGACCAGGTTTCAAAAACCTCAAGTACTGGATGAAACAGCAAGACAAGTAAGAAACAGAAGAGAACCCTCAAAACTTATTGATGCCAATGTATCATTTGCCCACCTACTTGGAGGTGGAAATCAAAGTACTGAAGCCGTGGCCCTGCCGGAACTACAGAATGTACCTCAATCCATTCCACATATACCTCTTCCTCAAAATGTAACCAATCCTAAAAATCCTAATCAACCACAAATCTCTCATATCCCTCCTCCTTCAAATGCCACAGACCTTACCAGTTTGATGACATCCTTTATCTCCGAAATTAAATCCCTTGTTATGCCCCTAATATCACTCCTTACGAATCTCGTATCAAATCTCATTCCTGCCTTAAAAAAACCATAAATGACTACACCTAATTCCTTATCCATTCTCCTTTGGAATGCGAATGGTGTTAGAACTCACACTGACGAACTTACAGCCGTACTGCAAGACAAAAACATTGATGTTGCACTCATTACTGAAACTAGACTAACCACTAAACAGTGCTTTAAAATACCAGGATACACGACATACCGGACAGACCATCCAGACGGCAAAGCCCATGCCGGTACTGCTGTCATAGTCCGCCGATCCCTCTCCCATCACTTACACCCACTTCCCGCCCACGATTACCTACAAGCAACTTCCATTGTTATCAAAACATTTTCCTTTCCGCTTATCATCGCATCAGCATACTGCCCTCCTAAACATCCCATTTCCTCTGCCCAATTTGAATCGTTTCTTAACTACTTGGGTAATCACTTCATTTTGGGTGCAGACTTAAATGCCAAGAATCAACAGTGGGGTTCTAGAACCACCAATTCTCGTGGACGGACATTGCAATCTGCACTCAACTCCCGACGCTTTCATCTCCTACCTCCCGATTCTCCTACCTACTGGCCAACAGATCCTAACCGTAATCCTGACATCCTCGACTTCTTCATCCACAGCGGATTAGGCTCTCTTAATTTTTCCATAGCTCGCCTTGATGAACTATCCTCTGATCATAGTCCATTGATTCTAAATGTATCCATAACACCTATTCCTAAACCTATCCCACCGTCATTCATTAGAGGCCCTGTCAACTGGAACCTCTTCCGCGAAATCCTCACTAATGATATTGACCTCAGAGTGATTCTCAAAACCCCAAATGACCTTGACGACGCCGTATATTCCTTTACAACCGCTATTCAACAAGCTGCCTGGACTGCCTCCTCTCCCAAGTACTCCCAAATAACTCCTTATAAAAGCCATTTACCACAACACCTGACAGACCTCATCAACAGCAAACGCCGAGCCAGAACATTATGGCAACGCACCCGCCACCCAGAGGATCGCCGCTCCTATAACTTTTTTTGTAGAAAATTAAAGCGGGAGTTGGCGATCTTCCGTTCCCAATCCTACAATATCTACCTCTCCTCTCTCTCGACTCGTGACAATTCCCTTTGGAATGTCACGAAGAGAATCCTAAAATCCCACACCATTTCCCATCCTCTCCGGCGCTGTGATAGTTCCTGGGCTGCTTCTGACAAGGATAAGGCCGAGGAATTCGCACAGCACCTTTCCAAAGTTTTTACTCCTCATCCAGAGCTTAATCCTACCCATACGGCGGCAGTTGAAGAGTTCCTTATATCACCAATACCGCTTTCCTTACCACCTAAAGCAGTTAATCCCTCTGAGGTCAGATATCTTCTTAAAAAGCTTCCTCTCCGTAAATCCCCTGGATACGATCTCCTTACTCCTCAAATCTTAAGACAACTTCCACCTAAAGCCATTACATTCCTTACATATCTCTATAACTGTATCCTACGCACTACCTATTTTCCTCTCTTATGGAAACATTCAACTATCATCCTTTTCCTAAAACCAGGCAAACCTTCTAACAACACGTCATCTTACAGACCTATCAGCCTACTTCCGATCCTCTCAAAAATTTTCGAAAAGCTCCTACTAAAACGAATCCTAGCCAAATTTCAAAATTTTCCTTCACATCAGTTCGGATTTCGTCCTCAACATTCCACGGTTCAGCAAGGACTCCGAGTTGTGGACCACATTTCCTCTGCCCTTGAGTGCAAGGAGTATTGTTCGGGTGCCTTTCTGGACATATCTCAAGCTTTCGACCGGTGTGGCACCCGGGATTGCTCTTTAAGCTCAAAACCCATTTACCCCAATCCTTATACCTAGTCCTCCGATCCTATCTATCAAACCGCTCCTTCCGAGTTCGCTGTGGCTCAGAATTTTCCAAACATTATATTGTTGAGGCTGGTGTTCCTCAAGGCAGCGTCTTGGGACCCGTCCTCTACATCCTCTACACCGCCGATATCCCTACCGATCCCGATACCTTTCTGGCAACATTTGCTGATGATACCGCCATTTTGTCATCCGATTCCGATCCTGAAGTAGCATCGATTAATTTACAAAATCACCTTTCCCTTGTCGAAGACTGGTGTAACGCTTGGCGTATTAAGGTGAACGAAAACAAGTGCTCACACGTCACATTCACTCTTCGACGCAAATCCTGTCCAACGGTTTATTTAAATTCCCTACCGCTTCCTTCCTCTGACACAGTCCGGTATCTTGGCTTTTTACTAGACAAAAGACTGACGTGGAACCCACACACAAGACTTAAAAGAAAAGAACTTAACCGCAGATTCGGCCAGTTATACAGACTACTAAATAGAAAATCTCATCTTACAGTTGACAACAAATTACTAATATACAAGACAGTACTGAAACCAATATGGACCTACGGACTTGAACTGTGGGGGACAGCTAAACATTCTAACATCAAACGCATCCAATCCTTCCAATCCAAAGTTCTCCGAACAATAGTTAATGCTCCTTATTACGTTACCAACTCTACCCTACACCACGACCTTAAAATTCCATTTATTTTAGACCTGGTACCATCCAAATTTTCCAAATTTCATCAGAACCTTAGTCATCATCCTAACCCTCTAGCACAATCCCTATCCAGTACCACCCATCCCTACAATCCTCCTCGAAGATTGAAACGGCAGTGGCCGCGAGACGTATTGTAAACGTTTAAATTGGAGTTCTGACACTGGTCAGATCCTCCACTCATGTAATGTATGTTTGTGGCTATTACGCCCTAGTTCGGCCTCCACTGATTCACACCAGTGACGCGGCTGAGAGCGAGGGTCTAGGATCTTTTGGATTCCGCTTTTTCCTCCACAAGTGGGGGGAAAAGCCCAGTCTGGGGTCCCTCTATAGCACTTGTATATTTTGTATATAGTTATGTTTGTTTGAATGATGTTTGTTTATCTGCAAACTTTTATTTATCTCAATTATAGGTTAATGTTTTGTTTTGTTTTGTTTTTATATTTATTATTATTTAATTCTATATATATCATTTATTTGTATTTATCTCAGTTATAGGTTGTTGTTTGTTTTCTTATTTTGTATATATATTATATTTTATTTGTTTGACTTTATCATTGTATATATTGTGTGAATGGGATCATATATCACTATTACTAATGTTCATATAGAAACAAATTGTAATATATCTCAATAAAATTAAAAATAAAAAAAAAGTTAACGAGCCAGTTAAAATTATGCATTTTGTCAGATAGAGTGACTTAATACTGCGGTTTATAGAGCATATCAGGAGTTGTAGAAATGTTTTATTTTTTTCTGCGAATTCCATTGCTAGTGCGAAAAATTTCAGCTGTCCAATAAACTCGTGTCCGAATATTTCCTTCGTCCAATAATCGCGGATGATGTCAATATGGCCAGGAAGTAATCTCTTAGTGCTGTCCCTGTTGAGAATGTCACGCCAGCAATAACCTAACGGTCGTTAAAGAATTATGGTTTGACAAACAAAGAACTCGGAGGTTCCAGTCATTTAGAAAATATACTGCATAAATATTTATATATTTATATTTATATATATACAAGGTTCAAACTTAGCTATTTAGTTAAATAACTAAATTTAGACCATGTCATCTCATTTGAAATCAACTAACGATTACCAACAATGGCATTATGAATAATATATATATAAATAAAGTATATGTATTATACTTTGTTTTTATCAAAATTTTCAATTAAAAGTCCATATTTGCTTAGCCGCAAGTTCTTAATTTTATAATATTGCTGCAAAACTTTTTTAATTGTTTACAAATTTATAGGAACGATTTTACTGATAGGTTTAATTTTATAAATATATAAGTAGCAGAACAGTAGCTCACAAGAATCATCTTGATTTTTTGTTTTTTAATATTTATTTATCAAAATTTACAACTGTATTACTTAATATATCAAGTAAATTAGCTGCTAATATATACAGATAATATACATAAAAAGGCATGATGAGAATGTATCCATTGGCAGCACTCAACTAGGTAATCTAAACTTGAAGGTCTCAAGGCCATCTTCTTTTCAGACGACTAGGAGGATTTTCAGGAATGGAAGAGGAAGAAAGGATTGAAACTAGTGGGTTAGATTGGGAGTGGAGTTTGTCATGGAAGGATTGATACCTCGTACGGGCCCTTTACTTTTAAAAGATAAATTTGTATACATCTTTACTTTCGTATAAACATAACAGTTTTATAATCATGTATCGAGTCATTAAATATGTATGTATATATATGTATATGTCATTGTTAGTAACTTGATTCATATTTTAACCTATTCAGTTAAAAATTGTTCCTATATCATGAATTATGAATAGTGAAGTACTTTGTTATTTAATTAACTTTTTGAGGACTAATTATACATAGACACGTCTATGATCCATTGTTTTTAATAATCCGAGAGAAATAATAAAACAACATATTTATTTGAATTTGAATTTTTCTTAATACTCCTAATAATATTAAGGGGAGCATAAAGCCTGGAGGGATGGGTGCATTCAACTCTTTTCTGACGAGACCCTTGAGTGTAGTCGATAAAGAGTCTTAATACTCAGCCTTTTACGAAACTAACTACAATTAAACTATTAACTTCTACTAAGCTCTAGAATATGTAGAAGCAGTTGGAACTCGGTAATAAATATATAGAGACATATTTAAGAGCTACAAAGGGAGGAGCACAGTCATAGACCGGCTGCTTAGCAGGTGGTCTCTGGAATTCCTTTGTGTTACGGAATTCCACAATGGAACGAGTATTCTCATGTCAAATTACTTTGTGCCCGTGCTAGAGAGAAAATACTACCTCCTGGAAAATACAGCTCAATTAACACTAAACTACATGAAGTACCTCTTAATAAGAAACGATAAATTACAGTAATCTTAATAGTTGATAAGTCCAGACTCTTGCAAAAACGTGCCGTACAGAATATTTATAAAAATGGAGCTTAAGCATTTATCGCTGGCTTGAAAAAAAAAAATATCATAGATATGTCTTTTCATAATTTTTTGTTTTTTTCAGTCAGAGGGAAATCGACGGACAGTCGTGTTGTATAAGGTAAAAAAAGAACGAAATAATGTTCTAAGACATTTTTTTTTAATCATCTATGTACTACTGAACAATGGTACATTGGATTTCTTTTTTTAAAGATTTTTATTTTTACAAGTGTTCACAAGCCTTATACATATTGTGGCATTATACAGAAGTAATGTTTTTAAACGAACCTAAACCGTATATCCTAGTAATAAATGTAATAGATATATGATAGATAAATTAGGGCGCAGCGCTGCGCAAACGGCTCGTAATATTAATGAAGTGTGGGGTCAGGGGGCTATTAATGAGTGCACGGTGCAGCGTTGGTTCCAGAAGTTTCGCAGAGGAGATTTCGACCTCGAAGACAAGGAAGGTCGGGGCCGTCATCTTGCTCTGGACAACGACCAGCTGAGGTCAAAAGTGGAAGAAGACCCAACCAAAACCACACGAGAAATGGCGGCGGAACTCGGAACTCAAAAATTGCAACGTCTTTGCCCAGCATTGATGAATCGGAAGGGGCCGATCCTGCTCCACGATAACGCCAGACCACACGTTGCACAACCAACGCTTCGACGACTGCACGAGTTGGGCTACGAAGTTCTCCAACATCCGCCTTATTCACCTGACCTCTCTCATACAGACTTCCACTTTTTCAGGCATCTGGACAACTTTTTGAGGGAGAAAAATTTTCAAAACCAGGACGACATTGAAAATTCTTTTCGTGATTTCATTGAGTCCAGGGATTCGGATTTTTTTTCTGGTGGAATAAGAAAGCTTGTTGAACGTTGGCAAAAGTGCATTGATTCAGATGGAAATTATTTTGATTAAATATATATGGTTAAAGTAAAGATATGGCGTATTTACAATACCTACTAAAAACCTGCATTAATTTTGCATCAACACAATATATATATATATAGAAAACTAATATATTATATTTAATATATAATATATATTATACTAGCTTTTGCACGCGACTTCATCTGCGTCAATTTCTGTTATTATGATCGCTATTAAGAAGTTTTTAAAAGAATATATTGGGTTGTCGTTCTTTGAACAAAAATTAAAATTAGTGAACAGCTTAAAATTTATTTATTTAATCTACAAAATAGTTACCACTGTTAGCGATTATCCTTTTCCAACGGCTTGGAAGTTCCATTATCCCTTTTTCCAATAATCACTATCCTTACTCCTGAAGAACAATAAAAGGTCCGTTTTGACGTCATCTTCTGGCCAGCCCGGAGTTGGTTTTCCAAATTGAAATGTCCTGATTTAAATCGCGACAACCACTTCAGTCACCCGGGTATTTGAGACACGTCAGCCAAATGGTGGTCACTCACAAAATAAGGCGTAGGGAGTGATGACCCTACCCTGTAAAATGCATCGAACAACGTGAATGTGATCTCCCAGGAGGTTATACCCCGAGGTCAAAGGCCTACACGGCCTGTCGCGCCATTGGAAGAAGGAAGGTTTGAGCATTTGTCCATTATGTATTAAAGTAGTCGGTCAGTTTCTGATTGTTTTAATCTCGTATGCTGATTCTAAGTATTACATCTGCCGAAGTATTGGATCTGTTTAACAGTGACTAGCGGAGTGTTATTAAAAGCCAACATTTAAATTGTAAATTATTATAATTGTGTAAATTATACCAAAGGAACATGAATGATGAAAATAACATTCTTTAGATTTGTTGAAAATAAGGATACATTTTTACATATTGAACATCATTACACAATTCCTAATATATTAATTTATTTATAACTTTTTTTTTTCATAAAATATTTTCTATGCAAATCAATAACGTCATAATACGACTGAGGAGAATAAAGGCTTCGGAAGCTGAAAGGAATTTCATCTGGGAATAGAATTCCGCAGTATCTGCCATCCCACCCACCTTTCCACTATTTTTCATTGATCCTTATTTATTATTATCATCATTTATTATTATTATTATTATACATGAATTGTTGATAGTTCTCGACTGTTAGATGAGGCAACACTTGAGACGTATTCTGACAAAAAAATCTCAGTAATTATCGATATCCCTGCGTACGCCCTTGTTTAGAAAAATAATATATATATTAATAATTATAAAATAAATAAAATTTAGCTCAATACACAATATTTTTATTAAAAAAGAATTTCATTAGAGTATTTTTCAGTTCTAAATCTAAATGAGATATATTTAAAAAAAAATCTGAATGCGCAGCACTGCTTGAAAAATCATTAAGAACTTCAGAATAAATTTAAAGATAAAAACAAGTCAATAAAATTACATCGATTCTCGATAGAAACATGTGTTTCATTAAATAATCTGTTATATTTTTATCAGCGCTAATTACTTAGTTTTTCCGCTTATGGTTACTATCCAATACCTTTTACAACTTTTAGAAGAAGAATATTTTTCTAAAATCATCCTCTTTCCAACTATGTATATTATAAAAAAAAGAAAAAAATCTAGGGCGGGCAACACACGACTTTCACTTACCGCCGTCATTAAAAACGATTAAAGAATTTTCAGTTAGAGATAAAAAAGAGTGAAACTGATAGATAATTAATTAAATTAAATTTCTATAGAAACATGTGTTTTAAAAAAAAAATCTATTATATTATTATTAATAATAAACACTTAGGTTTATCGGCTTTTCATCATTCTCCGTTGGCTTTTACAAGCTTGTGTATGGAATAATATTTTTTCTCAAATCTTTAGCTTTCCAACGGTATGTTATACATGTATATTACTGTTCCTATGTTCAAATGCAAAAAATTGCATTAAATAGTGTTA
This sequence comes from Piezodorus guildinii, assembly GCA_023052935.1. Lineage (NCBI taxonomy): Eukaryota > Metazoa > Arthropoda > Insecta > Hemiptera > Pentatomidae > Piezodorus > Piezodorus guildinii. Next base: position 71,459,085 of record CM041298.1, read on the forward strand.
GTGCATTAGTGATGCAGCCGTTTCAGTCAGCTACGCGGCTAAATACATGTCTTAGGAAAATCATTTTAATTCTTGTAATTTTGTATATGTAAAATCAAAACAATTAGGTAAGGACATGATTTCTATCTTTTGTCCCCACAACTCATTAGCTAAAAAGTGAAGAAAGTGGTTTAAAAAATTCTCGAAAATGAATAAAAAATAAGACTTTTGCGGGATAAAGTAATTAAAAGAAAAGATAAAAGACAAAAGACGAAAAAAAAAAAAAAAAAAAGAAAAAGATAAAAGACTTACCTTTTATTATTTTTTGCTGTATATTTTAATCATAGTCCTATTTGTTGTAAAAATTTCGACCTTGAGAAGTCATAGTCCTTTTTGTAGATTAATTTAAAATTTGACTGTATCATTATTTTTTATATATATTGTATGAATTCGGTCTCATATCGCTATTACTATTGGTCATTTGGAAACAAATTGTTGTATATACCTCAACAAATAAATATTTTAAAAATTGGCACAATTAGTTTTCTCCATGTTTACACAGAAATATCTCAAAAAGGACTGAGTAAAAATTTATGAAACTGACACAGAATTATTTATTATACGAAAATGTCGGGCGTCAATGTCTGGACGATTTTGGATGGATTGGCCCATAAAACTGAATCACTACCATTTTTAGAACTTTAATAAGTGAAGGATAATAATAGAAAATAACTTTCGAGTCTAGTTTTAAACCATCTCACATTTACTGCTTCGTCATTTTCTGACATTTTTCATTTTAGTTTTACTACTCACAGAAATTTAATAGCCTTTCGTGTTTAGGTTAGATTGGAACGCGCTGTATTTATTTCTTCGTAACAACATACCATGAGGATATGAGGTATCTATATACCTATAGTTTTGTAATAGCCATCGTCTATTTCAAAAGTTTGAAACAGAAAACGGTTCGAAGCAAAAAAAAAACTATTGATTTTTTTCTAAACCTATAACATAATTTATTTTATAAGTATACATATATATTTCTATATATCTGTTAGTTTTTTTTTTGTTTTTGTTTTTTAGTTTTTTCTCTTGCTCAATTTATGTTTTAAACAAAACATATAAAATAATATATGTAAATACATAAACTTGTTAATATTTTCCCTTCTTCTTCCAGTGGTGCGACAGGCCGTGAAGACCTTTGTTCTCGCGGTGTAATCTGGGAAAATTACACTCACGTTTCTTGATGTATTTTATAGGTTAGCGTCATCACTCCCTACGCCTAATTTTGTGAGTAGCCACCAGTTGGGTGACGGGTCTCACATGCCCGGAGGGAAGCAGTCAGTGAATCTCTATTCATTAAATGCTTGAAAAAGTCTATAATATATATATATATAATATATATATATATATATATATATATATATATATATATATATAATATAACATTATCCTCATAGTCTTGTCCTCTCTAACACCTGCACAGTGTGACGATGCCATCTGTTGAGCTTGGACCACGTAGCCCTCTCCTGATCCAGTATTATTTTCCTCTTCCAATTCACCCCACACTTCCTTGAATGCCTCTTCTATCCAGGTCGCCTGAGGTCTTCTGCAGTCCTACTCGGTGGCCATGTCATCTCAGTTTATTTTCCCTTAGAGTGGCTTCTAGCGGCTGTAACTCAAGGTTTGACTTGATAGTCGTATTCCGGATCCTGTCTTCCCTGGCCTTCCCTTCAACTTTCTTTAGCTACCTCATCTCCATTGCTTATATCTGGGCTCCTATGCTTCTTCTTCTTCGTTCTTCCCTCAAATGGCGATGTCCGAGAGTAAAACTGTAAACTCAATGGTCCTCTTGAGGTCCTCCAGATCACCATAGAGCTTAGTCACCAACTCGGTAGGTTTTGGCCAGATCCGCTTCCTGATGTCTTCTAGCTGAGGGCACGTCTGCAGGATGTGCTTTGCAGTCTGGTCACCAGTTATACATCCGCAGAGGGAGCTTTCCCCGACGCCAAACTTTTTATAGAGGTGTGCCCTCATCCTGTTATGGCCAGTTCTGAGCCTGAAGAGCACAACTTGTTCCTTTCTACTCATTTTGTAGTAGGCGTCTTCTGGGTCGCGATTCGGGTGCAGGTCATTCCATTTAGCGTTCACTGCAGCCCTATTTATTGATATCGCCTCCAGGAGGGTCTGGGTGCAGTTTGGTTGAGGAAGTGCTGCACCTTCCTTTGCAAGATGGTCGGCTACTTCATTTCCGTACAGACCGCAGTGCCCTGGTATCCATTGCAGTACCACTTCAGTATACTGCAATTGTAGATTTTCAATTTCTTCTACAAGAGTGTGAAGTCCTAGTTTTCTTTTTGACTTCAGGGCATGTAGTACAGATGCTGCGTCTGACAGAAAGACTATTTTTGAGTCTGCGTTTCTGTTGAGCCGTCTCAGTATTTTGCTACCCTCCAAGATCGCCTGTTCTTCAGCTTTGAAATTTGTGCATCTTAAGCCAGTTGGGATGGCTTTGTCTAGGGTGTTTCGGCTCGGAAATTCTATATGGACCACCATTCGCAATAGCACCCGTAGCTGATCCATCAGTATACACTCGGGTCCATGAGGTAGAGTATCTTTCGTTAAGCATTTTCACTGATAAGGATTTCATTAGCTGAAGCTCGAGAGGCTCCTTTCGCTTGATTCCTGGAACTGTGAGGTGTATTTGGGGTTGAAGAAGGGAATTCCATGGTGGTGAGTTGCTACTATTCTGGTTTGTTCATTTTGCAGAGAGGTTAAATTGTGTTCTGAAATTAGGCTATTTATTTTGTGAAGTGGGCTGGTACGTTTGAGTCTGTTTGGATTTCTTTCTGTAGTCCTTTTTTGTAACGGATGACTTGGAATGCTTCTAGCTTTTGTCTGCAGATTTAAGAGCATGACATCTCTTCTGTTTTCCATGGATAGCATTCCACTAGTTGTCTCCATTTTATTAATTGGAGTGGATTTAATTGCTCCAGTTATCAACCTGAGTCCCTGGTTCTGTGCTATGTTAATTTTGTTAAAGTTGGATTGCGCTGCAGTTCCCCAGCTGCTGATTCCATACTCGATTACAGGCCGGACGTACCCAGTGTAGAGAGATTTGAGAGTCTGGTGATCTGCTCCCCAATTCGAGCCTGCTATCTTTTTCATAAGGGCTGTTCTCTTACTTGCCTTGACGATGCTTTTTTCTATTTGTTTTTTCCACGTGAGTCGCGGGTCTAAAACAATTCCTAGGTAGGTTGGACTATCTTCTTTACTAATCTTGTTTACGTTTACTTTTAGGTTTAAGTCTGCTCGAATGTTCGGAGAGAGACTGAAGATAGTATATTTAGTTTTAGATATATTTATTTTCATAGCCCACTTCTCTGTCCATTCATGAATAGCATTCAGGGCTGTTTGGATCCTGTATTTCGCTACGAGTATAGATGTGGCATGGCTCCAGAAGGCTAAGTCATCTGCATATAGTGAAGCTTTCACATTTCTTGGAAGTTCTTCAATAATATCATTTATATAAATGAGAAATAATGTTGGTGAGAGAACTCCGCCTTGAGGTACTCCGTTTTCTATAGTTCTTTGTCTGCTTCTTAGCGTACCTAAGCAAATTCGGCCTTTTCTGTTCCTCAAGTAGTTATTTAGCCATGTGAGGCTCCTATGCTTTGATGTAAGGGTCCACAACTGGGGAGGAAAGAATAGGCAGGAAAGTCGATCTGTAAACTTATAGTTTTCTTTTCTTAATGACCTCTCTCCTGTAATATATATATATATATATATATATATATATATATATATATAATATATTATATATATAATTATATAATTCAATCGTTATTAGATAAGTTTAACAAAACATTGGGCTTCATGGTGATTTTTTCAAGAATTTTCAAAAAATTGCATAAAAATTAAAGTTATTTAATATCTCAATAGATACACAAGATAATGAAAAGCAAAAATAAAAATAAACAACTAAAAAAACCTGTGCCACTACAACCCATGTAGGGTCTTGAGCTCAGTACATATAGAGATTCGTTTCTAGGCCAACGACCGTGCAATGTGGTGATTAGCTCTCGATTACGTTCATCCCCCTTTTCCCAATTTGGGTACCCCCTTTAAAGAGGCTGGGTTTGCCCCAGGAGGGTTTCCATACCCTAGTGTCGCCCCCACCCCTTTGAGTTTGAATCCCTGTCCCGGGAGGGCTTCTTCAAGCATGGATTTAAATGGGGATTCCGTCACAATCTCCTTCCAGGCATCTTACTCCCATCGGTCAACTGGTGGTTACTCACAAAAATAGGCTTATGGGAGTGATGATCCATCCTTATAACATATCATTGGAAATAGCGGAGTAGAATATTAGGAAACCATACTTCATGACCAAGTGTCTCTAATACCTGTCGTGCCAACCAGAACAAAAAAGTGTAAGGACGACTTGGTATGGGAGCATAGATCTTGAGGACACCTCTCTAGGGTGTAAGTTTTCTTCTTTCACCTCCCTCTGTATCCGTCGCTGTGATTTTCGAGTGTGAGAAAGTAAAGCTGGGAAAATATTTGAAATAAGCAAAATAAAGCTTTCCGGTCGAGGAAGACTGAGTACATCTCCATTGAAAAGGCGCTGAATACGAGAGCGTGAAGGTACTTTGTGCTAAGTAGGTCGAGTGGTAGTGAGTTCTAGCAGGTAGCGTTGGGAACTGGCGGCAGGTGTCTTCTACGAACCTGTCGTTGCCAACTTGAGGTGTCGATGTATAATAGTGCCGTCGTGTATCCGATTGCAACCTTATATTTACAAAAAATCTTTGACTAGAAAAAAAAATATACTAAAAGGTGTTTTCCCATTTCCTGTAGTACCTTAACTGAATACTTTAAACCGTTATTCTCCCTAATTATCTAAGGACTAAAATGTTAATCGTACTCTCATCATTATTTTATTTTTTTAAAGTTCTGAAATGTGTGAAAATTATCGAAGGTAATACAATTTAAGGAAACATTTTTTTTTTTTTTTAATAGCCACTAGAATTCTATAACTCACTAACCAAATTGGAATCATAATTACTCGTCATATTCTTTATTCACTTAATATTTTTTTACAAGAAGCCGTTGAGACATTTTTCTTCAAATACTGTGGAAACTTGATTTTTGCCATGTTGGGAAATTTATACAAAAAAATCTGGTGAGAGCAACACAAGAGACAAGTATAAATAAATTAATAAAGTTATAAAAAAATAATAAATTGTTCTAAGCATTTTTAAATACACTTAGAGATAAAAATGTATATCAGATAATATTTTTTCTAAAATCTTTAGCATTCCAACGGTATATTATACACGTATATTACTTATCTTAAGTTCAAAAACAAAACATTGCATTAAAAAATATTTTTGCAGTTTTTTCCTTTAGTTGGATATCAAATTCGTTCAACTTATATATTTAGTTGTTTTTTTAGCAATGCTAATCAGATGATATTCTTTCTTTCAGTGGCGCGACAGGCCGTGTAGGCCCTGGGCCTCGCGGTGTAAACTCCTGCGAGTTTACACTCACGTTTCACGATACAATTTTTAGTGTAGGGTCATCACTCCCTACGACTAATTTTGTGAGTGGCCACCCTTTGGCTGACGGGTCTCACATACCCGGGGGAGAGGCTGTGAGTGAATCCCCATATTTTAAACATCCTTATAAAAGCCCCGTCGGGACTGGAATTCGAACTCAGAACCCTATTGCATGAGAGACTAGCGCGCTAGCCACTCAGCCACGGACTCCCCCGAATCAGATGATATGGTCATTATAATAAAAAATACAGAATTAAAGGTATTTAAAGGAAGAAATTTTGAAACATCGGATTTTAAGCCCTGTCAGACTATTTGAATCAGAATGAAACCTACACGACATTAAAGCCAGTCCAATTTTACATCGATATAGAGAGTTTAATCGAAATCGTTTGAGCCGTTTGTAAGGAAATAGTAAAAAGGTGCAAAATGCATGGTATAATGTGGATCTTCGGGTTAGCTGATTTTAATGAAAAAGTTGCTGTAACATCTCGGGCGTATAATTGTCTTAAATATGAAATTTCAGCTTCATAGGACTTTTCGTTATCGTCCGGAAGTTACCACACACACACAGACCTTTTTGCGGGACTAGGTCATGTGGACTCAGAAGACCCTTAAACGTGTTTTTACGTTGAAAACTGGAATTCGAAAATTTTCACGATCGCAATACTTTCCCTCACTATATATTTCATATATAGGTAAGTGAAAGTAAAAAGGACCATACATTTTTTTAAGCAAGTATATTAATGACTATGCTATAGTGACTTTTTTCTTTTTTTAATGTGTATTTTTTAAAAAATGGATTCTTACGAAGTTGAGGAATACTTGTAGTAACATCTCAAAAAGGTCTGAGTTAAATAATAGGGGTACTCACTACGTTTGCTATAGCATGCTATTTGTGCTATTGTGCTAAACCCATCAATTTTATACAGGAAATAACTGTAGAAACTCGACGGGTTTAGCAAAATAACACAAATAGCATGCTATAGCAAACGTAGTGAGTACCCCTATTATAAACCTTGGACGGACTTAACTTCTAAATGTAAAGTACAACAGGATACAATTTGAGGGCTTAATCTCAACTGGTTCTGGTGTTATTATATTTGTTGACCACAAGTTCGATGGTAAGACCACAATTTAGAATGCATAAAATTTCTAAAACAAAAACTGAATCTCAGCCACTATATTTATATCACTTCAATGCCCGACGTTGATTTGTTAACTGTATGTGATAATTTTTCACTCGGTCCCTTTTGAGATATTTTCCTTCAGATTTCTCAAAAACTGGATTTTTTATATCTTTAGAAATTTAGAAAAGGTGATGTGTACCGAGAAAGGCTTAAATATGGGTGACAAGATTCCGGTTTTAGGGTATGCCGATGATTTGGTACTACTAGGTGAAGACACGGAAACTATACAACTAAATACAAGTGTGTTAATAAAAACCGGTAAACAAATAGGTCTCGAATTAAATACCGATAAGACGAAATATATGATTAGTTGCAGAAATGGTGGCGATCTTGATGATATTAATATTTCAGGTCATACTTCGAACACGTAGAGAAATTCAAGTATTTAGGTTCAATGATAACATGAAAAAATGAAATCCAGGAAGAAATAAAGTCCCGGTTAAAGGTGGGAAATGCGTGTTATTATTCAGTTGCTAAATTACTTAGCTCGCGGCTTCTGTCTAAAAACATAAAGGTTAGAATTTATAAAACTATTATTCTTCCAACGGTTCTTTACGGATGCGAAACGTGGCCGCTTACTTTGAAGGATGAACAACGGCTTAAGGTTTTCGAGAATAAGGTACTGCGTAAAATATTTGGTCCGAAGAGAGATGAGGCCACTGGGGAGTTTAGAAGGTTGCACAACGCGGAATTGGGGAGTTTGTACCCTGTGAATATAATTGAGTTGATAGCATCGCGGAGACTCAAATGGGCTTAGTGAAGAACGGATTCCGAGAAAGTTGGTATTCGCTGAACCGACTGGTAGGCGTCCGAAAGGTAGGTCGAAGCGTCGATGGGAGGATTGCATTAAGGCTGATCTCGGGGGCTTGGGCTTGACCGGTGAACATTGGACGAGTCTGTGCAGGCGAAGTTTGGTGGTATCGGCATCGAACCTTCGGGTTCGGTAAGCCTATTATTATTATTATTAGAAATTCATATGAAAAATAATTAAATATTCTTTTTTAAGAAAGGAGATTAATGACTAAAATATAAAAGAAAACACCATCAATAGTGAATCTCTTTTCCTTCAATAAAATTATCAATAAAGTAGAATTTGTATAAATTTTATAGATTTTTAAAAATAATTTTCTTTACTTCATAGATTACGTGTTATGGGGACGAACATGTAAAGCATATCCTAATCATATTTTCAGTTTTTATTTTGATATCATATCTGCAAAATTACCAGATTTATTGTGATTATCCATCACATGTTTTCAACAGCGATGCTGACATAATGGCTTCAAAACCTTTTGAAAGTATTTGACAGAAAATGTTTTATTCATGAAAGAATAAAGAATTTCTGGTAAAAAAATCAAGAAATATAAAAAAAAACTTTAAGCAATGGTGTGGGCGATTTCGAATGGATTAACCCATACATATACGCGTATACATTTATAAGGGAACGAATTTATATATTTTTTAATAATAATTTTATCTTAATCGATGTTAAATGTATATATAATTAAAGTCTTATCGGCTATAACATTAAGCCCTGTAATTCGACAAGACAGCTGGGAGTGAAGAACAATTGAACATCTGACGTAACTCGCATTTATAACCGCTTCAATTAACACATGTTGCGGGCAATCACCTTATCTATGACCAGCATAGGAAGGGAATTCCTCCATTTTCTATTTCTACATCTATGTAACGTATAGTCGTGTTCACTATAAATTAAAACAAAAAAAAATCTGTTTCAAATTTTACGAAAGTGGTGTAAATTTATTGAAATAATTAAATTAATAAAAAAATTCATATGAAATACTAAAATAGTTTAGTAATTAAGGATTTTTGAATTTGATTGTTTTCAACGGAAATACTAAAACGTGTATTCCCTGCGTGCAAATAACCAAGTCCCGCAAAAAGGTCTGTGTGTGTGTGTGTGTGTGTGTGTGTGTGTGTGGTGTGTGGTAATTCCAGAAAAATGAAAAATCCTATAAAACTGAAATTTCATAATACAAATTTAATTTGAAAAAATTTCATAATTTTTTTAAATACAAATATACGCCAGACATGTTACTTTTTCATCAAAATCAGCAATTTTATACATGCATTTTGCACCTTGTTACGATTTTCTCAAAAACGGCTGTAATGATTTTGATTAATATAATATAGGTTTTATTCTGATTGAAATATTATGACAGGGCTTAAATGCCGATATTTTAAATTCTCTTCCTCTAAAGTACCTTTAATTGTGTATATTCTATAAAAATAACTATATTAGCTTATTAACATTGATAAATAAAAGCTGAATATGCAAGTTGAGCGAATTTAATAAACAACTAAAAGAGAAAACTTAAGAACAGTGATATACATGTATAATATACCGTTGGAAAGCTAAAGATTTAAAAAAATAATATCTTATACACAAGCTTGTAAAAGTTAATGAAGAGTGATGAAAATCCGATAAAACTAACTGATTATTTTAGATAATATTATAATAGATTTTTTAATAAAACACATATTTCTATAGAAATTCAATTTAATTAATGGTATCACTCATTTTTATATCAAACTTTATTTGAAAATTCTTTAATCGATTTTACAAACCACGGTAAGTGAAAGTCGGGCGTTGCCCGCACCAGATTTCTTTCTTCCATAAGAACCTTCTCCTGACTGTTATAAATATTTTAAAAAATTAAACAAAAGAATTAGCGAAACGAAATGAATGAGAGACTCATATACATATATATGTGTACAATTAAAAAGCATTTTAAGGGCAATGTTTATAGATAAAAATTTACAGCAGTGTTATGTTGATATAAAAAATGAATAAATTGTTAATTTAAAAGCAAAATTCATAAGATGTTAATTTATCAAGGTAAGAAACATAATGTACACCTTATTTATTTATTTATGCAAACCGCATTAGTTAATAGCAATAAGCATCAGGTTCCCGAGGTTTCAGGCTCTTCTTTATAAACAAATTACGAATAAACAACCAAAATAAAGAAAGTATTTGAATTTAATAATATTTAAAAATATTAATATTAAAAAATATTTAAGAACTAACTAAAGGGAATAATTATTCGTAATAGATAAAGATAAATTTTTTGATGAAAGCATTTACTGAGCTCAATACAGTATGTAAAAGGAGAAAAAAAAGAAGTATCATTATCAAAATGTTTTTATTAATTTAATGATACTATAACATTAGTAAAACATAGAATATTATATAATGAGTTGAAGAATACATAAAGTTTTACATAAGCTAAATTACAAACAATACAAATTGAACGAACTTTAACTTGGAAAGATTGTTATAAATAATAATTTCAATTGCTTAACCGAAACTCAATGTATTCTGTTTAGGGATTGCAATCCGGAAAACCGGATCCAGTAATCCGGCGGATCATCTTAAGTTAACCGGATCCGATTATAGCAATTTTTGGCTAAAAATAGTGCAGTTTAATAAAAAAAAAGTACTTTAAATGCGTTACATTTGGTGTACATGTGTGGTGGTTTCGTTCGACTCCAAATTACATCACTCCATCCGTTCAGTTCAGCATCATTCGTTCGCCTATCACGAGACAATACACGTGTTTTTGTTTTGTTGGTGCTTCCCCTAAATGTAAGTAAACAAATATTATCTCGGATATAGGCGGGCATCCTCTAAGTTGGCTGTAAAGAAACTTCAGAAACATTTTTTTTTAGAAAAATTGCTCACTCAAGTGTTAAGGTACTGAATTTATATAAACTCTAAAATCTTGGGAGATTGAGCGACGTTACTGCTAAAGTCTTCCTATACTTCGCTTTCTGAGATAGCTCAGTTAATTTATAAAATCTTATATAATTATACTTGCGTAATGAACTCAAAATAAATTATTTGAGCATACTAAAAATAACAAACAAGTCTTATATTTATGATAGACACCATCATATTTTGATGAATATGTCTAATGAATGGCATAATTACCACAAAAATGAGTTTGTATTATAAGTATAAATCTTTAAATTATTCTACTGACAATATTTGTTTTTCTAATAGTATGTAAGTACTAATTTTTTATTTTTATTTGTTATCCGCCTCTACCCTACAGGGTCATTGGCGTCATCATATTAAATTATACCCTGTTGAAGTACCCTACAATCTTTAAATATTCTAACATTATGGATGTCTGTTTTTCTGCCTCAATGATTTGTTACATTCGCTTCCAAACGAAATACTCGGGGGGTTCAGTGTAAGCGGCAATCCAATATTTTTTCTCAAGTTCTCATATTTTTTACATTCTATTAATAAATGTTTAACGTCTATAAGACGTCACATTTTGTGCAAGTAGGTACTTCTAGCCGTTTGTAAATTGGTAAATTAGCAACGACCGATTCTCAATATGCACAGCATGATTTCTCCCCCCCCCCCCTCCCTAGACTTTCTTTTACTTTACAACTAAACGCCTTTTATGAATCACTTTAGTATATATAATCAAAAATCAATTTTAATTTGGGGAAAGGGGTGGTAGAAAACAAATAGTCTTTTTTTTAGCAAATAATCATCAATAGCCGACTGTTTCAATAGCCATTAACATTTTACTAGTTACCTAAACTAATACATTTTTGCTCTATATCTAATCCTAACATATTTTTTATCTTATTAACTTCCTATTATGATAACAATTAAACTCGAATAACTCACTAACAGTTCATCTTGGAACGAAAAGTGAAAATCAACCTGATTTTGTAGATTCATCCGGATTGATGAAATTTGGGACCGGATCCGGCCGGATTGAAAATGACGCCGGATTGCAATCCCTAATTCTGTTACTTTTTTTCAACTCTAACTTTATTTATAAGTTCTGGTCCGTTATTACTAAATATTATCGTTATTGTGATCACAATCGAAAAAAAACCAAAAAAAAAATGTGGCACGCGCAACACACTACATTCACTTACCTCCATTGTAGGAGTATATACATACTCAATACACCAAATTGTGTTGCGTTGTAGTCCATCAGCGCTATAAAACGTTGTTAAGAAGAAAACGCAATAAACAAGTTTACGATTATTTTATAAAACCCTTTTAAGAGGGCAAACATGCTTTTCCGTTTACGACCTTAAAAAATAAAATAGATGAGGAAGATGGTTGGGGGTGCGGTCATAAATTAGAAACACACATTTAAAATAAGTGTTATTTTAATTATGTGCCGACGTTTCGGCCTACAATGTGGGCCTTCATCAGGGCTAAGAGAAACAAGATAAAAACCATGATAATTAAAAATTTTAATTGTTCACATATTTTTCCTTTGTCATTTTTTCATTTTCTTAGTCTCTCTTTATATATTCTCATTACAATATTATTATCTCAATTATGTTTACTTCCATACTTTATAACTATCATCTTAATTTTGTTTATTTCCATACTTTATAACTGTCACCTTATTTCTATACATTATAATTGTCATCTTATTATCATTTTACATTTAATTTTATTTATGTTCCCATATTTTATTACTGTCATATTATTATTATATACCTAACGCATTATTAAGTCTATAATTACATTGGTTGTTATCTTGTTTCTTTTAGCCCGATGAAGGCTCACGTTGTAGGCCGAAACGTCGGCACATAATTAAAATAACACTTATTTTAAATGTGTGTTTCTAATTTATGACCGCACCCCCTTCTTCTTCCTCATATAATTTCTCAACGGTCAACAAAACTCCATCATTATTTAAAAAATAAAAGGTTGTTCATAATATTTTCTCGATATTTATTCAAGTACGAAATTTCAAAATATATTACAAATATAAAAATTGTGAAGCTTAACTAAAGTTTTAATGATACTTGGTAAGTAAGAGCTTTTGTTTAGGAAATGTTTAAGTTTTTGGAAGTCACAAATTTGATTAAATTTGGTAAGCATAATATCATGTTTTTATATCGAGATTAGGTTTTTTTTTTTTTTTTTTTTTTTTTTTTTTTTTTTTTTTTTTTTTTTTTTAATTTACTTATTGGAATTTACAACTGTATAATGTAATACAACAAGTAAATTTGAGAAAAATATACATATAAAGGCATGAAACGCTTGTAGAGAAGCTTCCCAGTGGAAGCACTTTTAAAAATATTCTAAACTAGAAGGTCTCGGGGCCATCTCATTTTCAGACGCCTCGGAGGATTGTCGGGGATTGAAGAGGAGGAAAGGATTGAAACTAGAGGATAAGGGTGGGAATGGAGTTTGTCATGAAAGGAATGGTATCTAGATCGGGCCAAATCAGCAACATACAGAATATTAAGGTCTTTGTGGATCAGTTTATTAGTAACAAAGTAAGGAGCATGAGGATTTTACGAAGGAATTGATTGTAGGGATTGGATACGGAAGAATTGATGGTTTAGTAGAGCCCCAAAGCTCTACTCCGTAAGTCCAGATAGGTGATAGACGATAGTCATGTAGATGAGCCTTTTGTAGTCAAGTGGAAGATTAGAACGTTTGTCTAGTAAGTGTTGAAGTAGTCAAAAACGTCGCGCAGTTTCTTGTCGTTTCAGTCTTGTAACCTACCACGCCAAATATCATTCCTTCATCATCACATTTACTGATTGTCATCATTTATTGACAGGTGTAAATACAAAAATTTTGAAGATAAAAAAAAAAAATCCTAATATCATATTTTATATGATGGATAGAGGTTAAAGTTTTGTAATGTGGGTACCTGACCTTTTAAAGGAAGTAGAGATTTATTGCCGGTTTATTTATGTTGAATGAAAAGCAATTCATTCTCGGTTTAGATGTTATTTTAATTAAAAACAAAAGATAATTCATACAACGATTTTGCGAGACTTATCTAATTAACACTTGTATTTTTTTTGGAATGTTAAAGAAAAATAAAACAAAATAAAGAATTAAAAAAAGTCATATTTTTATTTGATTACATTTTAAAACGGTTTACTTATGCGCTCCAAACAGGCTTGCTATCTTAATATTTTGTCTTAATTTTATAGTATTTTTTATATTGTGGCTTTCTATTTTAATAATGAACAATAAACAAATATAAAAGATTATATATATATATGGGAGGGGGGGACGGGGTAGCTGAGCGGGTCAGCGCGCGTTGCTTTAAACGCGCGTTGCCTAGCAAGAAAGAGGACCGATTAATTTGAAACCAAAAAAATTACGAGTTCAAAACTCGGTGCTGTGGGGGACTTTATTTCCGCATTTATCCCCCGCCCTCACCCCCTGGCCCGAGAAACCCCGTATAGCCTTCAAAGGCGAGGTAGGGGAGAACAAAAAAAAAAAAAAAAAAAAAAAAAAAAAGTAAAAGATTATATCCCTTTATAAAGTTTAAAAAAGTAAAGATAAAAAAAAACCTATTAAGAATTATAAATGCACCCTCTATACCCTCTGATTAACTTGAAAACAGTGCAAAAGTGTAATATTTTAAAGGAAACAACAAAAAACGATATAAATAGGCGAATATAAAGGAAAAAAAACGCAGCAAATTATTACACAATGGTTTATTATTTCCAAATAACTATATTAAGGTATAACTGTATATATAGCTGTTAATAGGTAATTAGATAAAATGAAAAGCAATAAATAATCCAAAGAAAACGAGTACAACACCAATGTTAATTTTAAAACGCTATATCTCTGCTAGTTTTGAACCAATATCAATTTTTTTTCTCATTATGTAGGAAATTTAATTATCTATGGTATAGCACTAAGGACGAACATTGGTATTTATTTATTAATTAGGAAAAAAAGTTTTTTTCGTATTCGTTATTCGGATTTGTAAACCCTCACATTTTGAGGGATAGGGGAGGGGGTAATTTCTTTCATTTGTTTGGTCGATTACATGAAATTTCATTATTGAAAAAAATCTGGTGCGGGCAACACACGACTTTTAATTACCTCGACTGTTAAAAGCAATTTAAAAACTTTTTAAAATTAAAAATATTTTAAGTTGATTTTAATAAAACATGTATTCATCTTCGTTGGAAACATATGTCTTATATTACAGAATATTATTTTATTTTTTTATTTATTAATTGATATTTACAACTGTATAGGAAAAAATACAAGTAAATGTGAAAAAAAAAAGAAGTAACAATTGGCTTGAAAAGTCTTGTGAAGTGACTTCCCAGCGGTAGCACTTCAATGTTTATGTCATTAGCAGGTCTCGAGGCCACCGTCTTTTCAGGCGCCTCCGAGGATTATCAGGAATAGATGGAGATGAGAGGATACGGACAAGCGGGTTTGAGTGGGCTGATAGTTTGGAATTAAAGGAGGTATATCTAGTTCTGGCTAAGTCTGCAACTAACGGAATATTCAGGTCTTTATGGATAGTTTTATTAGTGACAAAATACGGAGCATTTAGGATCTTTCGGAGGATTTTCGATTGCAAGGATTGGATGCTGGAGGAACTTGATGGCTTGGTGGATCCCCATAGCTCAATACCATTTGTCCGAATAGGTCTAATAATGGCTATGTAAATTAGTTTTTTGTAGTAGATTGGAAGCTTTGAACGTTTGTCAAGTAAGTGTTGTAACAATCGATATCTGCGAGCAGTTTCTTGTCTTTTCAGTCTGGTGTGAGGGTTCCAAGTTAGACGTTTGTCAAGGTGGAGTCCTAGGTAGCGGATCTGTTCAACAGGAATTAGTGGGATGTTACTATTTTACAGAATATAACTATTAAATTGTTAATCAGTAATAGGTTTATTCGTCACTTTATATTACCTTTTACACCACTGTGTATCAAATAGTATCTTTTCTGAAATTGTACTCTTTCCAACGGTTTATTATACGTCTATAGTACTATTCTTATAATCAAAATTTTTAATATATTTTTTTTATTAATTTAGAAATAATACATTCCGCCACAATCTTGGCAATGAGTAATAACGCTATAAGAAGTCATTCATTCCTTATGTACACTAGATAAAGAAATAAAAATAAATGAATGCAAAATGAATAAAAATAAAAAAAAATACAAAGAAGAATAAATAACCCTAAATAAAGATAAAAATAAAATAAAATAAATAAATAATAATAATCTAAAATAAATAAATAATAATAATCTTAAAAGAAGTAAATAATAATACTCTTAAAAGAAATAAATTATTATTATATCTTATCAAAATTTACATTTAAAAAAACTGTTTTTTTTTTTTTGTTTTTTTATACTTTAGTTGGTCATCAAATTCGTCCAACTTGTATATTTAGCCGTTTTTCATCAATGTCATTAAGATGATATTATTTTATTATATATATATATATTATATAATGAAGTCTATTAATTTGGAGGAAATGACAAAAAAATAGGCGAATATAAAGATAAAATATTACGATCAATAATTTAATTCAATAAAAAATGCTAATTTGTTAAGGTAGATAAATATTTAAATTAAAAAAAAAAAACAGAAGCCCACAAATATAAAAAAAATTAAAAAACATAAATTTGGGATATGGTGGAAGGACAAAACCGTCCGTCCACAACGTTGGACTGCTTCATAATTTACAGAGCTGTGGTCCTACACATCCATCATCCATCCTCTGACATTTACAGAACCTGATAACAAATGTGTCTTAGTCTCAATTGTGGAAACATGGGCCATACGCTCTCCCTTGAATCTAACAGTTTGGCGCAGATCGATTTCTACACACAACATTCAGACACTAGAAAATATTCTGACAAATTTTTAATAAAAAACTTACTAAGATGAAAATAAATTTACAATGATCCATTATAAAAGAATATGGGGAAAAACTAAGTTTAATCAGATTGAATTTTTTTTTTCTAAAAACAATTTCTTATTGAGTTACATTACAATCAGTCCAATTTAGGACATTTTTAATAGTGATTAAGTACAACATTCATACTACATTCACACGATATATACAAAACAATAAATTTATACAATAATAATAAAATATCCATATATACAAAACAAAATCAATAAAAACATAAACAAATATATACAAAAGTCACTCATCCGTAGATACAATTCTCAAGAATACAGCACGTGAGTGGAGAATCTATAAAATGCTAGAACTCCAATATACATGTTACAAGAGGTCTCGAGGCCACTGCGTTTAAACCTTTTTAGCCCAGTCGAATTAGACCAAAAAAGGGGGTTGGCTAGAAAAAGGTGGGGTAAATTTAATTTTTAGGCACGATTGTTTGTACTGCTCCCCTCATTAAAAACCCAAGTTTTCACACTTTTCACCCTTGTGCGTTTTCCGCCATCTTGGAAAAACCTCTAAAAAAATGTACTTTTTTCAGTTTTTCTCTTCTAAATCTGTTCCTCGACATTTTAGAGCAAACATTGTTGTTAGAAATTTTAAAGAACAATAAATTGCCTACATGCTTGGGATGTAACATGTTGGAAAATTCGGAACACCTACTGAGATACGTGGTTGTCAATATTGGCCAAATTGTCAAAAAAACAAAAAGGTCAGACAAGTCGGCGGTTTAGCTTCAATAACTATTTAGGTGTGCAGTTTATTAAAAAATACATAAGAAACAATCTTTTAGAGCATTAAATTTCTAACAAGTTAGATGTATAACATTTTTAATTACTTGTAATTATACGAACAAGAAATGTTGAAATAACTTTTTTACTGAAAGTTCTCGGTTAATAAAAAATAAAATACTCCGTTTTAATTGGATCTTCTAAACTAATATTATCTTAAAACCATTATTGTTTATATTCTAGGAAAAGAAAAGCGTTTTTGCAACTAATAAGAACAATTTCCCAGTATATTACTTTTGTTTTGATTGATTAAGAAAAAACAAAACAACATTTTAATGATACACCAACAACTTTAAATAAAATATAAAGCATTTTGTTAGTTGTTTTTTTCTTTTTCTATTCTCAAATGTATTTAACGTGTGCAATGTATCAAATAGAAAATGTGAAAGACCCTTTAAACTGGGACTAGAAAAAGGATTTTAGTGGTCTAACATCAGTGAGCATGATTAAAGATCCGGCTACTTCGACATTACTGAATATGATTTCCTGTGGATGCAAAGAAAAATGTATTATGTATCATTTTGAGCGAAAGGCTGCGTATCGTCAAACTCGTCTTCTTCCATGTTATATTTAATATTTGGTATATTATCCAGGATTAGAATCCACAATAAAGACAGACAATAGAACAAGTCCACCTTTTTTTGCAGCTGCATTTTTACCACATTTTTCTTTGCATCCACAGGAAATCATATTCAGTAATGTCGAAGTAGCCGGATCTTTAATCATGCTCACTGATGTTAGACCACTAAAACTCCTTTTTCTAGTCCCAGTTTAAAGGGTCTTTCACATTTTCTATTTGATACATTGCACACGTAATACATTTGAGAATAGAAAAAGAGAAAAAAAACTAACAAAAATGCTTTATATTTTATTTAAAGTTGTTGGTGTATCATTAAAATGTTGTTTTGTTTTTTCTTAATCAATCAAAACAAAAGTAATATACTGGGAAATTGTTCTTATTAGTTTCAAAAACGCTTTTCTTTTCCTAGAATATACACAATTTACAGAATAATAAATTTATTGTTCTTTAAAATTGCTAACGACAAAGTTTGCTCTAAAATGTCGAGGAACAGATTTAGAAGAGAAAAACTGAAAAAAGTACATTTTTTAAAAGTTTTTTCCAAGATGGCGGAAAACGCACAAGGGTGAAAAGTGTGAAAACTTAGGTTTTAATGAGGGGAGCAGTACAAACAATCGTGCCTAAAAATTAAATTTACCCCACCTTTTTCTAGCCAAAATCCTATTTCTACTGGGCTATTTTGGGGGATGGTAAGGATGTGTGGAGCTGGATAAGGATTGAGCTAGGGGATTAGGGTGATGGATAAGGTTCTGATGGAATTTAGAGAACTTTGATGGTATAAGGTCTAAAATAAATGGAATATTTAGGTCGCGGTGTAAGGTATGGTTGGATTTATAATAAGGACAATTAACTATTGTTCGGAGGTCTTTGGATTGGAAGGATTGAATGCGTTTGATGTTAGAAAATTTGGCTGCCCCCCACAGTTCAAGTCCGTAGGTCCAGATAGGTTTCAGGACTGTTTTGTATATTAGTAGTTTGTTTTCGATAGATAGTTTAGAATTTCTCTTCAGTAGTCTGTATAATTGGCCAAATCGTCGATTAAATTCTCGCCGTTTAAGTCTAGGGTGCGGGTTCCAAGTTAGTCTTGAAATTTTATTTTTAATTAATAAATTACATGTACAAATTTCTCATTTTGATTCGATTTTAAGTTGAAATTATTTATTGTAAAAAAAAATTAATAAAAACGATACCAAACTTGACTTAGTACCTGATTGTTATCTCAACCTAATACCCCTAATTCAACGCTTATATCGGTGTAGATTGTACATATAGTTGGGTAGTTTTCAGATTCTGATTAAACTCTATGTATCAGTGTAAAAGTTTGATAGGCTTCAATATCATGTTAGTTTCATTCAGATTGAAATAGTCTGACAGGGCTTAAATGCGATATTTTAAATTTTCTTTGTCTAAAGTACCTTATATTTTGTAGATACTGAACAAATAACAATATAATCTTCTTATGAACGATAAAGAAATAGGTAAATACATAAATTGAACGAATTCGGTATCTAACTACAAGAGAAAACTGCAAATACATTTTTTATTGGAATTTTTCGTTTTAAATATAAGAACAGTAATATAGATGTATAATATATTGTTGGAAAGCTAAAGATTTTAGAAAAAATATTATCTTATACGCAAGATTGTAAAAGTTAATAAAGAGTGATGTAAAGCCGATAAAACTGATTATTTTAGATAATAACATAATAGATTTTTTAATAAAACACAGGTTCCTATAGAAATTCAATTTAATTAATTCTTTATTAGTTTCACTCATTTTTATCTCTAACTGTATTTGAAAATTCTTTAATCGATTTTAACAAGTCGTGTGTTGCCCGCACCAGATTTTTTTTTTTTTTTAATGGCGGGACTCAGTGTTGTTATGACTGTTAAATTACAATCATATTACGTATCTGTAATACAAATATCTGTGTTAGTTAGGAGGAGAATAAATTATTATAGGTGGAATAATCAGGAATCAGAAATTTTTTGAAAATTTTTAATTTTGTTCTACAAACATCAGAACAAAAGAGATACATATTACATATACATTATGATAATGTAAATTTTCTTTTGAATCTAGTGACAATGATAACATTTGAAATAAAACAGAAAATATACCTACATACTTAAATATTATAGATACAAATAATGATAATATGATACACAATCTGATGATTATAAGCATAAAAACAAAAGAGAAGAACAAGAGTAGAATAAATCGGTTCAACTTTGGTATCCATGGATTTTCGTTTTTTCAAGCTTTATTTACCTCTGGATCTAATACAACAATCCATGTCACAGTATTATCTTAAAAATCTAGTCCAACACTAAGTTTAATAATGTATCAATTTACCACCGCGCTTAGATTAAAGTTTCCCTGAAGGCAGCAGGTTGGTATATATACGATCCCATATACCGAGAGAATGTGCGATAGTCTAGTAGACCCAGGCACTTGCGGTCTGGGGCCCATTCCCAAGTTGAGAGCCATGACCTAGATAATAAGGCTAAATAGGACCTTGGTTAGTGATATTAACTCTCTATCTAACTTCTTCCTCCATCAAGATAAACTGCTCAATTTTCCAGGTAGATATATATTATATATACATACTCCCAGCACCCTCCATACATTCACAGCATCCTTAAATTTAAATCCTCAGTCCACTCTCTCGAAACTAGATCCCGCCATTCCGACCTTTACATTCCCACCCATAGAACTAAATCTTTTGATCACTCCTTTTATATCCGTTCTGGAACCCTCTGAAATTCCCTACCTAC
Source organism: Piezodorus guildinii (assembly GCA_023052935.1). Classification (NCBI taxonomy): domain Eukaryota; kingdom Metazoa; phylum Arthropoda; class Insecta; order Hemiptera; family Pentatomidae; genus Piezodorus; species Piezodorus guildinii. Next base: position 71,479,663 of record CM041298.1, read on the forward strand.
TCATATTCGCCATGCATCTTCCTTTCTCTCATTCAAATCTCACCTATTCTAACATCTTTTGGCATCCCAAATAGATGCACAACAAGCCTGCAACTGACTTATTTCTATTTTAACACAAGTTATAATTATCTATTTTACCCTAAAACTAGAGTGGAATAATTAGTTTGTATTGTTTTTTATAATTCCCTCAACCCTATCAGTAGCCTTTAGGAGATTTCTCTTCTTTCTTTCTTTCTTTTTCTAATCTTGTGTGTTTATAATCCATACATTTTGTACATGAATGTATATAAGTCTAGGTAGTGTTTAATTTTTCCTTTTTGCTCGTTTGTAAATAAAAATTAATTTTATTGTTTTCTTGACCAGACATGTATGATAATCTACTGTTCATTTCTGTTATTCTTAAGGGACATAGTCCCAGAATAAAGTTTTTATTATTATTATTATTTTATTTTCTTCCTCTCAGATAACTGGAACATCATCTACTTCCCGGACAAAAGTCATGGGGAAGTAGAATTTTTACTTATTTAAAACTTTTCTCACAATTGTGCAGATATCCAGCATAACTAGATACTTTTGCGCTAATTTTAGATTCTTTAGGTCTAGGCCAAGCTCTTCTGTGCCCTCTCCGGTGCTTTTTAGGATTAGGCCATTCGAAGAGAGAACAATTGGAGTTGTTACTTTTTCTAGGTGGTAAAGTGATTTTAGTTCAAGAGCGAGTTCTTGGTATTTTCGGATTTTTTCAGCTCTAGTGCTTAACAGATTAGAGTCACTTGGGACAGCAATATCGATGATTTTGGCCATTTTGTTGGTTTTGTCTAACACCAAAATATCTGGACGATTATGCAACACTCTGTGGTCGGTGATAATTTGTTCATCCCAATAAACTTTTACCTTTTTATTTTCCATGAGTTTCTCAGCGGTATGCCGATAATAGGGTATCTCTTCATCACCCAACAATCCCAGAGTTCTGCATAAACTTTGGTGATATATCTTAGCAACATTATTATGTCTTGTCAAATAGTCCGTCCCTGCCAAAGCCTCACAACCATTTGTCACATGTTGAATAGACTCGTGGGTCTTGGAGCAAAGGCGACATTTATCTATTACCGTATTTTCCTTCATTATGTGCCTCCTGTATGCTCTTGTTGCAACAACTTGGTCTTGTATAGCAAGAACAAAGCCTTCTGTCTCCCCTATTATTATTATATATTTATATATATTTATATATAAAATATGTGTATATATATATATATATATATATATATATATATATATATATATATATATATATATATATTGCCGGGAGAACACCACATACAAAGTAGCTATCTTCCAAGTTCAGTTCTCGTTCCTACAATCCAGCGTATACTTTATTTGCATTTAATTTTCGTACGGAGATACTACTTGGTTTTACTGTGAAGGGTGGGAATTATTGTCCTTTCTCATCTCGCAATCCAGTGGAATATGTACGAGTTAGCGTATGTGTTTGCAAAGACTATGAGGAAAAAAAATCTGGTGAGCGCAACCCATGATTTTCCCTTACCGACAATGTTTTTCTTTTTTTGTTGTTTAATTGAAATTTACAACTGTATAACTAGTAGTAAATCTAAACAAGAAGGTATCGAGGCCATCTTGTTTTAAGACGCCTAGGCGGGTTGTCAGGAATTGAAGAGGAAGCGAGGATTAAAACTAGTAGATTAGAGTGGAAATGGTGTTTGCCATGGAAGGAGTGATACCTGGTACGGGCCAAATCAGCAACATACGGAACATTATTAATGTCTTTGTGGATTATTTTATTCGGACAAAGCGTTAAGGATTTTGGATTGTAAGGATTGGATACGGGAAGAGTTTGATGGTTTAGTAGAGCCCCAAAGCTCAACTTCGTAGGTCTTATGATTGTCACTGTAAATGAGTGTTTTGTAGTTAAGTGAAAGTTTAGAGCGTCTGTCAAGTAAATGTTGAAGTAACCGAAATCGGCGAGCAGTTTCTCGTCTTTTCAGTCTTGTATGCGGATTCCATGTAAGACGTTTGTCAAGCAGGAGGCCAAAATAACGGATCTGTTCAACCGGGACAAGCGGGATATCATTGAAGGACGCTGCAGGGCAGGATGTCATAGGTTTACGACGAGGGTACATGTTATTAAATTTAAGAATTTAAAAATATAGTGAGAAATGAAAAAAATCTGTTGCGTGCAACACACGACTTTCACTTACCTGACTGCTAAATTCAATTTAAAAAACTATTAAATTTACTTCAATTTTATTTTTAAATATTTTAAGTTGATTTTAATAAAACGAATATTCATTTTCGCTGGAAACATATCATTTAGATTAAATAATACAATTATATTAATATTTGATCAATAATAAGTTTATTCCCTTTTCGTCACTTTATATTACCATTTAAATCTTTGTGAATCACATAATTTTTTTTTTTTAACATCTTTCTCTTTTCAACTGTATATTATACGTCTATATTTACTGTTCTTATCATAAAAAACAAATCAAAAGTTACATTAAAAAAATAGTTTAGGTCACCAAATTCGTCCAACTGGTATATTTAGACGTCCCTGTCAATACTCTCAGGAAAATATGGTGAATATTTTAGAATGTAAAAATTAAAAGTAGTTAAGAAAAATAAAATTTAAAATATCGGCATTTAAGCCCTGTCAGACTATTTCAATCAGAATGAAAACCTACGTGAGACTAAAATTCATTAAGTTTTACACTAATATAGCAAGTTTAATCAAAATCGTTAGAGCGTTTTAAAAAAAATCGTAAAAAGGTGCAAATCCTGGTATAAAGTGGCTCTTCTGGTTAGCCTATTTTGATGAAAAAGGTAATGCAACACTTTGTTCGTATAGTTGTCTTAAATATAAAATTTAAGAACTCGAATTCGTAAAATTTTACGATCGCAATACTTTCCCTTACTATATATTTCATATATAGGTAAGTGAAAGTAAAACGTTAATGAATTGATTACATTGAGTTTCGATTGAAACATTTGTTCTTTTAAATAATCTATTATAGTATTATATACAACAATAGGTTGGTTTTACCGAGTTTTCATTACTCTCCATTATGCCTAATAAATTTGTGTATAAGATAAATTTCTTCTAAAATCTTTAACTTTCCAACGGTATCTAATAGCGTCTTAAAACGGTTTGTTTCATTATTACCCTCTTGATCTCAAACTGTTATAATTTCAAATGAACCTTCTTTCTCCCCCATTCACTGACACGTGGTGTTCCTCAGGGACCCTCACTCTTACACACTTTTTCATCTATATCAATGATTCTACCTGACATTTCCTCTCACAATACACCTATATACAGATGATCTACAAATTTATCTTTTCTTCCATCCTTCCGAAATGCTCGATGCTATCCAGAAGCTACAAGATATTGATAATATCAATGCATGGGCTACAACCAATGATTTAAAAATAAATGCTGGAAAAATCAAGGCCATCCTCATCGGTTCCATGCATCTTCTAAATTCTTTTCCGTATTTTACTCTAATTTAATCAACATCAAACCTTGAGATTCAACGATTTAAGTTCATACTTTAAAAATGGAACAGGTATTTTATAGTCTTATTTTTCTTAAAACATTCTTTTATTAATAATAATTTAATACTATTACAAATAATCCATTCGCTTAGGAATAAAAATAATACGGGGAAAAGCAGGTTGTTGCAGCCAGTTAATTATGCAACATGTGGCGTATTGATGGCAGCTGCAGTGGGGAAAATACTGCACTTGGACCTTGGAAAATAATTTCATTGTAAGCCTGAACAATAATAATAAACATACCCTAATTAGTTCACAATTTTAACCTTTCAGTTAATTAGCATAAAAGTGATAAATATATAAATTAATAACCTGACCAAATAGCATTGAAATGGAACTTGAATAAACATAAGGTTAGGCCTGCGTAACCACTATTAGGAGACCAGATAAGAATTGGAAAATTACTCCTATAATAGTTTTATGATTTTAATAATAATAATAAGCCTTTTTTGATAAACATTTATAATAGATTTTTACATTTGTTTTCTTCTTTCTTTATATACATGTATGCACATAAACCTTACTTTTCAGGAGTTTAAAGTCTTTAACGGTGACTACCCGTACTTGAGTTAAAGAGTTCGCTCATCTTGGCTTTACATGACCATAGTAGCTCCTGCCTTTTTGATCTCATCGACCCACCTTCTTCTTTGCCTGCCCTTGGTTCCTTTTCATGCAATGGGATCCACTCAGTCAATATTTTAGACCAGTTTTTATCATTTTTCCTCATTAGATGGCTTAAGTATAAATTTTAACAATAAGGTTCATGAGATTTAAAAAAAATACAAATATGAGCGAAATACTCAAACAAAAGTGACCACCAATTCTAAACGACATATGACACATAAAATTCATAAAAAATAAATAAATAAAAAGGCCATACTGCCATATTCAAGATAACTTATTTGTACTATTACATGATGGGTATACATAAAAATTTAGCACAGTGTGCTGATGTTCTTTCTTTGTTTTTGTTTTTTGTATTTTTGCCTGTTCTGCTTCTTTTTTTTTTTTTTATTGCTTTGGGTAAAAAGTACTGGAGTCACATCATTATTATACCTTGGAGATTTATTTGCATTATTATAATTTGCACAAGAAAGTCTTTTTTCAAATAAAAATATAATATATTTTTCTATTGTTGATCAACAGTAATTCATTACATATATATAAAAGAAAGGAACTAAAAACAATTTGGTGATTTTTTTGTATCAAGATATAAACAATTTAATAATTAAAAATATTAAAAAAAAAAAAAATTGAAATAGTCATATATGCTTCCCAATTACGAGTATTATTATTTATTCATATAAGTTTATTGGATTCGATACCAATTTTGGAACATTGCTTCTTTATTTCAATATAATCTATTTGTTTAAAAACGCTATAAACTATTAAACTATTAAGCACTTTTTATATTTTTTTAATAATATGGGCATATTTTTCAAGAATACTATTCATTACAACTGAATAAAATGGGACTGAACACAAATACATCAACAGTACTGGGTAATAGAGAGGAATAGATTAAGCTAGTTTTCTCAAAGAAAAATTATTATAACATTTAAAAAAGCACATACTGCCTTCCATTCCTCATAAAGTCACTTTATTTCACAAGTCTTTGAACATTTTTTTTTTCATCCTAGTCGACGTTTCGGGGTTGTTTCCCCATTTTCAAGACTTATTCCTTTTTCCTTATAAAATTGCTACATAATTTTTCATCTTTCACTACATCTCATAGCACACTGCTATTTGTCTATATTGGCTCACTGTTTCCATTTATTATATAATATAGACAAGTAGCAGTGTGCTATGAGATGTAGTGAAAGATGAAAAATTATGTTGCAATTTTATAAGGAAAAAGGAATAAGTCTTGAAAATGGGGAAACAACCCCGAAACGTCGACTAGGATGAAAAAAAAAAATGTTTAATGACTTGTGAAATAAAGTGACTTTATGAGGAATGGAAGGCAGTATGTGCTTTTTTAAATGTTATAATAATTTTTCTTTGAGAAAACTAACTTAATCTATTCCTCTCTATTACCCAGTACTGTTGATGTATTTGTGTTCAGTCCCATTTTATTCAGTTGTAATGAATAGTATTCTTGAAAAATATGCCCATATTATTAAAAAATATATAAAAAGTGCTTAATAGTTTAATAGTTTATAGCGTTTTTAAACAAATAGATTATATTGAAATAAAGAAGCAATGTTCCAAAATTGGTATCGAATCCAATAAACTTAAAAAAAAAATTAAAAAAGAAAAAAAAATTATTATGTAAATAATAAAGACTATAATCTTAATAAAATATATGGAATTTCTGTTAATTTTTTATTATTTTTTTCATTTTGTATTGATTTTGATTTGTTTTCATTATTGTACCATTTAAAGTTTTTTTGTTATATGGTAATCATGTAAGTTTTTTTTTATTATTATTATTTTTACCATTTTTCTTTTCTTTTTTTTACCTAATAATCATTTATTTATTAATAACTTGTTACTAAATAATACTTTTTTTTTTAAGTTTCAAGGTCAAACATGCAATTTCATTTTATTTAAATTTCTTTAGAACTAGATACTTCTTTAGTCTTAATTTTTTTTTTCTATGGCGCTGCTACGCAAAACGTATATATATTTTTAATTGTGTCATCACAATTTTTAAAATTTTAATTATTCATTTTCGTCTATTCAATTATTTTATTGTATTTTATCTTATTTATTTAATTTTATTTAATATTTTTACTGCTATTATAGGAGGTTAGCTCCTTGCCAAAGGTCACGGGTTCACCCCCGCAGGTGGTCAATAGGAGTAAAAAATCCTTAGGTATCCCGTTCTTCGGAGGGGACGTTAAAAGGTGGTTTCGAGCCTATGCGAAGACAGGTACTCAATAATGATTCCTATCCTAATAAAACCAGGATAGGCAAAATTTAAGACTCCCACTGTAGCATCTTCCAATTAGCCTTAGTAGCGTAAATGAGGTGTTAAATGAATAACAAACTGTATGTGCAATTAGTGTTTAGAACGAGAATCCTATTTTTATAATTTTAATAATAACCGCAATCATTCAAAAATATAATAAACAAATTATTTTATATTGTTAATATGTAAATAAAACTTTTCTTTCTCCTTCTTCACATTTTTTGAGATCCTCAAAGCAGTTAATATAATTAAAATCAGGACAGTGACATTAAGCCGTTTCTTCTAATAAAAATAATTGGTTAGGAAGGATTCTTTTAGGTTTTCTGAATTAAAGGATAAACTCAGATCAAATCTTACATTCCTTGGACTCCAGCCAGAGTCGTAACTCTGTCCCAGTCTAAACTGATCGGAATACTGACATTAATACTGGACCTTAATCGAACACTATCAACAATGTTGCTTTGGCCCCATCTTCAAAAATAACCGAGTTACTGAATTAAATCATTTTTAATCTGCCGCTTTTTAAAATTATTCTGATAATATGAACGTCTAGGTGCTAGGGTCATCGCTAAATGCCATAGTATTTTTTCCGAATTAAAAAAAAAATTAGTCCAATAGTTAAGGACAAAAGCCGCGGAAGGCGCAAAGTGGAAAATATGACCGATTTTTTTTCTCTCTGTCGCGACAGGCAGTGTAGGCCCTAGGCCTCGAGGTGTAATCTTCTGGGGAGAGAATATACTCACTATTCTCGATGAGATTTTACAGGGTAGAGTCATCACTCCCTACGTCTATTTTTGTGAGTGGCCACCATTAGGCTGACGGGTCTCTTATACCCGGGGGGAGGCTGTGAGTGGACCCCATTTAATTATATCCTTATACAAGGCCCGTTGGGACTGGGATTCGAACTTACAGCCTTTAGGTCAGTGACCAGCACGCTAGCCACTCAGCTACGGCCTCCCCACGACCAATTTAGTTGGACAAAATTCTTAAACTTCTCTATATTTAACCTTTGGGGTCCCAGATTAAGGAAAAGAATATTAAAAAAAACTGATTAATATTTTGGCAGCGCACAGTGGTGAAAAACCAAATTCATTTGCTAAAAGTTAGACGTTTAAAGTCCCAGTATATGGGAAAAATAATACAAAAAACTAATTATGGCTTAAACCTGCTAATAGGTGTATTTTAAGTCATTATGGAAACTCTTCAAATTATAGATTCTAAAACTTAGTTGTGTCAGAAAAAAATTAAGTATCACCCAAAATGCAAAAAATCTCCAAAATTCTTTGCAACATTGACGAAACAAATCCTTGGGGTAACTTGGGGGTTATATAGTTTTTCGTTATTAAACAGGGGCGTACATTTACAAATTGATATATTAACGATACAGGTGACATTGCAATGTCCATTGTTAAATAAAAGCAGAAATACTTAAAATAAATAAAAGATGCGCTACACACACCTTGAACATAATAAATAGCCATTGAATAAAGATAATCCCAATGTCGGTTAATAGGCACTTGTGTGGACAGGAGTAATTCACTCGTTTGCTATTTATATGTAAACGCGGTATGACGAGAAATATTAGTATTAAGCGTCTTACCAACTAATAATAAAAAGTTCATGCACTAAAAAATTCTAAACTTTGACTTGAATTTTCTCCACCTTAATTGGTGATTTTGCCGTGTGTGCGGCGGACAAAAGGATTTTTTTTTTATAGGTGAGAAAGCAAAAATAAACTTTATTTACCTATTTACTATCAACATCTTTTCTAATTATAATCTATTAGCCTAAATGACTAATATGTGATAAAATTATATTGAGATTATAGAATGGTTGTAGCAAAAATTACACAAAAAACCTACATATATAAACTTATTTAGAAGTAAATTGTGATATATCTCAATAAATAAATATTAATCTCTCTATATACAAAATGATAACTATATATATATATATATATATATATATATATATATATATATATATATAATGATTTCTCTCTATTTCATATATATAAAATGATAGGGCGATTTTGGTTTCCGTTAACTCCTCTAAACCATAAGACGGATTTTGATACGTTTTTCATCTTCATTTAGGGCATATTTCCTGAAGTTTTATAAATAAAATACATTGCAATTTAGCTATTCTTTAAACGGGAAAAATAAATTTTCTTTAACCAAATCATCAACATTATGCCTGAAATATAAGGAATAATATAGATGTAGAATATACCGTTAGAAAGCGCAAACATTTAGATATGTTAATATTCAATAAAAGTACTACCATTTAGTAATAAATAATACCATTTAGTAATACCATCATTAAGTAATACCATTTAGTACGCAAGATTTCAGAAACAATATTACATACCGAATCATAACTAAGTTGTTAACAAAAACGGTAAGTTATTATAAATCTATAAACTAACATTGTTATCAATTATTTCAAATTTAATACTATTTCATGAAAACAGATGTAACTGTATACTAAATGGTATCATAATGAGAACATAATTTAACTTTTAAAATAAAACTTAAATAGTTCATTTGAAATAAAAAATAAACCGAATAAAATAGAAATCGCTGTTATTTCTTTAGTTTTGAATACATACATACCAAGTTCTTTAAAGTTTCTTTATATAAAAAAATCTGGTGCGGGCAACACACGACTTTCACTTACCACCATTTTTAAACTCAATGAAAGAATTTTCAAATACACTAAAAGATAAAAATACGTGAAACTAATAAAGAATTAATTAAATTGAATTTATATAGAAACATGTGTTTTATTAAAAAATCTATTGCATTATTATCTAAAATAATTAGTTCTATCTGCTTTTCATCACTCTTTATTAACTTTTACAAGCTCTTGTGTATTAGATACTATTTTTTTTTTCTAAAATCAAAGATTTCCAACGGTATATTATAAGTGTATATTACTGTTGCTATGTTCAAAATCAAAAAATTCCATTAAAAAAATATTTTTTCTGTTTTCTCCTTTAGTTGGGTATCGAGTTTATTCAATTTATACATTTACCAGTTTTTCATCAGCGTTAACAAGACAATCTAGTTATTATTATTGAATCTACAAAATTAAAGGTACTTTAGGGGAAGAAAATTTAAAATATCGGCATTTAAGCCCTGTCAGACCATTTTTATCTAAATAAAACCTATATGATATTAAAGCCCATTAACTTTTACATTGATATAGCGAGTTTAATTAAAATCGTCGGAACGGTTTTTGAGAAAATCGAAAAAAGGTGCAAAATGCATGGTATAAAGTGCCTCTTCTGGTAGGCTCATTTTGATGAAAAAAGTTTTGTCACGTCTCGGGCGTATAGTTGTCTTAAATATGAAATTTCAGTTTCATAGGACTTACCGTTTCCGCCCGGGAGCTACCACAGACACACACACACACACACACACACACACACACAAAACCATTTTGCGGGACTTGGTTATTTGGACTCAGGGGACCCTAAAACGTGTATTTCCGTTGAAAACTGGAATTCGAAAATTTTCACGATCGCAATACTTCCCCTTACTATATATAGTAAGTGAAAGTAAAAATTAAATTTTCCGTTATCTGCTATACTTTACTGTTATACTTCACTTTAAAATAGCAAACTAATAAACTTCGTTTTCATTTCTAATGATGAGATTAAATATGATAATGAGTAGACGTTATAAAATAAAATTGTTTTTTTTTATTGGTTATTCGGATTCTACGCATCTTAAAACGTAAAACTTCATATTTTCAGGGAGGGTTATTGTTTGTCGAACACAAAGATTCATTATTGAAAGTAAACCAAAAAATTAAACATACAAACAACTAATCTTACTTCAATTGAATCAAGTTTAAATATTTAACTCCGATTAAATTTGAAGTAGCTGGAAAGTTTAACCACTCGACTGAAAACTACAACTTCATAATTAAATTTACCATCTTAAAAAAAAAAACAAAAAAAAAACGCGTTTACTAATTTTTAGTTAATTTTCAACTTTTTTAATATTTAGATTATTCGGCCGGTTATACAAACTACTAAACAGAAAATCTCATCTTACAGTCGACAACAAATTACTAATATATAAGACGGTACTGAAACCTATATGGACCTACGGACTTGAACCATGGGGGACAACTAAACATTCTAACATCAAACGTATCCAATCCTTCCAATCCAAAGTCCTCCTAACAATAGTTAATGCTCCTTATTACGTTACCAACTGTACCCTACACCATGACCTTAATATTCCATTTATTTTAGATCTGGTACCATCCAAATTTTCTAAATTCCATCAGAACCTTCTTCAACATCCTAATCCTCTTGCTCAATCGCTTTCCAGCTCCACCCATCCCTACAATCCTCCTCGAAGATTGAAACGGCAGTGGTCCCGCGAAATCTTGTAAACATTTATCTGGAGTTCTGACATTGGCCAGATCCTCCATTCATGTACTGTATGTTTGTGGCTATTCCGCCCTAGCTCGGTCTCCACTGGCTTACACCAGTGAAGCGCTGAGTGAGAGGCGCTGGGATCTCTTGGATTCGGCTTCTTCCCCCCACTTGTGGAGGGAGCAGCCGAATCTAGGGTCCCTTTAGCAGATTGTATATATTGTATATAGTTAAGTTTGCTTGTATGATTTTTATTTATTTCCAACTTATATTTATCTCTACTACAGGTTGTTGTTATGATTTGTTTCTTGTTGTTTTTTTGTTTTTATTAATTTTTATCCGATTTTATGTAATTTGACTTTATCATAAAAATATTTAGATTATTTTGTTTTTCTGTCTTTGAGTATTGATCGTTAATGTGAAATGGCCTTACTCTTATTTTATCCTCTCTAAAAAATATTGAATGCCATTTACTTTTAATTATTCTTTCTTTCAAGTATAAAAAATTCATGAAAATGTATAGAATGGATATTTGAATATACGTAAAATAATTGACCATTTATTTTCATTATAAGCATGATACAAATTTATCATCTCTATATTTTGGCTATAAATATATATTTTATTTGACGTCAGTGGGGACTGGGAATAAAATATTCAAACCCATTGAGATAAAAATTAATCCGTTTATATATTCGTTTCGGCGAAGTGGATACTGTTTCGGAATCACTCAATATTTCAGAATATTATGACAGAGAAAGCGGATTGTGTTTAATTCACAGAGGTACAAATTTATGATTGTGGTTTATGTTTTTGTATTATACAACGATGTGAATATGGAGAGATATCTCTACCTTTATTCTGCTTAAAAATTATTATAATATGATAGAATAATATAAATGTGTGTGTGTGTACATACATACATACATATATATATATATATATATATATATATATATATATATATATATATATATTTATATATATGTGTGTGTGTGTGTATATTGTATAATTTCCTAGCAGATTGTAAATATTGTATACACGGGTAGGTAGTGATGGTGTTTTAGGGCGATAAATGACGAGATTATTACGTCCATATTGTATACAGGTATGAGTGTGTTGTGTTCATTTATTTGGTTACCTTGTATTTATTTTATTTTTATATTTTGTGATTATATATATTTATTTTATTTTTTTTAAAGGAATTTGACCCTACTATTGTTTATTCTGTAAATAACTTCTATGACGAATATTCTTGGGAATTAATTTTCTGAGATATCGTCAACGTGTGGTATGTAGTGGTTTTTATTGGTAGAAGGAAATGAAGAATAATTTTAAATTAGTCTAATAAAATGAGATCATATGGATCTACGACGTAAAGAAACAACACTCGTTTATATATATGATATACTCGTAAATATATATATGCTCCTTCCTCCGATCCGCAGACAATATTTCCTAGGATTATACCTTTACCAAATCATTAGATCCCAACACCCTTCATACATTCACAGTCTCCTACAATTTAAATCCTCATTCTTCACTCACTTGAACAAGATCGCGCCATTCCGACCTTTACTTTCCTACCCATAGAACTTTGATCGTTCCTTCCTTGTCCGTTCCACTACTTTCTTTTTTTTTTAATTTGTTTTATTAAGAGATAATACAATCTGCCACCTTCTGGGGCAATGAGTATTAGAGATAAAATAAATCGTTCATACCATATGTACATTGTAAATAACATTAAAGAAAAAAAAATTAATAAAGACTAAACAAATAAAAGAAAAAAATATATACACAAAATTAAATAAGTACTATAAAGAAAATAATAATAACAATCTTGTTCACATTCATACCTATTTACAATATTTACAAGCTGCCCCTGGGATCACTGAATCAAACCTCGAGATCCACTAGTGGATGTCGAGGCACAATGCCAGAAGATCCCAGCGCCTCTCATTCAGCTGCTTCACTGGTCTTGAGAGCCAGTGGAGGCTGAGCGAGGGCGCTAGAGCCACATACACTCAGGGCATGAGTGGAGAAGCTGGCCATTGCCAGCACTCCAATAACATAATTACAAAAGATCTCTGGGCCACTGCCGCTTCAACCTACGAGGAGGGTTATAGGGATGTTTGGTACTGGATAGGGAGTGTGCCAAGGGATTAGGAAGGTGAGTAAGCTTCTGATGGAAGATTATGAATTTGGAGAGGATTAGATCAAAGACAAATGGGATATTCAGGTCATGGTGTAAGGTTTTGTTGGTGACATAATATGGGGCATCTACTATTGTTCTAAGGACTTTAGACTGAAAGGATTGGATACGTTTGATATTCGAAACTTTTGCTGTTCCCCACAGTTCAAGTCCGTAGGTCCAAATTGGTTTAAGAATAGTCTTGTAAATTAAGAGTTTGTTGTCCGTTGAGAGATGAGATTTTCTGTTTAGTAGTCTATATAGCTGGCCATATCGTCGATTGAGTTCTTGTCGTTTGAGTCTAGTATGGGGTTCCATGTCAGTCTTTTGTCTAAGAGGAAACCAATGTATTTGACTGTGTCAGAAAAGGTGAGAGGAATAGAGTTAAAATGGACAAAAGGGCAGGATCTGCGTCGAAGGGTAAAGGTGACTTGCTTGCTTTTTGATTCATTGACTTTGATGCGCCAATGATTGCACCACTTTTCAATCAGATCGAGATGTGATTGGAGGTTTGAGGATGCCGTAACAGGATCTGGATGGGATGAGAGGATAGCTGTATCATCGGCAAATGTTGCCAGGAAGTTTTCGGGTAAGGTGGGAATGTCTGAGGTGAATAAGATATAGAGTATAGGACCGAGGACACTACCTTGTGGAACACCGGCTTCTATTGGATAACAACTTGAGAATTCAGAACCACAACGGACTCGGAACGAGCGGTTAGAGAGGTAGGATCGAAGGATTAGATATAGGGCTTGGGGTAATAGGGTTTTTAGTTTGAAAAGCAAGCCATCGTGCCACACCCGGTCGAATGCTTGTGCTATGTCCAGAAAGGCACCTGTGCAATATTGCTTGCTTTCAAGGGCATAGGATATGTGGTCAACAACTCGAAGACCTTGGTGAACAGTGGAGTGGTCTGAGCGGAAACCAAACTGGTGAGATGGGATTTTGTCGAGTTGGATTAACGGAAGGATGCGTTTCAGAAGGATTTTCTCAAATAATTTGGAAAGTATAGGGAGCAAGCTGATTGGTCTATAGGATGAGGTATGATTAACAGGTTTGCCCGGTTTAAGGAAAAGTATAATGGTTGAGTGTTTCCACATCAGAGGAAAATGGGTTGTTCGGAGGATGCAGTTATATATGTAGGTCAGGAATACTATAGCCTTTTTTGGAAGTTGTTTAATGATTTGGGAAGTGAGGAGATCAAATCCCGGAGATTTTCGAGGTTTAAGTTTATCGATTAGGAATTTGACCTCAGAGGGGTTGACAGCTTTAGGAGGTAAAGAGAGAGGAATCGGCGAGGAGAGGGAGTCTTCAACTGCAGCTGTGTGGGTAGGATTAAGTTCAGGATGAGGAGTGAATGTGTTTGCAAGATGTTTAGCAAATTCCTCTGCTCTAGTCTCATCTGACGAGGCCCAGGAACCATCATGACGTTTGAGAGGATGAGAGATATGATGGTATTTAAGGATTTTTTTAGTTGCTTTCCAGAGGGAATGGTCACAAGTGGATAATGAGGAAAGATAGGAATTATAGGATTGGGATCTGTAGGTTGTCAATCTATTTTTAACTAATTTACAATAATAATTGTATGATTTCCTGTCATCAGGATGCCTGGTCCTCACCCAGATAGTCCTAGAACGGCGCTTGAATTGGATAAGGTCCAGGAGTTCTTGAGGTAAAGGATTTTTACATCGGGATTTTGTGGAAGAGAGAGGGGAAGATGAAGTCCAAGCTGCTTGTTGGATTAGGGTAGTAAAGGTATTAACAGCTTCATCCAGTTCTTCAGGGGATTTGAGGGATACTCTGAGATCAATATTGTCGGTTAAGATTTGACGGAATAGGTCCCAATGAACTGGCCCTCTGATGAATGAGGGTGGAGACGGTTAAGGAATGGGCGATTATGAAAGGGTAAGGAGTATTGGACTGTGATCTGAAGATAGGTCATCGAGGCGAGATATGGAATAATTTAGTGGGCCTAGACCTTTATGAATGAAAAAGTCTAGGAGGTCAGGATTGCGGTTGGGATCTGTTGGCCAGTAGGTAGGAGAATCCGGAGGAAGGATATTGCTGCGAGTAGAATTAAGTGCAGACAACAGGATTCGTCCGCGAGAGTTTGTGGTTCTGGCTCCCCATTGTTGGTGTTTTGCATTAAAATCTGCTCCTACAAGAAAGTGGTGTCCCAAGGAATTTAGGAATGAATTGAATTGGGATTCGGAAAATGGAATTTTTGGAGGGGAATATGCTGCAACAATTGTTAAGTTAAAGAGCTTGGTTCGGACTGTTACAGCTGTAGGTTGTAGGTAATTATGGACCGGTAAGGGGTGTGAATGATGGGAGAGGGAGTGATGGATGATGACAGCAGTGCCAGCATGTGCGGTTCCGTCCGGGTGGTCCGTTCGGTAAATGTTGTAATTGGGGATGTTAAACAGCCGTGAGTTGGTGAGTCGGGTTTCTGTTACTAAGGCTATGTCTATATGTTTTTCTTGTAAAAAGACTGTTAGTTCGTTAGTGTGATTTCGAATACCGTTCGCATTCCAAAGGAGTAAGGATATAGGTTCGGAAGAGGTCATTTAAGGATTTCTTGCAGAAGTGATGAGGTGGGATACGAGGTTAGTTAGAAGAGATAGTAGGGGAGTCACGACTGATTTCAGTTCAGTGATAAAGGATGTTAAGAGACTGGTGATGTCTGTTGCGTTAGATGGAGGAGGAATAAGTGGAATTTGATGTTGATGGGATTTTTGGGGCTCGGGTTGGGTTAGAGGAAGAGAATATTGAGGTTGGGGCTGGGGGTGTTGAGGTTTTGGTTGTTCTGCGGCAGGGCCTCACAATTCTTATTTTTCTCACCACCTCCTAGAAGTTGGGCAAAGGACACATTAGAGTTGATGAGGTTTGAAGTTATTCTTCGTGGAGTAGAGGAATATTCTGTGGACTGCGGTTTCAGAAATTTCAGTTTTAGATTTTTGTAAACCTGGCATCCTTTATAATTAGCTGGGTGTTCTTTCAGGCATAGCGCACACACCGCTGGAGTTTGTCTTGATTTGATGCATTCATCAGATTTGTGGGGGTCTCCACATTTCACGCAACGTGGCAAGTGATGACAATAGTGCTTGGTATGGCCATATGCCTGGCAGTTGTGGCATTGGACCATTTCTTTCTTCACGTACGGCTTTTCAACTGTTACTTTGGTGTAATACAGTCTTTGGATATCGTAGACCTTTTCAACTCCAGGTGAGGGTTCTAAATCAACGAAGAAGAGGGGTAGAGCTATCTTCCTGGTTCCATCGGTGCCGGATCTATTTTCCTTCATAACGTTTGTTATTTGACGAACCTTGAAACCCAGTGCCGTCAATTCTTCTTCAATGTCTTCAGCAGGCGTTGAGGGATGAAGATTCCTAATGACTACCCGCAAGGAGCGCTCCTGCCGAAGCTGGTAGGTGTGAAACTCTGCTTTCGTGTCCGTCAGATATTTAACGATTTTCCGGTATGAGTCTGCTGTTTCCGGAGAAATCTTAGTATCAGTACTTCTGCTAAGGCACGAGTAAGTGCCGGGATCAATAATTTTATTTATTTGGGAGCAGAGCAATTGAAATTTTTTTATATTTTTGACGAATATCGGGGGAGGCCGAGGCTCTCTAGGCGTTGGTATTGACTCCATAGCATCTTTATCAGATTGGAGAATCTGGTATGGGTTGGGCGTGAAGAAAGGAGATTCTTCGGATAACCCCTGGGATGAAGTGCCTGGTTGTGGTTCATCTGATACATTTGTGGGAGTAACTGGTGGACTATTTTTTTTATTATTACGCCGTGAACGGGTCTTAGCTGGTGGAGAATGCTGAGGTGTTGAAAGTGCTGAATTTAGATTATTAGAGGCCCTGGTAGACCCAGCGGATCGAGATCTTTTGGTAACTTTGCTGGACATTACTTGATGGAAATATCTCATTTTCGCATAAATAGGTGGTTTAGAGAAGAAAGAAAAAGAAGAGGGAAAAGAAAACAAAAAACAAAAAAAAATAAAATAATAAAATTACGTCTGCGTGTTATAATTTAATAATGTTCAACACACGAACATGCCCCTACCAGAGCTGGCGGAACACTGAGCTCGTGGCCCACGTAAAGTCGTGGGAGTGGGGGGCTTCCCTATGGCCGCTATGAGTGTGATAAGGCCTCGTATACACACGGCTACGCTGTTCACTATTAGACACTCTAAATAAAAACAGTACTCACTGTGGGATTACTACCAATGTAGACCACTGTTGTCCAGCTACTTCATGGTTGATTTCAAATCGAAAAAAACATGCAGTGACTACACAAAGATTGAAGTTCCAAGAGAACGATGTAAAACGTGACTGTTTATATCTAGCGCATGCGCAGAACTCGCCACTACTTTCTGGAATTCTCTACCTACTCATATCCGCCATGCGGCTTCTCTTTCCTCGTTCAAATCCCAACTTTTCCAATACCTTTTATTATACCAAAAAGACGCTTAAAAACTGTGATAACTTTGAAAGAAAAGTAATATTGTTTCATTGTCTTTTTTTTAAACGCTGCTATTTTTTAATTTCGTTCGACACAATATTTTTTCAAGAATTGTTTTATTTTATTTTATTTTATCATTGTATATTTTTTTAGTATATATGTGTGGATATTCTTGTGTGATATAAACACTTAAATTAACCCATCAGTGTAATTAGTAATTAATTATGTTCCCTGTATGTTGGCCAGACATGTTGTATATTTAACTGTACAATTCTGTTATTTTTAGGGGAGTCTGTCCCAGAATAAAAATTATTTTCTATTTCTATTTCTATATATATATATATATATATATATATATATATATATATATATATATATATATATAGAGAGAGAGAGAGAGAGAGATTGATTGATTGATTGATTTTTATTGTCTTAGGGCCAGAGGCCCTTTCTTACAGACAAATTATAAACTTTTTACGCACAAATGTGCCATTTAAAATATAATTGAATTACTTATCTACTAAGTTTACAATGTTTATGTTTATAATTAACAGACAAAATTTTTACATATTATCTTTTCCAAATTTTAGAAAAATATATAGGCAATATGCTGAAGGAAGATAAAAAAAAAAAAAAAAAAAAAAAGGAATGATGCTAATAATAAAGGATAATGAATAGGAATAATAAAGAAGAAGGAATATCAGGAAAGGGATAGGAAATGACAACTGGTTTACAGAGAGCATAAGGCTTCAAGGCGCACTCGTCGAGTCTCCGTCTAGAAATAGTCGAATGCATGCCCTGCGGAAGGAGGATGCAAACCTGATCTCCACCGGAAGCATGTTGAGTTCTCTCGCGGCCGCAGCGTGGAAAGCATTTCTAAAGGTCTCGGTTCTGCAGGCAGGTAATTGGAATAGACCCTGCATTCTCTCGCTCCGCACCTCCACGAATTCACTTCTTAGTGCCTCCGGAATCCCTGTATCTAGTATTTTACGTGCTAGGCACATTAGGTTGATTCGGCGATATTCTTTGACACGCAGCCAGCCTAATTCTTTCATTAATGGAGTTATATGCTCGTCCCATTTGGCGTTAAAGATAAATCGCATTGCGGTGTTTAGGGCTCTCTGAATCCTGCTGTCCTCCGCGTCAGTAATGTCCAAGTAAACCGAATCGCAATACCATACTAGAGGGCATATAAGATCTGATACTATCCTTCTTTTTACCTCGACTGGCAACAAACGTTTCCATCGTGAGAGGGAATGCATCACACCATGGACTCTGCTCACGACTTGACTTGCGTGGTCTCGCCAAGACAAGGTACTGTTGATAATTACACCTAAGACCCTCATCTTGACACAACGCGGAATAATTTGGTCAAGTATCGTCAGTGGAGGCAGCAATGCACCCTTTTCAGCTTTCACCACCAGTTTAGGGCTCCCAGATCAGCATCCAGCTTGATTTCTTGCTGTTGAGGTAAAGCCTGTTTTTAGTTGCCCAGAGCCGAACTTTTTCTAAATCATTGTTAACTCGCTGCAAGGTCGAGACTACGTCTTCAGGAAACGCAGAAGCCCAAATAAATACGTCATCTTAAACATATGTACTCTGCAGTTTTTGAGTGTATTTGCTAAGTCGTTGATGTAACACAGGAACAATAATGGTCCCAAAACTGAACCCTGTGGTACACCTGCACTGCACTCCAACCATCCCGACGCGTCACTTAGAGTCCTTACTTGTTGTGGCCGCTTGCTAAGATACGACTTGAGCCATTGCAAGACCGGCTCCCCAACACCAAAGCTTCCGAATATGCGTAACAGCGTAACATGGTCGACCGAATCAAATGCCCTTGTAAAGTCTAACGAGACAAATATTGTTACCATTCGATCGTCCGTAGCTTTCCTTATATCCTTCAGAATAGTGTGGAGCGCCGTACATGCGCTACGACCCTGTCTAAAGCCCGATTGATGTGGAGACAGAAGGTGGTTGTCTTCTAAGTATTTCCTTAGGTCCCTCTCAACCAATCTCTCAAGAACCTTCGACAAAACCGGCAATACAGCGATCGGTCGATAATCCGATAGTTCACTAGGCTTTGTTTTCTTGGGAATTGGTCTAATAATTGCACGTTTCCACGCATCTGGGAACCTATATTGCTGAAGAGATGCATTTAGTATGTTGACAAGCACATTGTTATTCTCCATTAATCCGATCATTACCTTCGAGATACCATCATCTCCCGCCACACCGGACCTGACCGTACTGATACTCCAAGCTACATCTTCTTCGCAGATCTCTTCAAAAATGAGGTCGTCTACTTCTTCGTTAGTAGGTAGCATGTTGTTTGTATCTTGTGTCTTGACTAATGGATGGGAAGAGAAGAACTGATTGAGTTCATCAAGATCACTATGGACATCTGCTTCACTTCTCTTTGTCTTGACGATTCTGTGGTCCCTCAACTGTTTCCACATTACGCCAGGGGCACAATCACTAAGATCTCTAGCTAAAATCCTTCTCTTGGCGTCTCTAACAGCAGTTTTAACCTTATTTTTGTAGCGCCTGTATTGCAATGAATCTTCAACAGAACCGCCTCGTGTCATCATCCAGAAGAAGAAGTCTCTCCTTGCCATCAGTAACTTGATATTCTCGGACATCCAGGGAGAGGGCCTTGTTTTTCGCCTCTTGTAGGTCCTAAGTGGAGCGTGCTTATCAAACACCTCTTTTAACTTCCTGCTGTATATTTTAACTTTGTCGTTAACATGATAGGAGTTATATAACTCAGACCAATCGATCATCATCACTTCCAATTTAAAGGCCTCTTTATCTATGTTCTTTAGATTTCGACTATAGGAAGGAGAAACTTTACATAATTCAGGTCCCCTTTTATAAAGTACAAAAATAAGTTCATGGGTAGAAATTCCTGGAACCTGAACCTGCCCGTGATGCTTCACTTTTGAAGGATTCGACACCACAATGTGGTCAATCCAAGTATCAGAGTCAATGGTTGCCGTATGGGTATGATTCGTGGCCTGGAAAGGAAGAATGCTTAGATTAAGCTCCCTAAACAGAGAGATCATTTGGCAGGAATTAAATGAGTCACCCGATGGGTCGGCATTGAAATCTCCGAGCAGTATAACGTTAAGAAACTAGTGTTTGTAACCTGTAATATTTCTTCAATATCAGTAAGATATCCACCCTTAGGCGGGCGGTAGACAACTCCTATGCAAATACTCCCGCCTGGTGCACGAATTTCAAGGAATAAATATTCAGGATGATTTTGTTGGTATGTGGAGGCCTCCAACTCGACTACCGGGTAATCTACCCTAACGTATACTGCAACACCACCTCTTGGTTTTCCTATTCTATCATTCCTGAATAATTTGAAGCCTTCGATGCCGACGCTGTATGAGGAAAGTGTCGGGACAAGCCAGGACTCACTTACGGCTAAAACGTCAAACTTCGCCTGCTGAAGAATCAGTCTCACTTCGTCTATGTGTGCAGGCAGGGATTCCGCATTAATATGTGCCACCTTCAGCACCCCACCATCATTTCCCACAATCCTCGATAGGTCGGAGAATGGACCAACCACAGGCGTCATAACCTGCGCCAAATCAAGCTCCTCCTCCCACAGGCCCATGCCGATGTCAAGAAAAGAAACCATAGATAACAGTGTGACGGAGACCAGTGCGAGTGCAAACCTCTAAAGAAACAAATGACCAGGAAGTTATAATAAAGTTTAGGAAGTGGAAGTCTAGGACATATTTAAAGTAAATGAAAATAGGAAATAAGATAATGTGAAGGTATAGATGTAAGGAAAACAATAGAAAATGATTATCAATTAGGAAAATCATAAATAGAAACATGAGAGAGAATTATTAAGGTTGATGAGGGGCTGAATAAATCTTCCATTAATACTGATCATTTATTTCTTTACGTTTCGGGATATTCTCCCATCTTCAGAAGTCTCGTTATAAATTCTGTAATCCAACATTTTTCTAGTACCACCTTCAACCAGGTAAAAATAAATAAAAATGAAGTCAAATTCTAAACACTTCAGATCTGAGCAAGAGTATTGCTCAGATCTTTGTCCTCAACTGGTAAACTGGTAAACCCCAGTTGAGGACAAAGATCTGAGCAATACTCTTGCTCAGATCTGAAGTGTTTAGAATTTGACTTCATTTTTATTTATTTTTACCTGGTTGAAGGTGGTACTAGAAAAATGTTGGATTACAGAATTTATAACGAGACTTCTGAAGATGGGAGAATATCCCGAAACGTAAAGAAATAAATGATCAGTATTAATGGAAGATTTATTCAGCCCCTCATCAACCTTAATAATTAAATGAGATCTTCCGTGTTTAGAACATATTGATATAATGAGAGAGAAAGAAAAGTGGGGTGTGTGACCCAGGTCATGCCTTCAAAACCAGTATATAAACTTATATGCTATATTAAAATGTAAAATAAAATATACTTTAATTATATAAAGCTAAATAGCTATATTACAATTGTGTGAGCTATAAATAATAAAATGAATAAAAATTAAAATAAAAATATTTGATGGGTTTGTTTACCAACAAATAACAAAGAATATTATAGAGTTGTGCTAATTATATGAAGATGAAATAAGTATGACGAAACATAATAGGTAGGAACAGAAAATATGGCAAATGAATGTACCATAGAGAATATACGAATTAATATCAGGGTGCAGTTATCAGAATAGCTTTATGAACTGTCCTTTGTAGTTCTCAACAACTCAGGCCAATGGCTTTTTAAATTACATTATGAAATCACCTGTTAATTGCAAAAATAAATTAAAGGACAGATTAATTATGAAAATAGTCACAAGTATCATCTCTATTATTTTTCATTTTCCAGTTATTTATCTTTCTTTAAGACATACAAATATACAGAAATCAATAAAAACTAAATCAATATTTCATAGTTGAAGTGGTATAACGTATAACGTAACGTAAAACCAATTCACTATATAAGAATATTTAGCAGTTAGATACTTATATTATAATACAATTTTTGTGAATAGTCCGTTACACTATTCAATCACCCAGGCCAATGATTATGCAGTGTTTTAGGGCTAAGTTAATTGAGAATAAAATAGACACATAATCCCCATACTTTCCTCACATTCCCTAAATTTATCTTATAACATTGGAAAGATCTAAAACTCTTTAAATAGTGCAGTTTATCACATACCATATGATTATATTAAAAAAAAAAAAAAAAATAATGAAAATGATAAAATAAAAATTGATATAATTCGATTTGAAAGAAAAAATATTTGATTTAAAAATTATATCTATACGAATTTTAGCTCTACGTCCATTATAGGGTTGAGCAGAATAGAAAGAGAAAGGGAAATTAAACAATAATAATAATTGTAATCATAAATAAAATTAAGTAAATATTCTTTTATGATGGTATGTTGATTTGTAGGACAATACATGTTGTCAGACTCTCTCGAAAAACCTGAGAGTTTAAACCATGAAATTAAATGAATTAGTAAGATTATAAACAGATAACTAAATGTAATAACTTAAAGTAACATAATAATAATAAAAAATTTTTTGAATTATAATTCCTTCAAAATCATTGTAATCATTGACTTGGTAAAGAATAACATAGATCTTGAAAAGTCTATTCGATCTAATATTTTCAGATGCACATACATAGAAATAAAACGAAACAATATTGAGATTCTAATAATTATATAAAAGTAATTAAAAAGAAGGATACATGAGTAAGTAATAAAAAAATTTAAAAAAATGATAATAAAATAAATAAAAATATTTACAGCTTTCGTGAATGAGTTACGTAAATATTTATGCTATTAAGAAAGTAGTGATTGCCAATCTATTGAAACAATAATATAAACAGATTTATCAGTGACTTAGTAAACAAGATTTTAATAACAGACCTTTATGTGTTCATATCTCTGAAACCTAAAGTTAGTTGTGTTGACTCCTTCATATGAGCTGTTCGTTTTTGTTTTGTTTTTTCTCCTGTTATATGGTGCATGATGAATAGATCGGTGCTTGATGCTATGGTTTATATTGCGAATTTAGGGCTTACGGCACTTCATTTTCTTAACTGCATTACTGGTGATCCTATGAGGTAAGTCTTCATTTTATTTGTTTTAATCGAGACTTTGTTTATTTCAGTATTTGAGTCAGTTCAGGCAGTAAATGTGTTACTATTGCATCATTTATGTGTTTTATAAATAGTTAACTTGCATAGCGGGTAGTAATACGATAATGGCAAACAGGGCCTAGTGTGGTTATAATTTGAGAAGGTTTGCGAGGTCTCGTGCCGTACGTATTTTTCGTTTTTCTCCGTTCTGGTTTACTAAAATGTTGCCATTATTTGTCCAGACCTCCTTGTAACCAAAAGCCTCCTTTGCCCGTTTGTACAATAAACGTCGCGTGGGCGTTAAGTCTTCGTGGATTGATATGCCAGTGCCTTTTAGTTTAGATTTAGCAAAATAAACTAGGTTTCTTTGGTATCTGTTTTTGAATTCAAGTATTACAGAATTTGCATTACTCTTTTTACGACCAATAGTTTGCAACTCGAAGTGTGCGATTGTTATGTCGAGTCCCATTTTTTCAGATGTAAGCTGGACTATATTTTCTTTTTTCGAAATATCTGTTTCACTATTTCTATGAATTACCAAACAACCTGCCCTTCTATTTGATTTTGTTGGTCTATTTCATCTTTTAATTTTTGTATTTCGTCATTTAAAGAAATAGTTTTCTTTTCTACCTCAATTTTGATGAGGTTAGAAACTTCTCCACGAATGACTGTCATCACTTTTGTAGTTAGAGAAGTAATAAATTCCGGCGATAATTAACTTTTGACCAATTTCTTCTCTTATAATAACCTGTATCGCCTCATCTTGGTCACGTGATATTGCAACCATATCTTTGTTAGTTCACCTGAGACCTGTTCATTTTCATTAGCACGACGAGTTTTAGGCGGCATTTTAATGAAATAAATTTTATTTGAATTTTAACTAAATAATAATAATAATCCTTGATGTTATAATTTAAGTTATATAACAGATACTAGGCACTATTAAAAACTATAACTTGAAGGCTGACACTGGGTAGGGATTAGGAGATAGTTACACTACCATGGCACACACACAACTCTGAGAGAGAGAGAGAGAAGAGAGAGAGAGAGAGAGAGAGAGAGAGGAGAGAGAGAGAGAGAAATAGAGAGAGAGATACACATATTCGTTACTAAGGTCAGTGATATAATATCAAATATGGAGGATTTGTTCAATAGAAACTAATAATGTTTGGACGGACTGTTTTACCAGACTGTATTTGGCAAACAGATGGATATTAAAACCCCATAACCCGCAATATACTTTCCCCTTAATAAATAATACTGAGGTTTCTACATAATTTGTGTTTGGTAGTTTGTTTTAGTTTAATATATTATCTATCCTTTATGACGTGAACGGTGGTTATTAAAGTTTAATATTATTAATAATATATTTCATTAGTCGGTACGTACACTCCAAGTTTGACTTCCTCAAGGTGGGGTTCTATTGCCAATGCTATACAATGTTAATATTAACGACAGACCTAACTATATAAAGCATTATAGGCAAGAAATTTTACACTTTAAGTTACAGACCGGGCACAGTTACTAACAAACTGAAAACAGAAATAATTAATGTATAAATATGATGAACAAAGATAAAACTAAAACAATATTATTTACACAGAGAATAGCACATTCTATTCCTCAACTTTCTGTTAAAAATAAGCATACGAGGAATCCCAACGCCGCTTTCTCTCAGCTACGTCACTTGAGTGAGCTGGTGGAAATTAAATGAAGTCATAGCAACAACACACTTCACATTAGAGTATCAGAACTCAAGCATAAATATTTACAAAATTCTGGGCCCACTGCCGTTTCTTCTTGGAGGGTCTTATGGGTGAGTGGAGCTGGATATGAATTTCGCTTGAGAATTAGGTAATTCAATAAGGTTCTGATGGACTTTGGAATATTTGGTTGGATTCAGGTGTAAAATAAATGGTATAGTTGATGACATAATAAGGAGTACTAACTATTGTTTTTAGGACTTTAAAGCAAGAAATAGTTTAAACGGAAATGAAATATCACTGCTGCTAATTTTAAAACGCTATGTCTCTGCTAGTTCTCAATCAATTTCAATGATTTTTTTTCATTTTGTATAAATATAAAGATAATTTTTTTCGTTTTTTCTTGTTCATTTTTAGTGTATCTAAAACGCAATGCATATTCTTCTGTATCTTCAAAAATAACTGAGTCATGATCGTATTTATGGCTAAAATTTCAATATTTTTCTTTTCTTTCTTCTCTTTTTTTATTTTTTATAATTATTCGCGGATTTTAGATTGAAAAACACTAATAAATTTTTTCACTACCTTCAAAAAACTGAGTTATTGAATTAAATTGCTTATAATCGGCTGCCATTTTAAAAATCACCAGCTGCTATCAACGTCTAGATGTCTGGACGTTGCATGCCCTAGTATTTTTGTGGCGAATTAAAAAAAAAATGTCCAGTAGTTTCGAAGAAATGCCGTGGACGCAGAACAAACGAATTTCGTTTATTAGTTATTCGGGTTCTACGTATTTTGAAACGTAAGGCCACAAATTTTGAGGGTTGTAATTATAAAACGAATTATAAATATCTTTACATGCTTTACAAATGTTAATTAGTCTCTTATATCTTTTTTTGATAATTTCGTGATTTAAATTTAAGGGAGTGTGTGTTATATTTCTCTGTGGTGAAGTGGCTAGCACAACAGCTTCGGTTCAAACCCATTAGATGGCCCTACGGTAGAGACGTTAAATGGTGCTCCTGAGCCTGTGCGATGTGAGGTACTCTACAGAGATCTCTATCCTAACTAAACATGTGATATCCGAAATTTAGGATTTCCACAGTAACACCGGCCGATTAAACACAGTTGCATAAAGGAAAAATTTCAGGGATAAGAATTTTATAGATTAAAAGGGACATTTATAGCAAATGTTTTACAGACTGTAGGAAAAACATTTCAAGGAAGACATAGGAGCTGTCGGAATGCCGAGGAATGTCCCTTTAAATTAGTATTCTATAAGGATATGAGGAATTAAAAGACCATCATGCGTATAAGTATCTTTATGACATCTGGGTGGCCTTGTCTCATTGAATTATGTCGATGTAACTATTTCATTATAAACTATTCACACATCATGTATATATATATTCCCCCTCTTCCTACCTTATTTCTGAACGCCCATCCCATCACATTCAGTTCCTCGGTAAAAAATTTAGGCATCCATATTGACCAAACCTTATCCTGGAAACGACATGTGGCCCAAATCTCCCGAAGGTCAATCAGTACTCTTAAACTATTCTATCGTTCCCGCCATGTTCTCCCTTATTCCACTCGCAAGCTCCTTGTATCCTCTCTAATTTTCCCTCAGTTTGATTATGGATGTATGGTATATGATGGCCTCTCGATGATGCTAGAGAAACGATTAAAGTTAATTATGAACTGTTTTTTAAGATTTGTCTTTGGCACATCGAGGCGGTCTCACGTATCTTTATACCGTCTTTTTACACCATCTTTATACCGAATCAAAATGGCTCTTTCCTCTTACCCGTAGGAAATATTTCCTTGGATCTTTCCTATACCAAACCATTAATTCACAACACCCTCCATATATCTACAATCTCCTACAGTTCAAACCCTCAATTCACCCACTAGTGACTAGTTCCCGTTTTTCCAACCTTTATATCACTTCCCACAGAACAAAAAAATACGAATGCTCCTTTCTGGCCCGTTCTACTAGTTTCTGGAATTCCCTTCCATCAAACATCCGTCATGCTCCTTCCCTTTCTACATTTAAATTCCTTCTTTTCCAGCACCTTCTAACATCCCAAAATGACGCTGCCTGACATATATTTCAAATATGAAATATATTTTTATATAATTTTGTTCCTTTGGTTCAATCTTTACAGTATTTGTTTAGTTTTTTACATCGTTATTTTTGTTACTAGAAGATTTCATTTCTTATATTTGTATTTTTTATTTTTATCTATGTTTTAATTGTATTATCTTTCATTAATTATTGGTCTAATATAGATCCTTTATTATTTCAGAGTTAATGTTATTTTAAGAATACTAAGTATTAGCACAATGTTACTAATTATTTTTGTTTTATTTAATTTTTTTTTGTTTCTTTTTTAATTTAGATTCTGTTATCAACTGATATATTTCTCATTTTTTTCTAACATAAATTAGCTTCTGATGATTGTTTTTATTTTATTTATTTTGTGTTGTATAGTAGTTAATCATGTTCATCTTGTATGTTGGCCAGACATATTGTATACTTAAAATGTACAAACCTGTTATTCTAAAGGGACCCAGTCCCAGAATAAAAATTATTTTCTATCTATTCTATATATATATATATATTAATCTTGTGTTATTTTTATATCAGTAACTATTTTTGTAGCTAGACATAATCGGGCGACAAGAACATAATCGACAATTTGGCCAGTTATACAGACTACTGAACGGAAATTCTAAACTCTCTATCGAAAACAATGTTACTAATTATTTTTGTTTTATTTAATTTATTTTTGTTTCTTTTTTAATTTAGATTCTGTTATCAACTGATATATTTCTCATTTTTTTCTAACATAAATTAGCTTCTGATGATTGTTTTTATTTTATTTATTTTGTGTTGTATAGTAGTTAATCATGTTCATCTTGTCTGTTGGCCAGACATATTGTATACTTAAAATGTACAAACCTGTTATTCTAAAGGGACCCAGTCCCAGAATAAAAATTATTTTCTATCTATTCTATATATATATATATATATATATATATATAATATATATATATATATATATATATATATATATATATATATTAATCTTGTGTTATTTTTATATCAGTAACAATTTTTGTAGCTAGACATAATCGGGCGACAAGAACATAATCGACGATTTGGCCAGTTATACAGACTACTGAACGGAAATTCTAAACTCTCTATCGAAAACAAACTGCTAATATACAAGACAGGACTAAAACCTATCGGGACCTACGGACTTGAACTGTGGGAGAAAGTCAAATTTTCTAACATCAAACGCATTCAATCCTTCCAATCCAAAGTCCTCCGAACAGTATTAAATGCTCCTTATTATGTCACCAACCATAACTTACACCACAACCTAAATATTCCATTTATTTTTGACCTTATACCATCAAAATTCTCTAAATTGGATCAGAACCTTATCCATCACCCCAATCCGCTAGCTCAATCCCTCCACACATCCTTACCATCGACCGAGAAGGTTGAAACTACAGTGGTCCTCGAGACCTGTAAACATGTATATTGGAGCTCTAACATTGGCTAGGTTCTCCACTCACGTGCTGTATGATTGTGAATTGTATATAGGTTTGTGTGACTTTTGTACATATTCTTATTGATTTTTTTTTTGTATATATTTATATTGTAGATTTATATATTGTGTGAATGTAGTATGAATTTTGTACTTGATCATTATTAAAAATGTCCTAATTAGGACAAATTGTAATATTACACAATAAGAATTGTTTCTGAAGTACAAAAAAAAAAAAAAAAGAAACGACATTTCGTGAGTTTGTGAGCCATCATCAGGGCTACAAGCATCAGAAAAAAAGGGATACGTATCAATATGATAATCGAGAAATAATGAATGCAGTGACAATAATAAAATATAAAAGAAAAAGAAAAATTTACATAAATATTATAGATACAAATAATAATGATATGATTAAGAACATGATGATGATAGATATGAAATCAAAACTTTTTAATATAGAGTTTAATATAGAGGTAAAAAAAAAATGTATATATATATATATATATATATAATATATATATATATATATACATATATATATGTATATGTATGTATATGTACGTATACATTATTTTTTCTGTTTCTCTCACTCGAATTGGAATGAGAAATCGATTTATTATATCCATCAGTTTGGTTTTATATGTTATCTTTGTCTTATGTATTTATTTTTTACTTTATCAATGTATTTTTTTTTTCTTCCATTATTACTCAAAGGCATTCAAGACTTTATTTACTTTATATGTATTATTCTGAACTGACTTGTCCCAGAATAAATAAATAAATTTATTATTATTATTATTAATGTTCATTCCGTTAAAAAATAATTCAATTTAATATGCTTAATAAATTAAATTTAACAATCTTGAGTAATTATTATCAAGATTTACTCTTGCCACTCTTTATTATTTAATTTATAAAACCACAGTGATATTTTCTTATCGATAAACTAAAGGTATAAGGATTCATATATTTTTTAATAAACCAATGTGAAACCATTTTTGAACCAAACTTTCGATTGATAGATATAGCTGAGAACTAAAAGAAACGAAATGCAGGATACTATACGAACAGATGTAAGGTCATCGCGTTCTATATTTGGAGCGGGCACTCAATGAGTAGCATATTGCCCTCCAACTCCTAACTCGACCTCTCTCGAATTCATTCGTATTATGAGCTCAAAGTTACTAATGAAATCCAAGCTTTTTTTCTTCTCCCATAACTCAGTTATTTTTGAAGATAGAGAAAAATATGTAGAGAGTTTTAGAATCAGTAAAGCGCGATAAAAAAAAAAAAAAAAAAAAAAAAAAAAAAAAAAATTAAAAGGAAATCAATTGAAACCTTGCCCATATATAAGCCCATAACTGAGTTATTTTTGAAGATAGGAAAAAAAATATTAGCGTTTTTAACAAAAAAACAAAAACAAATAATTATAAAAAGAGATCAAAAGAAAAAAAAATATCCATAAATTCGCCTATAACTGAGTTATTTTTGAAGATAGAGAAAAATATGTATAGAGTTTTAGAATCAGTAAAGCGCGATAAAAAAAAAAAAAAAAAAAAAAAAAAAAATTAAAAAGGAAAACAATTGAAACCTTTCCCATATATAATTCCATTACTGAGTTATTTTCGAAGATAGGAAAAAAAATATTAGCGTTTTTAACAAAAAAAAACAAAACAAATAATTATAAAAAAAGAGATCAAAAGAACAAAAAAATATCCATAAATTCGCCTATAACTGAGTTATTTTTGAAGATAGAGAACAATATGTATAGAGTTTTAGAATCAGTGAAATTCGACAATAATAAATAGAGATAATTTTTTTTTTTTTTTTAAATTGATCTGTATATTTAAGTCACAAATTATAATAGATGTAATTCCACCAAAAATTGTTTTTATTGAAGATAGAGAAAAAATTGAAAATACTTTTGAAACCAAGACTTAAGTACGTGTTTTTATCGAAAATTAATTTAATCAATTCTTTAACCTTTTTCATCTATAACTAAAAATTCTGAAATTGATTTTAATAACGGAGGTCAGTGAAAGTCGTGTGTTGAACACACCAGATTTTTTAACATAATATAAGTCATTAAAAATTGTATTGATGATCGGCTTTAATACCATGGAGGTTTCATGCTGATTAAAATAGTCTGACATGGTCTTAATGCCGATTTTTTTAAATTTTCTTTTTCAAAAGTACCTTTAGTTTTCTAGATTCCATAAAATTAACCATATTATTGTATTAGCATCGATAAAAAAAAAAATACTAAGTATACATAAGAACATTAAAATAGATGTATGACCGTTGGACGATTTTAGAGATTTTTAAAAAATATTAGCTTATACACAGTTATAAAATGTAACGTAGAGTGATGAAAATGATACGAAAATAACTGATTGTTGTAGATAATAATATAAAATATCATTTAATAATTGGCACACGTTTTTATCGAAACTCAATTTAATTAATTCTTTAAACGTATTTCATCTCTAGGGGTATTTAAAAATTCTTAAATTGATTTAATAACGGAGGTAAGAGAAAGTCGTGTTTTGCCAACATAATGAAGGTTATTTAAAGTTATAATGATGATGATCTAAAATTATTTTCTATTTTACTATTAAACTTTTTATTTTTAATTTATTTTATTTACTCTATTCGATGGGTGACATAAACATCCCTCTAGCTCCTGTGCTATGAGTTCTTCCCTTGTTAGATCTACAAGACTATGCTTGGTCTTATATTTTTGTCTGTCTACCCAGACAGCTATCCATCGAATTTTAGTAGCCTTCAGACGTCGGTTTTCCACTTGATCGGGAAAAGGATGATGAGGAAGCAATCAGATTCCAGTTGTGCAGTTACCGGGAGCATTTTCACAGTCTTCGGTTCTTCCAGAGTCAATCTTACTTTCTAAAACAAACCGATTCGACACCCATAATGGCCGTTGAATATTCTCGATTCCCAATTTCCCTATAGGATTTCGCAACCAACTCATATTTATCTGTCGAGTTTGAGAAACTCTCCTTTCTACTTATGCTGATCTCCAATCCCACATCACAGACCTTGAGGTTTGATGTCAGAATTGGAAAATTAAAATAAATCTATAAATATATATATATATATATATATATATATATATATATATATATATATATATATATATATATATAAAATGATAAAGGGAATTTGGTTTCCGCTAACTCCTTGTAAACAACTGGACGGATTTTGATACGGTTTCCATCATAATTTAGGGTATTGTTTCCTGAAGGCCTATAAGTAAAATCCATTGTAATTTAGCTTTTCTTTAAACAGGAAAAATAATTTTTCTGTGACAAGTCATAAAAAATTATTCCTGAAATGTAAGTAAAAACATAGACGTATAATAAACCGATGGAAAACGCAAGATCTTAGAAGTTAATATGCAATAAAATAAGTTGGCAAATTTTATAGAAAGAAGTTATATGCGCATAAATTATGCACAAGTGTTATTTGTAATGTGAATTAGGGAGGTTATAGTGATTTATGGTTATAGTTATTTTGACCTTATTTTACAAATTTTTGGATAAGTTTATATATTTTTTTTTAATGTAAACTTATAAAATTTTATTCAAGCAGGGAAGTGTGCACAGAATTATGTGATGATGCGCAATAGGTTTTTTTTTTAAATTTATTTATTTTTTTACTTTCACTTACTATATATAGTAAGGAAACTTATTGAAATCGTGAAAATTTTTAAATTCTACTTATTGATGGAAATACACGGAAATACTTCTGAGTCTAAATGACCAAGTCCCGAAAAAAGGTCTGTGTGTGTGTGTGGTAAGTCTAGCACAAAAACCATAAGTTGTACGAAACTGAAATTTCATATTTAAGACAACTATACGCCCGAGACGTTACTGCAACTTTTTCACTAAAATCGGCTGAAAGGAACTCCTACTTCACCCTATGCATTCAGCACCTTTTTACGATTTTCTCAAAAATGGCTTTAACGATTTTGATTAAACTCGCTATATTTATGTAAAATTTAATGGGCTTTAATATCATGTAACTTCAATTCTGATTGAAAAATTCTGGCAGGGCTTAAATGCCGATATTTTAAATTTTCTTTCTCTGAAGTACCTTTAATTTTGTACATTACAAAATATTAACCATATCATCTTAATGAAATTGATGGATGACGGTTAAATATCAATGCTGAGCGAATTTGATAAACAACTAAAGGAGAAAAGTGCAAACATATTTGTTTATCCAATTTTCTTGTTTTTGAACACGAGAATAGTAGTATGGATGTATAAGATACCGTTGGATAGCTAAAGATTTTAAAAAAAATATTATCTGATACACGGAATTGTAAAGGGTAATGGAGAGTGATGAAAAACCGATACAACTAACAGTTTCTGGTTCCTGAAAAGGGAAATTTATGTTGAACGTGCTGCCACCTGTGGGCCTGTCACAAGCAGAGCTTCTAGTTGTTGACAAAGTGGCATTGAGTTTGCGGTGATCACGCCAAACACTAACTGATTGTTGTAGATAAAAATATAATAGAATATTTAATAAAAACATGTTTCTATTTAAATTCAATTTAATTAATTCTTCAACAATTTATTCTTATCTCTACATGTAATTAAAAAAAGCGGAGGTAAGTGAAAGTCGTGTGTTGCGCGCACCAGATTTTTTTGTATTTATTTTAGTATAATTAATTTTAAAAATCTGAATATTACATTCTGGAAAGATTTCATACCTTTAAGGTTTTGATTATTGATCACTTCAATAACACTTCCTGGTGTGGAATACGACTGACCCCTTGAATAATATTAAATTAATCCCTATTGTACATATATGGTCCCTTACTTAGATTTAGGTTAAGTGATACAATATTTCATTAAAAAATGTTTAATGGGTTGCAACAAAATTAAATTACTCAAAAAAATCTGGTGCAACTCACGACTTTCACCTACCTCCGTTCTTAAAATCAATTTAAGATGTTTTAAATCAATTTAGAGTTAAAGAAAAGGTTAAAATATTACATTTAGTTTCTATATGTATTTTTTTATTTCTTTATTTCCAGATCGGCTGCGTGAGCCATACATGGTTTTTTAATATAAAAAAAAATTATTAAAACTTTTAACAATGGAGAAAGTGGGGGTATAGTCTCAAACACGAGACACCCCTAACGATAATAGATTTATAATCATTCCTGAGAATTGAATAATGAATTAAATTGATAACAGAACGAATGAATAAAATACAAATTAGAGAAAAAAATAAAATAATTATTTCAGAGTTAATGTTATTTTAAGAATACTAAGTATTAGTACAATGTTACTAATTATTTTTGTTTTATTTAATTTTGTTTTTGATTCTTTTTTAATTTAGATTCTGTTATCAACTGATATATTTCTCATTTTTTTCTAACATAAATTAGCTTCTGAAGATTGTTTTTATTTTTTTTATTTTGTGTTGTATAGTAGTTAATCATGTTCATCTTGTCTGTTGGCCAGACATATTGTATACTTAAAATGTACAAACCTGTTATTCTAAAGGGACCCAGTCCCAGAATAAAAATTATTTTCTATCTATTCTATATATATTAATCTTGTGTTATTTTTATATCAGTAACTATTTTTGTAGCTAGACATAATCGGGCGACAAGAACATAATCGACGATTTGGCAATGGCAATGACGGAAATTCTAAACTCTCTATCGGAAACAAACTGCTAATATACAAGAGAGGACTAAAACCTATCTGGACCTACGGACTTGAACTGTGGGAGAAAGTCAAATTTTCTAACATCAAACGCATTCAATCCTTCCAATCCAAAGTCCTCCGAACAATGGGTTGCAACAAAATTAAATTACTCAAAAATATACGGTCATGGCGGCAACTGAAGTTATATCCTAATATAGCTCTCTGTTTATCCTGTGAATTCTCTTAGTATTACCTAATGTTTTGTTCCCAACGCTTGTAAACAATGAGTGTTTGTGATTGAGAACACACTGGAACTACATTTGTTAGAAAATGGGTGAATCTTCGGGAATGGAAACGGACGAAGAGACGGCTTTCTCAGAAGTCAGCGAAACTGACTCCCAATATTTAAAACGTAGAACTCTCCAGAAACGTCAACGTAACATTGTTCCAGGGGATCTGGAGGATCACCAAATAAAAAAAAAATAAAAATAGTAAAAAACAAGCCACAGCACCTATCACCCGTAGTAAATCCATAGTCGAATTACCTGGTCCTTCACAAGAAACTACCTCAGCCACACAAATCACACCTACTATTCCTACGAGCAATAAATTTGCAGTCCTCTCAAATATTCAAACCGAAGCCACAAAACCAAGCCATTCAGAGCCTGAACCTCCGCCAATTTTTGTTACTCACATCACGAACTTTGTCGCCTTCGCCAATGAAATATCTCGATTAATCGGACAAACTAATTTCAAATGTTTTTCCCGATTAAAAGACGTAAAAATAAATACGACCACCAAGGAAAACTACAAAAAATTAGTCTCTCACTTGACTGAAAACAAATATGACTTTCACTGCTACCAACTTAAGGAGGATAAGTCGTATAGGGTAGTTCTGAGGGGACTTCACTCTACTACTTCCACTTCAGCCATCAAACAGGACATAGAAGAGCTCGGCCATAATGTTAGGCGGATTACAAATGTACTGCACCCGATAGAAAAATATCCTTTGCCTCTGTTTTTTGTCGACTTAGAACCAGCAGCCAACAATATCGACATCTTTCAAGTCACTAGGCTAGTATATTCATGCATACGTTTCGAAGAGCCGAAGCAAAGAACAGACATTGTACAATGCGCCAAGTGTCAGACCCTTGGCCACACAAAAGCTTATTGTCACCATCAGGACAGATGTATTAAATGTGCTGGACCACATGCGTCCAATACATGCCAGAAACCAAGAGACACTCCAGCAATATGTGCACTATGTGGTGAAGGGCACCCGGCCAATTATAAAGGTTGTGTAGTCTACAAAACCATGCAGCGTCGAAAACATGTAAATAGTACATTTAAATTGCACAATAGCAACGTTCCTCAATACCAAAACCCAGGCCCTTCGGCGAAGAATGATAGAGCTACCTCTGGAAACCAACTGCCCAGCAAAGATCCGCGTCCGACGACCTCCAACATAAAGATCAAAACGTTCTCCAATGCTGCCAGAAAACCAGAAGCTGCACTTAACAGTAATCAACAACTTCAGCCTCAACTATCCCATCATCTTCCTCAGCCTCAACCACTCTATCATCACCCACAGCCTCTACCATTCCATCATCAGCCTCAGAATTCCCTACCACAGTCCCAACCCCTTCAAAACACTCCTAGGAAAGAGTTTCCCACCAAAAATTTCCCACGGGATCAGTTACCACCACAGATCAATCCCAAAATCCAATATCCTTCCCAGCCTGCCTCCCAAGTAATTCCACCCCCAGCAGCTCCGTCAAACATTGAACCTCCTCAGCAAACCCGACGGACTGCCCAATTTCTTAATAGACAGCCTAATCCTATAATCAAAGAAGCTTCCAACTACTCCTATCCTTCACAAAATACATCCGAAATTACATCAATCCTTTCATCCTTCCTTTTAGATCTTCAAAATACAATAAGACCTCTTATTATCCTCCTTACCAGACTCCTATCTGAAGTTCCTTTCCATATCCCACAATGAACAACAACTCCCTAGCCATTCTTTTGTGGAATGCAAATGGCCTACTTAACCACCGTGACGAACTTGACCTATTTCTACATGACAATAACATAGATATTGCACTTTTGACTGAAACTCACTTCACTCAACGATCACATTTTTATGTACGTGACTACATTACTTACAGATCGGACCACCCAGACAACACTTCACATGCTGGTTCTTGTATACTTGTTCATAAATCCTTACCCCATTCCCTTATTCCTTCTACTCCAACTGACACCATACAATCCACCTCAGTAAACATTACAACCCGTCCTTACCATTTAACGTTCTCAGCTGTATACTGTCCTCCTGGCAATACCCTTTCATACAACCATCTTGGTTCCTTATTTCGTTCCCTCGGACCGCGCTTTATAGCTGGAGGTGACTACAACGCTAAACACCAACGATGGGGTTGTCGATCATCCAATCCCCGTGGTAATGTCCTTTCTCATGTCTCAAGATCCAACTCTTACTCAATTCTTTCACCCATGAATCCCACATACTGGCCAACATCCCGCAATAAACGTCCAGATATCCTCGATATATTTGTCACGTCTCAGATTTCCTCCTCCCAAGCAATCATCAAGACCTTGGACGACCTTTCATCAGATCATAGTCCAGTTCTGCTTTTATTACATTCAAATTTCGCTCCAATACCTTCCTCTCCTAAACTGATTACAGGAAGAATCAACTGGGACAGATTTCGACATGATTTGGACAATAAATTAGACTTGAAAATTCCTCTCAAGACAACAAATGACATTGACAAAGCAGTAGAAACACTTACAACATCAATACAGACCAGTTTAAAAGATAATACATCAAACAGAACTACAATCAATACAAAACAGACTAACTTTCCACCTCACCTTTGCATGTTATTAAGGGAAAAACGTAGAGCAAGAGTGAAGTGGCATAAGACTAGATACCCATCCGATAAAACTTATTATACTAAACTGACTAACAAACTAAAATCAGAAATAAAAAAATTCAAAATACAAAATTTACTCAATTTTACCGAAAATCTCAACACTACTGACAAAACATTATGGACTACCACTAAGAAGCTACTCAAATTTAAAGACTTCAATCATCCACTCCTTACCGAATCCCAAAGCTGGACAAGATCAGACGAGGAAAAAGCCCAGCTTTTTGGTCAGCACCTTCATAAAACTTTTATTCCACACCCGGATATCCTTAATCCCGATCACCTTGAATGTATTGAAGCAGAACTAACTATTCCTTTCCAAATGTCTCTTCCACCTAAAGCTTTCCATCCTTCTGAAATTTTCAGTATTATTCATAGCCTGCCTTCCCGCAAAGCTCCAGGGCCCGATCTAATCACATCCCAAATTTTAAAACTCCTTTCACGCAAAGCCATCCTATTCCTTACCTACATTTATAATGCTGTACTCCGTACAACATATTTTCCTGACTCCTGGAAATTATCCACAGTAAAAATGATACATAAACCCAAAAAGCCACCAGAATATCCGTCCTCTTACCGCCCCATCTCTCTTTTATGCATCATGGGAAAAATCCTTGAAAAACTCCTCCTAAAACGTATCTATCCCATCCTTGATTCCAATAATATTATCCCCGATCATCAGTTTGGCTTTCGAACATCCCACTCCACTATCCAGCAATGTCATCGTGTGGTGGATGTGGTCTCCTCCGCTTTGGAGCGCGGATTGTACTGCACTGGAGCCTTTCTTGACGTAGAACAGGCCTTTGACCGAGTCTGGCACCCAGGACTGCTTTACAAACTCCGGAAATTCCTTCCTCCAACTTACTTCCTCATCATCCAGTCCTATCTCACTGACAGATCCTTCCAAATAAATCACAAGTGCTCCTATTCATCCCTTTTTGTTCAGTCCGCTGGCGTCCCACAAGGCAGTATCCTCGGACCCATTCTCTTCACAGTCTATACAGCTGACATCCCAACCAATCCTAACACTTTCCTCTCTACGTATGCTGATGACACTTGTGTGTTATCAGTCAATAACGATCCTACTATTGCCTCTCAAACCCTACAATCCCACATCAGAGACCTTCAGGTATGGTGTCAGAACTGGAGAATTAAAATAAATTCAGAAAAATCTCACCAAATAACCTTTACCCTCCGTCGTAAACCTATGACATCCTGCCCTACAGTATCCTTTAATAACACTCCGCTCGTTCCAGTTGAACAGATCCGCTACCTAGGGCTTCTACTTGACAAACGTTTAACATGGAATCCGCACACTAGACTGAAACGACAAGAAACTGCTCGTCGCTTTCGATTACTTCAACACTTACTTGACAAACGCTCAAAACTTCCACTTAACTACAAAAGACTCCTCTACATGACTATCATTAGGCCTATATGGACTTACGGAGTTGAGCTTTGGGGCTCTACTAAACCTTCAAATTCTTCCCGGATCCAATCCTTACAATCCAAAATCCTTCGTAAAATCCTCAATGCTCCTTACTTTGTCACAAATAAGCTCATCCATAAAGACCTAAATATTCCATTTGTTGCTGATCTAGCCCGAACCAGATATCGCTCCTTCCATAACAAACTCTTCTCCCACTCTAACCCCCTAGTTTCAATCCTTGCTTCCTCTTCCATTCCTGACAATCCTCCGAGGCGTCTGAAAAGAAGATGGCCCCGAGACCTTCTAGTTTAGAAAAGTTACAGGAGTGCTGCCATTGGGTAGTTCTTCCTCAAGTCTGTATCACGCTGTTTATCTTTTGTCATCTACACATTTACTTGTTGTATTTTAAAATACAGTTGTAAATTTCAATAAATGATGTAAAAAAAAAAAAAAAAAAAAAAAATTACTCAAAAAAATCTGGTGCAACTCACGACTTTCACCTACCTCCGTTCTTAAAATTAATTTAAGATGTTTTAAATCAATTTAGAGTTAAAGAAAAGGTTAAAATATTACATTTAGTTTCTATATTTATTTTTTTATTTCTTTATTTCCAGATCGGCTGCGTGAGCCATACATGGTTTTTTAATATAAAAAGAAAAGTTATTAAAATTTTTAACAATGGAGAAAGTGGGGGTATAGTCTCAAACACGAGACACCCCTAACGATAATAGATTTATGATCATTCCTAAGAATTGAATAATGAATTAAATTGATAACAGAACGAATGAATAAAATACAAATTAAAGAAAAAAATAAAATAAAACAATAAGATATGAAGCATGTTTTTCATTAAATATTATGTTACATTATTATCTGGTAAAATCACTTAATTTTATCTGATATTCATCACTCTTAATTTCCTCATACAACTTTACGTATAACATAATATTTTTTATAGAATGTTTAGCTTTATAACGTTATATCATACTTCTTTATTAATTTTCTTATGTTCAAAAACTCATAAATTACACTAAACTTTTTTTGCTATTTTCTTCTTAAGGTGGTTATCAAATTAAAGGTTATGAATTCAAAAGCTCAGATTTTAGATTTTTTTATTTT
Organism: Piezodorus guildinii; assembly: GCA_023052935.1. NCBI lineage: Eukaryota > Metazoa > Arthropoda > Insecta > Hemiptera > Pentatomidae > Piezodorus > Piezodorus guildinii. The sequence continues at coordinate 71,519,794 of CM041298.1, forward strand.
AATTTTAATTAGGGAATGTAATATAAAGTAACGAAAGTGGCAAAAACTTCGGTGATTATTGTACATCACAATTTTTTACTTCTATATTTAATCTAAATTATGTTTTCGTAACTAAACTAGATGTAATTCTTTAAACTTTTATGAACTCTAACTTATTTGAAAGTTCTTAAATTGATTTTAACAACATGGTTAAGTGAAAGTCATGAAGTAATGAGATACAAAAAATATATTCCAGTAAATGTTTTATATTCATTTTAACCATTTCTAGGTGTCTACAAATTTAACTATTGGTTTCCAATATTTAGCTATGATATATTGGATAGAGATTATGAGGAAACAGTCCCGATGGAGTTACCGCTTAATACCCAGAGCTTGTATTGGCTTTAAGCCACTTAGTTAGTTCTAGTACCCAATACTAAGGGCCACTTATACTCCAGGCAAATGCAATTAGCTTCTACCAGCAAGAATAATTATTTTTTATATATATATATATATATATATATATATATATATATATATATTATATAAGTTAAGGATAGGAGTCGGGCAGTATTAGCCTTAATACCATCTCGGATGTAAACAACATCCGAAACATATATAAGAAGGATTATTTCCATCAATAAATCAGTATTGTTTCTGGAACCGTGAGTGCTGTTTATTCTCAACCTTTTCCTTTTTTTTAATTTATTTGTCTCGAACAGGCATAACTGGTGCCGAAACCCGGGAATTCAGAGCGGGCAGGTTACCAAAGTGAGTGACACGTTTTTTTTTATCACGCCGTACATTTTGAATTTTTATTTTTTCTTTCTCTGATAATTAAAAATCATGGATGGACTAATAAGACCACCAGTTCTTAATTTACCGGAAAACCCGCAAGTACCGGAAGTTCAGCCACCGCCGGTGCCGGTAATCCCTCCGTTACCTAGGAATACGCTAGCAGAAGCACATGCTAATGCCATGGCATGGATGCGTATCAAAACGGCGACATGTAAGGATCTGAGGAAAGCGATTTCGGACTTGGAGCGTTTTGGTGGCGAGGTAGGTGACCTAAACCACTTCCTCAAGGGCGGAGATCGTCTCATGGCAAGGATCGAGGCTAAGGTAGAAGAAGACTACTACCCCAGGGGGACGCCGAAGCTTTGAGGGCGGCCTTAGTTTGTCGCGTGAGACGGAACATATTGAACCAGATCCAGGCGGACGAAGAAACACCATGGGCGATAGTCAAAGAGAGGTTAAAGAAAGCCTTCGGTGGAGGATGCTGGACCCCGGAAGAAGATATATTCCAGATGTTCCGGGAAAGATGTTCACCTCGCCAGTCAGCCGAACAATATGCGGGAATCCTACTTGCAAGGTACAATAGGATAACCGAGAAGATGCGAGGGACAATGAGTGCTCCCGAGGTAGAAGGCCGGATGAATTTCTTATCGACGATCCTCAAGGTGCAGTTGGCCAAGGAAACTGGGAAGAGAGACTCCCTACCGCGGGATCGTACATTCATCGAGTGTGCCCAGGACATGGTAGATTCGAGCGCTAGGGAAGAAGAGTCCAGGATAGAGGTGGAGGAACTAGGATGGAGCACAGTGCCCGTCAGACGCCCTCGAAACACACTGACAACCTGGAGAAGGAAAGAGCAGGCGTACGGAACCAGGGACAGACCTACGGCTGGAGGAGAGAGGAGATCAGGACCACCCCGAGCGAGGAATGGGTTTAGACGAGATGAGACAGGAAGTGCCACGGTTGCGGAAAGCAGGGACATCTGGTAGCTCAGTGTCCCCGCACTAAATGCTTTGAGTGTGGAACCGAGGGGCACATAGCAAGACAATGTCCATATATGGTTCGAAGGCGAGACGCCGCGCGGGATGAGCTGATGGAGATAAACATGCAGAGGTTGCAGAGAACTCACGTCCCATCTCGAAGAAGCGGCCCTTCAGTAGAGGTCACCGAGGGTTCGGATACTTCGGAGACGGATGGAGAAGAACCAGGGAGCAGTGGCAGTGGAGGAGAGGGATGCAGGAGATGGAGCCAACCGAGACGAGCAGCAGCCGGAAGGAGGCAGAGAGCCGGGATCTGAGGAGTGTGCTCGCGAGAGGCGACCGCACAGCAATATGTAACAATATAAGAGGTAAGCAATGCTGGTTGCCTATAATTCAAGTGTCTAGGGGAGTGAAGTGCCTAGTAGATACAGGGAGCTCTAGCACTATTATGACGCGGGAGGCGTTAGAAATGTTGTGTGATAGAGAGAGAGCAAGTCAAATTCGGAAATGTGATTGCAAATTACTTACCTTGGGGGGACCGTGTAAAGTCGAGGGGGAGGCTGAGATCGGGCTAGACCATTGGGTTGAGACGGGGGGGTAACCTAAAGGTACATATAGTGGGGAATATGACCCGGGAATACCAGGTGATAGTGGGGTGCGATCTGTTAGGACAGGTGGGAGCGCGGGTCCGAAACAGCCAAGGGCTTTGGAGCATTCGGCTGGACCAACGGACATACAGATGTCGGGAACTTGCAAGGGGGAAAAGGGCGCGGATCGGCGCAGTCACCGAAATTAACGACTGGAGAGACACAATAAGGGCCGACTTCAAGGACATTTTATTTCGGGAGGGCGAGATCTTGGGCGTGACGGGGAGGACGGTCCATGAGATACCCCTGAAACAGGACAGGGTCACCTACGTCAAGGAAAGACGCTATCCGCAGGCACTCCGCAAGCATATCCGGGAGGAATTGGACAGTCTACTCGCGCAGGGCATCATAGTTCACAGCACGTCCCCGTACAATAGACCTTTGTGGGCGGTGAAAAAGAAGCCGGCCCTGGAAATCATACTGACAAGTATCGTGTGGTGATTGATTATCGGCAGCTTAACGATAATACCATAGACGAGCGCTATCCGATTCCCGATTTGAGGACATATTGGACCGACTGAGCGGGGCTGTGGTCTTTAGCACATTGGATCTCAAAGCCGGGTACCATCAGATCCAAATGCACCCCCGGGATCAACATAAAACGGCATTTACCTTTGAACGGGGGCACTACGAATTTACTCGTATGCCGTTTGAGCTCAAGAACGCCCCCATCACCTTCCAACGTCTGATGGATGAATTTCTGAGGGGCCTCGACGAAACTGTGTGTCAGGTCTACATGGACGACCTCCTTGTGTTCAGTAGGACGGAAGCCGAGCATGTGGAGCACTTACGCCGCGTTTTCCAGAGGGTGCGGCAGTTCGGGCTGAAACTATCCGGGGAGAAATCGATACTCGGGCAGGCGCAGATCAATTTCTTAGGACATACGATCTCCCGGGAAGGGGTCAAGCCGGACTCTACGAAAGTTGAAGCTATCCGACGCATGGCAATCCATGGATGTAAAGGGGATTCGTCGCCTCCTAGGCACGCTCAATTACTATCGCCGATTCGTCCCCGACATGGCGGAGTACTTGGTCCCGATTAATAATTTACTGAAGAAGGGTGCTAAGTTGACTGTGACCCAGGTGATAGAGCAGAACATCCCCAAATGTATGGATCGTCTACAGGCGGAACCGGTGCTGGCGTTTCCGGACTTTATTAAGATATTCACTATTACTACCGATGCCAGCGATTACGCCGTAGGGGCAGTACTATCGCAGGACAGCGAAGGGGGTGATCGTCCTGTTGCGTATGCGAGCAGGCGGCTAACAGACGCGGAGACCAGATATAGCGCATTGGAACGGGAGCTGCTGGGAATCGTGTGGGCGATAGACCACTTTCGGCCTTAGGTTTTCGGGAGGAAGTTCCGTGTCCATACCGACCACCGTCCGCTGCAATGGGTCGGGAAGTTAAAAGAATCCTCTGCTAGGGTCGCGAGAAGGAAGGAATTCTTGAGTCAATACAATATTGAGATCGCCTACAAGCTCGGGAAAGACAATGTTGTGGCGGACTGGCTGTCGAGAGCCATTATGATTAATGCCGTTGAGGAGGGGGAGCCGTCCCGCGACGTGCGTCAGTTTTTGAGGGAGTGGACACCGGACGGGGAGGGCGTGGCTGGCCCTGCTGGTCCGGATGGTGATGAGGGCTCGCCGGAGGGCGGGAGCTCGGCGGAGGAGAGGCCGGTCGAAATGGAAGAAGTCGATGAGATCGTCAATGATAAGCGTCGGCAGGTGATTTGGAAGACGCGAACTGAGGGTACGATTAAAATCGAATATCGGGCTTACGGTCGGAGCAAAGTCAACATCATCTGGTCTCAAACGTGACGACCAGATTTGCAGGGCGCTGCTGGACGCGTCAGACTCGGGGAAAGTTCATAACCTCTACGTCGGGAACGCCACTATCTGGGATAAGATTCGGCGCATATGGCGCATATGCGCCTACAGGGGACGCGCCTCTCCGCGACCTCCAAATCGACACTTACACCTGGAGGGGATACAAGTGGGTCACCGTTATTGACCTCTTCAGCAAGGTAGCCATGGGGTACCAGGTGCTCGACAAGTCGGCAGAAGCGGTATTGGAGGCTCTTCACGTCTGGATGCAGTTTTATGGGGTACCGGAGAGAATTTCGTCGGATGCGGGGCGGGAATTCGATAACGTCGCGATCCGGGAGGAAGCGAAACGCCTCGAAATTACATGGCATTTCACTATGCCGGGCCATCCGAAAAGTAGGGGTAGCATCGAGCGGCTCCACAGCACCCTGAGCGACCACTTCCGCGTGTATCAGGGCGAGAAGGGTTTAGAGCCGGATGTGGCCATGCGGAAGGCGATTGTCGCCTACAACCACTCCATCCACTCCGTCACGGGGTTCTCCCGGTCGAAGTTCTATTCGGATTCCGAGGGCTGCGTCGCGACTGGTCGGAAACCACCGCGGGTGATCGATGCTTGGGAGACATCGTTGCCAATAGGGCGGAAATAAGCAAGGCGTGGGGTAAGGTACGGGACAAATTGAGGAGGGAGAAGAGTAAACGTGTGGAGCGGGAAAACCTTAAACTACGGGATCAGATGGGCGACATCAAGATCGGTACTATTGTCTATCGCAAACTGGCCACTAATAGGGGGAAACAGTTGCTGCGGTACGAGGGCCCGTTCAAAGTGACCGCGATCAGGGAACACAATCTCGTTACGATCGACAGTCTCCGGGAACCTAAAAAGCGGCGCACGGTTCACATTGAGCAGCTAAAGCTTCCGCTGGTAGATCCGCGCTAGCCACCGCGGCCTGTCTTGCTCTCGCCTCTGCACGCCTCCTTTTTTCTCGGTGTGCGGGCTCATGGGTTTTTATGTACAGATTTTTTTTTTGTTATCGTTTTTAGTGTTAGTGCGGCTATCAGTGCGCAGTGTATCCTTTTGTTTTGTTTTTTACAGAAGGTGTGTTAGCGATGTTCTGCTGTATATTTTGATTTATATTTTTTTTTTTTTTTTTTTTTTTTTTTTTTTTTTTTGAGATATATTACAATTTGTTTCTATATGAACATTAGTAATAGTGATATATGAACCCATTCACACAATATATACAATGATAAAGTCAAATAAATAAAATATAATATATATACAAAATAAGAAAACAAACAACAACCTATAACTGAGATAAATACAAATAAATGATATATATAGAATTAAATAATAATAAATATAAAAACAAAACAAAACAAAACATTAACCTATAATTGAGATAAATAAAAGTTTGCAAATAAACAAGCATCATTCAAACAAACATAACTATATACAAAATATACAAGTGCTATAGAGGGACCCCAGACTGGGCTTTTCCCCCCACTTGTGGAGGAAAAAGCGGAATCCAAAAGATCCTAGACCCTCGCCCTCAGCCGCGTCACTGGTGTGAATCAGTGGAGGCCGAACTAGGGCGCAATAGCCACAAACATACATTACATGAGTGGAGGATCTGACCAGTGTCAGAACTCCAATTATAACGTTTACAATACGTCTCGCGGCCACTGCCGTTTCAATCTTCGAGGAGGATTGTAGGGATGGGTGGTGCTGGATAGGGATTGTGCTAGAGGGTTAGGATGATGAATAAGGTTCTGATGAAATTTGGAAAATTTGGATGGTACCAGGTCTAAAATAAACGGAATTTTAAGGTCGTGGTGTAGGGTAGAGTTGGTAACGTAATAAGGAGCATTAACTATTGTTCGGAGAACTTTGGATTGGAAGGATTGGATGCGTTTGATGTTAGAATGTTTAGCTGCTCCCCACAGTTCAAGTCCGTAGGTCCATATTGGTTTCAGTACTGTCTTGTATATTAGTAATTTGTTGTCAACTGTAAGATGAGATTTTCTGTTTAGTAGTCTGTATAACTGGCCGAATCTGCGGTTAAGTTCTTTTCTTTTAAGTCTTGTGTGTGGGTTCCACGTCAGTCTTTTGTCTAGTAAAAAGCCAAGATACCGGACTGTGTCAGAGGAAGGAAGCGGTAGGGAATTGAAATAAACCGTTGGACAGGATTTGCGTCGAAGAGTGAATGTGACGTGTGAGCACTTGTTTTCGTTCACCTTAATACGCCAAGCGTTACACCAGTCTTCGACAAGGGAAAGGTGATTTTGTAAATTAAGCGATGCTGCTTCAGGATCGGAATTGGATGACAAAATGGCGGTATCATCAGCAAATGTTGCCAGAAAGGTATCGGGATCGGTAGGGATATCGGCGGTGTAGAGGATGTAGAGGACGGGTCCCAAGACGCTGCCTTGAGGAACACCAGCCTCAACAATATAATGTTTGGAAAATTCTGAGCCACAGCGAACTCGGAAGGAGCGGTTTGATAGATAGGATCGGAGGACTAGGTATAAGGATTGGGGTAAATGGGTTTTGAGCTTAAAGAGCAATCCCGGGTGCCACACCCGGTCGAAAGCTTGAGATATGTCCAGAAAGGCACCCGAACAATACTCCTTGCACTCAAGGGCAGAGGAAATGTGGTCCACAACTCGGAGTCCTTGCTGAACCGTGGAATGTTGAGGACGAAATCCGAACTGATGTGAAGGAAAATTTTGAAATTTGGCTAAGATTCGTTTTAGTAGGAGCTTTTCGAAAATTTTTGAGAGGATCGGAAGTAGGCTGATAGGTCTGTAAGATGACGTGTTGTTAGAAGGTTTGCCTGGTTTTAGGAAAAGGATGATAGTTGAATGTTTCCATAAAAGAGGAAAATAGGTAGTGCGTAGGATACAGTTATAGAGATATGTAAGGAATGTAATGGCTTTAGGTGGAAGTTGTCTTAAGATTTGAGGAGTAAGGAGATCGTATCCAGGGGATTTACGGAGAGGAAGCTTTTTAAGAAGATATCTGACCTCAGAGGGATTAACTGCTTTAGGTGGTAAGGAAAGCGGTATTGGTGATATAAGGAACTCTTCAACTGCCGCCGTATGGGTAGGATTAAGCTCTAGATGAGGAGTAAAAACTTTGAAAAGGTGCTGTGCGAATTCCTCGGCCTTATCCTTGTCAGAAGCAGCCCAGGAACTATCACAGCGCCGGAGAGGATGGGAAATGGTGTGGGATTTTAGGATTCTCTTCGTGACATTCCAAAGGGAATTGTCACGAGTCGAGAGAGAGGAGAGGTAGGTATTGTAGGATTGGGAACGGAAGATCGCCAACCCGCTTTAATTTTCTACAAAAAAAGTTATAGGAGCGGCGATCCTCTGGGTGGCGGGTGCGTTGCCATAATGTTCTGGCTCGGCGTTTGCTGTTGATGAGGTCTGTCAGGTGTTGTGGTAAATGGCTTTTATAAGGAATTATTTGGGAGTACTTGATTTATATTAGCGTGTACATATTGCAAAGTGTTATTCCAGTGTTGTTGTTTTTTCGTTCTTTTCTAGGTTTATATGCATTTTCTTTCGTTTTGTTTTTAAGTGATAGTTCTGTTATTTTCCTTTTTTTCAATGATTTTTAGCATGTAAGAGTGTAATTAAATTGTCATTATAATTATACAGTTATTTCTGGATTGTAAGGTATCAAGGCTAAGGACTGCTCTCTCCTTTTCGGGACTACTTCCATTAGTGTGAGTTTCCAAAAATTGAGAGTATCTTTGTAAACTGGTGGGGGGGAGTTAAGGATAGGAGTCGGGCAGTATTAGCCTTAATACCATCTCGGATGTAAACAACATCCGAAACATATATAAGAAGGATTATTTCCATCAATAAATCAGTATTGTTTCTGGAACCGCGAGTGCTGTTTATTCTCAACCTTTTCCTTTTTTTTTATTTATTTGTCTCGAACAGGCATAACTTATATATATATATATATATATATATATATATATATATATATATATATATATATTTCTTTGTGTGTGGAAAACTTTTTCTGCCATATAAATTATTTTTACTTCCACTCACCTATATATGGAATATATAGTAATCGAAAGTAATGCGATCGTGAAAATTTTCGAATTCCAGTTTTCAATGGTAATATACTTTTTAGTTTCCTTGAGTCTAAATGACCAAGTCCCGCAAAATGGTCTGTATGTCCGTGTGTGTGAGGTAACTCCCGAGCAAAAACGAAAAGCTCTATGAAACCGAAATTTCCTATTTAAAACAATTTTTTTTTTTTTTTTTATTATTTATTAGGAAATATTACAATTTGTTACATAATGAACAGTAGTAATAGTGATGTAGTCCACATTCATACAATATATAAAGAAAATAATGATAAAGTCAAATTACATAAAATCGGAAATAAATAAATTCAAATATATACAAGAAAATAACAATTAATAAAAACCAAAAACCAACAACAAACAAATGAAAACAACAACATGTAGTAAAGATAAATACAAGTTGGGAAATAAATAAAAATCATACAAGCAAACCTAACTATATACAATATATACAATCTTCTAAAGGGACCCTAGACTCGGTTGCTCCCTCTACAAGTAAGGGGGGGAGAAGTCGAATCCAAGAGATCCCAGCACCTCTCACTCAGCGCTTCACTGGTGTAAGCCAGTGGAGGCTGAGCTAGGGCGGAATAGCCACAAACATACAGTACATGAATGGAGGATCTGGCCAATGTCAGAACTCCAGATAAATGTTTACAAGATTTCGCGGGGCCACTGCCGTTTCAATCTTCGAGGAGGATTGTAGGGATGGGTGGAGCTGGAGAGCGATTGAGCAAGAGGATTAGGATGATGATGAAGGTTCTGATGGAATTTGGAGAATTTGGATGGTACTAGATCTAAAATAAATGGAATATTAAGGTCATGGTGTAGGGTACAGTTGGTGACGTAATAAGGAGCATTAACTATTGTTCGGAGGACTTTGGATTGGAAGGATTGGATACGTTTGATGTTAGAATGTTTAGTTGTCCCCCATAGTTCAAGTCCGTAGGTCCATATAGGTTTCAGTACTGTCTTATATATTAGTAATTTGTTGTCGACTGTAAGATGAGATTTTCTGTTTAGTAGTTTGTATAACCGGCCGAATCTGCGGTTGAGTTCTATCCTTTTAAGTCTTGTATGTGGGTTCCACGTCAGTCATTTATCTAGTAAAAAGCCAAGGTAATTTAAGACTACTAAATGCCAAAGATATTACAGAATATTTTTCATCCAATTCAGCTTACCGGAAGATCTACTTTAATGCAGTTTGCACCTTTTAACTTTTGATTTTCTCAAAAACTGCTCACGGCTTTCTCAAAAAAAAAAAAAAGGTTGGGGACGAGCTTCACATGATTAGCCTCAAAAACAAATGGTTTCTTTGTAACGATTCCAGCGCAACCTCTGTCATTGTTTTATTAAATTTTCGATAATTAATGTTTATAAAAATTGTTATAATTATTTTAAATAGTAGTTTTTTGAATATTTCGTCGCTTATTTTTTTTTAGTTTTAAACACTTTCATTTGTTTTCCACTTCTGCTACCTCGTGTTAAGAAGCTACTTGACCTACTTGCAAGAGTTTTCTTCCTAATTACCAATTTTTTTTTTTTGTAATAAGTGAAACAAATGGTTGGATAATTATAACTATTTGATTATATATATATATATATATATATATATATATATATATATATATATATATATATATATTATTGTTAAGTAATTATTATTATTACAAATTAATGCGAACTGCATAGATCTGAGGGTTTTTTTTTTTCAACAAAATTACTAAAGGGATATATCGTATAATCACATTCATTAAGTGATTCATATACAAATACAGTATTCCCGTACCCACAATTAAAAAAATAAATATTAATCATTTTAAATTAAATTAAACAAATACGAATCAGGGTACGAAAACCTTGTTCGTTCAGTAATTTGAAAAAACAAAACATTTAGAATCGAAAGGAAGTCGGTCTTAAAATAAAACAATGTTCTCACATACTATTATATCATTGATGAAAACATTTAATTAAATCGGTTATTCTCTTTTGTGTTTTTTTCTAATTGGGTAATTTACATGAATAAAAAAACATCTCTACGAAAACAAATATTTTCAACTTAATTATTTTTATCAAAAAACAGTCAATTAATATGTATTTTCTTTAAGAAAAAAGATTTGGACATTATTTCTAGAAATTTGATTAGTAATGTTTAATAAATTTGAATTGAATTAGCCAGAATTTATTTATTTAATAGAATCACTTTGGGAAATGAGATGAGTACGTAAAAGTGACTGTTACAAAATATCTAAAGTTTTTTTTTTATTCCATAAAAAATATGGCTAGGAAGATTTGTCATTCCATTATTGTTATAACATGTAATATTCAAGTTAAGTTACAAAACTATATATATATATATATATATATATATATATATATATATATATATATATATATATATATGTATGTATGTACTTACAAAAAATGGAACATAATTATATCGATAATAATGTTAAATAATATACTATCGATTATTACAATAAGTATTGTGAACACCCATAATATGAATTATAATATCCTAAAGTCATGACAAACGGATAAATACAAGCCCGCAAAGCTTAGCTGCTAACCAGTTCAGTATACTTGAATTATAGGCGCTAAAACATGGCAATTCATGTAATCCATATTTATTAAAAATTTATTATATAAAATCAATTATATTTTATCATCCCTGTTGAAATAAGTATACAAAACGAACTTTAAAAGATAAACCAAAGACTTCGCTGCTAAAGAGTGTCTTCTTATAACATTTATTTTAGTTGAAATTCAGGAAAATTGTACATTTCTTTTTAAAATAATGACATTCAATTAAAAATATATGGTGTGCACAACACGCGACTTTAACTTATCTCTGTTGTAACAATTAATTTTAAAATTAAAAAAATAAATGCATTTTTTAAAGATGGGGAAAAAAGTCAACGAATTGATTAAATTGAGTTTCTACAGAGACATGTGTTCTCTTTCATCGACTTTTCTTTTTTCTCCATTAACTTTAGCAATTTTTTATATAACATTTTTTTCTAAAATCTTTAGCTTTCCAAGGGTGTATTATACATCTATAATACTGTTCGTATGTTCAAAAATACCATATAAAAAAAATTTCTTCTTCAGTAGGATATCGAATTCGTTCAACTTATATAGTTATCCGTTTCTTATCAATCATAAAAATATGATGTTGTTATTTTTATAGAACCTAAAAATTTGAAGGTACTTTAGGAGAAGAAAGTTTAAGGTATCGGCAATTAAGCCCTGCTAAGCTATTTCAATCAGAATGAAACGTATATAATATAAAAGTCTATTAAAATTTACATTTTTATAGCGAGTTTCATCAAAACCGTTTTTGACCAAGTAGAAAAAAGATGCAAATGCATAGAATAAAGTGGTTCTTCTGGTTAGCGAATTTTTATTGAAAAAAAGTTGCATCATCTCAGACGTATAGCTGTCTTAAACATGAAATTTCAGTTTCATAGGACTTTTCGTTTTCACGATAGACACACATAAGCACACAGACTTTTTTGGACTTGATCATCTGGACTCAGGAGACCCTGCATTTCCAGTGAAAAATAGAATTCGAAAATTTTCATGATAGCAATACCTCTAATTATAAAATAAACACTTTATACCTATATTTATAAAATTATATATTATAATAAGAATATAATTATATTCTGATTACATATAGTGAAAAGCAATTTTCTCGGAATCTCTCTGAGAGGAGCTGTAGATCGAGAAGAATGGTTGACGTCTGTTGAGCAGGCCAAGGGCAGCCTCAAGCGCCTGTTGAGCCAGTAGAAGAAGAAAACCATTTTTTTTTTTTTTTTTTTTTTTAACATCATTTATTGAAATTTACAACTGTACTTCAAGGTACAACAAGTAAATGTGACAAAAGTTAAATGGCGTGAAACAAACTTGAAGAAGAACTACCCAATGGCAGCACTCCTGGAAAACCAATGTTTCGACTCACTTTGTGATTCTTCATCTAGGATGCTATAATTATTAATTATTAAAACTAACCTAAAGATTATTATATTTTTTTAAATAACCAAAATCTTCTCATTGTATTACCATGTATTAATTAAATCAAATAAAATTTATAAATGGGTTCAATATATTTGATATTATCATAGAAGTATTGAATCAAAAATTTATTTTGGAAAACCTTTGGGAAGGATTGCATAAGGGGATCCGATCTTCTTACAATGATTTTAGATTTGTCAGGATTTAGGGAATGATGGTTCCATAATTCTCAGTGACAATCCTATTAAGATCATCTCATATTTTATGAGTATACACTACGATCCAAACCAGTACTTGAACATTTATGAAAACCTGAAATAGGCTTTCAGATTTCAAATTCATAGACCTGCCAAAAATATGAAACTAAAAGCTCAATAAAAAAAGATAAATTAATAACTATAATTGATCTATATATAGCATTTCCAAGTCAATTGTAACCTTTTCCGAGTAAAATGTAACTTTTTCCAAGTCAAATGTAACCTTTTTCAAGTCAAATGTAACCATTTCCATTTCAAATGTTACCTTTTCCAAGTCAAATGTCACCTTTTTCTTCACTTCTAGCCTTAAATATTCCGTTTTATTTATTCATTTATTGAAAAATAATTAGTTTAATTAAAATTATGACTTTTTTAATAATTTTGGCATATCATATCACTGTTTTTTTTTAGATATTTGATATCAAGTTCTGTTTTTTACGAACTAATATTTAAAACAGATCAGCTGATGCGCTCGATGATAACAGTCATACGTTACTTCGTCTCTCAGATTTTTGCTTTTTTCAGTAGGAATTCGCTTGAGTTCAGTCTGGAAAACATCACTAGACCTCAGGAATACTACAGCAGTGAATATTGGAGAAATTTCGGTAAGCAAAGTTATAATTTACTTTGTACAATCACGAAAAAGTGAAAGGAGGGTCACTGATCAGCTGATTGCCGCTAGCTCGGCAAGCTCGGGCTTGCTTTTCTTTTCCTTATCTTTCTTTTATTTATTTTTTTTCCTTCTTATTCTTATTCCATTATATATTTATTCCTATTTATTTTTTTTAATCAATGCGATATTTTCATCAAGTGATGTCCTCAAAAGTTACAAGTAAAAGATCTAGATCTGCAGGTTCAAACTCGTCTCCCACAAAACAGAGACCTCGCCGTGATAATAATAAAAAAATGATTCCACCAGCGACTGCTTCAGCTACCTCTTTAGGATCTGAACCACAGCCTAGCACATCATCACAAGGATTAACTGAAGAATCGCCGTTTTTTACACCGAACCCATTTCAGATCCTTCAAATTGAAAAAGAAACAATGGAATCTTCTCCTATACCAAAAGAACCACAACCTCCACCAATATTTGTTAAAAATATTAAAAACTTTCAACTACTGTGTGCGCATCTAAACAAATTAACCGATCCTAACAGTTATTATTGTATAAGTAGAACCAGTGATACTAAAATATCCCCGACTACCGCCGAAACCTACAGAAAAATAGTAAAATATCTGACGGAGACCAAAGCTGATTTTCATACATATCAGTTACGCCAGGAGAGAGCTTTAAGGGTTGTAATTAGAAACCTACACCCTTCGACACCAGCAGCAGCTATCCAAGAAGAACTGACGGAGATAGGCTATAAAGTGCGACAAGTCACCAACGTCCTAAAAGATAAAATTCCACTGCCTCTATTCTTTGTGGACTTGGAACCATCAGCAGGAGTTGAAAAAATTTATGACCTCAATAGATTATACTATACTAGCGTAAGAGTTGAAAAACCTTACACTAAGAAAGAAATAGTACAGTGCCACAATTGTCAGGCATATGGTCATACTAGAAGTTATTGTCACCACATACCACGCTGTGTGAAATGCGGTGAACAACATAAGTCAGAAGAATGTACAAGACCAAGATCAACACCCGCTGTTTGTGCTCTGTGCCTCAAGGACCACCCGGCTAGCTACAAGGGATGTCAAATCTACAAGAACCTCAAAAGCAGATACCAAAAACCCCAGAATCTGGATGAAACAGCTGAACCGATCAGAAGCAGAAGACAACCTTCAAAAATAATCGATTCCAATGTTTCATTTGCCCATCTACTTGGAGGTGGGAACCAGAACAAAGAGGCCGAGGCCCTGCCGGAACAACGCACACTTCAAAATCCTGAAACCGTTCCACAACCAACTATTCCTCAAAATTTACCCAACCCTCAAAAACCTCATCCAAATCAAATTTCTCATATTCCTCCTCCATCAAATGTCTCAGACCTAACAAGTTTGATGACATCCTTCATCACTGAAATCAAATCCCTCGTTATGCCGCTAATATCACTACTTACTAATCTTGTATCAAACTTAATCCCTTCCTTAAAAAATCCTTAAATGACTTCACCTAACTCCTTATCCATTCTCCTATGGAATGCGAATGGTGTTAGAAATCATACTGACGAACTTACAGCTTTATTGCAAGACAAAAACGTTGACGTAGCACTTATTACTGAAACTAGACTAACCACTAAACAGTACTTTAAAATACCTCAATACGTAACATACCGTACGGACCACCCAGACGGCAAAGCCCATGCCGGTACTGCTGTCATTGTGCACCAGTCCCTCTCTCATCACTTACTCCCACTTCCTACCTATGATTTCCTACCACCCACAGCCATAGTAATCAAAACTTTTTCCTTTCCGGTAACCCTTACATCAGCATATTGCCCTCCCAAACATTCCATTTCCAACACCGAATTTGTATCCTTTCTAAATTCCTTAGGAAATCATTTCATTCTGGGTGCAGACTTAAATGCCAAGCATCAACAGTGGGGTTCGAGAACCACGAATTCTCGTGGACGAAATTTGCTGTCTGCACTCAACTCCCGTCATTTCAATCTCTTACCTCCTGATTCCCCTACCTACTGGCCAACCGATCCCAACCGTAATCCTGACATCCTTGACTTTTTCATTCACAGCGGATTAGGCTCCCTCAACTTATCTGTAACTCGGCTTGATGAACTTTCCTCAGACCATAGTCCACTGATCCTAAAAGTATCTCTCACTCCAATTCCAAAACCTATCCCACCGTCATTTATCCGAGGACCTGTCAACTGGAACCTATTTCGTTAAATCCTGACCGATAATATTAACCTCAGAGCGACCCTCAAAACCCCAGAAGACCTTGACGATTCCGTCTACTCCTTCACCACCGCCATTCAGCAAGCTGTCTGGACTGCCTCCTCTCCTAAGCACTCCAATATAACTCCTCACCAAAACCATTTGCCTCAACACCTTACAGACCTAATCCATGCAAAACGCCGTGCCAGATCATTATGGCAGCGCACCCGACACCCAACAGATCGCCGCTCCTATAACTTCTATTGTAGACAATTGAAGCAGGAGTTGGCGACCTTCCGTTCCCAGTCCTTTAATTCCTACCTCTCCTCTCTGTCAGCTAGTGACAATTCTCTGTGGAATGTCACGAAGAAGATTTTAAAATCCCATCAAGTTTCCCATCCTCTCCGGCGTGGTGATGACTCCTGGGCT
Source organism: Piezodorus guildinii (assembly GCA_023052935.1). NCBI lineage: Eukaryota > Metazoa > Arthropoda > Insecta > Hemiptera > Pentatomidae > Piezodorus > Piezodorus guildinii. The sequence goes on from CM041298.1 coordinate 71,535,668, forward strand.
GCGTCTGATGAAGATAAAGCCGAGGAATTCGCCACACACCTCTCCAAAGTATTCACTCCTCACCCGGAATCCCAAAGCAATCATACCGCAGCAGTACAAGACTTCCTTTTGTCACCAATACCTCTTTCCCTACCTCCTAAAGCTATTAATCCCTCTGAGGTTAAATATCTTCTCCAGAAACTGACCTTCCGTAAATCTCCTGGACATGATCTCCTTACTCCCCAGATCCTCCGTCAACTTCCGCAGAAAGCTATTATATTCCTTACCTATATCTACAACTGCATCCTACGCACCACCTATTTTCACTCTCAGAAACATTCCACAATCATTCTCTTCCTAAAACCAGGTAAACCTTCCAGCAACACTTCATCCTACAGACCTATTAGTCTACTCCCCATCCTCTCAAAAGTCTTTGAAAAACTCCTTCTAAAACGAATCCTGCCTATATTAGAATCACAAAATCTTCCTTCCCATCAGTTTGGTTTCCGTGCTCATCATTCCACTGTTCAACAAGGACTCCGAGTTGTAGACCATATTTCCTCAGCCCTTGAATGCAAAGAGTATTGTTCTGGTGCGTTTCTGGACATAGCGCAAGCTTTTGACCGGGTATGGCACACCGGATTACTCTTCAAGCTTAAAACGCATTTACCCCAGTCTCTATACCTCATTCTACGATCCTATCTCTCAAACCGCTCCTTCCGAGTTCGCTGTGGTGTAGAATTTTCCAACTTTTATCCCATTGAGGCCGGTGTTCCTCAAGGCAGCGTCTTGGGACCCGTTCTCTACATCCTTTACACTGCTGATATTCCTATTCATCCTGACACCTTTCTGGCAACATTTGCAGATGACACCGCCATCCTATCATCCAATTCCGATCCTGAAATAGCATCCTTAATCCTGCAAAGACACCTTTGTCTTATCGAGGACTGGTGTAATGCTTGGCGTATTAAGGTTAATGAAAGCAAATGCACCCACGTCACCTTCACCCTTCGACGCAAATCCTGTCCAATGGTTCATTTCAATTCCATACCGCTTCCTTCCTCAGACACAGTCCGGTATCTTGGCTTACTACTAGACAAAAGATTGACCTGGAACCCACATACAAGACTTAAACGAAAAGAACTCAACAGACGATTCGGACAGTTATACAGACTACTAAACAGAAAATCTAAGCTTACAGTTGACAACAAATTATTACTTTACAAGACAATACTGAAACCAATGTGGACCTACGGACTTGAACTATGGGGGACAGCCAAACGTTCTAACATCAAACGCATTCAATCCTTTCAATCCAAAGTCCTCCGAACAATAGTAAATGCTCCTTATTATGTCTCCAACTATACCTTACACCACGACCTTAATGTTCCATTTATTTCAGACCTGATTCCATCTAAATTTTCCAAATTCCACCAGAACCTCATTCATCATCCTAATCCTCTAGCACAATCCCTATCCAGCTCCACTCATCCATACAACCCTCCTAGAAGGTTGAAACGGCAGTGGCCCCGAGACATATTGTAAACATCTATTCTGGAGTTCTGACACTGGTCAGATTCTCCTCTCATGTGCGGTGTGATTGTGGCTGTGGCGCCCTCACTTAGCTTCCGCTGGCTCTCACCAGTGATGCGGCTGAGAGGGAGGCGCTGGGATCCTTTTGACTCTGCTTGTCCTTCCACAAGTGGGGGGACAAGCCCCGTCTGGGGTTCCCGTGCTGATTGTAAATATTGTACATAGGTATGAATGTGACATGTTTTGTTTATTTATTTGTTAACTTCATTTATTTGTATTTATTTTGTCTACTTAATTTTGTTATTGTATACGTTTATTTATTTTGATTTTATTTTATGTAATTTGACTTTCCTTTTATTTATATTGTAAATATTGTATGAATGAGATCCTGTAGCACTATTATTATTGTCTATTATGACAAATTGTAATATATACGAATAAAAAAAAAAAAAAAAAAAAAAAATATTTAAAAAATATTTAGTTTTAAAATAGTTGTTGATTTTGAATTTTTAGAGGGGAAGGGTGGTTTTTGGGAATAATTAATGTGTTTTCGGGTATTATAATTAAGTTTTTCGAGATGTATTTTTTATCGCCCGCTTGCATATTAACTCGCATTTATTTTTAATGATTTTTATTGATATAGGGATTAATTAATGTGCTTTCGGGTGGTTATGATTACGTTTTTCGAGCTGTATTTTTTATCGCTCATGGGTATTTCAACTCGTCTTTACTTTTTATGTTTTTTATTGATATAGGGATTAATTATTGTGCATTCGGGTGGTTATGATTACGTGTTTTGAGCTCTATCTTTTATCGCTCATACGTATTTCAACTTGCATTTACTGTTAATGTTTTTTATTGATATAGGGATTAATTAATGTGCTTTCGGGTGCTTATGATTACAATAACCACCCGAAAGCACAATAATTAATCCCTATATCAATAAAAAACATAAAAAGTAAAGACGAGTTGAAATACCCATGAGCGATAAAAAATACAGCTCGAAAAACGTAATCATAACCACCCGAAAGGACATTAATTAATCCCTATATCAATAAAAATCATTAAAAATAAATGCGAGTTAATATGCAAGCGAGCGATAAAAAATACATCTCGAAAAACGTAATTATAATACCCGAAAATACATTAATTAATTCCTATATCAATAAAAAACATAAAAAGTAAATGCGAGTTTAAATACGCATGAGCGATAAAAAATACAGCTCGAAAAACGTAATCCTAATCACCCGAAAGCACATTAATTAATCCCTATATCAATAAAAAACATTAAAAGTAAATGCGAGTTGAAATACGCATGAGCGATAAAAAATACAGCTCGAAAAACGTAATCATAATCACCCGAAAGCACATTAATTAATCCCTATATCAATAAAAAACATTAAAAGTAAATGCGAGTTGAAATACCCATGAGCGGTAAAAAATACAGCTCGAAAAACGTAATCATAATCACTCGAAAGCACATTAATTAATCCCTATATCAATAAAACACATTAAAAGTAAATGCGAGTTAATATGCAAGCGAGCGATAAAAAATAGATCTCGAAAAACGTAATTATAATACCCGAAAACACATTAATTAATTCCTATATCAATAAAAAACATAAAAAGTAAATGCGAGTTTAAATACGCATGAGCGATAAAAAATATAGCTCGAAAAACGTAATCGTAATCACCCGAAAGCACATTAATTAATCCCTATATCAATAAAAAACATTAAAAGTAAATGCGAGTTGAAATACGCATGAGCGGTAAAAAATACAGCTCGAAAAACGTAATCATAATCACTCGAAAGCACATTAATTAATCCCTATATCAATAAAAAACATTAAAAGTAAATGCGAGTTAATATGCACGCGAGCGATAAAAAATACATCTCGAAAAACTTAATTATAATACCCGGAAACACATTAATTATTCCCAAAAACCATCCTTCCCCTCTAAAAATTCAAAATCAACTATTTTAAAATAACTATTTTAAAACTAAATATTTTTTTAAATATTAGTTCGTAAAAAACAGAACTTGATATCAAATATCTAAAATAAAAACAGTGATATGATATGCCAAAATTATTAAAAAAGTCTTAATTTTAATTAAACTAATTATTTTTCAATAAATGAATAAATAAAACGGAATATTTAAGGCTAGAAGTGAAGAAAAAGGTTACATTTGACTTGGAAAAGGTAACATTTGAAATGGAAAAGGTGACATTTGAAATGGAAATGGTTACAATTGAAATGGAAAGGGTTACATTTGACTTGGAGAAGGTTACATTTGACTTGGAAAAAGTTACATTTGACTTGGAAAAGGTTACAATTGACATGGAAATGCTATAATACCCAGTGAACCTCTAAAAGATATAATCGGATGAGAAACCTCAAGGTCCAACTACTTTTTTTTTAATATTCATTTATTGAGAATTATTACAATCTGTTTCAGAATGAACAATAGTAATACTGATATGAGAACACATTCATTCAATATATACAGAAAATAATAATAATAGTCAAATTACATGAAATAGAAAATAAATAAATTCATATAAATATATATATACAATAAAATAATAAAAAAATATAAAAAATAAAAACAACAACCTATAATTGATATAAATAAAAAGTTGGCAAATAAATAAACATCATACGAACAAAGGTAACTATATACAACTGCTAAGGGGACCCCAGATTGGGCCTTTTCCCCCCACTTGTGGAGGAAAAAAGCGAAATCCAAGAGATCCCTGCGCCTCTCTCTCAGCCGCATTACTGGTCTTATCCAGTAGAGTCTGACCAATTACTAATGATGGTCAATAACTGAGCACTGAACTATTTCACGCTTGATCGTGTTGTTGATGTGTTAGTTCACCGATAGTATCATCTTCTACAGAAGGGGTACTCACTACGTTTGCTATAGAACATTTTTTGTGCTATTTTGCTAAATTTGTCAAAAATATTAAAAATTTTCAACTTCTTTGTGCACAACTTAATAAATTAACCAACCCTGGTAGCTACTCATGTCTAAATAGAACAAATGACACTAAAATATCTCCGGATAGTGCTGAAACCTACAGGAAAGTAGTAAAATATCTGACAGACACCAAGGCCGAGTTCCATACTTATCAGCTACGCCAGGAGAGAGCACTGAGGGTTGTAATAAGAAACTTGCATCCCTCGACACCAACTGAAGTTATTAAAGAAGAACTGATGGAGATGGGATATAAGGTGCGCCAAGTCACCAACGTTTTGAAAGATAAAGTTCAACTTCCAATGTTTTTTGTTGATCTAGAACCATCGACAGGAGTCGAAAAAATCTACGATCTTAAACGACTGTACTACAGCTGTGTAAGAGTTGAGAAGCCCTACATGAAGAAGGATATAGTCCAATGCCATAATTGTCAGGCATATGGCCATACTAAATCTTATTGCCACCATATACCACGCTGTGTGAAATGCGGAGAAGAGCATAGGACAGGAGAATGCACTAAACCGAAGTCATCACCCGCAGTATGTGCTCATTGCCTCAAGGACCATCCAGCCAACTACAAGGGATGCCAAATATATAAAAATCTAAAGACCAGATTTCAAAAACCTCAAGAACCAGAAACAGCAAGAATAACAAGATCTAGAAGAGAACCATCTAAATTTGTAGATTCCAATGTCTCATTTGCCCACTTACTTGGAGGTGGGGACCAGAGTAATGAAGCCGAGGCCCTGCCGAAACAACGTTTACCTCAGCATAATCCACCTATTCCACAACAAACTATTCCGCAAAATTTTCCTATTCTTCAAAAAACTCCTCAACATCAAATTTCCCATATCCCTTCTCCATCAAATGTCACAGACCTTACCAGTCTCATGACATCCTTCATCTCCGAAATCAAATCCCTTGTTATGCCTCTAATATCACTCCTTACGAACCTTGTATCAAATCTCATTCCTGCCTTACAAAAACCATAAATGACCTCACCTAATTCCTTATCCATTCTCCTTTGGAATGCGAATGGTGTTAGAAATCACACTGACGAACTGACAGCGTTGTTGCAAGACAAAACAATTGACGTTGCACTTATTACTGAAACTAGACTAACCACTAAACAGCTTTTCAAAATACCGCAGTACATAACATACCGTACAGACCACCCAGACGGCAAAGCTCATGCCGGTTCTGCTATCATTGTCCACCAATCCCTCTCTCATCATTTCCTTCCACTTCCTACCTATGATTTCCTGCAAGCCACAGCAATAGTAATCAAGACTTTTTCCTATCCGGTAACTATTACATCAGCATATTGCCCTCCCAAACACTCCATTTCCAACACCGAATTTGCATCCTTCCTGGATTCCTTAGGAAATCATTTTATTCTGGGTGGAGATCTAAACGCCAAGCACCAGCAGTGGGGTTCTAGAACCACGAATTCTCGTGGAAGAAATTTGCTGACTGCTCTGAATTCCCGAAATTTTAACCTCATACCTCCTGACTCCCCTACCTACTGGCCAACAGATCCTAACCGTAATCCAGATATCCTCGACTTCTTCATCCACAGCGGATTAGGCTCCCTGAACTATTCCGTAACTCGCCTTGATGAACTATCCTCTGACCATAGTCCACTGATCCTTAAAGTATCTCTAACTCCTATTCCGAAACCCATTCCACCATCATTTATCCGAGGCCCTGTCAACTGGGACCTCTTCCGCCAAATCCTCACCGATAATATTGACCTCAGTGTGACCCTCAAAACACCGGATGACCTTGATGATTCCGTCTACTCGTTTACAACCGCCATTCAGCAAGCTGTCTGGACTGCCTCCTCTCCTAAGCACTCCAATAGAACTCCTCAGCAAAACCATTTACCTCAACACCTAGCTGACCTCATCCATGCAAAACGCCGAGCCAGATCATTATGGCAAAGAACCCGACACCCAACAGATCGCCGCTCCTATAACTTTTATTGTAGGCAATTAAAGCGGGAGTTGGCGACCTTCCGTTCCCAGTCCTTTAATTCCTACCTCTCCTCTCTATCAGCTCGAGATAATTCCCTGTGGAATGTGACCAAAAAGATCCTAAAATACCATAAAGTTTCCCATCCTCTCCGGCGTGGTGATGACTCCTGGGCTGCGTCTGATGAAGATAAAGCCGAGGAATTCGCCACACACCTCTCCAAAGTATTCACTCCCCACCCGGAATCCAACAGAAATCATACCACAACAGTTAAAGAATTCCTTTTCTCACCAATACCTCTTTCCCTACCTCCTAAAGCTATTAATCCATCTGAGGTGAAATATCTTCTTCAAAAACTGACTCTTCGTAAATCTCCTGGACACGATCTCCTTACCCCCCAGATCCTTCGACAACTTCCCCAGAAAGCCATTATTTTTCTTACATACATCTACAACTGCATCCTTCGCACCACCTATTTTCCTCTCTTATGGAAACATTCCACAATCATTCTATTCCTAAAACCAGGTAAACCTTCCAGTAACACTTCATCCTACAGACCTATAAGTCTACTCCCCATCCTCTCAAAAATCTTCGAAAAGCTCCTTTTAAAACGAATCCTGCCTATATTAGAATCTCACAACCTTCCTTCCCACCAGTTTGGTTTCCGTTCTCATCATTCCACTGTTCAACAAGGACTCCGAGTTGTAGACCATATTTCCTCAGCCCTCGAATGTAAAGAGTATTGTTCTGGTGCGTTTCTGGACATAGCGCAAGCTTTTGACCGGGTATGGCACGCTGGATTACTCTTCAAGCTTAAAACGCATTTACCCCAGTCTCTCTACCTCATTCTAAGATCCTATCTCTCAAACCGCTCCTTCCAAGTACGCTGTGGTGTAGAATTTTCCAACTTTTATCCCGTTGAGGCCGGTGTTCCTCAGGGCAGCGTCCTGGGACCCGTTCTCTACATCCTTTACACCGCTGATATTCCTAATCATCCTGACACCTTTCTGGCAACATTTGCAGATGACACCGCCATCCTATCATCCAGTTCCGATCCCGAAACCGCATCCTTAATCCTGCAAAGACACCTTTGTCTTATCGAAGACTGGTGTGGTGCTTGGCGCATAAAGGTGAACGAGGCCAAATGCAAACATGTAACCTTCACTCTTCGACGAAACTCCTGTCCGCCAGTTTACTTCAATTCCATTCCTATTCCTCCTTCAGATACAGTCCGCTATCTTGGCTTACTACTAGACAAAAGACTGACGTGGAACCCACATACAAGACTTAAAAGAAAAGAACTCAATCGACGATTCGGACAGTTATACAGACTGTTAAACAGAAAATCTGAACTTACAGTTGACAACAAATTATTAATTTATAAGACAATACTGAAGCCCATCTGGACCTACGGACTTGAACTGTGGGGGACAGCTAAACGTTCTAACATCAAACGCATTCAATCCTTTCAATCCAAAGTCCTCCGAATAATAGTAAATGCTCCTTATTATGTATCCAACTATACCTTGCACCACGACCTTAATGTTCCATTTATTTCAGACCTAATTCCATCCAAATTTTCCAAATTCCATCAGAACCTCATTCATCATCCTAATCCTTTAGCACGATCCCTATCCAGCTCCACTCACCCATACAACCCACCTAGAAGGTTGAAACGGCAGTGGCCCCGAGATATATTGTAAATACATATGCTGGAGTTCTGACACTGGTCAGATTCTCCTCTCAAGTGCGGTGTGATTGTGGCTATGGCGCCCTCACTTAGCTTCCGCTGGCTCTCACCAGTGATGCGGCTGAGAGGGAGGCGCTGGGATCCTTTGGACTCTGCTTGTCCTTCCACAAGTGGGGGGACAAGCCCCGTCCGGGGTTCCCGAGCTGATTGTAAATATTGTACATAGGTATGAATGTGACATGTTTTGTTTATTTATTTGTTAACTTCATTTATTTGTATTTATTTTGTCTACTTAATTTTGTTATTGTATACGTTTACTTATTTTGATTTTATTTTATGTAATTTGACTTTCCTTTTGTTTATATTGTAAATATTGTATGAATGAGATCCTGTAGCACTATTATTATTGTCTATTATGACAAATTGTAATATATACGAATAAAAAAAAAAAAAAAAAAAAAAAAATTTTGCTAAACCCGCCCAGTTTCTACAGTGCATGCTCGGCGGGTTTGGCATAATAGCACAAAAAATGTGCTATAGCAAACGTAATGAGTACCCCTAGAATATAATATACTTTTTTATTAAAAAAAAGCTGTAAATTATTACACAATGGTTTACTGTTTCTAAATAACAATATTAGGATATAACTTTTTATATATTAAGCAATTAATTGATTGGAAAAGCAATGGCATATCACCGCTGCTAATTTCAAAACGCTGTCTATATCTACATATGCTAGTTCTGAACCAATTCCAATGAATCATTTTTTAATTTTATAGGTCGCTGTGTCTCCGTAGCATAGAAACGACATTTTCAGGACTTATTTATTAATTAGAAAAAATGTAATTTTTTTTCATTCGTTATTTGAGTTCTACGCAAGCCCTAAAATTTTGGGGAGGATGGTATTTTTTTTATTATTTTTTTGGTCGATTTACAACGGTTTATTATTAGCATTTATGCTGGACTGTGTTACTATTTTTTTTTTCAATTTTCACTCAAATAAAATTTCCTGATTACAGAACACCTTACATTTATTTTATTTTTTTTTAATAATTATTCGCGGTTTTTCGGTTAAAAAACACTCATATTTTTTTTCTGTATCTTCATACCTAACTCAGTTATTAAATTAAATCGGCTGCTACTTAAAAAATAACCAGCTGATATCAAGGTATAGGTGTTAGGATCATTAGCATGCAGCGATGCTGTAGTATTGTTATGGAGAATTTTAAAAAAACTGGTCCAGTATATTCGGAGAAATGCCGCAGACGCATCTTGAAACGTAAGTCCTCAAATTATGAGGGGGAAGGGATTTTTTTTTATGGATTACAAAAGTTCATTATTGAAAATAATAAACCAATAGTTATCAATAAATATATATTTTTTAACTTAATCACTTCTTCTGGTTGTTGTAATACTACATATAATTGTCATAATAGAAATTAAATGATTTACAGATAATAAATTGCTTTATGAAAAAAAAAATTGCATTTTATTATTGACTTCCTGTTTTTTTCTAACAACATAACTATAGCCTTTAAGTAAAAAGAAAAAGTAAACATTAATTGGGAAGGAATAAAACGAAAAATATAAATAAATCAGTTTATTGAAATTGGCAGTTTTAAAATAAACTTTTAAAAAAATAATTTTTTTTTTTTAGGAAGAACGTTTAAGTTGCAGCTAACATCTTAAAAACACCATTCTCCGAGTTCACCAGAATCAAGGAACAATAACTTAGACCAGAGGTTCCCGACTAGCATACGAGGGGGTATCTATATCTATATCTGTATCTAGGGGCTCATTGTGTGGATATGATGCTAATTACCTAAATAAAAAAATGGTGATTTTATAACTCTTCGCTTTTTTTTTATACAGATGAAATGAACCCATCTTAACACCTGCATTTCTCGATGGATTCTCAGGAAATAAATTTGGTTGGTTGGTTGTTATATTTTATTGGCACAAAACATCTCGGTCATCAGTGCCAGACACTCATACGAATGTATGAGAAATAAATATGGAAATAATATGAAAATGAATATGCATGAGAAATAAATATTGTATTAACTCTTCAAAATCTCAACTCCCTAGTAACCGTATGTCAAAGAGAATAAAAATAAATTCTAATAAAACCAACCAAATAACATTTATAGTCTTAAACATATTATAATTCCGGTATTACGATACTTCCTGGGCTAAACTATCTTTTAATAATATTACATTCGTCTCTGAATAACAGAACTCCATCATGACGTCTCACTTTGAATAAACTGCTCGATGTTTTCGTCTACTTTAACACTTACTAGACAAACGCTTTAATCTTCTAGTTAACTACAAATGGCTCATTTACATGACTATCATAAGGCAATTGGGACATACGAATTCAGCTTTGGGACTCTACTAAACCATCAAATTATTCTAGTCTGGAATTCTAACAATCTATAATCCTTTATTAACTATTTAATTTCCTTTGTTGGTCAAGTTCTTAATGTTATATATATATTGTGGATTTGGCCCGAGCCAGGTATTCCACCCTAAAACATTAGTTTTAATCCAACCTTCCTCTTAAATTGCTTATAATTTTCCTATGTTTCTAACATTTGATGGCCCAAGACCTTCTGGTATAGATTATTTATTGGAGTGCTGTTAACGGGTAGTTTCTCTTCATGTGTATCATGCCATTGTTTAATTATACATATATTTCTTTATTTATTTATTAATGAAGTTGTGAATTTCAATAACTATAAATAAATACATTTTTATTGATATATTTAATTTATTTTCAGGTCTTTCTTAGTCATATTTAAAAATCAATATATATATATATATATATATATATATATATATATATATATATATATATATATATATATATACACTTTGTTTTTCTATCATTTTTTGTTTTAGATTATCATTTTTATAGGATACATACATGCACCCTTATATAAATACAATTTTCATTAGAAGTGATATCTTTCTTTTTTTTCTTTAATATTAGAACCATTCCTCGGTCCATGGGCAGGCGGGCTCCAATGGTTCTACTCCTCGATCACGAAGTTTGTATTTCTAGTGGTGAAAAATGTCCATTGTACTTTAGGACACATGTGCTCACACCACTAGTGTCTCTTACTCTCTTGCAGACCTGCATGAGTTCTTGCCATTTCCTGCAAATTTTGGCAAGGAGTCCCTTACCTCTGACTCCCACAAGATGGCGTTGTGCTCTTGATGATGATATTTTCTGCTAAATAGCAGTTCTCAAAGTGTTAAGGCCAGTGTTTCCTTAACAGAACGGGTCGTGGTGCAAGGTATAATTGGATACATAATAAGGAGCATTTAATTACAGGAATTATTCATTAGAGTAAGAAACTTGGGCTGATATATTTCATCCAAAAACTTTTATTATTATTTTGTATCACCTCAACGTTCCGGATCTCATTACAATCCTCATGACTCTACACGTAAAAACAATCCAAATCTTATAAAAAAAAAAAAAATATTTGGAAGTGAATTATCGAAATTATTAAAAGCTAGGTGTCCATTTCGGGGAACCCATGGCTGAGTGGCTAGTGCGCTAGTCTCTCATGCTATAGGTTGTGAGTTCGAATCCCAGTCCCAGCGGGACTTTTTTAAGGATGTAATTAAATGGGGATTCAATCACAGCCTCTCTCCCGGGTATGTAAGACCCGTCAGCCAATTGAAGGCCACTCAAAAAATTAGGCGTAGGGAGTGATGACCCTACACTACAAAATGCATCGAGAATCGTGAGTGTAATCACCCAGGAGATTACACCACGAGGCCCAGGGCCTACACGGCCTGTCGCGCCACTAGAAGAGGAGTCGATTTTAACAATAATTATTCCACAAAAATTTAAAAATTAATAAGAGGTATCTCAAATACAACAAATAACATTACACAGTTCGTAGTTAAGATAATAAATATTTTGAAATTATATGGTTTTTCGTTTCCAAATAGTATCTGTTTTTTTTCAAACTTTGTCACTTATTACAAAAATTAAAAAAACATAACAATAAGAAATAGTCAGCATGTATATAAATAAATGTTTCTACCTCTAATGTTGTGCAATTACTGCCGTTGAAAGGAGTATAATAATATAAGGAATTATTAAATTTCTATAATTAATAGTTATATAAGTTTTTCATTATATTGTATTTAACTTTTACTATATAGAATTCGGACTTACGCGTCAAAGATATACTCATAGCCAAAAATACGCATAAAAAAAATTGAAATTCTTCAATATAAAACTTTTAGAACTATTATAAACTCACCATGGTAAGTTAGCTAACACTACTTTACATACAGACCTTCACATGCCAACAGTCAATAAACAATTTCGCATCCTCTACAGGCCTTTTCATGACAACTTATACGGCAATACCAACACATTAATACAAAACATAACTACTAAGCCACTAATAACAAGTAACAACACTTGCAGAAGGCTGAAAAGGAGTTGGATGAGGAACCTTCTGATGTAAATAGGAATCACGCCAGAAAGGGGTGTCGAAGGGCATCCTCTCTCCATCATACTTGTCACGCCACAACGTCAATCTTAATGTCATTCACATTAACTTATGGTCAGCTGCATAACAGGTTTGAATAGAAAAATAATAAGATAAAAAAAAAAAAGAAGACTTTTAAGCCATAGTTTTCTTATTATAAATCAATATTGAGGATTAAGAAAATTCCTACAACTGATATATTATGCAGTGTTCCGTATTGCACATTATTCACCGTAGGGGCCCGAAGTAGATTGTCATTCCGTCCAGCAATTGCTGCAGACCATTCCAGGCACGGTTGGTGGAGGACGAAGTCCAAGGTGAATTTTTAGCAGGAGTAGAGAACCGGAAGGATGGTACGCTCAGAGGTTCTTCAAGAGCACCAGGAATCAATAGCCCATAGATTACTCTTTGAAGAAGTTCATTCGAAATAAGTAAGAAGTCAAGCTCACTTTATAGGCGTTTGAACTACAATGATAAGATACAATAAAAATAACAATTCAGAATAAATCTATTCTCAAGAAATCCTATGAACTTTGCTGGTTGTTCAAATAAACAAACCAGTTCTTACACACACACACACACACGTGTATTAAAATATGTTTTTCTAGATTATAAGACTCAATAAAGCTATATAAATATTAAGTGTTATTTTACATCTGACATTCCAGCGATAAGTTCCTGACGAAGTCAGCCTAATTTGATTAAGTTTGTTACGTCCATCTCAAAAAAAGAACAGGTTTCTCTGTTCTCTCGACTTCACCAGTCCCAGGCAACATTAAATCACATGATAGTGAATATGTTTTTTGTTTTTTTAATTCAATCTAGCGGAGACGAATGTAATACATTTGTATTTGTATTAGTTGTAACTGTGGCAAAAGGGCCGAATATTCCACGGAGAATCCTCCAATCGAAGACCGAAATTCCGTTCTCTTTCAAGCTTTCGGTTTTCCGAACCGTATTCGAGAGATTTATATAAAACACTATCGTACGGTGAGCAATTTCTGAGTTTCCGGGTGTTTTCTGAGACCGAAAATTACACTTGTGTGCATTTATTTTTAAAGATACGTGCACTTGGACAAAAGTTGGCTAAAGATAAAAAAATACATAATAATAAAACAAATAATAAATAAAACTACTATACAATTCAATTATCAGTTAAGAATATTAACAAAAAGGAAAAAAGGGTAGAGTTCCAAACCACCCAATGGGTCCTACCAACGGTTCGTATGTAGTGGCTAGCATAACAGAATTCATTGTCCAAGGTTACAGGGACAAACCTGCAGGTTACCCTAGGTTTTTCTAATGGGAAAAAAAATCTTTAGTCATACCGTTCTTCAGAGGGGACGTAAAAAAAACGGTACCGAGCCTGTGCTCGTAGAAGATTCCTATCCTAATTAAACCTAGATAGGCAAAATTTAGCACTCCCGCTATAGCTTTGTTCGATTAGCCATAGTAGCAAAATATCTAGTGCGCCCAACACACGACTTCCACTTTCCTCAGTTTTTAAAATCAATTTCAGAATTTTGAAATACATTCAGAGATAACAATAGATTTTTAAAGACTTAATTAAATTAAATTTCAGTAGAAACATAAGTTTTATTAAGTAATCTATTATAATGTTTATCTACAACAATCAATTAGTTTTATTCGGCTTTTCATCAGTCGCCTTTAACCTTTACAATTCCGTGTATTAGATAATATTTTTTCTAAAATCCCCAGCTATCCGATGGTATATTATACATCTATATTACTATTATTGTTTTCAAAAACTAACATTCAAAAATAGTTTTGCACTTTTCTCGTTTAGTTGTTATCAAGTTCGCTCATATTGCATATTTAGTTGTCATTTATCAATGCTAACAAGATAATGTGCCTCAGTTCTTAAAATGTACAAAATTAAAGTTACTTAATATGAAGAAAATTTAAAATATCGGCATTAAAGCCCAGTCAACCTATTTCAATTAGTATAAAACCTATATCATTTATAAGCCCATTAAGTTTTACATGCATATAGCGAGTTGTCAAAATCAAAATCGTTAGGATCGTTTTTGAGAAATCTTAAAAAAGTCCAAAATGTGTGGTATGAAAAGGCTCTACTTGCTAACAACGTATAACCGTGTCCTAAATATGAAATTACAGTTTCGTACGACTTTCTGTTTTTGCGCTAGACTTACCACACACACCCAGATTTTTTGCAGGACTGGTCATTTGGACTCAAAGTACCCTAAAATGCGTATTTGTGGTGAAAACTAGAATTCGAAAATTTTCACGATCGCAATACATTCCCTTACTATATATTTAATATATAGGTAAGTGAAAGTAAAAGTGACTTTAATGCAATAAGCAAACAAACGCCCGTTCGCTTTCATTATTTCTGGGTGCTTTCGAAAGATATGTAATTTTCACCACTTACAACCTGCTACGTCTGACTTTAAGAATGCGTCCTTGGAGGTCTCAAAGAATCGCGTAATTGATTCTAAGTCATCTGCAATACTAAGGATTTGAATCATCCAGTTGATTATGCTGTCATTAGTGTGGATTCCCGAATCACAAATCTCTCTTTCTTGGTCTTAATTAATAAGTAGGCAGATAATGAAATGAATGAAATGAAAAAACTTCTTTATTATCCTGGGACTAAAGTCCCTTAAGAATAAAATAAAATACATAATTGATGACCGGAACAGTGTGGTCATGATTTAGAATAACAAAATACTAAACTAAAAAATAATTAAGGTAGTAATATATGTACATCTTTACAAGTCAGACTTTCGGAATAAGAAAAACAAAGAAAACAAAACAGAAATAGCTGGTTCATCAATGATAATTTGAGTAATACAAACACACAAATAATAATAATAATAATAATAATAATTGGTATTTATAGCATCTGCAGTTTGAAGTTATTGTCTGTTTGACTGGGTAAGGAGAAGGTAGTTGAAAAGTAGCGATTTGAAGGAGGAAGCAGTACTTGCATGACGGATCTCAGGAGGAATAGAATTCCAAAGAGTGGTTGCTTTGGCTAGAAAGGACTTGTCAAAGGCAGCAGTATGGTGAGGAGGAGGGTAGAGGTCAGAAAGACGGGATCTAGTAGAACGGGACTGAATTGATGATTTAAATTGAAGGGATTGGAAGATGTAGCTGGGACGATGAGTTCTGATAACCTGGTAGAGGAAGGAGGCTAGGAAATACTGGCATCTGTAACGAGGATAAAGCCACCTTAACTCGGTGTAATACTGGGTTATATGCGTGTCTCTGGTGATTCCGAATACAAACCGTATTGCACAGTTCATAATACGCTTAAGTTTTGCTTCGAGCTCACTTGAAAGTCCGCTGTACACCTCGCATCCGTAGTCAAAGTGGGGGAAGACAAGGGAAGAAACAAGGAATTTACGAATATTGAATGGTAGGAGGTGATGGAGGCGACGGAATTGCTTTAGGGTTGTTATGGTTCGCGGGATATTTGGGAGATGTGCGGTTTCCAAGAGAGAGTTTGATCAAGAGTAATACCTAAGTTCTTGACAGATGAATGAAAAGAGATAGGAGTATTGTTTAGGAAAAGGTTGGGGGAACTGGGAAAGGATTTAAGGAGAGCAGGTGATGCTATCAGGATGGCTTTTGTTTTTTCAGCGCTTAGCAGGAGTTTGTTGCTGTTTGACCAAGCACTTATATTATTTATGTCCTCCTGAAGTTTAGAGATAGCATCAGGAAATTCATTTGGGGTAAAGGAAATATAAATCTGAATATCGTCGGCATAGAGGTGGTATTGGGAGTGCTTGATGGAGAGCGGAAGATCATTTATGAATATGGAGAAAAGGGTAGGAGATAACGAGGAACCTTGGGGTACACCTTTTGTTAGTGGCAGTGAGTCGGAGCGGGGTTTATTGGGAACTACAACATACTGGGAACGGCCGGTAAGGAATGATTGAAACCATTGAAGAGCGCCTGTGGATACTGGGAGTCTATGGAGTTTGGTTAAGAGGATATTATGGTCCACAGAATCGAAGGCTTTGAAAAAATCAAGCAAAACAAGGATAGTTATTTTGTGCTGATCTATGGCCTTGTGAAGATCTTGGGAAATGTGGGAGAGAGCAGAGTGAGTAGAATAGCCAGGCCGAAAACCAGACTGGAGGGGGTTCAAAAGGTTATTTTGCTCGAGGTAGAGGGATAACTGAGATTGGACCAGACGCTCTAAAGGTTTAGAAAGGATTGAAAGGAGAGAAATTGGGCGAAAGTCATTAGGAGATACCGGATTTGAGTTTTTCATCAGTGGACGGACCAGAGCGGTTTTCCAGGAAGTTTGGAAGGTTGCACTGTCTAGAGAAAAGTTATAGATATGATATAATATTGGAAGGATGGAAGGAAGCGAGGCTTTGATTAGTTTTACTGGGATATTGTCAGGTCCGTAGTCATTGGTTCGGGATTTACGAATAGAATTAAATAGGTTCTCAGGGGTGATATGGGAAAAAAAGAATGAATCCGGATTGAAATGGTGCATAGGAGCAGGCATCGGCGTCTGACATGATAAATAAGAGGAGCAGGAAGCAAAGTGGGTGTTAAGATCATCAGCGGAAATAGGAATAGGTTGGTTATGGGTGTGTTTTTCTAAGGATAGTTTACGCAGGATTGTCCATTTGGTTTTGGAGTCGGAAGCACAAGATAAGGATTGCTGAAAATATTGGGATTTAGCTTGGCGTATCATGGATTGGGTACTGTTTCTGAGATGTTTGAAGGTGGAGTAATCACTAGGAAGACGGGAGCGCCTGAATCGTCGCCTTGCAGCATCCCTGTGCCTCATACATTCCCTAATTTCTGGCGTTAACCAAGGAGCAGGAGGGTGTCGGATTTTCTTTGTGATAAGGGGAGCATGGTTGTCTAGGATATTATGGAGATGACAGGTAAGGGTTTCAACCGTAGAATCTACGGTCCTAAGCGAGTATATGGTGTTCCATGGGATAGCTTCAAGATCTGGCGCCAAGATTTCAGAGGAAAGGGTGTTAAGGTTACGAAAAGAAATGGTTCTTGGGGAAAATAGAGTGATCGGAAGATTATAGGATATCTGGATAAGGTCGTGAGCAGACAAGAACGGAACAGGATGTTGAGACGAGGCGAGGAGTTTATCAGCAGAATCCAGAACATACAGATCGAGCCAGGATTCTGAGGACTGGGTGTGGTGTGTGGGATTATATGGTACAATATAAAGATCGAGAGAGAAGAAGAGGTCGGTTAAGTAGGCATGGTCTGAGGAAGGCAACAATAGGTTGGTGTTAAAATCCCCAGTGAGGATGATATTGTGATATGATGAGTCTGGCTTGAGCCTTTGTGCAGTCAACATCTTCTAATACCCACGTTATTTTGTTCTACGGTCTACAATTCTTAGTTGTTATATTCTGTAACTGTGAGTATTATTTTCATTTAATATTAAAGTGCATAATAACCACTTTGGTGATTGAATAAACAGATTGCTCTACTTTAAAGAACATTTAAAGAGGACTGAGTAGATAATAGTCAAGGAGTATAAACTCGGCAGTTGTTTACGCGGCGAGAGTATTATAGTAATACTGTCGCACTCATCCCCACCACACCTTCTCCCACTACTACTCATTGGCAGTGTTACCACCCCACTCGTTATGGCAGTGTGTCCCATCTGTAAAATAAATATCTCCCGAGAGGACAAGACGACGCTCTCGTGCTTTATGTGCAAAATTATTTACCATATTAAATGCACAAATATTCAAGAACCAGATCTCGCGCAAGCGAAAAAGAAATGGTTATGTGGTAACTGCGAGCTATCGGGAAAGTCCCAAGTAACAAAAACACACACTGTTACAGCAAGTAAAAATATGGAGGAAAATATTTTAGCCATATTAGGGGAGGTGAGTAGATTAAATGATGATATGAAGGAGATAAAAGAAAATATGAGTAAACAAGCTGATATGAGCTTTGAAAACCACGATAGACTAAAAAAGATGGAGGAAAGAACCATAAAACAAGACGAACTAATTGAAAAATTATTAAACGAAAATAATTGCCTAAAAAATCAATTAAAAATCATGGAGGTCAGACTTAACCATGCTGAGCAATCCCAACTCTCCCACTCTATAGAAATCAGAGGGATCCCAGTAAAATCTGGAGAGTCTCCCGAGGGAGTCGTTTGCTCTATCGGAGCCGCTCTGGGCGTACGAATCTCGGCCGAGGACCTGGATAAGGTGGAGAGTAAAAGGACAAGAGGAGAGGATCCCCGACCACCGGCGATAGTCGCGCGCTTCGTTCGCCAGACAGTCCGAGACGAGGTGATTCGCCTTCGAAAAGTTAAAAGGGACTTCACCCCTAGGCATCTTGGCTGGGACAACGACGACCGGATCTACATCGCGGAGGAGATGTCTGCTTCGAATCGGCACCTATACTGGTTGGCGAGGCAGAAGAAGGCCGCTGCCAGGAAAAAATACGTGTGGTTTGCCGGAGGACGTGTGCGTTGTAGACGAGATGACGGACAGCCAGCAATCATCATCAACAAAGCCGAGGACTTGGACATATTTCAATGAAATAAACTCACCGTTCCCATTAATACTGTAATTTTGTTTTCTTCTTATTTTTTAAAATAATGTTTTTTTTCTTTTTTCTTATTAAAAAAAACTTTTCTTTTCTTTTTCATATTAAGATAAATTCTTTTTTTTTAGAAGCCTTTTTTTTCTTTCATTTTTCAAGACAATTTTATTTTATAGCTACTCCGATAGTGAATATTTTATTTTTTTCTGAATTTATTTTTATTATTGTATTCATAATTTCTGAATATCTAGAAATAAGCATATTATTACCTATTTTATATTATTATTGTTACTATTGTTCCTTTTCTTTCCAAACCTTAAATAATACAAACCCTTTTCTTTCCATAAATGTCTAATATCCTATTATCCTGCCATGTTAACTCCCAATCCCTTCAGGCGCACTATGACGAAATTCTCGACTATTTCCTTCACAATTTCTACCATATTATTGCTGTTTCTGAAACTTGGTTAAAACCTTTTATCCCTACGTCCTCTGTATCCATTCCTAATTATACCCTCATTCGTCATGATCGAGAGGACAGAACTGGAGGAGGGGTCTGTGCTTTCGTTCATGATAGTTTGAGAGTCAAAACCCTCCTAAAATCTCCCTCTCCTCCTCATATCGAATATCTATTCCTAGAAATTTTTCAAGATACCTTTACTCTCCTATTCATCGTCATATATCGTCCTCCTCAAATCCGATATGATTCCACCTTCGAATCCTCCCTATTTACCTATATACCAATGTACAACCATGTTATAATAACCGGTGATCTCAATACCAATCTTATCTCCGATTCACCAGATAAATCATATCTGACAAACCTCTTTCATTCCCTAAACCTTTTTATTGTTCCTTTTCAACCCACTCATCACACGCAATTTTCCAGCACATGGCTTGATCTCTTTATCATTGATTCCTCTCATAAATTAGCATCCTCATCTCAGCTTCCTTTGCCTTTTCTTTCGCATCACGATCTCATCAATATCTCCTATAATATTCCAACTCCACAAATAATCCCTAAGAAAGCCACTTGGCGCGATCTAGACTCCTTAACAGCAGAAAAGATAAATCCATACCTTGATCCTTTATCCCAATCCTTGGAACCTATTTATTCCTTAACATCCATTGATGAAATGGTGGAATGCCTATCCTCAAATCTATTTACTTTCCTTGACAATCATGCTCCGCTCAAGACTTCCACCATCAAGCGCCTCCCAGCACCGTGGATTGATCAAGAGATAAGAGATTTGATGAGGCAAAGAGATGCTGCCAGAAGAAAGTTTAAACGCACAAAAATTAGTAATGATTACTCCACCTTCAAATCCCTCAGAAACCTCACCCAATCTTCCATACGCCGTGCTAAAGCTAAGTTTTTCCATGATTCCCTTTCACAAGCTCCTGATTCCAAATCCAAATGGAAAATCCTTAAAAAATTATCCGTGATAAATTCAAAATCCAATTCCATCCATCCCGTAACTCCCGACGAACTGAATAAGCATTTTGCTGATCCTCTTCTTATGCCTTACCCGACCCAAATCTGCTTTCCTCAACGCACCTTTGATTCAGAAAACTTCTATTTCCAGAACATCTCACCCGACGACCTCCTATACTCTATCCTTAAATCCAAAACCAATGATTACGGCCCTGATCAAATCCCAGTGAAAATTATAAAACTGTGCCTCCCAGCCATCTTTCCCGCTCTCCTACATATCTATAACTTCTCTCTCCAACGCTCCGTGTTTCCAATAGCCTGGCAAAAGGTTATAGTTCGTCCTTTGAATAAAGTTCCTAACCCTTCCTCAGCATCGGACTTCAGACCTATATCGATCCTATCCAACCTCTCAAAACCGCTTGAAAGAATAGTCCACTCCCAATTCTATAACTTCCTTGAACAAAAATCTCTACTTGTTCCCTTCCAGTCTGGCTTTAGATCCCAATATTCCACACAATCAGCTCTCCTAAAAATTACCCAAAACCTTCAATCCTCCATAGACAAAAAGAAAATATCAATCCTAGTTCTCTTTGACTTCTCCAAAGCCTTTGATATGGTAAATCATGAAATCCTTCTTTCCAAACTCCGAAACCTCTCAGTATCTGATAGTGTCTTAAACTGGTTCCTCTCCTTTCTATCTGCCCGAACTCAAACTGTGATAATCCCAAATAAACCTCCTTCCTCACCGATCCAGTTAACACATGGAGTTCCTCAGGGATCATCACTTTCACCTATCCTTTTCTCGATCTATGTTAATGACCTACCCAATTCCATACATCACTCTAAATACCACCTATATGCCGATGATCTCCAAATCTACCTTTCCTTCCATCCCACCGAAATGCCCGAGATGGTCCAAAAATTACAAGAAGACATCGACAGCATCAATTTGTGGGCCATCAATAATGGTTTAAAGCTTAATATCGATAAAACCAAAGCCATCCTCATTGGTTCCAAACATCTCCTCAACTCCCTCACCTGTCACCCTTTACTCTACCTCAACCATAGACCCATTATCTTCCACACGTCCGTTAGAAACCTAGGTGTATTCCTCGACCAAAACCTTTCCTGGAATAATCACATTTCCCAAATTTCTAGAAAATCCATAGCCATCCTTAAACAGTTCCTCCGATTACGCAAACTTATACCCCTTAAAACCCGCCAACTCCTAGTATCCTCTCTTATCTTCCCCCACTTCGATTATGGCTGCCTGGTGTTTGGAGGACTGTCTGAGAGGCTTGAGATGAGGCTGAGGAGACTGATGAACTGTTTCATTAGATTCATCTTCGGAATTCCCAGGCGCTCTCATGTCTCCACCTGGTATGCAGAGTTGAAGTGGCTTTACCCAAAATTCCGACGGCAATACTTCTTAGGAACTTACCTTTACCAATCCTTTAGAACCAAAAACCCATTTATATCTACAATATGTTCACCCCCTATCCTCTGTCCACTC